>CM056956.1:27773112-28973112 GCA_029856935.1 Cyclocarya paliurus
TTCTGTGTAATATGAACTTAAGCACGTTCTGCATAGTGAGGCAGTCTTACTTTGGCTAAGGTAGATATAGCACCATAATATTGATCTTAAAATCGGTCATGTATTTCTTATGCTGGCATGATTGTTCTGAACTGCTAGTGCACCTTTGATCTTTTCTTATTTTATTACTTATGCATATTTGTCAGTTCTTTTATTTCCTCAATCTGTTTTTTTTATTTTTATTTTAATAGGTAAAAATATTTCCTCAATCTGTTTAAATCTTGAAGAAAATTGATCTGAGATAACTTTATCTAATCCAAAGGTAATGATTGTTACGAAATTGTATGTTATTTGCTTGATATTCTCACTTTTATGTCTCCCAGTCATTTGGTCATCGAGACATCACAAGGAAATCAGTGATGTGCCCTATTCAGATTATTTCCGTGTTGAGGTATAACCCATAACCTATAACAAGCTTGTTGGACATGTCTAGTATGTATGATTCGACTTTCCTGTAATTTATATGCTGCATGCGTTTCTGAAAATATTCTACATTGTGGTAAATATTTTGAGTAAGATATTAAAATTAGCTATTTAAAAATAGAAAGGAGGTGTTCCTCATCTTTCACAAACAAGCCTTAAAGAGGTCATGATTAACACAATTCATTATTGTGGTATTATTGTCCGAACTTACTGCATGCCACTTATTTATTTGGTCTTAGCAAACTACAATTCACTTTTATTTCTTCATTTTTATTTAACTTGTTATTTAAACCCTATGGTTCTGATCCATGCTTCTAACATGTGTGCATTGTATGTTGGTTGATTTTATCTGGGCAGGATTTTCACCTTGGTGTATACCATAAGCATAAAAAAAAAAAAAATCACCTTCCAATAGTTGTGGAGAAAGTCACTAAAAGTTTTAATACAATTCCTTGCTTTTTTAGCTAGGTTATCAATGTCCATATAGCCTTCTTCCATAATACTGCATTAATTTCGCAAACTTATCATGTTTTATCTAGTAAATTGGTACCGATAAAAAAAACTAATCATGTCCATGTATATCTGTATTGTCTTGTCGCTATTATTATAATATTTTGTTCTCTACTAAAGATTCCGATAATAAAGTGACATTGAAACCCAGTTCATTTTTATCTGCATCTAATATCAGGGGCTTTGGGATGTGGAGAGAGATGCTGATGGGTCGAAAGAAGGCTGCATGTTGCGTATATATGTCAATGTGGCATTTTCCAAAAAAACTGTATTTAAAGGTTTGTAAAGTGCTAATACTTTGTTTTGTTTTAGTTTGTCATCATGCATTTTATATTTATCGACAGAAAGGTTTGCACCTCCAAGTACTAATTATAAGGTGCCTCATGTTGAACATTGCTCTCTGAGGATTTTCACAGATAATGGGGGCTCCTTTTAGTCATTGCTTACATGATTCAGCGTCTGCCATTATATTTCTGCCAAATTATAATTTACCTTAACTAATTTAGACAATAAGAAGTCAAGTAGTTATTAGGGTAAAAATAATACAGGTGGGGTGGGCTAAAATTAGTTGATGTGGCTGCGTGCCTTAAATCTAATGTTGCAATGCATGGAATTTTATATTGTTCTATTATCAAAGAATCTTGAGTTTAGTCGTGATTTTACATTCCACAACTCAAATGGAACAAATGTTAGTGATTTCAATTAGGAGGTACTTTGGTTGGCTTTTATTGTCATACCATATGTGTGCTAATGGTGGCGTTAAATAGTTCCACTAAGTAGATAAATGACATAAGATAAATTTGATGGACCGAGTGATTTTCCATCAATTAAATTGTAAAATAGAGATGTTTCTGGACTTCCTGCTTTAACAGTGTCCTGAAGTTTGACGAACTTACTTTTTTCATTGAACAAAAACAAAGCAGTTTTAACTTTTATAGCACGTTTCCTATCTAATGCAGAATGGTTTTACTGCTTTTGGTAGGCATCCCTAGATTTGGCATACGTAGGATTGTAGGATTTTAAGAAATACTACTTTGTAGTTGAAATTGGTACCCTTTATTCAGGGGAAAAAAATATAGTGTCTTGAAAATAGGACTCTCTTATGTCAAGTGAAAAGTTAAAACTCAAGAACAGAAGACACGGCCCTCTCAGTAAAAAAGGTGAAAAAGCTGTTTCAAGTATAACGATATTTACATGATGGTATGCAGAGATATCTTGAATTCCTAGTGCATGTGCTGGATGAGCCTGAGGAATGCTTTAGGCATTTGAGTGTCTTCTTTCTTAGATTTCTCCTACTCTTATACCTCATTTGGTACAAATAGAATGCTTTTATGTTTTTCTGAAATTTTCAGATTTTTGAAATTGTGCTTGCCAAAATACTCTTGCTCTCTTCTACGTGTATCCGTGTGTATTTTTCTTTTTCTTGTAATTTCAATTTATTTGTGGTAAGGGTCTAAAAAACAGTGTCTTGATTGAAGTGTTACATTGAAATATGGACTTGATTTGATGCAAGATGGTGTATGTTGTCACAGGCAAAATAGTGCAGTCTACCGTTGAAGAATGTCGAGAGGCGTACTCGACCTGGATAAGCATGGTATTGTTTTTTCTGTTTGGTGTACATGGTTATTGATTTTGCGTTCTGTAAGTGCTGTAATGCATTTAAGAAATTGTATAATTATTACTCTTTCAGGCACATGAATTGTTGAAGCAGAAGAATCTTGAAAACAAAGAAGGTTGTGCTGTTGTGAGTTATATTTCAGTAGTTTTTCCAATGCATGATATTTTATGCTTTGGATGTTGCAGATGATTACTTAATGTTAACTAATCATATGATTCTTTTCAATGGAGTAGAGGGATGTGCTGCTGATAGCATGATTCGGAATGGTGAAGGTCACTTGGAGGGTGAAGCGAGGACAGGAGAATCTTCTGAAAGGTCATGTGAATCAAGTGAACATATGAGAATGCACCAGATATCTGAACCCACGGTTGCAAAGCAGCAAGTTGGAAATCTCTTGCAAGGAAATTTCGTTGATGCTACATCCCTGGCATCTTGGCTAAGAGAATTTATAGTGAAGTTAGGATCCTTGAAAAGCCAAAACCATATTTCAGTACTTGCAGTTATCATTTTTGCTGTAATTTTCTTGATGCAGGTATGTACTTTTCAACCAGCTTGTTAAATTTCTGCTATTCACTTAATAATCTAATTGAGCATTTACTCTATGGCATAAATACTAGTATTAATGGTGTTTTAATTAATTATTTTCTATAGCATTTATACACCCATTTCCAAAATTATAAGCCAAGGATAAAATGATAAAAATTGCTACTCCATAAGACAGGTTCACAGTTTGTTCTTTTTATTCCCCTGCAGTTGAGCATACTTGTGCTATTAGCTAGGCCCCAACACATTCATGTGAACCCCCAAGCCGACTACATAATAGCATGGGCAGTGGAGTGGGTGGGACTGGAAGATCCTCTGAAGCAATGGCTTGGATGGAAAAGCGAATTCACCACCTTAAAGATGAGATGTACATGGTTGAGTCTCGGCTTGAGAGGATGCGACTTGAGCATGCACTACTGAAAGCAGAACTGAAAGACCTTGAGCACCGTAGTAAGCAAAGATAGTCCTTTGTATATCCTTATCATTCTCATCAGGGTAAATTTAATTTTCCTTTTCTTACTTTGTAACTTTAAAAAAAAAAATTTACTAGCTTCTTTGTTATGACAATTGATATCATTCGGAGAAAAACGATATGCAGATTGAGCCAATGACTCAAGATCCACCTACTAATACATTCTTCTACGTTAATCTAGTTTTGAGGCGAGCTTCCACAAATGCTAATGCGAATGCCTTGATCCATGGAATGCCTTTCGATGCACAACATATATATCTCTTGTAAAATAATCTTGTCATTTGAATTACCCAATATTTTTTTTTCCCTTTCTGAGCAAAACTGGATAGGTTTGAAGGAGATTTCGGCACTTTCTATCTTGATGTGATCCTAGACTGACTCGTATTCATAGGCACTCATTCTTTCAAGATAGATCAAGTCATAAATAACATGACTGAAACCCCTCCGAGGATAGGATAATAAGCATGATCAGTCTTTTTATAGTGCAACTGAAACCAACTCAATAACAACAGGGTAAGTAAGGTACACCCAAAACTTTACCTTCTGCTCCACCTCTTATAGTTGTGACTTGGGGCCGACTTAAATGACTTTAAGCAGGATAAAATTAAGAACCTGTGGCAGAGAACGCATCAAAAGAGTGCACATGTTAAAGAAGGTGATCTTCCAGATGTCCCAATGCTTATCATTTGCAGAAGACCACCGACCTTCAAACCTCCAAAAGTTTCCCCTTGCAAACGGCTCTGTACTTGGAACCCTTTTGCATTCATAAGTGCTTTAAGATTCTGATAACGATGGGACTAAAAAAATAGCAGTAGGGTGGCTTGTTTAGGTAAAAAAAAGAAAAAATGAACAGAAATACTTTGGGACCCGAATTTGGGTCCCGAATGGGATTTTTATTTTTTTATTTAGTGATTAAAAAAATATTTTTTAATGATATTGTGAATTTTTTATTTTTTTTAAAAATGTTTAAGATGATTAAAAAAATAAAAATAAAAAAACAAAAAACAAAAAAGTAAAATTCACGTTCGGGAGCGGGCTACCTTTTCGGTAGCCGTAGCACTGCTAAAAAATGAAAGGGCGCTGCAGTCTCTCTTTATGAGGACGAGTTTGTATGATTTGACTAAAAAAACGTTCGTAGCCTTGGTGGGGGCATGTTCCACGTTGTTTTTGGTTTGAGTAAAAAGGAGGAATTGTCGTTGGCTGATCGTACTTCTTAAGCTTCTCAATCGATGGTTCAACGTCAAAATATACCAGAGTATCAATTCTGGGCAATTAATTAAAGTTGCGGCGCAGCACAGGCGTCGTAATTACTTCGACCGTCCACTTCCTCAAGCTCTTCTCTTGATTTTTTTTCCCCTTTTATTGGATGAAATCTCTTTTTGTTCACAGGCCTATTTGGAAAAGACAAAAGAGCGTTTTTTATTTGCAAAGCAGGACAAAATAAATTGTTTTGACGTGTTTTTCCTGTATGATTACTCAAATTTCGGGACTGTAGCTTCGGAGAAAAGCATATAATATCCTACGGATTGGGTGCCCATCAATGTCATTGATTATTACCGATTACCAAATCAATAAGAAAGTAACTCGGTAAACTTGTGGGGCTACGTCAGCAAGCTAATCTTAAGGATACGTTTGTATGTTAAGAATATTTTAGATTATCTATAAATAGGAATGAAATAGTTTATAAATAGAAGTAAAATAATAGTGATTAGTTTATGTGTAATAGTAATATAATAGTTTGAGATAGTCTAAGCTCCCAAACACAACTTAGATTCTCAGAAATTTGTAAATAATACTAAAATAGTTTGTGAATATATAGTAATGAAATTATTTGGATTAAAATATTTTATTGGATTTTGGGAAATAAGAGAGAAAATATTGAATAAAAATATTATAAAGTTTAATTTTTTTAATATTATTTTTATTTTGAGATTTAAAAAATGTATATTATTTTTTGTATTTTGTTTGAAAGTTTTGAAAAAATTATATTGGATTTTGGGAAATAAGAGAGAAAAGTTGAATAAAAATATTATAAAGTTTAATTTTTTTTAATATTATTTTTATTTTGAAATTTAAAAAATTTATATTGTTTTTTGTATTTTGTTTGAAAGTTTTGAAAAAATTATATTGGATTTTGTATTTGAATAATAATTAAATAATGATTAAATGAACAAATTTAAAATTTAAAACTAAAAAATATTTTATATTTATATGAGATTTAGAGAGAAAATATACGAGAATATTTAAAAATACATGTTACTCAAAGAGCAATTCTACACAACCTCCTCAACCTCCACACACCACATTTTTTTAAATTTTAATATTTTTTAATATTTTTTTAAATGTTTTTTTGAGTTTATTCTTTTTAAACTAATTTAATTTTTCTATTCATTATTTATATATTAAATATTTAATAAAAAAAATATGGTATGAAGAGATGATGTGAATAGTAAAAGTTTGAAACTCAAATAAAGCAAGTGTTTGCTCAATATGCTGGATCACTGACTTGGAAGCATCGCATGACTTGGAGCAGAGATTAGGGTACTTTTTCTTTGGCCTTGAAAAAGAAGCACTCGCTAGAGGATATGGTTCTCTCTCTCTCTCTCCAAATATATCATGTGTGGAGGGTCACGTTATATATTCCACTGACAGGAATGATCATCACCTACTCATTGGAAAGGAAAGTGCGTAGGCATGCATATATAAGAATCAGGTAGCTAGCTAGCCAAAGCCTCCCTCCATCGGCTCACCACAAAAATAAATGGGACCCGATCCTTCAGTTTATTTTGGAAATAACTTTCTCATTTATACAAAGACATGCACGCAATTTTTTTATTTATTTAAATATATATATATATATATATATATATATATATATAATATATGTTCCATTTTGCTGTGATGACAGAGTCTGAGACTGTTTTATGGGATATGATATTTTTATTGCTTTTTAACATTTGAGAGTTAGAATATATATATATATATATATATATATATAGATGATGATGATTCGATGATGTTGTCGTGCAAATTGTTGCTCGATATTGTATCGTTGGAATTTGTCTTCCAAAGATATTTATTACTGTTGATGACCACATTTTCCACATTGGAGGATGAGCATGAATGCATGCATTTTTCTTTTGCATTATTTTGGCCGCTATCCATTGATCTTTGCTAGTACAGTAGTATGTGTACACGCTTGATGTCCTTTGCTAGTACAAGTTGTATATATGTTCCTTTTCAATATGATCTAATAATATTGTCTGACATATATGTTGTGATCAGCATCTATCTAGATCAAGGCTAATCCTTTGTTGATACGCAAAAACCTAGCTAGCTAGGCATTGATCATCTTGATGCATTCAGTACTATTTCATTGAAAACCACAGGCTAGCTAGCTAGGAAAGAAAAAAGAAGAGAAAGTCCTCACGTTTAATTTAGAAAAACAAATCAATAATAATGTAAAGATCGATATCAATGAGCAAGTCGGGATCTTTTTTTTTCTTTTCTTTTCTATTTAGTTGTGCTACAGCGGAGCAAGAAAAGATCAATCAATAAACCCTACATAGGTTACAGTACTAACAAAGATCGATCTCAGATATAATAACATAAATCACTAGTGAGCAGGGCCGTGATAAATTCCGACACGTACGTGAAATTATATCATGTTTCCATCTAAAATATTAAACACGCGGTCTCCATTTGGGAGGGAGGGGAGCCACGGCCACATGATCCTCTCTCCCAAAAGAAAATTAAATATCCTTCGTCTAGGTTGGCGTAACCAGCTACAGAAGCAAGCTCCTACGTACGTGAGTGGCCGTACCCAATTAATTGAGACATCTGGAAATAGAGAGAGTTGTAATTAGTACAGTACCTCCCCTTCATGCTTCATCTCATAAAATTGGATCGATCCAATTACTGGTACTTACATGATTTTAATTTGCATGCATGAATAATGTCAAACACGTGAAAGATACATATGTACATATATATTATCACATCCTTTTATATTTCCTTAGGGTGCTACCCCAACCCTCATGCGGGGTTGCCCCATTTGTAATAGAATGAAGGAAAAGGAAAGAATGCAGAGAAGGCGCAGAGAAAGTGAGAGAAAATTGTTCTCTGAATATATTTCTGCTTGACGTGCAGCTTTACATGGACTGCATATATATCATTACATAAGGGAATCTTCTAACAAACTATTAAAGTACAAATACATTAATACCCTTCTGTACAGCACAACAATGAAAGATGACAAACAGATTAACTAAATTATTCTACATCAATATATGGCGCCTTTCCTTTATTTAAAGACTGAGGTGATGTAATCTTTTGTGTCTCATGCTCTAATACCCCCCCGCAAGATGGAGAGTGGAGATTGACAACTCCCATCTTGGATAAGTGATGATAAAGAACAGTGGAAGGCAGAGCCTTTGTTAGAAGATCAACCAACTGGAGGTTGCTAGGAACATATCGAGTAGAGACACTTCCATCATGAATTTTGTCACGAATCAAGTGACAATCGAGCTCGATATGTTTAGTTCTCTCGTGGAAAACAGGGTTGGCGGCAATGTGAATAGCAGCCTGGTTATCACAATGCAATAAGGCAGCTTGAGGATGAGGTACTTGGAGTGTGGAGAGAATGAAACGCAGCCAAGTAAGCTCAGAACAAGTAGCTGCCATTGATCGATACTCTGCCTCGGCAGATGAACGGGAGATGATGGATTGCTTCTTAGATTTCCAAGAAATCAAGGAGGATCCGAGAAATATGCAGTAGCCAGTTACTGAACGCTTAGTATCAGGGCAGGAGGCCCAATCCGAGTCGCAATATGCAGCAAGTTGAAGAGAGGATGAGCTGGAGAGAAGTAGCCCCTGACCAGGTGCAGCCTTGAGGTATTTGAGAATTTTCTGGGCAGCTAGTAAATGCATATCAGTGGGTTGAGCCATGAATTGGCTCAATGTTTGAACACTATAACAGATGTCAGGCCGAGTGATGGTGAGGTATAGAAGGCGACCCACTAATCTTCTATATACACTCGGGTCAGATAAAAGAGTGCTAGTAGATTGAGCCAACTTCAGATTTTGTTCCATAGGAACCTTAGTTGGTTTGCTGCCCAAAATTCCAGAATCTGCCAAAATATCCAAAGTGTATTTTCTTTGGCACAAATGGATACCCTTTGAAGATCTTGCAATCTCGATGCCAAGAAAATACCTCAAAGAACCGAGGTCCTTAATTTTGAATTTGCTGTCCAGGAAAGACTTCAACTGGTTCACAGAATTGATGTCATTGCTGGCCACAAGAATATCGTCGACATATACAAGCAAAACTGTGAATGAGCCATTGAATTCCTTGGTGAAAAGACTATAATCAGCTTTTGATTGAGAGAAACCAGAATCAATTAGAGAATTAGAGAACTTAGAGTACCATTGCCTCGAAGCTTGTTTGAGGCCATATAAACTCTTAAGTAACTTACAGACTTGAGTAGGTGTTCCTTTAGTATAACCAGGAGGTTTTCTCATGTATATTTCCTCATTTAAATCTCAATGTAGAAAGGCATTGTTTACATCAGATTGATGTAAATGCCAGCCTTTGATTGAAGCAACTGCCAATAGACATCTCACAGTAACTAACTTAGCAACAGGTGAGAAAGTCTCATGATAGTCTACCCCGTCAAGTTGGGTGTAGCCCTTGGCTACTAAGCGGGCCTTTAACCTCTCAACTGACCCATTGGAATTATATTTCACTTTGTAGACATATTTGCAATCAATTGGCACTTTGCCAGGGGGTAAGTCTGTAAGTTCCCAAGTATTGTTTGCTTCTAGAGCATCCAATTCTGTGTCCATGGCTTGACACCAGCCTGGATATTGCAATGCTTGTTTATAGGTATGAGGTTCAAGGTGGGTGGAAATAGAAGTGGAAAAGGCACGATAAGTAGGAGAAAAATTATGATAAGACAAAGTATTAGCTAAAGGGAAAGGTGTACCTGGTAGAGGACCTTGCTGCTTGGTCAAAAACTGGGTTGAAGAAGTGAGAGAGGTCTGGTCACAATGAAAATCCTGCAAGTACTTGGGTGCACTCCGAGTTCTGGTTGACCTGCGAGGAGGAGGAGGACGGGGAGGTGGTGGTGGTGGAGAGGGAAGGGAAGAATGATTAGAAGATGAAGGTGAAGGGGAAACAACGGTAGGTAAGGTTTCAGGACAGGATGGTGAAGAGTTTGGCATGAGTGTATCTTGAGAAGAAGGAGAATTTGATGGGAAAACAGGAAGGTGCTGTGATGGAATATTGAAAGGAGTAGGAGTAAGAAGAGGAACAGAGGAAGTATGAGGAGAATTAATGGTGGAGAGACTTGTATTGAAGGGAAAAATACTTTCATGAAACACAACATCACGGGAGAGAAAAACTTGATCAGTTTCTAAATCTAACAGTTTGTAGCCTTTTACTCCAAAAGGATAACCCAAAAAAACACATCTTCTCCATCTCGGATCAAACTTCTTTCTTCCATGGGATAAAGTGGAAGCAAAACTAAGGCAACCAAAAACTCTCATGTGATGGTAGGTAGGGGGTTTATTAAAAAGACTTTCATAAGGGGTTTTATTATGGAGTAAGGGGGTGGGGGTTCTGTTTATTATGTAGACAGCAGTTAGGATAGAGTCACTCCAATATTTGAGAGGGATATGTGACTGAAACTTTAAGGCACGAGCTACATTCATGATATGTTGATGTTTACGTTCAACTATCCCATTTTGTTGGGGTGTCTCAACACAACTTGTTTGATGAATAATACCCTTGGAGGTAAAAAATTCCTTCATGTGAAATTCCTTGCCATTATCACTTCTAAACATCTTGATTTTTGTCTGAAATTGTGTTTCAATCAGGTTATAAAAACTCTCAATACAAGATCTCACAGCGGACTTAGTTTGAAGCATATAGACCCATGTGGTCCTTGAAAAATCATCAACGAGTGTAAGGAAAAATCTGGAACCATCAACTGCAACAGTGGAGTTTGGACCCCAAATGTCACAATGAACAATGTCAAAAGCTTGCAGAGATTTAGTTGTTGAAATGGAGAAAGGAAGACGATGTTGTTTGGCTAAAGGACAAACACAACAAGGTGATTGATTATTTGAATGCAAATTCTGTCTTACAAGAGGATCATCAATTAAAAGTAATCTAGAGAAAGAGATGTGTCCAAGACGACAATGCCATAAATCAGAGATTGAATTGTGGCAGCTAACAGAACCACTAATGAGCTGATCTTTATGAAGGAAGGCTGGTAAAACATCAACCAAAGCTGAGGGTGACACACCAAAGCGCAGCAAGTGATATAGACCACCTCTCACTTCACCCATCCCAATCGTTGTCCAAGATGCTAAGTCCTGTACAAAGCATGAATGGGAAAAGAAAATAAGACAGCATGAAGAATGAAGAGCAAGCTTTTTAGCAGAAATCAAATTGAAATTAAAGGAAGGAACACATAGCACGTTTTTCAGCACCAATTTATCTGTTAAGTGGACAACACCAATGTGAGTAACAGGGACATCTGCACCATTTGGTAACTTAACCAAGGAGGAAACTGTGGCTGTGATAGAGGTAAAATATGAAGGGCAACAGATCATGTGATCTGTCGCTCCTGTATCAATTATCCAAGGAGTGGTGTGTGAAGAAATGGATTTGTGTGATGGAGAGAAGGAACAAGCAGTCATACCAGAAATTTTTGATGTACTGGGATGATTAGGAGAGGTGGAAGAGGATGGTTGAGCAACGGAAATGGTGGCCATGGCTGAGCTGGTGTCCTTAGATTGTAGTAAAGCAATCAGTTGATTGTATTGGTTCTTGGTCAAAGCCATTGTCTCAGTAGGTTCTGAATCGTGTTCATCAGTTAAACAAGAACGAGAAGGAGTAACAGTAGCAGCAAAACTCTTGTTCTTGCCATGGAGCTTATGACCTGGGGGATATCCATGCAATTTATAGCACTTCTCGACAGAATGCCCAGTCATGTTACAATGAGTGCACAGGGGAGGAGAAGCATTCCCAATTTTAAAGCAATTATCAAGTGAGTGACCTTGAATTTTGCAATGGGTGCAGTAAGGGCAAGCTGATTTCTGTCCACCAGAATTGGTAGATTTCAGGACAGGTTTAGGATGATAGGAACTAGTGTTAGCCATCATAGCCATGAGTTCTGAAGAGGGGGAGTGGTTAAGCATTTGGTGTTGACGCTCCTGTTGTTGGATCATAGAAAAAACTCGATTGAGAGGGGGTAAGGGTTCAAGTAGCATAATCTGATCTCTGGAAGGTGAATAAGAGTCAGATAAGCCCATAAGAAACTGTATAACACAGTCTCGGTCATAACGCTCATGGATAATCTTCAGCTTGCCACAATCGCAAGCAGGTAGAGGGTCATAAATAGCCAATTCATCCCATAAACATTTCAGGCGACCAAAATAAAGGCTAACAGAATCCTGACCTTGAGAAAGACTAGCAAGATCTTGTTTAAGTTGAAATATGCGAGGACCATTTTGTTGAGTAAAACGATCCTGAAGCTCAAGCCAAAGAACCCTGGAATCATCAACCAAGGCAAGGCTGGTTTTAACAGAGCTACTTACAGAATTTTGAAGCCAAGAGACGACTAAGTCGTTGCATCGTTCCCAAGCTTCCAAAAATGGATCAGTAGCATCAGTTGGTTTAGAAAGAGTCCCGTTGATGAAACCAATCTTGTTTTTGGCTCGAAGGGCGCGACTCACAGCACGAGACCAACTGACATACTTGTCAGCAGTCAATAAATCTGAAACCAATGCAGCAGTGGGGTTGTCACCATTGTTGATACGAAAAGGGTTGAAAGGATCTGAAAAATTGAGAAACCTTTCGGGAAAAGATGAATTGTGAAGTATTTTGGGTTCTGTATTTCCAGATTCAGATGTCATGGCGTAGGCTTAGGATCGAGGGGAGCTCTGGTACCATGTAACAGAATGAAGGAAAAGGAAAGAATGCAGAGAAGGCGCAGAGAAAGTGAGAGAAAATTGTTCTCTGAATATATTTCTGCTTGACGTGCAGCTTTACATGGACTGCATATATATCATTACATAAGGGAATCTTCTAACAAACTATTAAAGTACAAATACATTAATACCCTTCTGTACAGCACAGCAATGAAAGATGACAAACAGATTAACTAAATTATTCTACATCAATATATGGCGCCTTTCCTTTATTTAAAGACTGAGGTGATGTAATCTTTTGTGTCTCATGCTCTAATACCATTCCTGCACCCTGACCCCAACATAGGGCAGGGGGTTGCCTCTCGAAATCCGGCCTTGCACCTTGGGGCGGGTTGCCCCGTCTGCATGCCAGGGGGTTGGGGGGTGGATTGGCCCTCCGATCCATCCATCGGTCCCCCTACCCACAACTCATGACGAAAAACAAGCGGGAAATACAAAAAAAAAACACACACACACACAAATAGATGCATACAATGAATTGAAAAACAACAAAATAATTCAAAATAATATATATATATATATATATATATATATATATCATATGATAGAGATATATCTTGGAGGGGAGAGAGATAGAGAGAAATAGCTTGGGGGGAGAGAGACTTGACCTCTGCGTGGCACCATGCCATGTGATCGCACCACCACTATGCTCTGGTAGGGATTGAGAGCAGTGAGAGGCAGGAACAACCACAGAGAGAGAGAGAATAGACAGGAGAAGGGTTAGATTTAATTATAATCTAACCCTAAACAACGTTGTTTATGATGTATTATTTTAAAATAAAACCTAACCTAAAATCATAATATTGTTTTATTAACAGCTTTTTTTAATATATATATTTATATATAATTATAAATAATAGTGAGCAGAGTTAGGGGTATTATGTGGGTGGGCTTGGGCCTAGCCTGCCCCCGCTGCTTCAAGCGGTGCGGGCGGGGCACGTTACTGCCCACCCCTAAATTATTATTTCCTTTGCATTCATTCCTGCCAATTTGCTGTTGGGGATCCAATGTGTCTTGATCAATGAAGTTGCTGGCTAAACAAAGATTGCTATGGAAAATTACAAAGATTATTGCTATCTTTTTAGACTTTGGTGGCATTACAGCTATCGAGAATTCATTTTGATAAATTCTTTCAATAAGTGTATTTGTTTTTTTTTTATGTACTTTTTTAATCATTTTAAACATTTAAAAATATCGCAATATTATTAAAAAATAATTTCTTAATCACTAAATAAAAAATAAAAGTATCGAAATCCACGTATATATCGGGAGACTTAGCATTTCCCAAGATTCTATAAGCACATATATTAAGGAATGCATGCACATATATAAGACCCGCGTACGAAATTACTATGCTTAGCTATTGTAGTTATAATATTTGTTACGGTGGGTAAGTATTAGATTTATATTTAAATAATTGTGTATCAACGTACGTACGTACTAGTGTCACGTGATCTCGAGATTGATGAGTGAAGTGGGATCCTTAAAAATTCTTATTCAAACTTTAAAATTTAGAATAAAAGAAAAATAGACCCACAAGTGAATTTTTTTAACATGAATATTTAAGCATATATATATAATAAATTCGAAAAGATATCAATAAATACAGTATAATTCATTTCATCTGTACATTTCTCTCCTATTCTAACCCGAGTTTGTATTACAATAATTCTAGAGTATTATAATCCACTAAATAGATAAATACTACCATTCCAAGTAAACTAAAGAAGGAAAATCTAAAAAAGAAAAAGAAAAAAGAGAACCGACCTTTAGACCATTCAACTTTACCACACAAACGGCAACAGATGATCATTTTCTAGTGGGTGAAAAATAGAGGAGATTTGAAAAAAGGGATATATATATATATATATATATATATATATTTATATATCAGATACCATGTAATGGGTATTTTGGCTTTAGGATAGTGTCAGCATTGAGAGTAAGAAGATTCTGATAACGATGGTATAGAAGAAGAATGAAAAGTGGGGTTTGAGAGGACGTACAGCAAATTAAAAGGCTGCTTTCTTTTGTTTTGTAATAAAATTCTCTACGACTTTTATATATATATATATATAGAGTTAGGCTGTGGCATATGGCATGTTCCACATTGTTCTTAATTATTTTGTGCACAAAACTGTTGGATTTATTGAATGGATTTTTAAGAAATAATTTAGCTGCATTTCATAAAAATAAATTTATAAAATAATATTAATTGATGTGATGCATCATATTATAAAGTTATTTTTATTGTAAATAGATCTAACTTATCACTAAATTTACTTTTTGTAAAATATTTTTATGGTTAAAATACTTTTTTTAATAAATAAATAATATTTACAGTCATAAGTTATACAAATTTTGTGCATTTATTTTAAAAAAATAAATAAATTTAAAATCTGTATAATTTTTTTTTTTTAATGGTATACTATTTTTTTAAAGATAGTGCAAGAATTACACGTTAAAATTGTATATAGTATTATTTATTATTATTATTTTTTTCATTTTTTCGATCCTTGGTGGTGTGTAGTGTGATATTAAGGTGCAATTTGGATAATAAGTTGATATGAGATGAGTTAAGATGAAAGTTAAATAAAATCTTATTTTTTTATATTATTATTATTTTAAAATTTAAAATTTTTAATTATTTATTATATTTTATATGAAAATTTGAGAAAAATTATAATAATAAGATGAGATGAAACATTTTACTATCCAAACGAGACCTAAGATACCCTCCAAATATGATGCCCATTGTACTTTAGTATTTTTATAAAAAAAGACATAAATTTATTCGTGATAACTTTTTTAAATATCAAAAAAATATATACTAAAAAAAACACTTCTAAAAATCACATTTGAAGGCACCAAACATTTTCATGGACTTGGTTTCCACTTTCAGCATTCCTTCAAACTTCAAGAATCAAAGTCACTCACCGCGGAGATCAGCGCTAGCTAACGCGTCGTTCCTACTCGATCTCTTATACCGTCCATATTGCTATGATAATGCTATCCCACCATTTTAACTTTTCAGCTTTTCTCCCTCTTACTTTTCCAGCCTCACTTGCTCTCTCCTCTTTTTATTTTTGTTAAATGGTTATCAAAAAATAATTAGAAAATCTAATAATATTGATTGTTTACTGCTAATTGTTGATCCGATTGACCTGACCACTTATGCTTTGTTTTGATTTGATGGGGGTCCTTATAACGTACATTCAAGACTTGATGGGATAAATAATAAATAAGACTGAAATTTAACAGAGATCGACTCTAATAAACATTTCCATTGTTGTTCCTTCTGCCTTTTTCTCTCTCTTTTATTTGTTGGCTTTCTTAAATTATCTCTCTTATCTTCACATCAAAACCTAAATAAAATATTTCATTTTTGTGACCCATGATTTGGAACATCTTACTTAATTCTCATCACAAAGCAACTTTTTAAATTATTCTTAGGCTAATTTGGATGTAAGATCCATCTCAATTTATTCCAAACAAATTATTAACGGAATATGCTATTTTTTTAACTTCACATAAAAAGTTAAATATATCTCAACCTATTTCATACGTTCAAATATATCTAAATAGGACTCACAAAACACTTCTATTCATAGACCAACACTGATCATCAAAAAACACTTCAGCACCCAAACACAATCTTAAGTGTATGAAATTGGATTGTAAACAGTGCATTCCCCCTTCCCTACATCACAAACAGTGCATTCCCCCTTCCCCACACCACGGTCACCACCCCCAAAAAAAAAGATAGGTATAAGTAGATGACGACAAAAGCATAATGCATGTAATGTGTTATATAATTATGCATGAGTTTGACATGCATCAAACGTCACTATAACCAGTTCATCGCTTGGCGTTTTATGCATCCAATTAAAATAAGTACATTTGGGAAATCTTCAAACTTGATTGTGATGGATCACCACCCTACACGACCACCGTCTAACTTAATCGAGTCAAAACAGCTACTTTGAGTTCAAATTCATTTACTCCAATATTCCAATCATTCACGTTACTTTGTAATTAACCACTTGCTCATCTAATAAGCTTCATTTTTAAAATTATTTTTGTAATGCCTAAAATCTTCTAATAAAATGTATTCTTTAAAAAAAAAAAAAGAGAGAGAGAGAGAGAGCAGAAACTAATTCTAGTTTTGGGAATCCATTTTTTTTTTTTTCAAATTCTAGGCACATGCAGTGAGAATAGATGACGCTTTGTACTTAGAGACGAAACCGGATATAAAAGTTTAGATGAGTCGAATATTTTAGGTCTAAAATAAATAGTTGAATTGGAGAATTTTAAAAATACCTTTAACTAATTGATAAAAAATCGAGTAAAAAATAAGAAAAATAAATTTCAAATTTGCATTCTTTCATGAATACTGATAATCTTACATCTGAATTTTTCATATGTTGCAATTAAGAGAAGGTTGAACTATAAAAACAATCTATATAGGAATTATAAAAAAGTGGTAATATATGTAAATTACCATAAACTAAGTTTTGCATTTTGCTAAATAATGTATAGCAGTATTGACACATATTTAAAAGTTTTTAAGCAGAGCATTTGCATACTTTGTAGCTAACCATCAAGTGAACTTGGGGGTATTTTGTTAATCATGTTTCACCTAGATAGTTACAAACTTTAAAAGAGAAATAATCTAATGTGAATATTATATTTCAATTTGATTTCTTGAAATAAAACAGCAAAATAAAATATAGTTATCATAAAATTTAAGTGAGATCAAATTCTAATTTGATAATATGTAAAAAAAAAAAACAAATCTATCAAAAATGACAATTTACAAGCCATCATTTAACACTGACCATTGAAGAGAATTAGTTACGAATTGTGGATAAGACTAAGAACAAAAGTAAAATATATATATATATATATAGAAAAAATATACAAATTGGCCAAGATTATACTTTCTGGGTCCCTGTAATTGTACTGATCTTTGGCCAATAAGTGGCAACTTGTAGTAGTTTGAGGATCAAATATGTCAATTTTGATAGCTGGAGGTGAAAATGCAAAATTCCTAATAATCTGGCATATTTTATCACTATTTTTAATTATCGTTACTATTTTCCAAAAAAGTGAATAGAAATCATTGGTATTTTGATCAATTGACTTTGATATGATATTTAATTAGCTCATGTATTAATTTTTTTTAATAAAATGATGGTGGAGTTCCAACCTGATTGTCCATTTGAAAATCAGATATTGTGTAATTAGGTCTAAATTAATGACATTAGTGCTCACGTATTAAGTATGAGATCAATATAATCTAATAGTTAGGAAGATAAACATACGCGTAAAATCATTGATATGCTAACATTAATCATTTTAATTAAGAAAAATATTATTTTTTTGTCTTAAATTTTATTTTATTTTATTTATATATTAATTGATGCGACATTTTAAATGATTTAATTATTTTAAATTGACGTGAAAACCGGGTCAGCTTTGTCAATTAATTGGATTGTGAAATATAATCTGAGATGAAAGAATAACATTGCAAAATATATAGCATGAATGGGTAAGAATCGTCTAATTCCCGTTACAAAACGAAAAAAGTTTTCCCTACAAAAGTCAAATGTACAACGTGCACCAATTAATTATGTGCGATGAGGTCAGAAGACTTAAAATTACTCAAAACCCCATGTATTCTCTAGGTTGGATTGAACTACTCAGCTGCACTGATTCACGTCTGCGTGGTAGCTCTGAAAGGACAGGTAGAACTCACAAAACCGTTGACCAAATGAAGATATGTCTTCAGGTCGTGACACGTGGCCATATCACCCTTTTTGATGACGTGGTGCGGTGACTCCCTGCTACTTACTCTAAGCTCTTGTCCGACGTCTGCATATACCCACTGCATCTCTTCCACGCACCTCTGTAACCATCCCGGAAGCCCATCCACGTCTACACCCTGCCTCCTTGCCATCTCACAATCCTTGAACACAAAGCCAGGTAGTTTGGTGATGACATCATCCGAGTTCACAATCCTAAGTATCCTGCTCCCACTCTCTTCCAAGTGGGACCTGAAGCCCTTGTTCCCTACGCGTGGCCCACCGAATGATATCACCGTCACCAATGGCGCTTTTTCATTGGTGGTGAGATCGTATGCAGTGAGTGTAGCCAATGCCGCACCCAGGCTGTGGCCTGTTATCGTGAAGCTGAGGGGCTCGTCTTGATCACCGTATGTTTCGATCACCTTTGCGATCTCTTCCCTCACCATTTCTTGCAAGCTAGGACACGCGTCGGTTCTGGATGTGTAGAGGCTCAAAAATCCGCTCTCTACCATGGGCCCATCCTCCTTGGGAACGTCGAGCTGATTAGGTAAATCGGTTAAGGTAGCACGTAGATTCTCAAGCCACTCCAAGCATGTTGCGGTGCCCCTATAGGCGATCACCACGTCACGTCGTCCCAACCTGGCGATCTCCTCCTTGTCTTGACAGACCGCCACGTAGCCAATCCAGCTGGACTGGGTGGACACCCAATTGGGGTGGGCCTTGTGAAACCAACGTGGCAACTTGACTCCACAAGTGGCTCGCAGGTTCTTGGTGATTTTATACCCTGTTTCCACAATTCCGGTCCGGCTAAAGAGTGAGTTTCTGGGGTGAAGACACATGGCATAGGTTGGGGAGGAGGGGTCAAAGTCAAAAGAACGATAAGCTGCCTCGACAAACTTGCCGTAGCGGAGGATTTCGCGGCGTAGATTATCATCGAGAGGGTCAAGCAGGCCCTCCCAGTTGTTAATACCCTGGAACTCCATCCACCTCTTGCCGAGTTTGACGGAGTGAGCAGCAGCGAGGCTGCGCTGTGAGGAGTCGTGCTTGAGGGAGCTGCAGGAGACCTCAAACTGTGGGAATGTGATGCTTTTGTGGTTGGGTGTGGCCGAGATGGAAGAGTAGTAGTGCATGGAAACCGTGCATTTGGATACAGGTGGGGTATTGCATGGCCGAATAGCACCAAAAGCAAGCTTCATTTTCCTAGTGATCAGCTTTGTTTGTTTGTATTTGAAGCTTGCTTATATTGGTGCTCGCTTCACCAGTAAGTCGCAGTTTGGGAGACGACTGAAATGCTGGACGGTTTTATTTATAGAGGCAGAGAGTGGGAGAGAGAGTGTCCTGGACGGTGCATGAAGGAGTAGCTAGGCAGGCGCCTGGATGGTGTGTGAGAGAGAAGAGAGAGAGAGAGTACGTACAGATGACGTAAAAGGATACATTTTTGAGGGTCAGAGAGAGAGAGAGAGAGAGAGAGAAGCAGAGTCGCTGCAAACTAGAAGGAGAAGCAGATCACCTAGTGGACATTTGACTTCCTTTCTGGACCCAAGAATTAAGAAGAAAAATTAAAATTAAAATTGTATATATGAGAAAGTTGTCTCTCCGACCAGAGGTCGTATCGCGAGACACGTGCTTTCAATACGACGCGTTCCCATGGTCAGCTCATCTTACTCGGCGTGGTACAAACCATTATTAAAGCCTTCTTCCTCCTCTTCTTCTTCTTCCTTTTTATTTTTTATTTTATCTCTTTGCCTTTTTTATTTTTTGATAGGATCTCTTTGCTTTTTTGATACACGATTGCATGCATAACTGTATATATATACATATATATATAAATATATATATGCGCGCGCGCGTCTTCCATATGAAAGTAGTATCTATTATTTCTTGGATTATTAACAAATTAATTAATTTACTAAATAAAAAATGTTATAATTATGTTGGTTAATAATATAATACAAATAATTAAATTTATATATTCCTATCATTTTAAACTTTTGATATAAAATAATGATTTCACATAATATCAGAATAAACGTCTTCTATTCAAATTTTAACTCTACATTATATTTCATTTAATTAAATATTTCACGTATTAGGTATATTTTAAAGGGTTTAGATCATGAATAACTCATATATATATCAGCCTATCAAGTGCAGTACAACAAGCAATTTCTCTCCATCTCAAATCAATCATTTTAGAAGGAGATGTTAATCTTCTGGTCACAATAACAATCGAACATGCTTACATCATCACATCAAATGTGCAAATTTTTCTTATCATTGAGGATGTTCATCTTGGATTAAAATCCTTTGATCATTGGAAAGTTCAAAAAACGTATCGATCACAAAATCGATTTATTTATTTAATTGAACAATGGGTTGAGACCAATCTTCTTATTGGTTGTATCTTTACCCTTAGCTATTCTTCCTAGATGTATTCTCTTGATACATTGTGAGAAAGGATCTACCCCCTAACTATATAATATGAATCTTTTACTCTATTAATATTATACTCGCTTGATTAGAGGAAAAAAAAGAGTATTAAAACGGGCAATTTTTCTAAAATGTACATTTTTTTTCCATTTATGACGAATGAGCAAAGGTCCATTTACACCATAATGCATAAACTTTCTGTAGATGAGCTCCTTACTCGGATTATTATAGTTTAATCAAGTTGTTGTTATATCCTTTTACCACGTCTTACCCAAAAGAAGCTGAACGTTTTCTTTATCAATTATTCCCCCAAAGCAAATTATGTAAGTTTGAAACTTCTCTTCACGTGCAATATGAAAATCAATATCGAAAAGGTTGGATTAATGATGAAGATTTGATCTCTGATTTCACACAATTAAGATGGTCCTTAATTACCAAGTGATCATCACATGATGAGCCGCCATTAGCTGGGAAGCATAGACTTATGGCATGCAGTATTACGCTCCCAGCCTTAGTTTCTATATATAATTCCTACAGTAAAATGAGATATTGAAAATAGGATATCTTTTGCTTTTTCTGTGGTTGGGTGCAGGGGGTCATGGGGACGTTACTGTATATAACTGTGCTCACTTCAACTCTCTGTTTCCTATAAGCGCTAGCTACTATTTTTTTCCCTCCTAGTTTTTCTTTTTGTTCGTTCTTTAAGTACATTTACATGACAAGTCTCGCGTTTTCTTCCATTGACTCTGTTTTTCTTTTAAGAAATACTTTATAAACTAAATAATATAAAAATAAATTTATAAAATGACATGATTTGATGTTATATGTTATATTATAATATTATTTTTGTTGTAAAATAAAGTAATGAACCACATTAAACTACGTTACCTTATAAGCAGATATGCATCTTTTTCAGTACTTTTGTTTATCCCGTAATTTGTACAAGTCTTATCTAAAACAGATATGCATCTGATCTCCACATGGAAATGATCAGAATTTTCTTGCCTAACAAATGATTTTTATCAGGATCTCAATTTGGGAGTAATCATGATGAAAGTAATATATAGGGGCGCATATAAAGTCGGCTTTGTTCTTTTCCCACGGAGGAAAAACTTTTGTCTTGATCTCCAAGTGATTTGATTGGATCGAAAAGATTAATATCCGAATGATATGGGTAAAAAGATTGGTGGGTACCCAATTTGGACATCCTTACGTACGTATGAACAAAGCTACTAAATAAAAAAATTAAGGAACTAATCCCATTCCCAGCTAGCTAGGAATGTGATTCATGCGACACATATGGTCTTGAATATATTAAAAATAAATCAAATGATGGGGAGAGAGCTGCATGGAAGCCAAATTAATAAGCTTATATATCAAACTCACACACGCCTGCCTTAAACGTCAGGTCTTTCAGTACACGAGTTTCTCGTCTGATCTCTAGGTTCATGTATTTGCTACTCGATCTGTGTGTGTGTGTGTGTGTGAGAGAGAGAGAGAGAGAGAGAGAGAGAGAGAGAGAGAGAGAGAGAGAGAGAGAGAGAGAGAGAGAGAGAGAGAGAGGTTGTTATCATTCTCACGATCACGATAGGACCCTCGTTCCATCGTCACGTTTTATATATATTATATATCCTCGCGCGGAGCATTAATTTGAAGGAAATAAAGCTACTAGCGCAGCATAATATTGCATACACTTGGGGAATTATGCACACAAGAATGACGTGAAATATGTGGGAGAAAGTGGTGAATCAATGACTATCTTTGTGGGCCTTTGGAGGACCCCAAGTATTATTTTAATCATGACCAACAGAATTTACTCCTCCAACGTGGAAATTCGGAAGAAATAAATAATATATATATATATATAGTAGATCATATCACTCATGCATGTATGGCATTAGAGCTAGCTCCCACGTGCACAGACCCCTGCCTGGCCACCCTTCTAAAAAGAATAACAAGTACCACCCCGTCCTTTTTGCTATGAATTTTGTGGTCATGGCCAGACTGCCAGCTTCTGCATTATTAAAATGCTTCATTTTTCAAAACCAATTTTGATTACTTATATAAAGGTATTACGTACGTACTGTGTCTGTACTGTTCTAATCTATTCATATTACGGCTTATTAAGATCATATAAAACGCCTATCAAAAAAAAAAAAGATCATATAAAACAAGAATTACTAGGGTCCTCATCAGATATTCTAATATAAGCTACGTAAGTACGTACATCGATCAATTAATGTTGTTGAATAATAGTAAGTAAACTTTTTCCTAGATAATATCCTCAAAAAAAAACATTACAACATAATGCCCATTTGTGTCGATCCAACGTTAATAATTAATTGGGATTTTTTGTGCATTTAAAAAAAGCGTACTTCATTTCAGTGCAAATAAAATTGAAGCCCAACATGAGAGATGCATGTACCAAGTGGTCCAATTCGAGATTATTTCAGTCTTGTGATAAATGCAGCTCCATCCCCCAGCTTTGGGTCCCTCTACAAGTTGTACCAGGCTTCATGGTTTTTAGTGTCGGTACTTGTTCAGGCATGCTATCCTCTTTGCCATCGACTTCTGAAATAATGGGGAAAAAAAGACTTGGTATGATTATTTCAATTAATCTTTTTTCGACTTTTTTAAAAAATATTTCTTCTCCTTTTTGAGATCATATTATAAATAATTGATCAATCTTTTTTTATTTGGATTTTGTTAATATATATATATATATATATATATATATCATTTTGAATAGATAATGCACGTGCTAATCCATTTATTTTCCGCTTTCTTTGCCTGCATCTCTCTTTCTTAAAAGTAGAATGGAAATAGGTTTTAAAGGGATTAAATAAAAAAAAAAATTATCGTCACCGTTTTACCATCCTTAATTCTTAAAACTATTGGTTTAAAAGAGTTTTATTTCTTAAAACTATATTAATATTATTTTTAGGGCATTTCTTTCTACGAGAGCTTTTCAACAGTATTATTATGAGTAATGCTAAATATTGTTTTAGGGTGTACAAGTTCTACATATTCATTTTGAAAAAACAATGAGGTCCAATATTAAAAAATAAAATTTTCATGTAGGTCTCATATTTGTCTAATTTTTTTTTTAAATGAGTGCAAATGACTTACGTACGTACGTACCATACAATTCATTTTCCATACTATCATTCTATAGCGGCCTAGCTAAGGCAAAGGCCATAACCTAATTACTATTAATTTAGTTGGTTCATATTTGGAATACTATTATTTTAAGACATCTACACCAAATATTATTTACATGATATAATTTGATTTAAAAGATAAATTTTAAAATTTAAATTGTACAAATTAATTAAGTATTATCATTTAAGTGATTTAGATAGTATGTTTTACACATCGATTTGAAAATATAATAATTGTTATCTTTAACTACAAGGATTATATATGGTCGATCTCTAACGGGTTCAAGATTTCAAAATTTAAATTTGGAGTTTAAATGGGATTCGCATTGTACTCTTGACTTCGATTCTGGAGTACTGCTTCTAACTTGGACTCCACATGACTTTTGGAGTCAAAGTAGAATCAGAGTAAAAATTGATAGAGAACAAAGAAAAACCCGCAATTGAAAAAGAAGGAAAGGGAGCTGGGATTTCAGAGAACATTACCGTCATTTCGTCTAGATATGCTGATTCGAGGTCATGAAAACTCCACGTGAACAACCTCAAATTTCAAGTAAAATTTGACTGCAATATTAAAAATAAAAATTAAAAAGATCTTAGAATCAGTAGCAAAAATTGTCCAATAAAAAAAAATCAAATGTAAATCTAAAACAATAAGGCCTCGTTTGGATAGCTATTTCAACTCATCTCATTCCATCTTATCTTATCTCATTTCATTTCCAAATATCACTTAAATTCAAATACTTTTCAATTTCAAATTTTCAATTTTCTCATCTAATTATTATAACTTTTCCAAACTTCTAAATAAGACACAAAAAAAAATTCAACTTTTTTAAATTCTAAAACAAAAATTATATTAATTAAAAAAATTATATTCTAACAATATTTTAATTTTATATATAATATTTTTATTCAATTTTTTCTCTTTTATTTATCAAAATCCAATAAAATATTGAGCTTAACTCAAACTATATTTTCACTATTATTTACAGAATTTCTCATCTCATGATGCCAACATCCAAATGAGGCATAAGAGTCCTCGATATATTGTTGATCATGATGACCTTCTTGGAATGGTGCCTGGTGGATTTAGAGATTCTTGACTTGGGCTTTTTGGCTTGTTCCAAATGGACATGAGATCATTCGTCTTGCTCAGTTAAGAAATTTAAAGGAAAAAAAAAAATTATATATATATATATATATGCAGCCTCAATTTTTTTTTTTTTTTGTGTAATCTTCCAAGGAACTCATACGCCCAAAGAAATCACTTGAGATTTATACATTGTTGGCATAGAGAGAATGCCGAAAGCTGGTAAATTGTTAATTATATATAAGGGATAACTTGTGTTAAGAAATGACATATAGCGAGGCTGAGGGGGGCCATGGAGTGGACGGCGAGGGATTGAGCACATAAAAAGTGAGGCATTGAGGGGATCAATTGAGATAAGAGTACCTATTAGTCCAGCTTCGACTCTAAACTTCGATAATTATTATCACAGGTGAAAGCAAATGAAATGGAGTCTCAAAAGTTTCGATATTTTTGCTGTATATATGGTAGTTTTTTTTATTAGGGAATCTCCACTCCTCCAATATTTATGGCTTGGATAATATATCCAATATAGAAGTCTATATATCTTTCGTAGGGGAAAAAGAACTACGAATTAAGTAGAGACTTATAGATCAGAGATCGATAGTTATTGTCCGATCGATATCTTCTGTAATTGGACGAATTAGAGACGTACGTGGGGTGACATAGTACTCCACTAATGATATAAAAAAAAAACCAGAATGATTTAATCCCTTTTAGCTGTGAGCCGGAATTTACAGGCCAGCGTCGTTCATTTATTAGTTCTTAGCATGCAAACTCTGGCACCTTCGATCGGCGAGAAGCGACGTGTAAACAGATCAGACAAAAACATATATATAAAGATGCAAAAAAAAAAAAGAAAAAAAAGAAGACTAATAGATTCATCCAACGGACAGAAATTGCAGCCACAGATCGGGGTGCTATAATACGACAAGTGGTAGCCCCATAACCCTCGCAAGAGAAACTAAGAAGACGAGGCAGAGCAAAGCACCAAATCTAGGATGTATGAACTTCAAACCCTCTTTTGTACTTCAATTTGTCCTTCATCATGGGTTCTTTTATGATCTATTGATTTTTACTTGGATTTCCACTTATATATATTATTGGGTATGCATTTAGTATTATATTGGCCTAGATTAAGTCATCACATGAGGCCTAAAAAACCCTAGTAATTAAACACATTTGATTTTTTTCCCTGAATAGTACGATCTGTTTGCTAGCTATTAATCTAATACGTTTGATCAGTGATCAGTCGGTTTAGCACTTAGAAAATTGAGCTCAATCGATCGTAGAACTGTTATTAATGTTGTTAGCAGGTCATCATGTTTACCGGGAACTCGAAAAGTAGTATTTAATTTTAAGCAATTATGTAATGTTTCTTTGGACATTGATAGTACTGCAGCTTGCAAAACTATATATATAGTTAAACAGCAAGAGCTTTTGAAAAGAGGGAGGTAGCTGAGAATCAATTCGGTGCAGTAGTACTTTAGTCGATCCTCTCGCTCCTTGCTTGATAGCTACGTACGTATACTCTTGCCGTCTCCAACAAAAAGTCCGTGTCTGTCTCTCTGATCTCTTCCAATATTCTAAAATGTGACGATCGAATTCATTCATGTGGTATATATCCCTTCGACTTCTGCCCGGCCATTTACTAATTTGTCTCGCAAGTACTCATCTCTGAGAAATTAAATTGGGTTCATGCATGCCACCGCCATGACAGATGCACACCGCATTCGGTAACGAGCGGCTTGAAGAGATTACACGTAGCAACTTCCAGAAAAAAGTAGTCAGAATATATAGATTAATATTGGATCGAGATATACATTGCACCCTTCAATCGGTGCTTTGATAATTTGTTTTTGTCTGTAAGAGGCTAGGTTGCTTCATTCGTATATGCTTTGGTTCGGGTTGTTCCGATATTTGCAATCTTCGTGTCGTGTATAGATAGTACTGATGAGGTGAATGTCTTGTGACGTGCTGCTTGTAATGTTGGAAGAAGTTGTGTCTTCTTGTTGCTTATGCGCGCATGGTTATCGTATCGTATCGTAGTCTATATGCTGCCACGTCTTGGAGTTACAGTTTTGTATAATATATGTGAATTAATATATAGATAGCACTATATAGCAATTTCGATGAAGTTGAACATAAGGCCTACAAAGATTTGGCTTTTACGAAGGAATAATTTGCTCAAGGTATTATAATTTAATTAATGTGCATTATATAAATGTTCCTTAGTATGTACTATATATGTATATATTTTTTTAACAAAATATTGATGATATTAACTCGATCGATCATGTTTTGATAGCCATAGTACTCTTTTCTTTGGAGTACTAAAAAGTGGATTTGGATAATATTCATGCTGTCCGATCGTACGGTCTAATTAATATTGTGTGATACTTCTAGCTAATTTTTACTGCTAATTACTTCTAGATCGAGCGGTGTGAATGAATTATGAATGTATGGCATGTGTGGGAACATGTCAAATCTCACACAAGATATATATTTACTAGATTGAATGGAGCTTTGGTTTATGTTGATGAAGATAGCAGCCCAGTTTTAATTTGAATTGTTACCAAATATCCGGGTCATTATAAATCGATCTAGGAATGTTGTGTATATTGCATTGAGCTAGCACTACTACAACGTGATGCGTGCATGAAGACCTAACATTAATGATCAAAACTGTGATATAAGTCAATTAATGAAGCCTTATGCATGTGTTTTGGGTGCATGGATTCAGCTATAGCTTTTTGTGCAAATTAACTGGATTAAGATTTTTAGTCGTCTTTTTACATGTTTCAACATTCGGTCGTTAATGTATGCAAACACCAACAAAAATACGGCATAAGTTGAGTGTTATTCGTTAATAAACGTGATCTAAAGTATAATATTAATACACAAACACACACACACACATACCTATACATACATACATACATACGTCCATACATACATATATTCATGTGTATTTGTATATTTCTGGTATTAAAAAGCTAATATATATATATATCAATATATTCTTAGTAGTTGAGAGTGTGTCACCTCCCCGTCCTTCAAGTCCAATAGGAGTACTGTTTATATGCATATAAATTCAGACTTCCAATTTGCCATGTTTAGAGCATTGGCAATGGCCAAATGCCAATGGAAGTTCAAATTTTAGCTATATATAAAAAAAACTTCTACATTGGACTAGTCAAAAGTCCAAAGCTCAACACTTGAGGTATAGTAAATTTAGACTCCTCTCCAAATATGGCGAGTTACTGCTCATCCTTGAAATGTATATTTTATTATTTCATCTACTCTCTCTCTTTCCCTCGTTCTTTCTCTTTCTTCATCCCATTTTTCTTGTTTTTCTTGTTCTTCATCCCGAAACGTGTGAAACACGAGACTTGCGTCTTCTTCGATCGTCCACGCCATCGTCTTCCAACCCACAAGAGACTTGCGCATTTCCTCCACAAATTTGTCACAACAAAATCACCATTTGGGTATTTCTTACAAACTGATTTTCGATTTGCATTTTTCCTTGTATTTTGCTTTATATAGGTTTCAATTTACACTCTGTTCGATTTTCATGGTTCTTATATAGGTTTCGATGAACACTATGTTTCGATTTACATGGGTTTCTATTTACACTCTGCTTTGACGTGAAATTTATTATTTTATTGAGTTGGGTTTTCTTTTATTGTTTTGTTTTCCGTTGTCTTGAAAAAGCTGAACAGCTAATTGCAAACCATGCACGTCTCTATCCTGCACAAGGCCTACAATATAGTCTATATTTTCCCAAATACCTTCTTGTTGATGCACATAAGTTTCATGTTAAAGATCTAGATTATGCATTTTTGGTTTAGTTGAAGAGTTCACTGAGTTAGTAACTCGGTTTATCTATTTATCTATCAATTTATTCTATGAAAATTGAATTTGGATTGAGATTTCTATTCAAAGATGTTATATTGAGCCTAGTGCTTTCAGTAATAGCTTCTTAAAGTATGTGGGCTGGATAGATATGTGGTTAGGTAGCAACTAAATGCGTGGACTGTGGTTATTTTCTTTGTACTAAAAACTGAACTGTGTTGGTAATTTGTGGACTGTTTTGGTATTTATATAGACTGTTGGTGCCGTGTATTGCTGGACTTGAATTTGGAATCTTGAATTTGGAGGTGTTGCAATGTCTTGCTAATTAAGTTGGGAGATCTTGTGCTATTTTTGTGTTCCATTGTGATTTGGGAAGTGACGACAAAATATTGAATGTGCATTTTTGATAGTGTAGATGTAAAAGTTTGGCTAGGATTAGGTTACTATGTTGATAAGTTTGTATAGGATTATGTGACTAAAATGATAAGGTTTATCCTATCATTATAAGTTTAAATTTGGATGAATGTAAAATAATTGTTGACTTTATCTTTAACAACATTGAGTTTATCTAGAAGTCCTTAAGGTTGTTTAGATAAGTCAGTCACATGAAATTTGAATTCAAAAGGATCTGCACTTATCCAAAATAGAAGCTGAACAGAAATCAGTCATTGCAGAGAAGAGTTATCACGACTGTCTCTCCCTGTCAGCAGAATCCTACTTCAACTGGAACTCTTTTCAGATTGTTTATTTAAAGAATCATACTGGTTAGGATCTGTAGAGATTCAGATCTACATATTTTCTAAAGCACTTTCTAGTGTATATTTTGGTGAAAAAATTTCTTAGTGAATTTTCATATTTGTGATCTCTCTTTGAGTGTGATCGTGCTCCAAGTGTGGATGATCGTGTGATTAGACTTCAGCCCCTAGAGTTCTAGGATGAAAGACCATATTTGAAGATCGCTAGATGTTCTAGCTACTTCCGCGGTAGAAGATAAACGAGTCGTTTGTCTGGGCAATAAGAGAGTCAAGTTGTAAAAATTTTGTAATTGATGAGTACTTGTAATTGATTTTCAAATAATAAAATTGGTTTTCGTGGGTTTGGCTGCACCGTATGGTTTTACCTTTAAAGATTTCTTTAAAGGGTTTCCCTTCGTAACCAATCGTTGTGTCATGCAAGCTTATTTATTTTTGTTAAGTATTTGATTTATCATATAATCATGAGATTGAGATCTAACAAATTTGTTCAAGTAAATTGGTAGGCAATTTCGTGAATTCACAAGGGTACTTGGGGAATTTCAGATAGTATGGATTTTCTGAAGTGCAATAGCCTGTGTCTATGGTTTTAGAGGTTGTGAGTTTATTCATTGTTATCAACACTCTTATGGTCATAGTCTTAGGGTATGTGCTAATGGAAGTAGAGTCATGGGATGTTATGATTGTATCACAAGTCTTAGAAAATTATATGAGGTGCATCATTCATCACTTGACGCAGAATGAGATCAGGAATTTTGAATCTCCACTTGACAAAGCTATGAATATATGTAGCATAGCAGCATGCATAAAGTTGATGTGCTAATTAAGTGACTTGTCGTGTCTTGCTAATTAAGTTGATACTAATTAAGTGACTTTGATTTCATACAATAATAGAAGTACTACACTTTACCACATTTAAATAATAGAAGTACTACAAATTACCACATTGAAATAATAAAATATATGAAGTGTATTTGTAAAATAGATTAAAAAAAATTTGTCGAATATTATTAAAATATATAATATTATATTATTATTTTGACTTTAAGATGGCTAGTCTAATGTGGACTCACCTAACCAAAAGTTAATACTATAGCCAAAAGTTAAGATTCTGGCCAAATTTTAGACTTGGCAATAGCTAAGTCATTGTCAATGCTCATTAGGATTAGTCATCTTACAATAATATAGTTTATTGATAAATTATCATTCAATCAAATAACTCTTTTACGTACTTACAAGCGGATGCTGGTGTGTATATAATATATATATATATACACACTCTTTATTGCAGTGTTGTAGATAATATGCATCCTTTACATCGATTTACAAATATAATCAAAATACTTGTGCAGAAAGACGTGGATATAATCATTTCATCATTATTTGAGTGGATTTGCATAGTAATTGGATTTTTGTATAGTCTAGTAGGCAAAATTAACTTTGGCTAAAAAGAAAATCGAGGGAGAGAATAAAACCCAATCCTATGAATCTCTCACTGTGAATTGGAAGAAAGATTATGGAAAGGGCATGATGCTGATAACTCTGGAGAGGGGAAAACCGAGTTGTTAAAATTATTATTATTGTTGTTGTTGTTATTAATGTTGTTGGTCATGAACAGGGAAGATTTGAAAAATTATATCATGTATTGTTGATATCTTCCATTCCTAGCCTGCGCATAGCTCTCTCACAAGTTTGACAAGATTCTTTGATGATTTGTGAAGGAAATACTGCTTTCCTATCTCTTTTTTCTCTTCTCCCTCGGGACAAGGCTTAGAATTAAGAAGATATTCTAGGAAGATAGCTCACATCGACAAAAAATTTCGGTACCTCGATGTCGGCTTTTCACTATTTAAAGTTGTAATATGTTTAATTAGCTAGAGACCACCAGCTCATCATCAGGTTGTTCCGCCCATTAAAACCATATGTGAATTCAGCCGTCGGACGTACAGTTTAGTCCAAGAGATGAAAAAAACTTGACAAGATATTATTTTTGCATGTTTGAACGCCTTCTATTGACATGATCTTCTTTTTTTGAATCGACTATCTTCTTCTGTTATCTGCAATTAGATTGGATATTGACTTCAACCTTCCGATTCCAAGTTGAAAAGTCCAACTTTGGTATAGTACTAACTTTTGCTTTGTTTTCTTTGATCGATGATCAGGCGGCCATTCGATCACTTGCTTTTTTCCAGGAGGCTGCATGCAGTTCTGTCCTTTCTAAAGGATACGTGTTACCTGCGTGTCTTCGCCATGTGTGGGGCAAATGGATGGACTGTGCTGTCGACTTATATATGAAATATTACTGTACCAGGTACGTACGATCGACTTCCTTTATTACTGTAAAAATTTTACTCAATCTCTTACTATTCACACCACACTTCATACTCCATCTTTTTTTTAATTTTTTTTATCAAATATATTTTTATATGAATAGTAAATAAAAAATTATAAATAGTTTAAAAAAAAAAAATTCAAAAAAAAATTTAAAAAAATATTAAAAAATATTAAAAAGTATGAAGTGTGAAATGTGGGAGGATGAATAGCAAAACCCGTAAGAAAACACGTACGATTACTTTTTTTATACTTGATGATATACATGGCGACCGGGTTCCACCATTGATGATATGCATATTTTGTTGGTCAATAACCAAACTTGCAAATTTATCTTTCATTCGGTAGTATCTGTATAAATTTTGTTGGATAGAGAATGATGATGATAATTACATGCATGCATGCGACTATAGCTACAATTTGGTTGTTTTCCAATATCATTCACGATTGACTACAGCATGTTAATAATTAGTAAAGACGACTTTACTCACGAAAAGGCTTAGCAGCTAGCTGTGGCTCCATTAATATAGCAGATAGCTAGCAGCTTGACGTTGACTTCTCAAAAAAAAAATTACGTGCATGCCACTCCAGTCATGGCAAGGCAATTTTACTATCGAGTTAAATCATGCATGGAAACGATTGTTGATTCAAAGTTCATTAGACAGTTTCAAATATGGAAATTAGAGGCCGTCGGTAAGAATTTATAAAGAAACAAACACGGTGGTACTACTGGCCAGCCTGCATGATAGTCAAAAGATGTTGAAAAGGGTGGTGGAAATGACAGCTAGAGCCATGGCCACAACCACTTTCGACAGTCAATTAGTACTACCTTTTGCTAATATTTGAATACATAATTTCCTTGTACTTCACGTGATTACTTATAATTTGACTAGCTAACACATGATCATGTTATTTACTTATTGTATATATTTGTCTGAGCCTAGTGTAAAAACTATCATGAATTGGTGGTAAATTAATCAAGATCATGATCAATTAATGCAGCACCCGAACCCCACATCAACGTATAAAAGTAGGGTTTGTAAACACACCGACCCGAATGTATATATGTGATTGATAAAGTTCACATTTCTAATTAGCGGTCGCTTCCAGTTAGGATTTGGCTCCAATTTCTTTAGTTGTAGAATCTTGGGATCGATATAGATCAGTAGTTTATGTCAACTTTTTCGTTAGAAGACCACCGACGTTGGTGGGACCCTATAGAATTGATCTGCGTACTATTTTGCAGCACAGAGCTAGGCCACCGTCCCAGTCACAGCAAGCTAGCTAGTGTCATTATCCAAAACCGATCCAGTCCCGAGGATTTGCCACCGCATGCATTATCCTTACACATGAGTATCGATCGATGGCTACATTTAGTTTGTACGTTGACATGCATTCCCTCACGCCTTGTTAATTATAATCTACAACTCTGGCCTATATATTATATATTTGTTGAAAATGTCGACCCCAGCTTTGATATTGCGAGGCTTATAATGTGTCTTCCTTGGACTAATCCCGACCCTAGCAGCTTTCACGTAATTTATTCCCAAGTCCAAGCATGTCGTGCATCTCGTGGCCGCATTGCTGTATTACCTAACCTTTTAACTTTGCTATACATACATTCAAAATATATATAATATATTGATTAGATCCAGTATTAATAGTCAATATGTATGGCTGAGTCTTACATTGATTAAAAGCAAGTCGTTATCCAGTACCAATATGCATGTCTATTGGCAGTACAGGTGGAGCTATATTAGGGCTTGGGGGTCATGGCCCCCAGCTAAAACTTTGAAATTCCTGGTGGCCAGCTATATATGAAATCTAGCTATTGTTTATAAACAGAACACTTTCGTGAAAGAATCCCCGTGGCCTCTTACGATCACACAATATTTCAACTGGCCCTCTCAAATCGTAGAAATTTTCATTACTTGATTTACATGAGCTTGCTCAAGACAATTATGAAGAAAACAAATCAAATAACAAGGATAAACTGTATTTAGTAAGACTGTATGTTATATCAACTTGTACATAACTACTAGCTAAAACCTATTGAGATTTAGAGCAGAACCAACCTATTAAAGATAAAATATTATAGCAATTTATTTTCTGCACAGAGAAGAAAATGTGGAAGATAATCTAATAGACTACGGTACTATTTTTCAAGTAGCTACATTTTTGAAATCCTGACGTTAAAAACATGCATAAAATTCGTAGGTCTCTTTAAAGGAATTAGATACAAAAAAAGATATATAGTGCCAGAGAATAATGATCATTATACGAAATCTAGCATAAATCATGTTTGAAAGGGATAGCATGTGTACATGATACCACAGATTATGATGTGTGTTTGAGTCCTGTCATGGATAGGTAAAAGATCGTGAGTGAATTAAGATTTGCTTCATATAAAATATCGGTAAGAGAAATGTTACAGCTACAAATTAAATAAACCCACAAGCTTTACTTTATATAATATAACAGATTTACTTTATAATAAAAGTAATTTTATAATCTAATATACCATATCAAGTACTATTAATTTGTGAGTTTATTTTTATAGAATCTTTTTATGATTAAAGCATTTATCTATCGGTACGTAATGCATCTAGCTAGATGGAAGTGGAACTAGCTTATTAGGATTCCCAAGTGAAGAGAATACCAATTAAGATTTTGAGTAGTTATTTTGGGATATAGCTAGCATATATAAATTAACGACGTACGTAGAGATCACAATTGTTGTTGTTATCTCTGGGTCATGACAAATTATCAGATTTCTAGATTACGATATGTACATCAGACGCGTTGTTTTCGAGCCTCTGGATCATTGAAGTGTTTGCTAGATCGATCTGCGGGTTGCATGTGGTCCTGGAATAATATATATTGTCATGCTTTTGGAATGATATTGTTTACTAAATGGACATTAATGTCACATGTACGTTTGTTTGCATACAATAGGCGTGCATTTGTGTTAAATGAGTTTGTGAATTGTGAGACACGTTTTTCAAGCCCATGCAGAGCGAAAAAAAAAAAAAAACTTCGTTGTCATCCGCAAATTCCCTGCTGATCTCATGCACCAAATCTTTTTGTATTGCACGTAGTCTCCAATGAAAGTCGAATATTCTAAGCGTGATATTAGCCCGATTAGGACTACACAATATTCTATGGGATCTTGATCAATTCTGCAGCTTCTTACTGTGAACTTGATTTCATCTTCACCTCTTACATACAGACGATGATAATATGCATGTATTCTCTCCCGTAATCATGGTGCTGAGTGCATATTTGATATGTGCATGTATAATCTCTCTGTTTTTATTTATTATTAATTATGAGATCTGCCCGGGCTAATGAATTTTTTGTGATGGAACAGCAGCACACATTATGTGCTTTTTGGGAAATTTCCAACTGTTTCTAAGATTAAAAAATTAAAAATAAAACTATGAGTTATTCTATTTTCAAGTTGGTGTTTAGAACAAACCTTCATGCATGTTATTTAAATAGTAAGAATTGCTTGATAAACATTTGGGAGAGGCTAGGGGCCGGACGTGGTGAATAAGGGACTTTTACACCCTCCAATGGAACTTCAACATGTAAGCATTCTAGGAGGGGATTAAGGGAATCGCACACCAGGTAAGCAAATCCCATACAAACACCACCCCTGTCTCTCCCTTCCTTCCTCCTTAGTCTCTCTTCACGCAAGCCACACTACAAGAAAAATGATCTTTTTTAACGCCCAGTTTTGACGCAAAAATTGCCTTAAATCGCTGCATTTGAGTACTTTCGTCGATTTTTAATTCAATGCATGTTGGTTGGCAATATTGTCTGTTCAGTTCTGTGAAAAAGCAACAAAACATCAAACCCTATATGCAGTAAAAATATATGCCATTGTAGACCTGAAACTCTTATTCTCCTCATGCTCTAACCCAGATTCAACACCATATATATTCACAACCAGATTTGCAACATGCAGTAAAAATATAGGAAATAAATCTCTAGGTTAGAGCATTGTAAAATTTACAGAGCAACCGGTGACGGAACAGTAATATCCGAAATACTTATAGAGCAACCAATGACGAAGATCTACTGCAATGGAGATTGACTAAGGGTTTCAGGCAAAGTTTTAAATACTGTTTTAGTGACCGTTTTGAGATAGTCTATATATAGATAAGTTAATTATATATGTATAAATTATATTTTAAAATAACATCAATGCGAGTTTGAAAAATTTTAAACACATATTTATAAAACTTAATAATAATTCCAAGTCCTCAATCCAATTATTAAAAAAAATAGTCACTCATCTTCATCACGAAAAGGGAAGTAGGGATTTGAATTTCAATTCTCAAAAGAAAGTTCAGAAAATAGTCTTCAGATGTGATAATTGGAATGAAAATTACGAAAATACATTGAAAATATAAAAATATAAAATTTTGGCCAATGCACTGAAAACCTGCCGGTACACCAAAAACCAATCAATATTGACTGAAATGCATCGAAATGATCGGTATTTGACCTGGTACGAAATATCAATCTCTCCCGTGCTGGTTATTGTTCTAGCACAGTAAATATCGACTATACCAGTCGGTATGACATGGTATTTAAAACCTTGGTTTCAAGTGCAATGGTCTGAAAACAAGCGTGTGGGAAAGTGAGTTTCGAGGCTGCAATGGCTTGGAGAGAGAGAGAGAGAAATTGCTTGCAATTTCTGGTCTACAGTTCCATTATTTTCTTCTTAAAAATTTTTTGTGTTGAAATTTCATGAGATGGTATAAAAACGCCTTATTCACCGTATCTGTTTGAAAGAAATTCCTAAACAAAGGCTAGGTTTGGATGTTAAGATGAGAAATTTTAGTTTGAGATGAAAGTTAAAAATTAAATAAAATATTATTTTTTAATATTATTATTGTTTTAAAATTTAAAAAAGTAGAATTATTTATATATTTTATGTAAAAATTTAAAAAAATTATAATGATAAAATAAAAATTTTATGTTTTTAAAAACTTCTAAAACTAACTGGACTTACAAATAAGAAAATTTTAAAACTATTTAAATATATAAATGCTTTTGATCACGACAAATGAAAGATGCCATGCAGCAGTTTAATAAACTACTTTACCAGTTGGAATAGCAGTTTTGTCATTTCAACATGAATCCGTTTGGACGGCTGATCAGTGTACTACATTGGAACCCAACATAAAAAACAAAAGAGGCATGTGGAAGCTCCGTTGTCCGTACTAGCTAGGTCGGTGCCTCACGATGCCAAACAAGTGCATGTAAATATGGTCGGTACGGAGGCGATTTCGTCAAAAGTAGAAAAAGGCAGGATATGAATTTTTCAGTGTTACTTATAGTCCAATTAGTATTGTTTGAATTTGAAATTCATTTTAATTTATCTTATTTTACTATTATAATTTTTTTAATTTTTATATAAAATATAATAAATAATTTAATTTTTTAAATCTTAAAATAAAAATAATATTCTATTCAACTAATTTAAAACCATCTCAACTTTTTTTAATTAATTTTTTCGTAAAAATAAATGTCACGGTACATATTTTCGTTTAGAGTAATGCTAAATATAAATTTTAAATAGATAAATTTTATTTAAATATTTTATATAAAAAAAGTGAGTTATTAGAAAAAATAATTTTTTACATTTTTTAAAGTTAAATACACTTTTCTACAAAGACGTCCGCAAGACTTATTTATTTAAGATTTCTACCAATCATTTCTACGTGTAGATATATTAATAATACGAGAATTAATTTAAGATCTCCATTCGATCGGTAACGTAGATGATGATGATATGAGTTATATTACCAAAAACTTGGTGCCCATGCATGCACATGATACATATACTTATATATATTTATATAGCGGTACTGCTACTCTACCGTTTAAAGTGTACTACTCATTGTTATTACTAGTTAAAAGTTTTATTTTTATTTTTTTAATCTTTTTATTCATATTTTTTTAACATTTTTTAAAAATATAAAAAAAATATCAATATATTGATAATCACTTTTTTAATCATTTAATAAGAAGAAAATTAAAAAAATTACAATCCATAAAATATCAAAATAAAGAGACAAATAAAATGTGTAAAGTAACATTTTTCATATTTATGTATACTGAAAGTTTTCAATCTTTTTGATCCGATGGACGTACCAAATCAGGAATATATACTTACTTCTTGCTTTTTATATATATATAAAGAGTCGGACCGCTCACCCCGATGGCAGCTATTTGGTCGGGCGTGGCGTCCGTATGTTATATTTATGTACATTATAAACTTCGATTGTTTTGTTTTTGTCTGTAGTTTTTTTGGTTTGGTTTTTCCAAGCTTGCTAATTTTGATCATGAGGGCTTGGCAATTGCTTTTCGTCTCCGACGATAATTTCCGAGCATCATTTTCGCGGACGCCCTGAAAGGACAGGTAGAGCTCACGAATCCGTCGATTAGGTGGAGGTACGTCTTGAGCTCGTGACACGTGGCGACGTTGAAACCGCTGAGGTAAGGGGAGTCCCTACTGCTCAGTCGCAGCTCCCGCCCCACCTCGGCGTACCCCCACTGCGTGTCCTCTACGCGCTTTTGGATCCAGCTTGGCAGCCCAGCTGTCACTTGGACTAGGTTATTGTACGGCAAATCGTCTCTGTCTATGTTTTCGTCGTCTTTGATCACGAAACCAGGTACTTTGGTTATTAGGTCGTCCGAGTTCACGATGCGTAGAATTTTGGTGCCTTGCCTTTCTAGGTGTTTCCTGAAGATCCGGTTACCGACTCGGGGTCCGCCGAAGGAGATGACCGTGACGAGCGGTGCGCGTTTGAAGGTTGTCTTGATGTCGAACGCAGTGAGGATAGCTATGGCCGCCCCGAGGCTATGCCCGGTGATGGTCAAGCTCAGGGGCTCGTCTCCGTACGATTGGATGATCCGGGAGATTTCTTCGCGTACCATTTGTTGGAGACTGGGTGAACCAGGGGTTCCGGAGGTGTAGAGACTCAGGAACCCGCTCTCCACCATGGGTCCGCATGTCCCGTCGCTATCGGAACCAGCATTGGGAAGGTGGGTTAGTGTGGCGCGGAGATTCTCTACCCACTCCAAGCATGTGGCGGTGCCTCTGAAAGCAATCACCACGTCTCGTCGCCCTAGCCTGGCTATTTCGTCCCTGTCTTGACAAATTGCCACGTAGCCAATCCAGCTGGACTGTGTAGCAACCCAGCTTGGTGCCCTTTCGATCCAACGTGGTAACTGAATACCCGAGGTTGCACGTAGATTTTTGGTCAAACGGTATCCGGTGTTGGGTAGTCCGGCACGTTCTAAGAGGGAGCTTCTGGGGAACATGCAGGTGGCATATGAAGGTGAAGAGGGGTCAAAGTCGAAGGACTTGTACGAAGCCTCGACAAACTGGCCGTACCGTAGAATCTCGCCACGCAAAGTGTCGTCGAGGGGGTCGAGCAAGCCGTCCCAGTTACTAATACCTTGATACTCCATCCATTTCTTTCCGAGTTTGGCTGGCCTGGGCATGAACCGGTAAGGGAAGGCGCGAGCAGTGGTGTCGTCAATGGGGTCGAGCAAGCGCTCCAGGTTCTTAATTGGTGGAACATTATTCTCGGTCAACTTGACGTTTCTGTTCTCGAGCCTAGCAGGTTGTGTACTCACGGTACTTAAGCTGCAGCAGCAGCGTGCTGGAACCAGAGCTGGAGCTGCAGGGAGCTGCGTGCATGGCCGTACGAACCTCATTGAGATCCTCAGTGTGCCGGTCTCGTCCTTGATTCCCAACAAGAGGCTAGCTAATTATAACACTTGCAAAGGATTTTCAAAAGCTTAATTTCTGGTTGTATGGCTGTGTAGCTTGGCGCGCGGGTCTAAGAGTAAGAGACAGAAAAAGAGCAAGTGCTTCACAGCCACATATAATACTCAGTTATTGCGTTTAGAGAGACTCGTAGAAGGGGGCCTTTTATAAGTAGAAAAAGTGCACACTGGGGGGCGAGAGAGAGAGAGAGAGAGAGAGAGAGAGTTAGGTATATATAATAGTTCGTGGGGACAACCGGACAGGGGACTACGTGTGAGAAAATTATAAGCTGTAAATTCTGCTAAATTCCTATATGGCCGTACGTATAGCTTTTGCAGTATTACTGGAAATAATTCATTCGGACCAGGAATGGCATGAGGATTATAGATATTATCCGTGGTAGCTTTCTTTGATGGATTAATTTAAGAGGAAGATTGGGGAAAGAAGTCGGTACATCTGCATGCCCTCTTATATATATACTTTTCAAATATTATTACAAAGTGCAAGCTTGGTACTATATATATATATATATATATATTCAAGCCCGCTGTCCCATTTTTGTCTTCCCTGATCATGATAAAGTTTTTACGGGCATTAATCAAGCGCACTCACTGTCAATCTCGGAGAGAGAAGCAAATATGCTAATTGGGATGGAAGGGGATTTCGGATTCTTGTCTCTATCATGGAGTTATACGGCAATAAAACTGTAAGATCAAATGAATGGTTCAAAACCCATATATCTACGATCGATCGATCAGGGACATGACCCTTCAAAAGTTTTGAATTTTGTAACATCTGTATATACATGAGGTGCGTGGCATAGCGGGCCAAACGTAGATGATCCGGGGACCATGCATGACCCCTCAAAAGTTTGGAAGTTCTCTTTTCTTGCGGCCGTAGAAAAAGAGCATGGCCCCTTTTTTTTTTTTTTTTTTTTTTAGACTTGAGTGAGATAATGAATAATGATTGATCTATAATAAATCCTCTCAAAATTGAATATGATGTCAAAAATCCAAATCTTTACTATCCCTCCATAACACTACATTAAAAAAATAAAACAACCCAATATCTTCCTGATCTACACTATATGATTTCAGGATTTTACCAAGACTCCATAACACTGTATTCGTGAAAAAAAAAACTCTTGCAAATTTTTCTATAAACCCGAATCTTTTAGCCCAGAAAAATTTCTAAAAGTCAACAAATATGATTTCTAAAAATTCATAATACGTACGTACGCTTGACTTCCCGACACTCTAGCTACTCTGCATATATGTTTATATATATATATATATATATATATATATATATATATATATATTTTCTTTTTCTATCTTCCACTAACCTTTATCATTTTCTCTATTTTCAACAACGTACTTATACGTCTTCATATAATATATAGAAGCGATGGATTTAAGATTAAACATGAAAAACCATTATTTATAAATCATTATATTGAACTGGTGTTTAGACATAAATAATTTATGACTTTGCCACTTGAAATGGTAGGTGGATTATTTATAAATTTCTAATAGCCAAAACACATTCATGACGCGAGACTCTACATTAATCATGTTGATTTTATATATGCTGGCTCTCTACAAGGAAGCAAAATATGTTAACAGTATTTAATTGTGAGAGAGAGAGAGAGAGAGAGTTTGTGTTAAGTATTGTATGGTTGATTGGTGGTGCCAAAGGGGACATAACTGGAAAAACCGGACAAAGATTTAATTTGGCGATGAACGCCGGGATGGTATGTATGGTTGGAGGTTTTGGAGCTATGGGGTCGCAGTCACATCCAATCAACTGTCGACTTTGACTCGGCCAAAATGTTAAATGGCAAAACGACAGACCTTTCTTTCCGACCGAAACAATTAAGCCACGCGCGTCGCGAGCTCAATATACTGTACCCGTGAGAACGGTCTCACTACTCGACTCGGCTCGGTTAGTTCGATTAGCTCCAGCTCGGCATTAGCGATTGTGTGTGCATAAAGTAATTGACGGTGAGTTTGACTAATTCCTAATAGTTATTTATTTTGAATTTTACTGCACAACTTTCAATACATTCTATATTCTATATTTTTTTTATTTTTTAATATTTTTTTAAAAAAAAATTTGAGTTTATTTTTCTAAAAGTATTTTAAATTTTCTATTCACTATTTATATAATAAATATTTAACAAAATTAAAAAAATATAATGTGTAAAGTGTAGGTGAATAGTAAGTAATTGTGAAGATTTTTTGATTTATTTTTATAGTAGAATCGAACTCATTCATTCCATACTACGTTAATAAAAATTATAAACACGATATTTTTTATAATATATTTTATAATCATATTTTAAAACAAGATACATTATTATAAAATATCATATAAAAGTAATATTACTTTATAAAAATACTTTTATTTTAAATTATGTATTGTGAAAAGTATTGTATATGTATCTTTGCTCACTTTTATATTTCATAATCAATAAAAACCTGAATTATTATTTAAACTTTTCTGAACCACTCGTAATTTATTTATAAAGAAAATCGATATCTCAATTTTATCGAGATTTTATATTTATATATATGAAAAAATATACCATCATATATAATAAATAAGATTTGTTATATATCAGCTACTATTTACCCTATATCTCATATCTGATGAAACAAAATTAATAAATACAAGATATAAAGGTGAATAGTAGTTGATGAAAAAAAAAATTGTAATAAATTACAAGAAATGGATGCTTTATTATTGCATACTCTTAGAGCATTGGCAATGGACTAGCTATTGCCAAATTTAAAATTTAGCTAGAATGTTGTCTTTTAGCCATAATATGGATTAGCTAAAATGTTAGTCCACATTGGATTAGCTATCCTAAAGTGTAAATAATAATAAAATATTATTATTTTTAATAATATTTTTTTTTAATATTTTACAAATACACTTAATATTGACTATCATTTAAGACTCTGATGATCATGTATGTAGGAATTAAGTACTTCTACGTGTGAGTATTTCTTTTGCAAATTATTGCATGCACATTTGAACTTGGTTGTAGCTCTTAACCATGGCCTGTTTTATTTTTTATTTTTTTTGGATTCATTTGATCTGTCCATGGATTTTGCCAGCTCGTCCTCTTTTCTTCTGCGTGCAATGCATATATCCAAGCCAAATGCAGACATTTTTGTTTCCTCTGCATCATTCCTACTGCATGGGATCAAAACCCATGACATGCTTCCAAATCTATGCCCATTCCTGCAATTACTCTCCTCAAAAGCTAGTGTCGATGAAACAATTCCAGTGACCAGCAGAAAGCAGAGGAAATAACAATCTTTGAAAAGACCAGTAAAGGAAAAACATAAACTAATAACTTGTTGAATGCATGATTTTATATAACCTATATATTCACTTTATCTATATGTATTAAACTATATATGTTGATAAATCAATTAACCTTTTACAAATTAATCCAACTCTCTTCTCTTCCCCCTTCAATCACTCAAACACATGATGCCCTTCAATCACTCAAACATATTGTAACAGTCCATGATATTAAAGTATCTCAACATCAAAACAGTCCAAACAAAACAAAATAATAATCTGAAAATTTGAAAACAGCAAACATTCATCTGAAAAAATAAGCACAAATCCATGGATAAATGCACTAAATGAATAAAAAAGGAAAAAGAACAAAGAAAAACATGAGAAGTGTGCGCCAATATATAAACATGTGGCTTGAATATACATATCTCAATGCTAGCCAAACCTAATATACAAGAGATGGTTGCAGGAAATTAACACAAATGCATCCAGTAAACTGCAGAAAATACTAGTTGACTAAAGTTATGGGATACTTAAGTTCATATCTCTATCGAAACTAAAATTTCCAAACAGTTTTCTGTGATTATCATGGTTTTATAAGTAAGAAGATAGTTTAATGTGATTATCATATCTATAGCAAGATGGTGCATTCATTCCTGCCCACAAACAGCACTAAAAAAAAAAAATCTAATCAGTTCATAATTAATCCCAATATCTAGAGCAAGATGGGCCGAAATATTGTTTCTTATTTCTTCACATATTCACAGGCATAATAGGTTCTTACAGAGACTTTTTCATCGCAGAAAAATAGAGGTAATAATTAATTAGCGCATAATTAATATTCCCTCTTATATATATATATATATATATATGGTCACAGATGTATCTTTATATTTAATTTATTTTAAAACCAACAAATATACTTGTACGTGCCACTTCATTAAAAACATGAATTACAACTTTACATTTAGCAAAAAAACTTTCATGATCTATTTCAAATATTAAATGAAATATTTAATGAATGAAGTTTCTTTCAATTTTAAAGAACCTCTGCTATCATCGTCTCAGGAATTCCAGGTGTCTCTTTCAATTACAGAACATCTGTAAGTCATTATAATTAATGAATGAAGTTTCTAAGATTACATGAAATAAGTAATACAATTATTTGAGATCACCCCAATTAAGATCATTGTGGTTAAACTAAGGGGAAATCAGGTGTGATAGTGACAAATCACAATTCTTGATGCTTGCAATCATATTTCCATTCTGAGTTTTTTCTTTTACCCCTAACTTCCCATAGCTTTTTAATAACTTGTGCAACATCACAATAACGTAGAACAAAATAGTTTACATGATGCCTGCATATGCCAACATCACAACATCACAATAGCTTTTTTCTTTTACTCCTATATGCCTCACGGACAAACACTATGCCGAAATCAACAAACAATAGACAAACAATATGCCAAAACAGAGATTAAAGGTGAATCAATACCCAATGACAAATGCTGGAAATGGAAGAGAGACTTACCTTGGAGACCACGAAAACGACGTCAAGAGATGGATAATGCGACCGCTGGAATGAGGCTGGAGAAGAATCGGGATGGAGAAGGGGACACCTGCGGGTTGGGGAAGAATGGGGCTGCAGAAAAAAATTATGGCTCGGGTTGAAAAAGAAAGGAGCAATGAAGTTGCGGGTTGAAGAAGAAAGGGGCGAAATGGGCGAAGAAGAAGAAAGGAGCGAAGGAAGAAAGGACGTTCGGGAGAAAGAGGATTTTGGGGAAGAAAAAGCCAAGGAAAAATATAGCGGGAGCAAGAGAAATGATAAAAATATTATATGGACTATCTACAGGTGCTCGCCAATGATAGAGAGCTTCTAAGATTTACTGCAGTTAGTTTAGCTTTTTAGTTTAATTTAGCCAGGCTGATGTGGGCATTTTTTCTCATATTGCTCTTTAAATTGGACTTGCATTGGCAAATGGCTAATCCATTACCAATGTTCCCAGGGTTGGCGAGGGGTACGTACTAGTTAGCTAGCTCGATCATTCCTAGGCAACTGGCAAGATATAATGGCCAACATCCACAAGCGTAAGATTAATATCTACGTGGTTGATATTTTATTTCATGAGGTGCTTTAAATATCTCCAAGAAACATACATACAAGAAACATATATTATAATTAATATTCTGTGCATACGAATAATTAATGTGGGGAAACCGGGCGAAAAGGCTATTAATTATTGGATGAGGGATCACAGAGTACTATCTACGTATAAATAAATAAGTCGGAGCAGATATCCAGAATGCCGTAGCGATATGTCTCCCAGAATGGCAAGCACACTATAAGTAGAATAGATGGTTTGGTTGCTGAGTAGTTGAGTTGACATTTAACTTTTCATATGGCTACGTATACTCATGCAATGCCTACGATTTAAATGATTATATATATTTTATAATAAAAATAATTTTATAATTTAATGAATCTCATCAAATCACATCTTTAAAAGCACTCTTAATAATTTATATATCTTATCTTTTAAAATACATCATCAAAATTTACTTTTTCTATTTTATAAACTGACTTTTACAATATATCATACATCTGTTTATCTATTTTTTCTTTATATTATATTATTTAATAGTTTGTTGGAAAAAAGTATAAGGAGAGAGAAATTATTGCGAGAGATAAAGTACATGAAAAGAGAATAAATAAATAAAATATTTTTACATTTGTGAATAGTTCATGCTAAATGTAGCTGAACACTGTAGTGAAATATAAAATAGAATTGAAAATAGATGATCAGTTGGAGGAACTTTTGAGCTACTTTTTTTCAAATTTTACATAAAAATGACTTTTACAAAACCCATTGGGAGTGCTCTTATAAATATATTTTTACGAAATCTGATAGAAAAATTAAAGTTTTTGTAGTCCATAGAATATTTCTTCTTTCTCTCTCTCTTTTCCTTCTTAGCATCTTGTAACTATATTAAAATATATTTATTTGTAGGAATTTATTATGCATCAGCTACTATTCATTTTCACACCCTACACCTACAACTTTTTCATAAGGTGTGAGAGTGTTTTTCATAAGATATAAGGATATCTTTCATAAGATGTAGAGTGTGGAGTAGTAAATAATAATTTATACGAATAATTTTTCTTATTTGTAAGTTCGTTTATTAAAACATCTAACATACTACATTAACTAATATAAAAAAGTATTAAAATCTTGACACTTTTTATAATTATAATAAATATCACAGATAGATTGTAACGTGATAATGTGATCGATATGTTTACACATAGATCACTAATTCAGGCTTCGTTTGGATGTCAAACTCATCCCAACTCATCTCAACTCATCTCAACTCATCATTACAACTTTTTTAAATTTCAATACAAAATATAATAAATAATTCAACTTTTTCAAATTCCAAAACAACTTTAATATTTAAAAATAATATTCTAACAATATTTTATCATCTCAACTCAACTCATCTCAACATCCAAACGCACCCTAAATAACAAAAGTCATAAACTTAATCAATCCTAGTGCATGGTGCATAACTCACACACACATATATGTCCACTTTTTTATTATAAAAAAAAATATATATATATATATATATATATATATATATATATATGTGTGTGTGTGTGTGTGTCCACTTTTGGTCTAGGGCCTAATTAAGCTAATATTGCGTAGTGGGTCCATCATCTTTAATTTAAAGGTCAAGAATCGCTTTGAAATATATGAACATTGAACAAAGTAGTTTCCGCTTGAATGGTGCCTTTCAGAGTTTAGTTTTCTGATCGAATGGGATACGTAATGAATTTATTAATATAAAAATGAATTTTAAATGAAAAAGTACATTTTGTTGGACAAAAAAAAAAAAAACAAATGTGTTTAGGATAAATTTATAAGATATTGCTCGTTATGTGGGCCTAAACAACATGATTTAAGTAAAGAATTTGGTAAAACATGTGGCACGTATTGATCATTCAGCTCAAACAAAATAAACGTGCATAATTAAATTGCATTCATGCTTTAGATCCAATAATGACACATGCACTTAAATTCCCTGCATGCAACTGCTACTAGCTAGCTGGTGGCCTTAATAAAGACAAGAACCAAACAAAAAATCCATCCCCCGTAGATGCTCTTGCCTCGTGACTTCTTTTCGCAAGTAATATATATGTGGTTCTTGTTAGGTTAATGATGTTAGATCTGCCTGTCTAGCTAAACCTCTTACTACGCACGAAGATTAATTTAAGGTACGGATGGAAACCATGAACCACATACCAACACTTGCCAAAGTTGATGTTAACATCGTGTTTTGTACACTTTTAAATTGAATATATATAAAAAAAATCTCTTATGGTATGAACCAATAGGATAATCTGTATTCTTATTAAATTCTTCTTTTTTACATTTTCTAAACTTGGTAATAATCTACGAGAACTTGGTAAAAAAAAAAAAAAAAAGAGATCATCTGCATGCATGTATCATCCAACACAAACGTCCAGTCATATATAACTCACTCGTCCCTCGATCGAGCCCATGATAGAGACTGCAAAGATAATAACTACAATGAATTAATGGCTGTACGAGTTGCATGGGTGGTGAATCCATGCATGCAATTGAATTGATCCCTTTACAAAATCAAAAACAAAAAAATGGATTGGGGGAAATTATTAGTAATTTTCAGAGGGGGGGATATTCGAAGCATATCTGGTGTAGCAGCTCGAACATATATGTACAACAAATTATTAGGGCTAGTTTTGTTATACAAAATTAAACCATCTTATTTCATCTTATATAATTATTACAAATTTTTAAAATTTTTATATAAAATATAATAAATTTTTTAACTTTTTTAATTTTAAAATAAATATAATATTAAAAAATAATATGATAATAATATTTTATTTAATTTTTAACTAGAATGATGTGAACACTTTAAATTAAGTTTTGTGGACGCTCGTAGAATTCAACTTCCAAGTAAAAATAAGTATGATCCTGATTTGGAAAGATTTTGTCGTTATTGGAATAAATGGGATGTAGCCGCTTTCGTCTTTCAACTCCAAAGTGATCGATAATTGGTTTGGTGATTCATTTACTAAGCAAAAACAATGGACAAGTTCCCTAATTTGCAAAGATTTTTCTCGATTCCTGTTGAAAATATTGGACGAAACTTTCAAGTCATAGCTACAAATGCTGTACTGATGAGAATGATATTATATTGTAACAAGTAAATAGGAAATTAGATATCAGTCAGGAGATCACTCCAACGACCAGTTTTGAACTTTTTATTGACTTGACTTCCCCCCTGCATGCTCAACTGCCACCATTCATCACCATTAATAATTGGTTTTTGTGCGTTGTAGCTTTTGAATAATCATTATATGTGGGACTTTGAATGCAATACCCTTTTATTTATGAGTGATGAGCACTCATGCCAAGCTGGGGCACAAAATAAAAATCCCTTTTGTCTTTTTTATTCTTACTTTTGTGATGGACGGCATGGGTATGTCACAACTAAAAATTTAGGCTCAATTTAATACACAAATATTCTCATATTATCTTTTTTTTTTTAAATTTTTTATATAAAAATATAATAAACAATTCAATTTTTTTAAATTTTAAAATAAAAATAATATTAAAAAATCTATTCTAATAAATAAATAATATTTTATTTAATTACTATTTAAAATATCTCATCTCATCTTATCTTATCTAAATTGTTTATCTAAATCCAACCTAATAATTTGGCACACAATTAACAAGAATTTGGAGAAGCACGTGATCAACTATATAAGTCAAGCCCAAGCTTGGAGTAGTGTGAAAGTGCTTAAATCAGCCTTTTTGATGAATGATATAGGAGGACGACAAAGTCGTAGACAATCCAACGTGATTGCAATTTAATTAATTTAAGGATACCCCCCGTTTAGATAAGAACAATTAATGCCAAACAGAGAATAGTGAACTGAAAATATTATTGAACTCTTTTTCTTTTTAGTTATGAGAGTGAAAAAGAGTGAAAATGTATGTGGTCAGGTTGCAAGCTCCTGTTAATGGGCTGTTAGTATATATTGGTTGTAGTGTTACAGATCATAAAATCATACTGGTCGGTAGTCTCCTAATTATTGGGGAACCCTGCTTCCAACCATAAAAAATTATGGATATTAAAATTAATTATAATCGAACCAATTATACAAAAAAGGAGCAGTTGACCTAAAAATATTCCTGTAAACCAGTAAGATAATTGAATTATTCAAACTTTAAATAGATAAATCTCGTAATAGATCTATTTTTAAAAAAATTATAAAAAAAATCATTATTTTGTAATAAAACTAACTATTTTACAAGAAATTTATATGAAATTCTATTTAAAACGTATAACTAACGCCACCCGCTTTAGTGATAGTCTTTTTCGAATGCAGAAATGTCTTTGTTTATTTACCCAACGCACATCCCTTCAAACTTCTAGCCTCTGGGGCCTGGTCCTCGGGTCCAGTGTATTTGGGCCACCTTTTAACAAAAGTGCATGTAGGGATCAAATTTGCAGACGAACAGGAAGGAGATGCAAGCTCTGCTATATATACTTAGATTTTTACGTTTTGAAATAGATTAGTCTTACTTTTGTAAGGCAATGGGATTGAGATTCCTGTTTAATTTCAATGGCTGAGGTTAAAAAGAGATAGATACAATTTGTGAGTCTCATACTATTTTATTTCGTCTGTATGAATACTCTTCTGAACAATATTAAATATTGTAAAACTTTATGATTGTAATTTGTGTCTATTAATTCTCTCCAAACTCCAAAGTTCAAGTTTATACCCTTCAGATAAAAGAGCCCTTCGACCCCCCGCGGAGTCTTGTCTGCTTTTTATCTTCTTCACAAGTTTGAAGGTAAAACACCAAGTCCTTGGATTGAATCAGTAATTTTTTTTAACATGTATACCATACATATATAGCAAGACATATGAATGTATGTTGGCTTCAATGACAAGGTTTGAATTTGTGAGAGTTTTGTATTTTTAACGAATTTTATTGATGCCGAAAAAATTGCACAATAGGCTGTAGGAAGGGAAAAAAAAGTCATTCCCAGCCTGTTGTGACAATTTGGGCCTCGATTAGTATTGCTTGGAGCCCCTGGCAGTGATCTAGTGCGACTGTATGGCGACAGTGCATACAATAGAGATTTGTGATCCAATTGTTGGAAGAAGTCTTTTCTCTAGAGCCCAGGTTGCGAGGTTAAGGAAGCTGAAGAAAAAGTCTCATTCAAGTTGTTTGGTCATCCCCTTTTATCTAATTCATCTTTCCATGTGTCTCCCTATAGAGATAAGGAATGACCACTTTTTCCATTTCGTGTCTTACATCCTCTCCTCCTTTACATTTTCTCTCATTCCATTTCCATGTCTTTCTTACTTTTTCCTAACACATTTTCTTCTTTTGTCCCCCCCCTCCTTCTCTCTCTCTCTATCTTCGAGTAAGGGTCTTTTTGTAAGTTGGGCTTGTTCATTTAGACTTAAGATATTTTATCCTCTTCAAATTTGGTACTCTCCTATTGTAGAAGTAAACTTTTTTGCTCATCATCATTTGTGGACATGGGCTAAGATCGAAATACAAATATCTTTTGCTTTTTTCTTGTGATTGTTTAGTTCTATTCATGATCGATTTGATTTTGATAAGCCCTCCAACATTTTGTTGTGTGAATTTCCTCCTATATAAAAGATGGCCCATGAGGGTCTATTAAGCTCACATGGATAGAGAGTTTAGGCCCAATTTAATTAAGTTTATTAAAGCCTAAGTGCTGCTGCTTCTATTAGCAAAAAAAAAAAGAGAAAAACGTGTGAGAGATTGGGGAGAGGAAGAGATGGCTAAAAACAAGGAAGTTCGTCCTATTTCAATCGGACCCTTTGATCGGAGTCGTCTGTGGTCCGATTGAGCTAAAATTTTGCAGGCACGTTCACAACTCAAGGCTCTATAATTTGAACGGTGGAGATCTGATTTGGAGAATTATTTATGGTATTCAAGATCATGAACAGTAATGAATTTCTTTGATGAAATATCTTCTATCACACTGTTTGGTTGCCAAAAAAGTATTTTCTTGAGATTATTGTTGATTGCATGCCTTTGGTGTTGTCTAGAGAGAACATTTATATACACATCATTGTTGATAATGGAAGGTTTAACTGGACTAGGTTCCGTGGTTTTTCTATTTGCATTGAAAGGTTTTTCTTGTAAAAAATTCTTGGTTCTTTGTGTGGGTGTAATTTTGTTTTGGAAAACACTAGTATGCCCACCCATTTTCACACCTCTATTTGACCGCTGGTCAACAAATTTTTTTTTTTTTACTTAGTGATTAAGAAAGTGATTTTAAATGTATTGGTGTATTTTTTTATTTTTTAAATGTATTTAAATATGTTAAAAAATGTGAAAAGAAAAATGAAAAAAAAAAAACTACCGCCCAGCGGTCAAAATGGGGTGGCAGAGTAGCCGCACCCTTTTGTTTTAGATTATTCTCTATTAAATTGCTTCCTAACAAATTCAAACAAAGTGGAAGAGAATTATTTCTGCTGTTTGGTAATTGATTTGGTTATTTCAAGTCGCTATTAAGATTTCTCCCAACAAAGTGGTATCAGAGCGGGGTTATCGTCGTTCAATACTTTGTGTTGAATAATGGAAGCTAATTTGAGTAGAATGGTTACTTTGAATGGTTCTAATTATCACACTTGGAAAGGAAAAATGGAAGACCTTCTATTTGTGAAGCAATTTCATCTACCGGTGTTTGCTTTTGAGAAGCCTGAAAATAAATCTGATGAAGAATGAACTTTGCAACATCGACAAGTTTGTGGGCACATCAGGTAGTGAGTAGATGATAATATTTTGAACCATATTAGTGGGGAGACACATGCACGTACACTCTAGAATAAACTTGAACAGTTATATGCTCGAAAGACTGAAAATAATAAAATGTATCTGATCAAGCATTTGATATCTTTGAGATACCAGGATGGAACTCTGTTGACAGATCACTTGAACACATTCCAAGGAATAATTAATCAGTCGGCTAGAATGGGTATCAAGTTCGACGATGAGATACAAGGTTTGTGTTTGCTTGGTACATTGTCGGACTCTTGGGAGACATTTAGAATGTCATTATCTAACTTAGCCCCAGATGATGTATTCAATATGGATCTGGCTAAAATTAGTGTTTTGAATGAAGAGATGAGAAGAAAATCACATGGTTCCTCTTCACAATCAGAGGTCTTGATTACAGAAAAGATTGAGAGGAGTAAAAGCAAAGGTCCAAAGAATAGAGATAAAGACAGAAGCAAGTCAAACAAGCTTGCTAATGTTGAGTGCTATCATTGTGGCATGAAAGAGCATATCAAGAAATATTGCAGAAAATTGAAAAAAGAATACAAGGAGAAATGGAATGAAAAGAAGAATGGTGATCAAGTTGTCGCCACTACTACTAGAGACTTCTTCATTATTTATGATGATAATGATGTTGTAAACATTGTTTCTCATGAAACTAGATGGGTGATTGATAGTGGTGCCTCAATTCATGCTACATCTAGAAATGATTTCTTCACAAACTATGTATCCGACGATTTTGGCACAGTAAAGATGGGTAATGGTGACTTGGCTAAGATTATTGGCAATGGAGATGTGTACTTGGAAACTAATAACGGCACGGTACTTGTTCTTAGAGATGTGAAACACATCCCTGATATCCATTTGAACTTATTTCTACAAGTAAACTTCATGATGAAGGGTATTGCAATACCTTTTTGTAATGAGCAATAGAAGCTTATAAGGGGTGCTATGGTTATAGCTCGAGGCAATAATATTTCAAATTTGTACATGCTACAAGCAAGGCTCTCTAATAACATTATTAATGTTATGGAGAATGAGTTTAAAGTACAATTGTGGCATAAGAGACTTGCCCACATGAGTGAGAAAGGCTTAGCAATATTGGCTAAAAAGAACTTTCTGTCTGGAATGAAGAGTGCATCTTTGAAAAAATGTACTTACTGTTTGGCAGGGAAGCAAAATAGAGTTTCCTTCAAAAGTTCTCATTCTTCAAGAAAGTCAGGTAATCTTGATCTAGTTCATTCAGATGTTTGTGGTCCTATGAAGACAATAACACTTGATGGTTTTTTGTATTTTGTGACCTTCATAGATGATCATTCAAGGAAGTTTTGGATTTATACCTTAACAACAATTTCAGGCCTTAATTGAGAGGCAGACTGGAAAGAAACTGAAGTGCATCCTAATTGATAACGAGGGAGAGTATTCAGGCCTATTTGATGATTATTGCAAACAACAAGATATTCGGCATCAAAAGACACCTTTGAATGCTCCTCAATTGAATGGTTTAGTTGAGAGGATGAATAGAACACTGATTGAGAGAGTGAGATGTTTGCTTTCACAGGCATAATTGCCTGGATCTTTTTGGGTTGAAGCTTTGAGTATAGTTGTACATGTTCTTAATATGACACCATGTGTTCCACTTCAGTTTGATGTACCAGATAGAGTTTGGACTAGTAAAGATGTTACTTATGATCACTTACGTGTCTTTGGTTGTAAAGCATTTGTGCATTTTCCAAATGATGAGAGGTCTAAGCTCGATGTGAAGACCCGACAGTGCATCGTTCTAGGTTATGGTCTGGATGAGTTTGGGTGCAGATTATATGATCCAGTTGATAAGAAACTGGTGAGAAGTCGAGGCGTTGTGTTTATTGAAGAACAAACCATACAAGATATTGAAAAGATAGATAAAGTAGTGATCCAATGCAATGATGGTTCAATTAACTTGGATACGGTGCTATTGATGGATTTGTCAACACAGGTTGAACATGCTATTGAAGATGACCAACAGAGTTCAAGTGATGCAGATGCTCCCTTACAGAATGAGATCCTTAGTCAGTTGCCAGAACCAAAGATGCTACCAAATGTTCCACTCAGGAGGTCTATCAGAGACCGACATCATTCCACTCGGTATTCTACAAACAAGTATATGTTAATGACTGATGGGGAAGAGCCCGAGTGTTATGCAGAAGCCATGGAAGACAAGCATAAAGCAGAGTGGGTTGATGTCATGCAAGATGAGATGCAATCATTACATGACAATCACACTTTTGAATTGATTGAGTTGCCCAAAGGTAAAAGAGTTTTGAAGAACAAGTTGGCTTATAGATTGAAGCAAGATGAACACATTTCTCGACCACGATACAAAGCTAAACTTGTTGTTAAGAGATTTAGTCAACAAAAAGGTATCGACTTTGATAAAATCTTCTCTCCAGTTGTGAAGATGTCCTCTATCTGTGTGGTTCTTGGTTTAGCAGTTAGCCTAGACTTAGAAATTGAACATATGAATGTGAAAACTGTCTTCCTACATTGTGATTTAGAGGAAGAGATTTATATGGAGCAATCAAAGGGTTTCAGGGTAAAAGGCAAAGAAGATTGTGTGTGTCAACTAAAGAAAATTTTTTATGGTCTAAAGTAGGTGCCCAGACAATGGTATAAGAAATTTAAGTCAGTTATGGAAGAGCAAGACTACAAGAAGACCAGCTTTGACCATTGTGTATTTGTGCAGAAATTTTGTGATGATAACTTCATAATATTACTGTTTTATGTTGATGACATGTTGATTGTTGGCAGAAATTCTTCAAGAATTGAAAATCTGAATAAGCAGTTAAATCAGTCCTTTGCCATGAAGCACTTGGGGCCAGCAAGGAAAATTCTTGGTATTCAAATTTACCGAGATAGAAAAAAGAAGAAGTTGTACATGTCACAGGAGCGATATATTGAAAAAGTACTCGACAAATTCAATATGAATAAAGCTAAGACAATTAGCTCTCCTCTTGCTACTCATTTTAAGTTAAGCTCGAAATAAAGCCTTTCCACAAATAGAGAGAATGAAGATATGGAAAGAGTCTCATATGTCTCAGCAGTGGGTAGTAGGAGTGTAAATTTAAACCGGAAAACCGGACCGGACCGAACCGGTCCGGTTCGGAACCGGTTTCTAAAATGCGTAAACCGGTTGGAACCGGTCCGGTTCCGGTTTTGGGTTTTCCGGACCGGACCGGTTGATAAAATAAAAATATAAAAACTAATATTTTATATCTAAGTTTTATTAAAAATTAAAATTATACAAAATATTATATATATTAACATATAAGTTTTATATATAATTTATAATTATATGTGAAATTTTTATATATATTATATAATTATATATCATATATGAAATAATTTCATATTATAATTTATAAATTATAACATAAAATATTAATCTTAAATATGAATATTTGTAATTTGTTTGATCATATGCTATTAATATAATTATATATAAGATAATGTTATTATAAAATAAAAATTTAATCTTAAAAATGAAAATGTAATTGATCATGTATTATATAGCTATACTAATAGTCTAATATTAATACTATTAGTCTAATATTATATTAACGAGCCTATAACCCGCGCAATGCGCAAACTGTTATTTATGCTGGATTTTATAGATATATATTTTAGATATTTGTTTGTTGTAATATCTCTACTTTGTTCACCATCAACACACATTCTTGCTGCACTTCCTATATCATCAATTATCATTCGTCTTCTACGTCGCACAACTATGTCATCACTTATACTGTCACTACTTTGTTTACCATCACGACGCATTCTTCCTCCACTTCCTATATCATTTATAATCATTTGTCTTCTACGACGTGCTAGTCTAGCATTTTCCATTTTTAATTTTACTGAAGAATAGAAATAGTCACAAACACAAACTTAAAACTATTAATCTAATCCAAAAAAATATACACCAATGGTAGATCTCTTTCACGTTAGTTTTTTTGATTTCTCATATCCTGAGAAGAATACATATACTGGATATATCTTAAAATTCAAATGTATATCTAAAAAATATAATGTATAAATATAAGATGTAACGATTAGTTTAACTTCAAATTATTCAACTCACAAATCTATTTCTATTTAATATATGCATTCACACCACATTTGTCGTCGAAATCACCAACACCCAGATAAGATTATAGTATCCCAGACACAGATTTGGAGAGAAATTACATATAATATCCGTGTTCTACCCCATCCAAATCCCCCTTTGTAAAGGGTAACCCAAAAGAAGCCTTGGAAGATGCCAATAATCCTCAAACTCAAATACTTCACATACCCATGTCAAAATGTGACAAAAATTGGTGACTTTGAGGGAGAGAGAGAGAGGGGAGTTGGTAATTTGTATGTCGATGACTGATTTTGGGATTTAATAAGAAAATGCAACCTAAAGGAGGTGTCTGCAATTGCTATGCTATGCACCAGTCAATCTATTTTTCAAGCAAAGAAAAAGAAGCAGCAGAATTAGTGTGATTTAAAATCAATATATTTTTAATTGATTTGTTATTTTATTATTGATTTTAGATAATAAAAAATGGTTAAGAGGCATAAATCCAAATTGTGATTTAAATTGATTAATAGTGTAGTATATGCTTAATTTTAATACTTGTGATTTAATTTGCTGATGTTTCTTCACATGCACAACATGCATTTAATATTTTATTCTTCATTTTTTATATCTAGTTTTATTTTTATTTTGTTTTTATTTGTTTAGTTATTTTCTTTTTCTGTTTACCCAATTTTATTTTTTTGTTTTTATTTTCTTTCTTTGGTTTTACACTGGCTTTGCAGCGCTGCCCATGCTCCTCCAGCCACCCTTTACGCTGCCGCACGTCCACGACAACAACCTCCACCTATTGCGATAGCCACCCTAGAAGCCTGCTGCCTCCATGTTGCCAACCGCCTAAGCCACTACAAACACCATCGTGAACAGCCACTTTCACCGCTGCACCTCACCTCAGCTCAGCCACTTCGAACCACCACATGCAGTGCACCACCAGCCACCAACGCCACTGCCCCGCAGCACCACTACACCTCCACGACTACGCTGCGCCTCGGCATGAACGTCCATCATCCTCACTGAAATTCGAGCAGGAGGCTGGCAACAGATACCCCTGTTTTTGGTCCCTAAAACAGAGCACATTTTAACTCACAGCAACACCAAGCAACAGCCATCACCGCATGCACCACCGTGACCTCTTCCTGCGCTTCACTAAGCACTGCATCTCCACGACAGCACCTTCACTTCCAGCAGCACGCATGCACTGCCCCAGCAACCCACGAAGACGGACGCTGCACATGAAAAGGAAATAAAGAAAGAGGAAGGTGCACGCTGGGAGATACAGAAAAAAAAAATGAAGACCACTGATCACGCACGCACGGAAGACTTGGAAGATAGAGAAAAAGGCAGCATTTCTTTTTATTTGGATTCGGTGGCCTGGAAGCCGAAACTTGTTGCGCATGCTGCGGTTTCAACTGGAGGAAGAAATAAAAGACATGAAACCACATGAGGAAAGAACGAAAGAAAATAAAAATATGGAAGAGATGCGAAGACACTGCAACTCAAGCGAAACCTCTATTCCTAACTCCCGAAAACAGAGCACAAGCCTTCTCCACCTTGAACCGCTGCAAGCCACCATCAAGGAGACCTCACCACGTCGGGATCCCACAGAAACCGCCGCCAAAGAGTTTCTGGCACCCCCAGTTCGTTGCACGCCTCTCACGGTCTCACTGTGAGTTTTGTCTCTCCTTCCCTCTCAGCCCCGATACTTCCCCGCATTTCACCACCCCTGTGTATTCGTGACACCCTTTCCAGGAAAATAAAAAAGAAATCGGTAGATATACAGACTCCTTCTATACGACGTTGTGCTAAGGCCTTCTCTGCAAACCCAAAAATGCAGAACACTTTTACAAACATAGTCATCGTTAACAATAATCATCCAATTTAAAAGAAAACCCTGCAATATGACTGTCAGTTCTTGCGAAATAACCGGACCCAAAATTTTGAAAGTAGAGAAGCATTAAGTTGAAATCAAAGCACCTTGATCGGTAAGGGGCAGCACCGCCGTGAAAAGAACCGCCAGTATTGGACGTCATGGAAGGAGGAGAAGGACTAGAAAAGGTAGAAGCAAAAAATGGAAATCCAAAAATGAAGAGAGGACCGCAGTATGGAATCGGAAGAACAATCCAACGTTGGTTTTCATTTTATAGTGCAGTGTATTTTGTTTTGCACCGCTTGACAATTCGCGTCCGCTCTACAATTTCCATTTGTTCACTCGGTGCCTTATTAAATGGAATTGTGATTTTATTGTACGAATGCCACATAAAATAGTTGGAATTGCAGTATTGCACCGGTTGACTTTTTCCTTCTACCTTGCATGAGTGGTTGAGAAGATGAAATAACTATTTTGTAGATGAACCAACGCAATAAAATGGACTGAACCAAGGAATGCAATTCTTGAATTTGTAGAAAGCTGTTGGATGCGTGTAATCTGAGATTGCAAAAGCTATGGCTCATGTACTTTATATAGCCGAAAAAATTGCTTTGAATGACAACTCAGACTTCTCAAACTCGGCTTTTATATATTAAATAGATGTCAAATTTACATTTTAAAAAAATAGAAAAACCGGACCGGACTGGACTGGAAACCGAAACTACCGGTTTAGGAGGATAACTGGTGCGTAATCGGTTTTGAAAAATGCAAAATCAGTCATACCGGTTCGGTCTAAAATTTTGTCCAAAATCAGACCGAACCGGACCGGTTACACCCCTAATGGGTAGTTTAATGTACACAATGGTATATACAAGGTCAAATATAACTCATGCAGTTGGTGTAGTCAATCGTTTTCTCTCAAATCCAAAAAAAAAACATTGGAAGCAGTTAAGTGGATTTTAAGATACCTCATACGTACTTTCAAGATATGTTTGTGCTTTGGAAATGGTAAACCTATACTTGAAGGGTTTACAGATGCAGATATGGCTGGTGATATTTATTCCAGAAAGTCCACTTCAGGATATTTGATTACTTATTTAGGGGGAGTTGTGTCATGACAATCTAAATTACAAAAATGTGTTGCTTTGTCTATCACAGAAGCCGAGGATATTGCCATAACTGAAGCAAACAAAGAGTTGATACAGATGAAGAAGTTCTTAGAAGAACTGGGTCAGAAACAAGAGAAGTATACTCTCTTTTGTGATAGTCAGAGTGTCATCCATCTTAGTAAGAACTCTACGTTTCATTCAAGATCCAAGCATATTGATGTGAGGTATCACTAGATTCGTAATGCATTGGATATGAAGTTGTTATAGATTAAAAATATCCATACTGATGAGAAGAGGTCAGATATGATGACAAAACTACTACCTATGAAAAAACTTGAAGTATGCAGAACAAAAGTATGTATGGTGAGTCCCCCCCCCCCCACATAGTCGGGAAGGGAGAGATTTGTTGTGTGGGTTCCCTCCTACATGGAGGATGGCCCATGTGGGTCCATTAAGCCCACATGAAAATAGAGTTTTGGCCAAGTTTAATTAGATTTATTAAAACCTAAGTGCTGCTGCTTCTTTTAGCAAAAAAAAGAGAAAAACGTGTGAGAGATTAAGGAGAGGAAGAGACAGCCAAAAATATGGAAGTTCGTCCTGTTTTAATTAGACGCTTTGATCGAAGTCGTCTGTGGTTCAATTGAGCTGAAATTTTGTAGACACGTTCACAACTCAAAGTTATATAATCTGAACGGTGGAGATCGGATTTGTAGCATTATTTATGGTGTTCGAGATCGTGAACAATAACACATCTCTTTGGTGAAATCTATTCTATCACACTATTTGGTTGCCAAGAAAATGTTTTTTCTGAGATTTTTGTTGATTGTATGCCTCTAGTGTTATCTAGAGAGAACATTTGTGTACACATCATTGTTGATAGTAGAAGGTTTAACTGGACTAGGTCCCATGATTTTTCCCTTTGTATTGGAAGTTTTTCACGTAAAAAATTATTGGCTCTGTGTGTGTTGATTTTGTTTTAGATTATTCTCTATTAAATTACTTCCTAATAGATTCACGCAAAGTGGGAGAATTATTTACGCTGTTTGGTAATTGATTTGGTTATTTCAAATCGCTGTTAAGATTTCTCTCAACACATTTTTCATGCTCTTCGAGATGACTTATGTGTGTGTATATATATATTTATATATATGATCATGTAGATAGGAGCGACTTCCATCGTGGTCTGTCCCATTCACGTGGATTGACAAGGATTATTGCATTCTGCAGCAGCGTTGCTATCGAATTTAACTAAATAGATGGATACATATTATAACTGTTGATGCAATTTTCGGCTATGTTGTAGTAGTGTTATCGAGTAGTAGTGTCTAATTCAAGAAATAGTCAATGCTTTCCATGCTAACGTGATTTTTGGAGTGAAGAGCAAAAGCTAGCTAACAGTGCGGCATCATCATCCTATATATTAAAGTGCCTTAAACAGAGTACTGATTTATGAGGCACAATATAATAATTAATATCAGTGCAACATGAATTTTCCCTCTGAGGATCTGCACTTCCTTGTGAAAGTTTTCAATTTAGGATCAGATTTGTATAACGGGCTTTTCTTTGCTCCTGAAAACAACCCGTTTCAACAACTTTGAGATTAGAAAACCTCAACCAGAAATCAACGCATGCATTAATGGGCCGGGGCAGATTTCAAACTTTATGCTGCACAATCAAAGGCTAATGCATAATTTGTCTACATTCGATGTACACAGTTAAGTTAAAAACTTAAAATCAATGCATCAATTGGGAAAAAATAAAAAAGAAAAAGAATAAAGTGCACGGTCACTCTGCTGTAGCTCCGCATGAATTCCAATGTCTGTGCTTAATTGCTCAATGCCAGACAGAGGTCCTGTGTTCAGTGCTCTCCGGTGCTAAGTCTATTTACATAACTAAGAGGAAAGTGTTTCAAAGGTGACTGGGGGATCTCTTTGTTCACTTGTTATTGCATGGTAAGTAGTGTGATGCAGCTGGGCTAGCTGTTTGACGAGTTTTCTTCAATTACATCCTCTGTGCTTCTTCGTGCCAGTGTGTCTTTGCACACTGGTTCTCGAAACAGTCTAAGGAACCACTGCACAACAATCTCGATCGATATGTCAAGCAGAATTGCCGTCCCTTTTCATCCCCCACCCTCCCCCTCTCTCATCTCTCTCTTTCCTATTCCCCTTGAGCCACAATATGTTCTGTAGTCCATGTTTAAGTGCGTTTCTTCTGTCAGTTGTATCCATGAGTGGGCCCCTAATTAACAACATGGAATAAAACATCATTTTTCATGTCTGGACATTTATTTCTAGAGATGAAGTTTTGCAAAATTATCTCAAAAATTTGATTTCATGCCAATAATGATGATCGAGGTGATAATTAAACAGATGATAATCATTCAAATCTGCAGCTCAATGTTGCATTTTGATGACGCTGTCAGTCAGGTGAGAGAGTCGTGCGTGACATATTATATATTGATGGTGAAATTATCCTTATCAAGATTATTGGCCTGAAATCCCAAGTCTCTTCTTGAATCTTATCATTCTTGTGGGATGTAAATTTTAATGCATTTGCATAAAATAAATCCCACGATGACTTTTGTTTTTTTCTATGCTTATAGCGACATTGTTTTGATCGTTTTAAAAATGTCACTTTCATGTCAATGTGGAGGGAACAACTTGTAAATATAGCCAAAAATAAAACTAAAAATAAAAATTGATGAGTCTCAAATTAATATCTGTATTTCACTCGTGAGTACTGATCCAATCATGATTCTCTTTCTCTATCCTTTGTCTTTTATACACATGTCCCGTCACTCAAATAATTCCAAATATAATTTCATTATGGAATATTAATATCTTATTCCGTTCTATGTTTATTAATTTAATTATTCCATATATTATGAACTTATTTTTTTTAGTATTTCTACTCATTTAAATTCCTGGAAATAAAATTCATTTTTGTTTTTATGTTTATATCTTATGAGAATGATAGCCTCTCTTGAAATGATGTTTGGAAATAATAATAAAATCTTAAAATATGTGTTTTTTTATTTTTTGTAAAAGTAATAAATAAAAACAAAACTGATAGAACATGATTGTAGTATGCATGGTGAATACTAATGTGGAACTTTAATGATATATATTTGGATAGCCCATTTCACCTCAACACTGAACGGCCTAGATCAATACCACGTGGCCACCAAACCGACGTTCTAGCCCAAAATCCTTATCCCCTAGTCCACTGGCACATTCGTAATTAGCCCCCAACATCAAACCCTTCGAAGCTCAAAACTTAGGAAAAAAGATAAAAAAAAGGCCGAAATCCTTATCCCCTAGTCTACCCAGTGCATCCGAGAAATAATTTACGATAAGATAGATTTGGAATTTGTGAATAATAAAAAAATAATTTTAATTAAGATTGTTATTAAAATTTTAAAAATAGAGAAAAAAAATTAAATAAAAATATTATCGAGTTAAAATATTGTTAAAATATATTTTTTTAATATAATTTTTATTTTTAAATTTTAAATTTTAAAAAATTATAATGATCAAATAAAAATATATGAAAAAAAATAAAAAAGTATTTATATTTAAATAGTATTTGAATATTAAGATAAGATGAGATCAACTGTATATCTAAACTGGACCTTAATTATTAAAAAAATTCGTAACAATTAATTTATAAAGTAATATAATTTAATGGAGAAATATATTCAGCATCCCAATTTCCATCATCCTCCCATCAATCCATGATGTAGCATTTCATGATTGGTTCACAAGTAAAATATAATAAATAATCTCCAATCATGTAATGCCACATCATAGGATGGTGTGAGGATAATAGAAATTAAGATGATGAGTAGTATTATTCTAATTTAATATAAGATTATTTTTTTTATAAAATTAACTTAATATATTATATTAAGACATTAATTTATTAATTTTGTTTTTAGGACTGAAACACTTCACATCCGCAGGATGTCACAAATTACAATTATCGTTGGAAAAATTAAGGATTATTGGTCGGATCTTTAATCTATTTCTTTTTAAAGAAACGTTGATTAAAAAAATAAAGAAACCAAAGCCAAATTAAAAAATAAAATAAAAAGGGGAAAAAAAAATAAAAGATGTAAATAGAATAGAATAATATATGTCGCATACCGCACACGAGGTCCTTTGTCCAGACACCCAACAATAAATTCAGCGTTTCAAGATTAGGTTCTTTTCTCTCTCTCACAAGCTCCTTTGCGGCTAGGGTTTCTCTCACACTCTCCCTCTCTCTGTCTCGCAGATCTGTGCTTATACTGTTCTTATATCTATATACCGATGGAGGAGCTGTTAAGCTAGGGTTCGTGGTAGCCTTTCGTGCTATAATCTCTGAAAGGGCTCCTTTTCCGCTTCCGTTTTCATATCTATTTCGGAAGGATGGCGACCATGAACCCCTTTGATTTGTTGGGCGACGACGACGCCGAGGACCCCGCCCTGCTGATCGCAGCTCAGCAGAAGCTTGCCGCCGCCGCAGCTGCGCAGCCTAAGAAGGTGGCTCTGGCGGTTCAATCTAAGCCGGCGTCTGAGCAGCAGCAGACCAAGCCACCGCCTAAACTCCCCTCCAAGCCCCTGCCCCCTGCGCAAGCCGGTGAGCGTTTCGGTTCCCCTTCGTTTTCTACTTTCGGTTTTTCCATTTCGATTCCGCAAGATGGGCTGTGCTTGGTTTTATTTATTTATTTTCAGTTTATTTGAAAATGCAATCAAAGAGGTGAGATAAAAAAAGGTGGTGTTTTTTACAGTTTATGACGGAAAATGACTAGCTAGAATTATAGTGTGGTATTTGAGTTTTCTTACGTGTTTGAAAACTATTATAATTAAATAGTTTTGGATCTTTTGGGAATTCTGATTATACCATCTACAGAATGTAGAATTTTTGGGTTCATGATTTGCTGCATCTTTATATGTTCAATTGGGTTTTGGTTAATAATGGATAGCTGGTAAGTTTTATAGTTTTAATATTAACAGTTAATTGAAATTTTAGTAGAATTATATGTAGCTTTTTTCTCTTGCGGAATACAACATCTCATGATTATAAATCGTATTGTAATTTTGTTTTCAAATTTTCCATTGGTTTTTTGTACAGTTCTGAGCTGCCCTGATACTTCCTTTTCCCGTCTTTTTATGTTATTTCATTATTATTACGAAAAAAATTCAGCTCCTATTTTTTCCATTTATGGCAGTTGTGATTTATAAATATCCAAAGTTTTTCATTTAGGTGTATTGTGTTTTCTGTTCTCTTGTTTACAGTCATGTTGTTCTTTATCATGGTTCTTATTTTTTATGGTATTTGATTTGGATTTTGTTTCCGTCTGAGTAGTGAGAGAGGCAAGAAATGAAGGTGGACGCGGAGGAGGTCGAGGAGGTGGACGAGGATATGGGCGTGGCCGAGGCAGTGGTGGTTTCAATCGTGATTCTGCCAACAATGAGAGCTCATTCAGCAACAGTGCAGTCCCCACTGGTCAAGGTTCCGTTGAAGATGGGGAGTCGGGTAAGTCTACTGAAAGGTGGGGCGGTGGACCTCGTGGTCCTTACCGTGGTGGCCGCCGAGGTGGTTTCAGCAATGGAGAAGTTGGTGATGGGGAACGTCCTCGAAGGCCATTTGAACGCCGTAGTGGGACTGGGCGTGGGTGAATACCTATTCTTTAACAGTTCCTTGCATTATATATTATCTTTATTTTTCATTAAAATGTTTCTTGATTAAAATGCTGTCAATCTAAAATATGTTTATATGTAGAAATGAGTTCAAACGAGAAGGGTCTGGCCGTGGAAACTGGGGAACACAAACTGATGAAATTGAGTATGTCTATTCTGTAAAACTTTTGCTGTCAATTTTAGAACCCTCTTTAGGCAAATTATTATTTTTTATTGATGCCGGGTGTCCTGGAACAGTGTCCTGACTAATCCCGGGGGTGTATAGGCCCTCGACAAGGAGTTTCCTGCAAATACACCTTGAGTAATTCAAGGAGAAAATTCCCGTTCGATGGCCTCTAGAGATTGTTTACACCCAAAGGGATTTGAACCTTAGACCTAGGGGAGCATACCCCCAAGCCCAAGGCATTTATCACTTGAGCCAACCCTTAGGAGTTCTTTAGGCACATATTATATTTCTTAGCAATATGCTTTATTTTTATCAAATAGTCAATATAGCTCTTTCACTGTTTTTTCGTACTTAGGGTGACTGAAGAAGTAGTCAATGAAACTGAGAAGAATGTGGGTGATGAAAAGCCTGTAGTCGAGGAAGAGGCTCCAGACAGCAAGAAGGAGAATCCTTCTAATGAAGCTGAAGAAAAAGAACCCGAGGATAAGGTGTCTTCAAATTTTGTCTCAAATATTTTGTTTCCAAAAAATCCATTTAAACTCTTTCTTGTTTTTCAGAGAACTGAAATAGATGCATAAAGCCTATCAAGTATATCTTATTGAGTTTTCCTTACACAATTGCCGTAACTACTCTAACAAAGGATAACAAAGAATATGACAAGGGTTCCTTGTAATCTTAATTTAGGCACTTCTGGATCTCTTTTATCCGAAAGCAATATTATTTTCTAGATTAGTATCCACAATAATAGGCATTGTTCTTGTATTTAGAAAATGTAAATCATAACTTTTGGGAATAAATATGAACAAATAAGATAAATAAATTTGGCTGCGTGATTGTTGCATGGTTTGAGTACTGGGAGTATTGTGAATGAGGTCAGAGTTTAGTTACCCTCTGCTCTGTAAGTACGTTTGTAATTGAATTGCTTACTGTTTTAAGTATTTATACGTGTTGAAGTTATATACCTTTACACGTTTCATTTCTCACCCATTAGAAAATTCTACTGATATCTTAAGTGACGAATTGCCTTTTTGCAAGAATCCTGAATGTGATTGTATTTTTTTCGATTAGTTGTTTCATTTGAAAACATTTATCGTTTACTTTGAAGTGTATTCATTATTGTTTAGTAAATGAGCCTCTAAAAATGTGGTGATTTTCATCCACTGCATTTGTCGTATTGAATTAGTTCACATTTTATTGATGAGAAATCTTTCGGCAACTGAGCTCGAGTTTTTCCTGAAATTTAAAATGCGGCCTTTAAGATTACAGACCAATTAGGGTATCCATTACCTATATCGATATTGCAAGTGTGATTTTTCTTCCGTTTGTTGGTGATATACCATATGGTTGTACATTTTCTTTTCTTTACGAGTGAGTTTGACCCCAAGAGAAGGGGGATGAGATCCGAGCCAGTGATTTCCACTTCAGGAAGTGTGATTCCTGATCAATAGCACCACCTGTTGGGGTCATGCTTACTGAATAGAAAAATATAAATAGAAAAAGGGCTGTAGCTTATGGTTTGTTTCCTTTATAACAGGAGATGACTCTGGAAGAATATGAGAAACTACTGGAGGAGAAGAGGAAGGCCCTGCAGGCTCCTAAGACCGAGGAAAGAAAGGTGGATGTGAAAGAGTTTGAATCCATGCAACAACTTTCAAGCAAGAAGGGCAGTGATGACATCTTTATTAAACTGGTGAAACCCCTTTTTATCCATTGTAACTATTGAAGTTTTTGTTTATCTTGTGTGTACTTGGTATCAGTACAGTAATTATCTTTTGTATTTTTTTTATCAGGGTTCTGAGAAGGATAAGCGGAGAGAGGCTGAGAAGGAAGAGAAGGCCAAGAAGGTAGTCTCGGTTGCCTAATTTTACAATTGAAATTGTATTGACAAAAACATGCCTTTTCTGTGTTTATGCTGGAATTTGCTTTACTTTATACACTCCACAAGCAGTTGGAACAGTTAACATGCCTGTCTCTTAGTTTAACTGTCTTTTGTATGTTTTGCTTCTTAAATGCTGCGACCTTGAACTGTGTTCCTGGTTCTCTCATTCCCGCTGTGTTGCTGTTGCCACCTCTGTGGTTAATACTGAACTCAATTATTATGTTTGTGGTGTTTATAGTCTGTCAGCATTAATGAGTTCTTGAAGCCTGCTGAAGGAGAAAGGTACCAGAACCCAGGTGGCCGGGGTCGAGGTCGGGGTCGCGGTTCGAGAGGAGGATTTGGTGGAACTGTAGGCAGCAGTGTGGCAGCACCATCTATTGAAGATCCTAGTCACTTCCCAACCTTAGGCGCCAAGTGAGATTCTCCAGGATCCCGTTTACAATCTCAATGGGTTTTCCATTTTTGGGTTCTATGCTTGCGATCTCTACCAGGGAAATGACTAGAATAATTGGATTTCCTGTATTAAAAAGATCCTTTAAATTTCATGCCCTAAAATGTATATTTTATGTTCTTCATATGTTCCCCTGTAGTTTTCCCCCCCTTTCCCCTTCATCGTATGCTCTGTTTTCCGTTTTTAAGACTTGGGGGCATATAAAACGATTAACTTATGGCTACAATTCATCGCTGCTTAGTTTTCGGAATAGATTTGAGACTATTTTGGTTTTTTGCCTAAAAAGTGAGGTGTTTGGTGGTGTTTTGTTTTTGCCCTGATTATTGTATTGCCCTTGGTCAGAGTCGTCAGACCAAAACAATGAATGTAATTTTAGTGCTATGGAAAGGGTCTTAGGGTCTATAGAATGTTACATCGGTTCATGCATGCGAACCGTGTAAATGAGTTGTGCCTGGTGGTTCATCCTAAATGTTAGTCTATTTATTTAGTGTTTATCATAAATATTTTAATTCAGATTATTATTATTATTTTAGGGGATAAATGTAGTTAAATTATCCATTTAGATTTGAATAATACTACTCTTACCACTCTCTTTTACCGCTCAACTCTACTGCCTTGAGTTTTTAATTTTTTTTTTTATTTAGTGATTAAGAATGTGTTTTTTAATAATATTTGAATTTTTTATTTTTTTAAAAAATATTTAATAGTGTTAAAAAATACATGTATAAAAAAACAAAAAAAATAAAAACACAATCTATAACTAACGGTAGCTTCCAGTGGTAGCTGGGAGCGGTAAGGGTTACTCTTTAGATTTTTACCAAGTTTTGAATTCAAATCTATTGATGAGTTTCCCCTAAAAAATTTACTACCAACTTCTATCTAAAACTCTCAAAGTTCCTAAATTCTTAGCCACTGAGCTGATCAATTTTACGTGTTTATCTCAGTCTCAGATTTCCAATACCAATCTCGCCACCATCGTATCAACCTTCAGAACCCATTATGCACACTGCCTTTGATGTTCCCAAAATGGAACAATATCTTTATTTCACTTGAAATTAAAATGATCAAAATGCGAGACTCGGAGCCAGTCAAAATACTCCAGAACGACTAGCTCGAGTCGAGATATATCCTGCTGATCGAGGTGGTCGTGGCAGTAAACCCGGCCCATGGTGATCAATCTAATAAACGTTTCATTTTTTGGCTATTCAGGATTTGAATCAGTTACTTGGCTATTTGAATAATGTTATTTGGCTATTTAAAACTTACCTCTTAGATATTTTTTTAACGGGACATCACCATGTAATGCAACGAGACTTATTAAAAAAAATAAAAAACATAAACACAAAAGGGATACAGCCGTGAGGAAATTTAGAATTTCAATTTTCATATTTTTAGACGCTCTTTTGATTGGAATATAATTTTTTTGTATTTTCTTTTTTACTTTTAATAAATCATGTGACACTACATGATGATGCCACATCAAGAGGTCATTTGAGCTATAAGTTTCAGATGACCTAACAGCAACAGTTATACAAAATAAAGCAAACAACTAGAAAAGGGGGCAGTAGTGCAGTACGATATCACTGACATTATTTGATTTGCAATCCTCTTAATCTGTACATCCCTTTTGGATAAACAAGCACGTACGTTGAGAATAAGAAAAGGATCCTGTGGGGGAGCATTTCCAGAAGGAATAGCTTTTTAATTGGAATCGAATGAAGACTTTATTTGCCATGGAGGAACATGAGCATAATGCAGTTCTCTGGACAGAAGCTTATAACGTATACTCTTGCTTTAAGAAGAACAGGAACAGCAGCCAATCTTCTGAGCAACAGGTTGTCCTTGGACTTCTACTTGTTGAAGTCCAGCTAGTATTCATAGCCAGTTGGCTGGCCATTCTGCAATTAGAATACAATTACAATCACAAATTAAATTGCACTAATTAAAGAGGAATATATATCATTTGAGGTAGAGCTCATTGGCTAACCTAAGGGCAGGTGCCAGGGCTTCCCAAAGTCGACCTATTTTTTTTTCTTCCAAAAGGTAAACTTCATTGATAAAATGTCCTTAGTACATATACACTGAAATTGTAAATACCTACTAGCTAGCTACTACATACTAGCTAATAAGAAACTATGAAGGTGGGTCTTTGCCACTATGAAATCCAAAAGACATGGTGGGATTTTGATCAGGGGTATGCTACCATACAAATTGTTGAAAGATGCCCATTGCGCATTAATAGAATGCACGCATTGGTTCTGGGACTGATGTATCTTTATTGTTTCCCAACTTTCAAATCTTTATAGCAGTATTCTTGTATCTCTTATTGTTCCTTCTGTGATCCATTTTGAATTGTGTTGCAGTTGTGTCAAGGCTGTTATCATCACTTGGGAATCTCCTTCTATGATTATCTTCTTGAGGTTCTTTGAAGATGCTTCATTTACTCCTATGAAGGCTGCTAATGTCTCGCTCTGGTTTGGATTGCAGTTGCTCAAAAACTATGTTACTTATATGGACACAATTGTTCCATTATGATCCCTGCATATTGTTGCTGTCTTGCTTCCTGTTGACCTCACAGCTACATTAAATGAGATTGAGTAATGTTCCAACAGGGGGGTACCATCTGAGGGCCACTACTTAGTATTTCCCATTCCCAAGCCTTGTTGTGTTCCTTATTAAGCTTTGATGACTTTAGGTAGAAAAAGGCCAATAGGTACATTTTGGGATTCATGAATGATTTAGTTTCTATAAAACCAAAAACTATCCATTGCTATAGTAGCAAACAAACAATTGAAATTTTTTAGAGTCCTGTGCAGAAATGTGCATATTGGTGATAGCGTCTAGGATTGCTAGAATCCAACTGGTGATATATTGCCCCACTATGGTAGTGATGTCCAGGGGCCAAGGTGATTGCCTCCATAGGATCCTGGAATAGGGACAATTCAGAAACAAATGAGAGATTGTTTCCTCTATTGTTTGGCAAATGGGACAGAGCACTTGGTCTTCATCAAAAGGTATGCAGATTTTTAACAAGGATCGAGTAGGAAAAATGTTGTTTAGCACTTTCCATAGGAAGAGTTTAAGTCGATCTTGTATATGCAAAGACTCGAAAGATTGGCTGTTGCTTAGAAGATTGTTGAAGTCCTTGGACCTCGCCCCATTCATTGAATCGGTGTTTATCCGATTCTAATTTTTTGAGTCTCGCTCTAAAATATTTCGATTTATTTCAATTTGACTACCATATTAAGAAGCTTAATATCGTATTAACAAACTTATTAATAAACTTATTATTAATGAATTTAGTTTTAGTTTTAAGTTTTGTTAGAATTTACCCATCAAATTGAAAGAATTGTTGGGAGCAAAGAAATTAGTTTTGAAGAGATCACATCATAGTAAATATATGATATATAGAACTTAAATAAGGTTTTGGGCCAAATATATAGGAGAAAAATTAGAGATAGGCATTTCTATGTATATACATATTTTAGAAAATTTTAGAAAGTATGTATGGGTTATAATTTTTTTGGGGGGCCCATTTGTATGTACACAGAAGTTTGAGCAAAAAAAGGGAAGATTTTCAATTCTAAAAAACATGGCCCCCTTGCTATAACGTGGCTCCGCCCCTGACACTACAACAAAGTTAACTTTTTTAGAGACAAAAATTTTCGTCTCAAAAAAATTTCATTTTCATCCCTAAAAGTGTCTTGGGAATAAAACTTTTCAACGAGCTAGTTCGTTCCAAAGGGCCGGTTGACTCACTGATTCGCCCAACCGTACATAGACATTCATGCATCATGTTTATATTCAACAAGTTAATTTGTGGATGTCGGCATGCAGGCCATGCATCAGGTCGATCATATATATATATATAGCAATATGGTATAAATATTTGAGCAGAAAGCTTCCAAATCAGGGCAGTATTACTGGAGCCTCAGCAAGCTAGCTGTTCCTTAAAAACATTTATTTGATCTCTCATGAATTCCTGTATTGTCATAAACTGCGTGCATGCTAGGTAAAGATTAAAAAAGAAAAAGAAAAAAGAAAGCTAGCTTTTGTTTTATCAATGTCTTCCTAGAGTAAGCTGCAAGCTGCAACAAGCTGAATCATATATACATGATGATGATATGCATGCTTGATATCATGCACCATACCCAATTTAAGGGAAAACAAAAATCCAGCTCCGGTATTCCTAGGATATATATCTGTGGCCGATCTGAGTACGTACTACTGGTTTTGTAGTATTTATTAATTTGGGGTCTTAAAAAATTATCTATATATAGTTAGAAGACAACTTGGACAGAATCCTAGGCATTGATCAGTTTAAGTTAGATACAAAAGATCAATGACTTGAGTCTGGTACCCGGCCATTTGGTTCCTATCGACTTCAATAAACGTCCTAACTTTGAAAATTTGGCTGCATACATGATACATTGAATAATTCGCATCAAACGGAACACCTGAATCTGCATTGAAAACAAAGAAAGCAGTACTATTAATGAATATTGCATTTTAGAAAAGAAAAATACTAAATTTACTTAAGAAAAAACTTACTTCTCCACATGTCAATTAATAATATGCTGAAAATCATAAAATTTGAAATTTAAAAATAAATTAATAAAATCAATCTTATAAATAAAATTATAAGTAAAAGTATAAGTACATGTAGCACTACTCTTTTACAAAATATACATACAACTTATGATCATGACATATAATACACCTAACTGTTATTAAACGCGGCTTGGGAAATTGCAATGAAGTATCACGTACGAACGTGGTGTACGGATCGAAGATAGTTGAAGTCATCAGATACGTACTGCTCGTCGTGAGGGCACGTGATCGCACAGAAACAGGTAGAAAACCTGAGCTCCCTTCCTCGCCTAGCCTTATCCTGTTATAACATACGTATGAATTATGTTGTTTAGTATTCAAACTTGAACATGGATGCCGATGTTTTCCTGAGATATCGTCATGAGAGCGGATCCAGCGCGCGGGAGAAGGTCCTTCCAAAACAGACAGCTTCATCCTAATTGCATCGTTTGTCGAAACTGTTTCTTCCCTTAACGTGAATTCAGCGACGTCGATCGACACAAACTCACATGCTACCTTTGAAAATGGCACAGAAAATTTGAAGCGATGGTCACATGCATCTAGCTGCATCATGCCATGCCGTCATACTAATGCAATAGAAAAGCTTTCTTTGCTTGGTCCTCCCACAGCATGTGTAATCAAGCCACAAACTGCCCCGGCCATGTGAAACATATATGTCACCTACACTACTAACAACGAAGAATCTCAAAAGCAACAACCCAACTTTTGTTATAGCTACTCTATCTGTCTGTTTTCACGAATTTATTTGCTCTAGATCGATCAAGACCAAAACCAGAGATGATCACCATTTGCGGCGCGATCTGGAGTGTGTGTGTGAGTGTGTGTATACTATATTTGTGCTAAATTTCCAGCCTCCAAACCCCGAAAACTTACCTGCAGGCCTGCTACAAACCTTGAATAATTGATATCGTAGATCAAAGTAAGTGAAAATAGATCACTTCTATATTGAATGAATGTTATGTACAGTAAGAGAGCCTATTTATATGCAAGAAAGAGGCCAATGAAATAAGGAAGTAAATAAATACAAGGTACTATTCTAATCAAAGTACGTAATATACATCAACAGATATCAAACAGCAGCAATCCACAGTTTTGATCACCTGCGGAAACTAAAAGAGAGCAGGCATACTCCACCAATGCATGACGCAAAGAAAGCAGTATTTGGTCACTTGGCATGCAATATTATAAACTGTAGCACGCGCGCTTCACACAGGCACTCATGCATGCATGCAGACAGTCATTCAAACAAGGAGAGATCAAGAGTATATATATATATATATAGAGAGAGAGAGAGAGAGAGAGAGAGAGATAAGGACATTACACACAAGGATAAAGCTCCAAAGCCGAGCAAGCACACCAGGCTGGCAAGCTAGCTCCTGATCGTCTACGCGTCTATTATGGATTCTCGTCGCCCGATTTGTGCAATCATTAAACAAAACGTAAAAAGTGGGGGCGCGAGGAAGAAATTGGGAAGTAAAAACGATCAAGTACCGTTGTTTTTGAAGTCATGAGGAGCTAGCTAGGGAGACGGACGAGCTTTTCCTAGTTTTAGATCGCGATCTAAAACTAGGAAAAATGGTTTTCTCGGCGCTAGAATTCGCCGCAAATAATGGTCAAAATCGCTGCAAATAATTGTTGCGCCAGTCATTTCTCGCAATTGTTGATTCACTTAAAAGTTTAACCAGCGAAATACAAAAATCATCGTGAAAAATATTTATTTACGGCGAATAATATTGTATTTCACATCTTTATCGATGTGAAAAAGTATTTGCAGCGTTTTGTATCGTCGCGAATACTTAAAATATTGCCGCAAATATCTGCATATTATTTGCAGTGTGTTCAAAAAACGCTATAAATAAGACTTTTTGCGGCGTTTAAATTCGCCACAACTAATATAATTGCAATGATTTTATATTTTCCAACGAGCAATTGCCGCTGCAAAAGACATTTGCGGCGATTTTATGTCGCTGCAAATAATCTTAAATGAGGAAAAAATTATTTCCGGCGAACTTAACTCGTCGGAAATGATTTTTCAAAAAAAAAAAAAGAAAAAAGCACAAAACAGAATACTACACATATGCAAGCTACACATATTCTATTCAAATTCAATATAAAAAGCCCTTCCTCCATTCTTTCAAGTTAGCTAGCCCAAAAATACTACACAATTGGCAATGATTTTTAATCTCCATGCTTCAAGTTTTACAAAAGGAAACAAAACCACATGAACAACACCATAGACATGAAGTCCATCAAGAATTAATAGCTGAAACTGAAGCTTTATCATAAAATAAGAATCTAAAAAATGTGGCAATGGCACCAGATGATATTTTGATAGAAAAATAACTTCCTATAAATGCAAGTACTCAAAAGTGAAATGCCAAATCATACACAAAGCTTATACTCTATTAAATACACAAAGCTCATACACTAATAATATCCATGTTGATCAATCAAACACAAATTTAAGCAATTAGAAAAATATTTGCAATAAAATCTCAATAATTGGCAGAACCTTGTGCTTAAGGCTATATTTTTTTATAGGTAAAATTAAACACTTAAGGCTATATTTTGAAACTAAATATATATATATTACAAAAAACAAACCTCCCCAGATTTTAAACACCAACTCCCTACAAAGAAAAGAAAAAGGAAAAACTGAAACAAGACAATAATTTACATGTTCCAAGAGCATCAACAAAAGAAATGAGATGGTTGATATAAATGCATACTCATGTATACTACCTGTGTATATCTCAAGTACCAGTATTTTTGGCTTGAACAACCTAGAATTCATATACAAATAAGACTTCATCCTCTTATGTTTTACCAAGATAGAGGCCAAACAATCCTAAGTATAATCAAGCTCAAGATGAAACTGAAGAGAGGAGAGGAATGAGACTAATTTGCAGCAACTAAATCAAACCAGAAAGCAGCCCAAATGTAGATAATATTAGACAGAAACAAAAATTCCAAACAGATCAAAAATAAGTGCAGAATGAAACCTGTTAAAACTACAAAGTATGACTAAACTTTGGCAATCCATGACCAAAATTATCTTTGTTTTTTTCCCTATAATTATATTAAATGCTGCAAATAAAGATTAAAAACCTGGAAGAAGGAAAACCAGAATAATGCAATACATTTAAGGTAGTGACTTTTGGATAACATTAAAACTACCTTTTTGGGTGCAAATGGAGGGGAAAGAATGAAATGAACCCTTTGAGTTATACCTAATACCTATGGGAAGGAATACCAATCCCCCAACCAATCATATTTACAAATAACAATTACAAATCTATATAATTTCCCTTTGGCTTGTAATGAGCATCCATCTTTCTTTATCAAACATATATCCATCCTGTTGTTCAAAACCAATCAAACATATTCTAGCTTCAAGAGTACAAGGAAGATCTTCTTTTTATAAAAGAAAAGTGCAAATAGATAAAAGGCACTATTAAGATATAATGGTCATTGGTCACATGATGATATATAAGCTAGGGAAGGGAGCTTACCAAGCATATAGCTACCTAGCTAGCTTGTAACATGATTCACTATCACAGAAAGAGAGGTCACAAAGAGAGCTTAATGGTCAAACATGATAACAATAGGGACCTTAAATTGCAAAAAATCTGAAAGGCATCAAACATGATAACAAAACACCCAAATAAGGTGTTAATAAAACCAAAAAAAGATTAAATATAATAATAATAACAAGAATTCAAGAAGAAATAATCATGCATCACATTAATATAAGCTCATGCTTATGAACACTCTATAAGCTCATGCTTATACATCCAAACTATCCAGTGACATTAAATTTCTATAGTTAAAGAAAGAGGAATCAGAATAATATTGATTCTGTTGTTAATTTTTTTTTTACCACCCTACTACTAGCCTAACAACTACCATTGAAGTTACTTCAAGAATAAGGTAAATATTAAATGAATCGTTAGAAGTTACTGAACTTGTACACAAAGAGAAAGAGATAACAATACTTCAACAAGGATACATATCTTTGCTTGCTTTAGAAACTATTAATTGGAGTGAAATTACTACTACTGCATCACATGCAACAAGTTGAGGGAAGGTACATTAACCTCAGATGGACAATCACTGGCCTTCTAACCTGAAGAGAGGAAAAATAAAGAGTTAAACAAGAAGTTATGAAGAAGATATATAAGTATATGATCCATGTAGCCTTAACTGCAGTCCTAGGTTACATGATCCATTTCAGATCAGACTTCTAACGATGATAGTGACGCAATTGTAATCCTAGACTTTGTGCATGCAAAAGGAAAAAAAAGTGGTGTTGTTTTTTTAAAAATCCATTCATTCCATATGTTAAGGAACATTCTATAATTAATTGGCACAACTTATATTGCAGATCTTTTTATTTTGCTCCATATTCAACACAAACTTTTTATAAATTGGTTGATCAGTACCATCACCTCTATTTTTCTTCACCAACCTGCACTATATAATATGATCTCTATGGTCAATACAAAAATGTGTACCTGGCAAAGAATGATCCAACATACTTGAGAGATATAATTCTTAACTTCATCATAGCTAGCAAAGACACAACTGCAGCCACCATTGCTTGGTTTATTTACATGCTCTGTAAGCATCCTACTGTGCAAGAAAAAATTGTAAAAGAAGTGAAAGAAGCTACTACCAATAAAGATATCTCAAACTATGCTAATTTTGCCGCCACTATTAGTGAAGAAGCTCTAGAAAAGATGAATTTCCTCCATGCGGCAATTACTAAAACTCTTATACTCTACTCTGCAGTTCCTGTGATAATGATTCATATCAACTACATGAATCATAACCACTAAATGGTTGCGTCTGTAAATACTTCCACAAATACTCTTCTCTGGTATAATTTCTCTTTGAAACCAGTGTGTGAGTGGTGATAGAGTGAGAGTTACCATTGTTTTTGGATTTCTACAACAGCAAGTTAATTACAATTGTGTCCCAACTTCTGACAGCTACCATTCCCAATGGTTTTAGCATTATCCAAGCCTAATCCATTTTTTATTTTTTATTTTTTGCTTACAGGATGCAAATATTTACTTTTCTGATGACACTCTACCAGATGGCTACAATGTAAAGAAAGGAGATATGGTAGCTTACCAACCTTATGCAATGGGCAGGATGAAATTCATATGGGGTGATGATGCCCTGGAATTCAAACCAGAGAGATGGCTCAATGAGGATGCAATTCTCCAACCAGAGAGCCCTTTCAATTTTATGGCCTTCCAGGTTAGCATAAACTCGAAAAAACCCAATTTCAAGTTTTTTTAACCAAGAGCCTCTGTATTAGCATAAAGTTCAACCAAATGTACTCGAACAATGTACACCTATCTTCAAAACTTATTGTGAGGTCGTACATCACAATCTGAAAAACTGAAAAATCCCCTAAGGCATTCACAAACTGAAAATTGAACAAAACGTAGGAAAAATCTCCAAAACCCACGGACTACATAAATGAAATTCATTTCACAGAAATTTCATAGGTGTGGAAATTAACTTAAAGTGAATGTGGGTGTGTTCGTGAGAAGCAGAGAAGGAGAAGGGCCTTACCACCAATCGGCAACTCAGAACTCCAAGAACTCCCACAAACGCGCGCGGCACCAAACCCACAAGAAATCTGCAGTGGAATGAGAGACAGAGTCTACTATGAAGTCTGGGGTTCGAAATCAGAGGGCAGAACCCTAGAGAGAGAGAGATGAAGAGAACTTACCATGGGTACCCTCATGGAATTGAAGGGTTTGATAGCCAACGATTGCAAAAAATCGTTGCAAATAAAGTCTTTTGCGGCGATTTTATTTGCAACAGATAAAAAATAGCTGCAAAAGGCCTTATTTTTTCTAGTCGACTGTCGAGCGCCAATATATAGTTGCTATATATATTCTATTTATTTAGATCATTAATATATAAAAACTAGATAGATCAATTAATGTTGTATGTATTGGGTTTGTTGTTGTTCATCATGTTAATGTTGGTGTTAAAAAATGGTGTGTGCATGGGTACGCGCAATTTTGTAATATTTATGCTGCTGGATGCTATAGATCTTCTTCCTTGACAGCATATAATATGTCAATCTGAGAAAGTGATTACCACCCACATGCCTTTTGGAACGAATTCTAGTTACCAGGTACGTTAATTTTTACTACGTTTAAGTACGTACGTATGTAACCCTGAACCCTCATTAATAACTAGCATTCATAAATTAACATGCATGTTTAATTTATAAGGGCCATGAATATGTTAATTTTAGGTACAATATATATGTGTGTGTGTGTGTGTGTATATATATATGCACAAACTTGATCGATCGATTGATCAGGTGCCCCTGATCTCTCTCTCTCTCTCTCTATAATTTGGAGGATACATTCAGTTTTTCTTTTCAGCTTTATAGATTTGTTAGTTTCTTTTTTGACTAAACCCTGATCGTATGATAAATGGACATTACAGAGTACTAGTCCGCCGTACGTGTAAAATATTAATCAAGATTAAGCTAGCTAGGAAGAATCTAATCTAATACTGAATAAATTGCGAAGTGTTGAATTAATGCTTGCAATTAAATAGAATGCATGTAGGGAAAACTCTTTCAAATTTGATTTTTCTTTCCCTAATCCCTCTTATTTAACTTTTCTCATTTCACTATTTCCAAATTTATGCCACTCAAGCTCAATTCTTAAATGCATGGTTCGGATACAAATTTAATTTCATGAAGTTCAACTATATATATTATCATAATTATATATTTTCTAGCCTATATATCTATATATAATATGATCCTCTATAAAAGAGTTGGAAATTCTAGGGCCATGAGGGTACCCAATAATTGGCTATCAAACCCTTCAATTCCATAATATAAAATATTAACTGCTCTTATTACCTTCGTTATCAAGTATTACTATGAAGGATAAAATTTTACTACAAAAAAAATGAGCATTTGTGACAGATTATTTACGACAAGAATGACAATTTGTAATAAAAACATACTCATCTTTAACATGAAATAATCATTTTCACATGAAATACCTGATTACAAATAAACAATTTTCTTATAGTATTTAAGAAAGATATAACATTACTTTTAAGATATTTAAGACCTTATAGAGTGTCCTTTCCTTTCTCAATCAATGCCCGAGCATTCCATACATCACCATCGAACTGACATTCTATGCACTGAGTTCTCTCAGGTTTCAGCTCTTGTTTTTTCTTAAGAGAAAGACCGGGTTTTGGTGTCTACTACTCTTTTAGCCTAGAAAGACCCGATTTCCACATAAATGTTGTAAAAATCCTAAATTCTCCCTATCTTTACTTCTGCTAACGAACACTAGATTGGGATATCGAGAAAGAGGGTAGACCACAGAGGGTTGAATAAAGAAAATCAAGAAAACCGGCTTACGTTTTTCATCTACATTGTACTAGGAGGGGTCCGTACCTCCTTTAGTTTAGATAGATAGAGCCCATGTGCTCCTAATGTAGAGCTAGAACTACTGCTACTGTGGAATCCACGATCACACGAGTACCTCACCTTCCAAAAAAATGCGGCTGCTAATTAACTCTAATGCTAATGGGGACATTCTGATCACCTCTTTCATGATCTTTTTAATATGTAGATTCACTGTGAGCGCAGTCTACACTTCGACTCTTCTTTATTTCTTCATATTGTAAAGGGAGCAAAGTTCGTTTTCTGCTCCCTCTATTGGTAGATCAAATGGCCTTCTTGTCGTTATTTTAGTGACTCATAGGGCTTCCCTCAACTCATTTTTTTTGGTTCTTGAGAATGGGCGCCTCTTTTTGTATGGTTGGTAAAAATAATAATAGTTGGGAGGATGGTACGGTAATTTCTTGCATGAATAACCTGCTTTTTGATGTCCCCTAAAGCCCTAAAGCATTTCTTACTCTCGATGGACTTTTTACTAAAGATTGTTTCATTTAGTTGTATATGTTTTTAAATAGAGAAAATCTTCTCATCAACTAGTTTAAATGTTTTACACCATACACCCTACGTGGCATTCCGGTTCACTAACAAATAAAAAATAAAACCTCTTTTGCCTCCCAAATCATCTCTCTCGCCTGAAGACTCCTCTCCACCCCTCTTCTTTGTGAATTTTCATCTCCATGTGCTTGTGCTTCATCTCCCTGCGCACAAAGTCATCCACTAAAATAGCGCTGGCTGTGGTGAAAATCAAACCAACCCAAAATTGAGATCGAGGAGAGAGAAAAGAGAGAGAGAGAGAGGTCGAAGAGAGTGAAAGAGTTTGAGGAGAGATTGAAATCAAAGTGATAGGTCTGACATTAAAAAAAACTACATCAGGTTTGGGGTTTTGGGGCACTGTGGGTTGTTGTATAGCATATCTCCGAACATTATCCTAAGAATACTTCAAAGGAAAACTGTCAAATTTGTTTCAAGAATCTCACAAATTGATATACCATTCTATATTTGAATAGTGTGGCATAAATTAAATTAGTAACTTAAGTCAATGCATATACTACAATCTACATAAAGTAGTATCATATCAATTATAAGATTTTTGTAACAATGGAAAATTTAATAATTAGTCCTTGGATGCTATCAATCTTAAGAATTGGTCCTTAGATTTGGAGAAAAAAAGGTATGAGCTCTTTTATTTTGTTAAAAAAATGGTTTCTCTGTCAACATTTTACTTAAATGAAAACAAGGCAACCATGTATATTCGGCTTAACTTTGACCACAATACATGTATAAAGTACCCCTTTTACAGAAACATAGTGCTTACAACATCAAGTGAACATAAAAAAAAAATCTTAACTACAAGTGAAAATTTTGTGTACTATGATCAATTGGTACAGAATTCCTCTTGATAGCTAGGGCGACTTGGATCGATGGAGGAGGTTCCTTCTAAGCCCAAATGCAGCCTTTTTCATGGGATGGAGGATGCCCCGTCCGTCCTAAATCGATATCTAAGGATGGTCTAGACTTGGGGAGAGAGAGAGTGTCTATCACGAGGGATACGCCCTTCCCTCTATCGATGGGGGCAAAGAGGAGATCTCCTCGGAATTCCTTTTTTTTCTTCCTTTTTTATACATATGATTTCCTTTTATATTTTTAATGTCTTATATTATATATATATATATATTTCTATATTGCTAATTTTTTTCTAGTATTTTTTTTTAATATTTTCTTTAGTATTTATGTTTTCCCCTTTTTCTCTCTTTTGTTTTTAGATTTTATAATTGATGTTTTTTATATTTTTGTAATTTTTTATCAATCATTTTCTTAAACATGTGTCCATCACTCTACAATATAGTCTTCGTTGAGATCTTATATAAGTAAATTTATAAATTGATGTGATTTGTCATAATGTAAAACTTTTTTTCTTGTAAAATTGATTTAATATCTCACATTAAATTACGTCAGTTTATAAGTTTATTTTTGTAAAATTTCTATGGAGACCTAGCACTTCTTTTTATTTTAAATGTTTAACAAAATGCTTGCAAATAGTTTTTATTTTTTTACTCAAAATGCTAAAGACTTACTCGTGTACTTTGATGACATTTCGAATAGAGGGCTAAACAGTAATCGCCTGATTCTTGAACTGGTCAAAACAGGTGGAGAACCAGTCAGCCAGTGGCCTCAATGGATTGAAACCAACATATGTCAATTTGATTCTAGTTTGAGCCGTGTTCAAACTAGTGAACCAACCAATATAAACAACATTGTTTTGGGTTTGGCCTGAGGCCCTAACCCGAGTTCTCCCATTTCTCCTCCTCTTCATATTGTTTCTCTCTCTTATCTCTCCACTCTCCCTCCGGCCTCTATACGATTTTCCACCGATGAGACCCACCTCGCCCCGACTGGTTTTAAATTTTGATCTTTATCGGTCCCGATTTCTAACTTTACTTCCATATCTATTTGATTATGAACTTTAACAATATGAATATATTGTATATTTGAAATTGTGTTCATATACCTTGCTTCAATTTTTGTTTACAACTTTACCGATCATGTCTAAAAAGAGAGAAGAATTGGTTTCAATGCATTTTTGTTTTTTTAATGTTGTGTCTCAGAGGGGCTTGAAATTTTTTGAAAGTATAAGCTTGGAAATTTGTTTACAAATTTACCGATCATGTCTTAGAGGTGTACTGTTTTGTTATTCTAATTATTTTTCCAGTGTCGGAGTTCAGGAAAGTATAAGCTTTTGCTTAAGGCCCTAAGGGACTATGAAGTGGAAAACCAACCAAAAAAACACCAAACTGACCGAAATTGGTCCAGTCAGTTTTCACCCCTTTAGAGTGCGTTTGGATGTTGAAGTGAGTTGAGTTGAGTTGAGTTTAGATGATAAAATATTATTTTTTAATATTATTATTGTTTTGAGATTTGAAAAAGTTGAATTGTTTATAATATTTTGTGTTGAAATTTAAAAAAGTTATAATAATGAGTGAGATGAGATGAGTTTAGTTTGGAAACCAAACGAAGCCTTAGTCGGTCAGTTCGGTTTCGATTTTCAACCCTACCAATAGCATACGGCTTTAGTTTAGAACCAACCATACATAAACGAATACGTGGCAACTAACATGTAAGCACTCCAATTTTGGAAGCCGACCAAATCTAAACATGCATGGCACCCATAAATTTAGAATGAGTTGCATGGCGATAGACAAATAAAAAGAAGTACTCGAGGTCTCCTTAACTTCTTATTTAAATTTAAAAATTGACAAATCAATTCATTTGAAAGAAAAAGTCGAGTCTAGCTGATTCCCATGTTGTCCAATGATAGATAAGTAGGAATGGAAAGACCTTAAACGAGTAATCTTGGATGATCAATCTTACAAGTTGATGTGGTTTTATATGATCAGTCAGATATATTTTATAATAAAAATAATTTTATAATTTGACAAATCACATCAAGCCATATTAATTTGTGAGATTATTTTTATATAATCATTTTGTGACTAGAGTATTTCTCATATAATAGTCTTCACCAATTGCAATCTCTCAAAAGGGCTCTCTATGCCATCCTCCCTTATGGGGTAAGCCAAAAGTCATCCCTCTCTAATAAATCATTAAGACAGGCGGCTTTTAATCGTCTTATAATATTTATTATTATCTGTATAAATATTTTAGATAATATTAAATTAACAATAAATATTATAACGTTATATTTAATTTGTCTATCTCCCATTCAATCGAAACTCTCAACTTCGACTAAAAATTTCAAAACATCTTTTTTAAGAAGAAACATTCCTTTTAGATTTCAAATTTCTATAAATTATTTTCCATTTATTAATTTATTTTGGCACAGAGCTAACGGCATAATTAAAAATTTAAGAGTAATGCTTGGTCTATTCGATTTGAAGCGATAGATTTCATTTTTAAAAAAAAAAAAAATATATATATATATATATATATATATATATCTCATCAAATAAATTAATTATTTTACCACATGGATGATACAAAATTCATTACGTGTCAGCAAATCAAGAAATTAACACGTACAATGAAAATCAGTGAGTACACAGTGGACAATCCATTCAGAAAAAACGAGAGGCCAAGATTTTACTGTTTTTGGGGCCCAGCTGAAAGGCACGGTCAGATTGCTACTACGCAAAGTAATAAGTGGTTCCGTGTCGCACACAAACATAGCTTCTTTCTTTTCAGAACCTCCTCTTTCTTCTCTAGAACGCACAGAAGGTGCTCCAATGGAAATAAAAGCAGCAGCAGAGAGTGGAACAGAGATCAGAGCGTGAGTCTTAGTCGCTAAAGACTGGGTGGGCGAGTTGTGAGTCAATTATACAATATGTAAGCATACTAAACCTCCACTTGAAGTTTTTTCGAATATCTTTTTTAAGTTTTAGATTCTGAGGAAATTCATTCTTCTTGTAATTAAAATTTTGGGTTATAAAATTTAATTTAATCTTATTTTCGTACATTGGGTTATGAAAATATCAGTCTAATTTGGATGGTTCTGTTGGATTTTTGTCTAATTTGGGTTAGTGGTTCTGTTGGATTTGTTTGTGACAAATGTGGTTGACTATGTTGCTGTGAAATGATACCTAGATGATGTTGAAAACTTAATCCCAAATCTGTAGAATAATAAGTATTAATCTACTGAATCTTCCAATATGGAATTTTAGTCTCACAAAAATTTGCATAAATCCTTGACCTTTTATTTGTTTACCAAAAACAAGTAACTAAGATAAAAAAAAAAGGGGGTTAATTATGCACTCCAATTTGACATTTTTAGCTTTATTTAATCATCATAATCCCAGTTACTCTACATTTGGTATCACTCTTTCAAAGAGCAATTGAAACTTCCTCCCCCGCTTCTTTTGCACTCGTAATGGGGAGTACCCTTTGCTAGTGTAGTTATAGAAATTAATGAAATTTATGGGTTAACTAATCTATATCAATGATATTTAGTTTATGAAGCAGGAAGTGTGGTTTTGTCAACAGGCTTATTCTGTAGGTGACAAAATACATTGAAGTGCATTTTTTTGGTGTTGAAGGCTTGAAGCCTTTGATATCAACATTGGGTTTGTTGTTTGGTGGTTTGTAGTTCGAAGGTAAAATACTCTCAGAGAAATTCATTAGATTACTCGCCACAGATTCAAAAGTTTTTTGATGTAAGGGTATTCTATCACTCAAAGAAAGGAAGTAAATACTGCTTTTACACAGCAACCACTTTTTAGTTGTGATCAAGCTGCATTTCCTTTTGACATCAGGATATTTGCAAACTTTTAACCTTTTTTTTTTTTTTTGTAAGCGCTAATTGTCACTATTTTTCATCTTATTTATACTTCATTTGTGCTGCAAGTAGAACTGTTATGGTAAAGGCTATAGTTAGACTAGCACTTTTATTATATAGAAGTGAAACTATACGATCACTTCAATGATTTCTTTTGAGTGGATTTTTTAGGTGTCAACTCTTGTAGTGCAGCACAGCACTTAGACCTGATAACTTAAAAAAAAAAAAACTGTAATTAATTAAATTCTGACTTTGATGTGAACAGAAACTTAGAGGCAATCATAAACAAGCAAAGTATATATATAAAAAGACATCAATAAACTTTATTACTTTTATTGATGACAACGTTTGATAAGCATGCTCACGCATACAGAGTATGGGTCCAGCAGGGAGAGTAATCAAAACAAAAACCACTTAATTATACATAATACTAAAAACGGAAACAACAGAAGAGAGAGAGAGAGAGAGAGAAAGGGTAAGCAAACTAGATTGATGAAAATAGAAAGGCAGCAGGGAATGCAAGATGTCTCTTAAACGCTGCCTCACTGTTTCATGGGATTCTTCTTCAATGTATCTATGAACCTTTGGCCATTAATGACATTATTGTTTGAGAAGTAATCCAGAAAATCTTTGAAGCTGAATTCCTTATAAAACGCTGGATGCTCCAAGTCCACAAATTTCTCTGCCGGCCCCATTTTTTTGTCCATAGCAAAACTATGAAGACTTGCTATTGAAAACCGCTTTTTCTCCGAACTAACCGTTGCCCGATGAATGACACTCTTGTATTGACTGTTGCTCATTACTTCCAGTTGGTCTCCAAACTGTACTATAAGACCTTCTTCAACAGCAGGAACTGAGAGCCAGTTTTTGTTGTGGTCCATGACTTGAAGGCCTGGACAGCTTTGAAGTAAAATGGTTAGGGAGCCATAGTCTGAGTGAGGTGGCATGCCTAACGTGAGCTTTGGTTGAGGACATGCCGGATAGCAGTTCACAGCAAGGACTTGTGAGCCATTCTCAACATCGTCTTGTAAGTGATTAGGGTTTAGCCCTAAACTTTCTAGGACAACTTCCATGAGTTGCTTTTGTAGCACTTGAACAGCTTCCGCATAGTTGCCCATCTTTTCCCTGTCGAGTAAAAAAGAGTGGTTTTATATGTTTGTATGGCTTGGATCATTTTGCTGAAGTTATTGATGTTTAATGTTTCTGAATTTCTACAAATAATTGTCTTGTTTGCATCTTAAAGATTGCATATCTGCTCTCAATTTAAAAATCTCCATAAAAGCTTTGATTTGAAGTACCCCAGGGTAAGTTGTGACTCAAAATAATGGCATAGGTTTAAAGGCTTCAAAAGAACCCATAGGCTACTTACCTGTAGCTTGGAGGGTTCGATGGCCATAGATGGATCCAATTGGAAATTGGATGGGAGTAATGTTTGATGAAGTCCCTCCAAAAGTGAATTTCATCCCTATCATGATTTAAACTTGTCCCATACCTAACTGGCTTGTGAACATTAGCTGATGCATGAAGCATTTTCTCCTCAAGGGGCAAGTTAAAGAACTCAGTTGCAACATCTAGGGCATCTTTCATGACTGATGGGGGAATTCCATGATTAATCACCTGAAAGTATCATTTTTTTCACAAAAGCTTGGACATATTAATATCGAAATAAGGAAAACATGATCATAACAATTAAAATGCATGCACGCATTGAAATCGTACGTAAAAAATGCTATATTCCGTAGCATAACAAAATTTCCTTATTTGAATTAGTGAACAAAAGAATATCATTACACCTAAAATGAAGCCAAGTTAATGATATTAGTGCAACCTTACATACTTATAGAACGTTATTATTGAAAGATATATATGGACATATCTTGGTCGTATGCATGGTATTGTTCCTACAAGGTCATGGATTATATATATACCTGAAAGAACCCTATCTCCTTACTAGCAATCCGAATCTCATCCATCGTTTTAGATCGAAGAGAAGGATGCTGTAAAGAGGAAAGGTCTATAATAGGAAGGTTGGTAGAGGGGTTCTTAATATGGTCAGGGTTTGGGCGTTGTGAGGAAGGAAGAATATAGCGTTGAGGCACATGAGGTACCCCCAGTTGGGTAAGGGTCATTGCACTTGTAAATGAATTAGCACCTTCCATTCTCTCACTATATCTCTCTCTCTCTCTCGTGCTTTTTCTTCTTTGGAATGAACTGGTTGAACTAGAGGGGTCCTCTATTTATAAGCCAGAGTAGGAACTAATGAAATGGCATTATACCCATATTGCTTGGTTGTACGGTTACAAAGAATCTCTTGATTGAGATAGTGATTGTAATTAAGCAGCTTTGTTGTTCGTAAATATGATAGAGAGAGTGTGTGCGTTTGACTTTTTCATTCGCATGATGAAAGAACTTCGATCAGGTACATGGAGGAAAATTCCAGGTGAAGTGGGACCTGATATGCTGAGATTCAGGAGCCTGGAGTCTGGACTTAGGAGAAATATATTCATCATCCCAACTTCCATCATCCTCCCATCATCCCATGATGTGGCATTACATGATTGGTTCACAAGTGAAATATAATAAATAATCTCCAATCATATAATGCCACATCATAGAATGATGGGAGGATGATAGAAGTTAGGATGATGAGTAGCATTACTCCTGGACTTATATGGGAAAAGTGTATAGGTCTCTAAAGATAGAGGTGATTTGCACGCGCCAAAATGCATGGGACCATGGCCATTGACCAAGTTCTCACGTCAGACATAGGAGATATATATGGGAGAATTTTGTGTCGGGGTAGTTTGGATTCAGAGATAAGTTGAGATAAGTTGGAATGATCTGTGAATAGTAGAAAATAATATTTTTAGAATAATATTTTTTATTATTATTATTATTTTGAGATTTGAAAAAGTTAAATTGTTTATTATATTTTGTGTGGGAATTTAAGAAAGTGGTTTTAGAATTTGAAAAAGTTAAATTGTTTATTATATTTTATGTGAGAATTTGGAAAAGTTTGTTTTGGGATTTGAAAAAACAAAAAGATTATTATATTTTGTGTGGGAATTTGATAAAGATGTAATGATGAAGATGAGATGAGTTGAGGTGGTTTGTGAATCCAAACCACCTTCAAGGAGTGTTTGTCATATAATACAATGATACGGTTAGCATTGAATTGGTGCACTTGTTTGATTCTGAGGGACACCGAAGCCACTGTAAATGGCCTACGACTTCATTTTTCATTTTTTAATCATATGCATATTAGATATTAATAACTTCTACTCTAATATATCATGTATCAATGTCTTTGGATTTTTTCATATGTACGTACGGCATATGTAAATCTTTTAAGCACCTGTTTAGTTCAGTCCATATTCCATGACTCTTATGGACACGGTATATTTTTTGAACTGAGAAGTATTACAGTTACAAAGAGATTTCATAAAAGTAAATTCACAAACTAGCATGGTTTCATATGAAACTTTAGATATATTTTACAACAAAAGTATATTTACAATCTAACGTATCGCATCAAGCTATGTTAGTTTGTGATTTTACTTTTGTGACATTTTTGTGGCTAAAGCATGGCTCTAAATTTAATCATCTTTAAAGAACATATATTTTTTAGATTTTCAAGACACATGACAATTCAATAAATTATATTGGAGAAAGTTACTCCAGTCTAATTTGGAGGAAAGATTTGTCTTCTTTATCATTTTTTTTTTTACCGATGCGAGGATGTTACAGTCGGGAATTCGTGTCCCCATGACACTAGGGCTAAGCAAACTAATTTAGTTCAATGTATTGAATCTTGATAGAGAGAGTATGGGCAAAGGGTGAGAGTTTTGAAAAGGTCAGAAACCATCTAAACTAAGCCAGTGGTTTTCTCGTTATGAAAACATCGATGTCCATGAATTACATCTGTATAAAAGGCGACTAGGCCGCCACATTGCGACCATTGAAAAGGTTGTCTATGTCGCATTCCGGTTATTGGTCTAAGTCCATTAAAAATCCCAATCCCGGGTGTGTTCCAAACACAGATTCATGTCCCCATGGTATGAAATAATGAGGCCAGCCATTGGGCTGTTACATAAACCAGCTTTGTACTGATTTTCTGCACATTAACCAGAACTCTCGATACTCTAGCTAACCGGTTTCTTTCAAACTGAAATATTTGGAATGGAGATCGGGGGCCATGCGATCTACATTTATTATAAGTTATAGCAGGTGGAGTCATGGGCATAGACGGTGGAAGGATGGCTCCTGATCTGTACTTACTTGATCATGTTAAGTATTTGGAACGATTGTAATGCCCAAAACTATAAAGATTCCGAAACAACTTTGCCAGTGTTTGAACTACATAACTTATATGTGCAGATTATGACATCCTAGCGCTGATCTGAAGACAGCTTGTAGTCATGAATGAAGAGAAGAGTTTGATGATTTGTAGTGATGATATACATACAAAATTATTGCTCACAAAATTGAAAGGATCTTCCGATCATGCACGTTGATCATTACCGTATTGATTTTCATTTTTTCCACTGAATCAAATCAAGAGGAAGGCAGGCAGCATGCATGGTATATATGTTGAGGGTGTGGGCCGGTATTAATTGAGTGGTTACGTCGTCTAGAGGGGAATTAGGATAATGAGTACTCGACCAAAATGGACAAGAAAACAATTGACTTAACCAAATAATAGATTCTGATTTAAGCCTCGTTTGGTTACATAGATTAGTTAAGATGGGTTGAGATAAAAGTTGAAAGTTGAATAAAATATTATTATAATATAATTTTTTAATATTATTTTTGTTTTGAGATTTGAAAAAGTTAATAAATTATATGCGAATCCAAATATTGATTTACATGTGAAGGCGTTAAATGATGATAGTAATTTGTAAATCCAAAAATGTATCTTGGAATGGACAATGTAGGAAAGAAAAAGGGCAATCCAAATTGCTAATCTCCCTAAAGATGTCCCTCCTTATATACGGCTCTTGATCATAGATTTAGCATAAATGAAAGAGGCTTTTGATTCCTGAGAAACGAGCAGAAACTCAAGACAATGTGTAGTTGCCTCTTAATGTGAACTCTCTAGGCCCAATTACCTCTCAATCTGCAAAATCCATAGGCTAAGTTTTCGGGTCAAGGCAAAGGTTTAGGACTGAAGTTTCTGCATGCGGGGCCAGATTTGGGCCAACTTAGTGAGACAAGTTGATCTATACGCTGCACACTAGTTATTAATTGTGGTTTTTAATCACAGGAAATGGCAAGATTGCAGTGGTTGATCCGACAAACTTCCCTGTAATTACTAATTAGCAGTTAGGAACAGGCAGAGATTTCATGGCTATATATATACTTACAAAGAGGAGATAATATACCTTCTGCATGTGCACGATGCTGGAAGAAACCTGCTAAATGATTAAAGGACTTCGTTCATCATCTTAGCCTGTCCAGATGATTAAATGCTAGCTTTAAGCAGACATGTCAAGACAGAAGAGCCATGCAAACTTTTTATAGTTTTCCTACAACTCTTGTCCCCGGTCACTCTTCAGGATTATACATGTAGATCATCACATAGTGATATGAGTTAGGGCTCATCCGGCTGATATTTGTTCAAATATTGGTATAAAATGGAAAGCACAAATCTGAGAAACTGCTTTTGGTTTTATATTAGCCAGTGATTAAGTGAGATGCCGCAAGGGTTGGTATGCATTGACCTTATTTTAGTTTAAGATGGGGAATATACATGCATACAGAGATCAACTCTTGTCTGTTGCTTAACTACTTTGACATCCCAACCAACCCCGTGACAATATATGGCCAATATATATATTAATCTTTGCTTCCAGTATTAGGTGATAGTAATATGTATAAACAAATGAGCTGCTATATAAAATCATTTGTGGACGTTGCTCAAGTCTTTTTTAACTTAGTTTTTAGTTTGCATATTGGGTTGGCTTGGCAAGCTTGGTAATGTTCGATCCAATGCAATCAGAACAAGAAGAAAGTATCTAATTAACATGCCCCTCAAAAGATGAAGAAATGTATGGGCTTAACTTATCTCATAAAATCGGTTTTACAAAAGAAGATTACTCATTCTTATAAACATGTCCAAGATCTTGTCCACAGGGAATGTGAGATTATTCTTCAACACCCTCCCTCACGTGCAGGCCAGTATTTTTCTTGGTTCTTATCACAGGATAAGTAGTGTGAGTCCCCATTTGTCCTGTGACAGGTTCTGATACTATGAAGAAATTCATAACCTAACTTATCTCATAAAACCGGTTCTACAAGAAAGAATTGATCATTTTTTATAAATATGTCCAAGATCTTATCTACATGTAATGTGAGATCATTTTTCAACAAAAGATATCTCTCCAAAACAGACATATGGGAAAATGCATTGATCAGAGGAGAGAGGGACTCGTATTATAAAACTTGTACATAAATGTGATTTATCGAGGAAAAAACGAAGCAGAAAAAGGATTACAAAGAGGCTTGCAAATAGAGTTATTTGATTGAAATGGATTTGAGTATAATCCTGGAAATAACCTGAGGCTAAACTAATATTTGAATGTAATGGAAAATTGCCCAATTTAAAACATTGATTGTTAGCTTTCGTTTGTCCCGGAAGCATTGAATCTTGACACAAAAACTGATATTTTTCATCAAATTTTGCCTGTGAAATTTAAAATCCATGAAACCAAATGATTCCAGAAGAGAAGTCCCTGTAGAGATATTCCTTTTCGTTTTCTTTGTCCTAACTAATACGATTTTCAACATGTGAAGATGAGGATGGGTGAGATTCTGCTAACTAATCTTTCTATTAATTAAAATGCTGCTGATCTATATAAAGATTAGGTGGAAATCATCATAAAAGAATATCAGAAAATTATAAAGGTGCACTGAAAGCCATGATGTATTGTATTGAAAGCTATCTGAGTAGCTAGTAAGCAGCTCTGCCACGGCACCATCAGTTTCTGCTTTCTATATTCCCTTCAACTCAATGAGCTTGCTTGATTGTGTTGACATGACATGGCTACCTTAGTTATATTTTAAGGTAGAAACTCGTTTTTTTAGATTAAATTTGTCCTGCTCCCATATGCTTTTAGCGAGCTACTAGAGAGAGAGAGAGAGAGAGAGAGAGGGACAAAAGTCTGAATGCATTAGGTAGACAGGGAAGGAGAACCACCTAAACTAAACCAAATACCAACTCCATTATAATCGTGACTAATACGGGTGTTTGGCGGCGACTTTTCAATACCTTTGTATTTGTAATAACATTGTAACATTCAGTGTGTATTCGTTTTTGTGTCTATATAACATATGCTCTGCTATAAAGCCCTTTGACACTCTTGCCACCCCTTAACTTTTAGGCACAGATAAAAAGAGTTTTGAGACATGGCCATTCCAATTATTACTCTCCTCATTCTCATGCTGGCCGCACCGGCGGTGGTCTACGGAGCACAGCACGTTGTTGGTGGCAGCTCCGGTTGGAGCCAGACAGCTGATTACAGCGCCTGGGCTGCCGGTGAAACATTTACAGTTGGTGACACTCTTGGTATGTTATTTCCTAGCTCATCCTTGGCTGAGATTCAGAAAATTTGTATTACTATTGAATTATTTGAATTCTTCTTGTATACATACAGAAAAACAACTTTTATCTCTGTGTATGTTTATTTTAGTCGAGATAAAATAGAACAACAAAAAAGATCTAAATTCTTGTTTCCAATTTTTCGGAAGGCTTTTGATTTCCTAGTTTATGCATACCAGTTCACCATCATTTTCTGTTGATTCCAAATCAAATTGGCGCACGACTCATCTTTTACCAAACAGCAGGACAGTCAGAAGATATAAAACTTCTTCGTTTCAAGCCCAAAGAACTCAACAAAAACAAACCCCTACAGAACTTACAACCGGATTTAAACCTTTTTAGACCTTATTACCTTTAGATCTAGGCAAGGCTTGACATAGAACTAATCCATGTTTGGTTTGGACAGAACCGTACAACATTACTATATTCCAGTTAGACATATCATGACTTCTGATATAAAGTTGTAGTTCCTTTTTCTGGCTCAACTTGGGGTAATTTTTCAAAGTTTGAATTAAAATTTTCTTTGACACATGTAATATAATTCATCGAAGTTGTTACTCTTCAAAACAGTGTTCAACTACGACAGCACCCACAAAGTGGATGAAGTAAGTCAAAGTGACTACACCAGCTGCAACTCTGGCAATGCCATTGCATCCCACCAAGGCGGAAGCACAACAATCAACCTATCCTCGCCAGGCTCAAAGTACTTCTTATGCCCCACAAGCGGTCACTGCTCTATGGGCATGAAGCTAGCAGTCAATGTGGTGGCAGCTAGCACCACCCCATCACCTCCCTCCGGCTCAACTACTCCCTCAGAAAGCACTCCGCCCTCCACCACCGTTTCGCCTCCTCCTCCTCCTCCTCCTAGTGGAGCCACAATTATTTCTTATACCATGAACAATGTGATGTTTGTGTCTTTGCTCGTGTCAGCAACCATGTTTGCATTCATGGGCTAGCTAGCTAGGCGAGAGGCAGTGCTATTTTATTCCTGTAGTAGTGTTCCTGTTGGTTTGTTGAATTGCTGTCGATATAATGTCATGAGTGAATAATTTCATGTACTTTTCTAATATTTTATCTCACTTGAAATTCACTTACCGAGTAGCATGTAGACAAAGGAGAGTGAGGTCAGAGGAGGATTTGTCCTCTTTGAGAGCATTTTCAAACCATTCCTCGTAAAAAATTTTATAATTTAGTTACAAAGTACATTCTTTAAAAAAAATTTCTTAATTTTACTCATTTTTTAAAAATCTCTTATAACACATTTCCTATTCTTTCTCTATTCTATTAAAATAATATTTTTTTATTATTTCTCTATTACTTTTTTCTCTCACTTCCATTTTCAAACTTAACTACTCAATATTTTTTCTTATATTTTGAACTATTATTCTATTGAATATTTTAAACAAAAATTTAAATTATTTTTTAGTGATAATATTTTTTATATTTTCGTAATTAATTAAATTATTTTTAAAATTATTATTTAAAACTATAACAAATATGAGTATGAGAGAAAGTGTAGATGATTGGAAGAATAATTTATTTTATGTATTTGAATAAAATATTGATAAAAAATTATTTAGGAGATGAATAGTGATTTTCTATATTTGAAAAATTACTGTTCATACCTTAAACCTTTTTTTTTCAAAAATAGAGATTCGGATGTAAGGGGTATTTCTATCAAAACTATAAAATAAATCTCAAATTATAGAGAAAGTGGTGATTTGGGGCACCAAATGTGGATTCTCGTTGATGTCATTAGGCCGAAGGTCATCGGCACATAATTTAATTTAATTAGTACAAAATCAAGAATAATTATTAGGTATATTCAGAACATGAACACAGTAATTTTTTAATACCATTTATTACAAATTAATAAGTTTAATAATATATCATAATATATAATAAATAAATAAATTTATTTACAAGTCTCGCATCAAACATATCATTAATATAAAAATCTGCTACATCGATTTACATTAAAAAAAAAATAGTTCTTTGAATTTTATATGAATATAATGGGCCTTTACGCACCAAGTTTATAAATAGTATTACTGCTCAGGACAACCAAAATCCAGAAAGTCTTCGCACCTTCTAATTAGAATGGGTCGTAAAAGAGTAGTATCCCGTTCGATTGGGGCCCAAAACGTAGAAGCCCAAACAAGAACGAAGGAAAGGGCTCGAGGAACTCCCACTTAAGTACAATGGGTTGTAAAAGAGAAGTCTATCCTGTTCGATTGGGCTCCAAATCGTAGAAGCCCAAACAAACGAAGGAAAGAGCTCGAGGAACTTGGGAAGGTCTGTGAGAAGTGCGCACTGGAATTGGATTCTCACCGCAGACGAGAGAGGGAGAGAAGTTGGGAATGGCGGGAGAGATGGAGGAGTTCTAAGTGAGGTACTACGTGGGGCACAGCCGCACAAGGGTAAGTTCGGACATGAGTTCCTTGAGTTCGAGTTTCGCTCCAATGTTATGCTCCGCTACGCCAACAACTCCAACTACAAGAACGACACCATGATCCGCAAGCAGGTCTACGTCACCTCCGCTGTCCTCAAGGAGTGCCGCCGCATCATCCTCGAGAGCGAGGTACCTGCAACTCTCTTCCGTTTTCCATTTTTTTGTCATAATGGGGTTTTGAAGTCTTATGAACGGAGGTGATTTGATCAAATGTTTCGTTTTAGGTTTCATTGTTGGCTCTTTATTTGTGATTTTATGGGCTCTCTGGTTTAATTTTTGTTAGTTTCTGCTCCCGAATTTCCTGTTTAGTTGCTGATAAAACGGAGGAACTCTTTGAGCCGAAGTGAGACGAAATGATTTGTTTATGTTCTGTCGTCAGGTATTTTTTCATTCCGGTTCTAGAGGATCTCTCTTATACTTACACTCTTTCTAGCGGCTAATGTTTGTTTATAGAACTGTTTATAGCTTTCGTAGGGTTTAGGGTTTCTGTTGTCTATTTATTTTAATTATTTTCGTATTTTTTTCTCTTTGATTCCTGAGAAAACAATGCAGGAGGAGATAAAAGTGAGAATTTTTCACACCACATCAGTTATAAAATTAGATTTTTCATACAGGAACAGTTACACGGTTACTCATTTTCTATTTATTACTCTTCCATGTGTATCAGTGTTAGCACAACTGACTATTCTTCACCTCAGCATACCAGCTCACAGCCTTCACCTGCTGCCAACGTATCACAACAAAATATCCAACGGAATGCCTCTCAACAGAAAGCTAAATCCGTGTGAGGCCACCTCCTATGCTACGGAATAGGACTATAGAATCATCTAGAAATATTCTGTAAAGATTGGATTTGTTTTCTACTGCCTATAAATACTGTACAAGCACTGAGTGCTATAGTGTGTGAAAATATGCTTTGTAATACCTTGCTGAAATAGTTCACGCCCATTGAGGCATTTCAACAAATGAATTGTCTTCATACAGCTTTGCTATTTCTCTTCATGGTATCACGAGCTCCATGGGACCCCTGTCCATTTACGATCCATCAATGGCTCCACCACCTCCGACTCCCTCCCTCACCAACACCACTGCTCATCTTCTCCCTATTAAACTCTCCCATGATAACTTTCCTCTTTGGAAAGCTCAACTTCTGGCTTTCCTCAAAAGCCATCAACTGTATGGCTACGTTGATGGTTCTTTTCCCCTTCCTCCTCCCTCCATCGATGACAAACCCAACCCAGCTCACAACTCATGGCTTCTACAAGATCAGATGATCATTTCGGCTCTCTATTCTTCTGTCACTGACAATATTCTCTTCCAAGTGGTTGATTGCTCTACCTCTCACGAAATCTGGTCTACCCTTACCAATCTTTACTCTACTCAATCTACCGCCCACCTTATGCAGACACAGTATCAACTGGCTACCCTTAAAAAAGGTTCCAACTCCGTTTCTGCTTATTTGCATAAAGCCAAAGCATTAGCCTCATCCCTCTCCTCTGCTGGTCATCCTCTTTCTCCTCACAAGTTCATTGTTTATCTCTTAGCCGGTTTAGGTCTTGACTATGAATCCGTTGTCTCCTCTATCACCACCAGACCCGAACCATTATCTTCATTTCAAGTTTATAGTTATCTTCTCAATCATGAATCTTGTCTAGCACACCAGACCCAAACTACTCTATCTATTGCGTCATTCTCAGCTACTTCTACACAGTTTCGTCCCACTTCAACTCCTTCAAATCAGGGTCGGGGTCGTGGTCGTGGCTATCGCTGTGGTCGAGGTGGTGCCCGTAACTCATCTTCGGGACCTCCTAATTTCTTTTCTTCTCAGACTTCAAACAAACTCACTTGTCAAATTTGTAGTCGGGTTGGTCACTCAGCGTTTGAATGCTATCACCGCTTCACTCACAATTATCAACCATCCCCACCATCATCTCTTACAGCTCACTATACTTCTGCTCTTGGCTCTCAATCGCCTTCCAATTTATGGTTTCCTGACTCTGCTGCTACAAATTATTTCACGTTTGATTTCTCTAATTTAAATTTAGGATCAACACCGTATGCTGGACCTGATCAAGTCTCCATTGGTGATGGATCATCGCTTCCCATACAGAACACTGGCACTGGTCTTCTTCCAACACCCACTGGCAAATATCTTCTCTGACACTTAATTCATGTTCCTTCTATTTCAAAAAACTTGTTATCGGTTAGACAATTTTGTCTTGATAATTCTATTTTCTTTGAGTTTAATTATTCTGGTTTTCTTGTGAAGGATTTGCATACCCAGGAAGTACTTCTTCAGGGCCCCGTTAAGAACGGCTTGTACATGCTTCCATCACATGAAGAGTTCATTTCTGGATCTACTGGTTCCATACAGCATCAGGCTCTCATTGGTGAAAGAACAACTCCCGAAATTTGGCATTCTCGCTTAGGACACCCGTCTCCCCGTATCACATCTTTTACCATTCGCCAGCACAATCTACCCACTACCTCTATGTCACAGTTTCCTATTTGTAATGCTTGTCTGCAAGCAAAATCTCACACTCTTCCTCATCCTCTTTCTCCTTCTAGATCAACTCATACTTTTCAACTTTTGTTTTTAGATGTTTGGGGACCGGCGCCTGTGCTATCCTCAAGTGGTTATAAATTTTACTTTTCCATTGTTGATGATTTTACTAAATACATTTGGTGTTTTCCTTTACATGCTAAATCTGAAGTCTCTACAATTTTCTTTGCCTTTATTAAGTTTGTGCAAAATACTTTCTCTAAAAATATTGTTGCTGTACAAACAGATTGGGGTGGGGAATTTCGCCCCTTTTCTTCTCTTCTTCTCCATTTTGGCATTTCTCATCGCATTACTTGTCCTTACTCTCACGCTCAAAATGGAAGTGTAGAGAGACGTCATCGTCACATTGTAGAAACTGGGTTATCTCTTCTAGCCCAATCCTCAGCCCCATCCAAGTTTTGGGTTGAGGCATTTCAAATGGCTACTTTTCTTATTAATAGGATGCCTACTCCAATTTTAAATAATATTTCTCCTTTTCAAACTTTGTTTTATAAAAAACCTGATTATAATTTTTTAAGAATTTTTGGATGTGCTTGTTGGCCTAATCGTTATAAAATGGACATGCATTCCCAACTCTGTGTTTTTATTGGATACAGTTTAAATCATAAAGGTTATAATTGTTTACACATTCCTACAGGACGAATTTACGTTTCACAGGACGTTCGTTTTGCTGAAAATCTATTTCCTTTCGCTGCTTCCACTTCTCTCTTATCCGGTTCTTCTTCTTCATCTCAGCCTAGCTCCCTACAACTCCCTTTGTTTAATTTCTCCTCTCGGCCCGTTTCTCCCGAGCCCAGTGCTCTTCCCTCTCCCATCACCCCTTCTTCCTCACCAGTTAGCTCTCCTCCCTCTCCTGCCCACTCGTCTAACTCATCTTTGGCCCAATCCCCTATCATTTCTTCAGCCCATCTTAGTCCATCTTCTTCAACCCTACCCGATACCACTCCATCGAGTTCCACTTCTTCATCCTTATCTCCAGCGCCGTTCTTACCAAACCCTAACCTTCCTCCATCACAGACTACATCTTCCTCTCATCCGATGCTTACAAGATCAAAGACCCATCATTCTCGTCCCCTAAACCGAACGGATGGCACCTTGCCTTGGCCTCTTCCTAAACCATCTGCCTCTCTCACCGAATCGACCTCCATTCCTGAGGAACCATCATCTTATGCGGTTGCTTCCCAATATCCGGCTTGGTGTGATGCCATGGCCACTGAATTTTAAGCTCTTTTACGAAATCACACCTGGGATTTAGTTCCCCCCTCTTCCAATCTCAATATTCTTGGTTCTAAATGGGTTCGTAAAACTAAAAGACATGCTGATGGAACCCTAGAATGTCGAAAAGCTCGACTTGTTGCTAAAGGGTTTCACCAGCAAGTCGAATTCGATTATTCTGAGACATTTAGTCCGGTAGTTAAGCCGGTTACTATTCGTTTAATTCTCTCTCTTGCAGTAACTCGAAAATGGCCTCTTCATCAACTAGATGTGCAGAACGCATTCTTGCATGGGGATCTCGAGGAGGATGTTTTCATGCATCAGCTGACTGGGTTTGTAAATCCTAACTATCATTATTTTATTTGTAAGCTTCGAAAATCAATCTATGGTTTGAAACAAGCCCCTAGGGCTTGGTTTGCTAAGTTGAGTTCGCGTTTGTCAGATCTTGGATTTCATGCCTCCACATCTGATTCTTCTCTGTTCATCCTTTCCAATGCCTCTGTCTCCATTTATGTTTTAGTCTATGTAAATGATATTGTTGTCACTACTTCTAATTCTTCTTTGATTAATGATTTTATTGTTGCTTTGCGTCAATCATTTCCTATTAAAGATCTGGGCATGTTACATTATTTTCTGGGTATTCAAGTTTGTAGAAATTCTTCTGGTTTATTTCTCTCTTAGCATCGTTATGTCTCTAATCTTCTTCATCGCACTAATCTGCATCAGTCCAAAACAGTAAATACTCCAATGGCTTCTTCCACTAAACTCTCTGCTGTTGATTGACCCTCCTTTGAGGATCCACAACTTTATCGAAGTATAGTTGGAAGCCTTCAATATCTTTTTTTTACAAGACCTGACATTTCGTTTGCAGTTAACAGAGTATGTCAATACACGCATTGTCCCCGTCTCACTCATTGGCAGCCTGTTAAATGCATTCTCCGCTATCTTCGCCTCACCTCTTCCTTTGGTCTCTTTCTTTCTCCTACTTTTTCCTTTAAAATAACTGGCTTTTCGGATGCGGATTGGGCTGGTTGCCCTGATGATCGTAAATCTACTCGGGGCTTCTGCATCTACTTTGGTTCACACTTATTTCTTGGGGTTCAAAGAAACAACCCACTGTTGCAAGTCCGTGACCGTGTTGCTGCCAAATCACTTGCTGTCAAGTTCCTCCAAAGCAAAGATCAAATTGCTGATATTCTTACAAATCCGCTCTCCTCAGCTCGCTTTTCTCTCCTACGATCAAGCCTCACTATCATGGAAGTGCCGCTTGAATCGTGGGGGGATGTTAGCACAACTGACTATTCTTCACCTCAGCATACCAGCTCACAGCCTTCACCTGCTGCCAACGTATCACAACAGAATATCCAACGGAATGCCTCTCAACAGAAAGCTAAATCCGTGTGAGGCCACCTCCTATGCTACGGAATAGGACTATAGAATCATCTAGAAATATTCTGTAAAGATTGGATTTGTTTTCTACTGCCTGTAAATACTGTACAAGCACTGAGTGCTATAGTGTGTGAAAATATGCTTTGTAATACCTTGCTGAAATAGTTCACGCCCATTGAGGCATTTCAACAAATGAATTGTCTTCATACAGCTTTGCTATTTCTCTTCAGTCAGTTGCAGACACCCGTGTCAATAATGGGACAAAATGCCTAGATCCGTAAGGATATTCAATGTGGTTCTCCACCCCTAATGAAAGTGCAATCTGCTTGCTGAGGTTTTTTTTTTTTTTTTCTACTTCTAAGATTTGTCACATGTTTGGTGAATGCGATTAAACTTAAGGTTTTATGGCCTTTTGCCAGTTTATATATGATTTCGGGGTTTTCTGATGGATCATGGTGTTGACAAATTAAAGGGGGAGAGAAGGGTGGGGGGGCAAGGGACTTGATAAAGATTTAGTTGTTTACACTTGTCGAATTTACAACCAGGTTCAAGAGGCAAGAAACTGCTGTTGAGCTTTACAACTGCTGGCATATGGTATATGAGGATTTTAACCTCTACGTTGTTTTTTTGAAATCTGATTGAGTTAAAGCTTTTGGGCAAAGCTATTAATATGGTATGAGCACATTACTCTTGTTAACATTTTGTTCTGTATGTTATCGATGTGCGATACTTAGTTGTACTTGTATCTTGTTTTCTTCACCAATCTGATTAGTTGAGGGGTTAGTGAGTTATCCTGTAGTTTTTTTTCCAGTTAGGTTTTCACTAGTGCTTTGTCATGGGGGTCTTATAAGCTGCTATGTGGGCGTTTTTGTTTAGATACTGAAGGAAGATGATAACCAATGGCCAGAACCAGACCGAATCAGAAGGCAAGAGCTTGAGATTGTGATGGGGAATGAGCATATTTCTTTTACTACTTCAAAGATTGGTTCCCTCGTTGATGTCCAGAGCAGTAATGACCCTGAAGGGCTTCGCATATTCTATTACCTCGTTCAGGTCTGCTTCTATGCACTGTAACGTCCCAACTTTCCATATGGTTGCCATTTTGGAAAGTGGTCAATTAGGAAACTTTCTCTTTTGGAAAGTTATATGTTCTATAGGAAGAACACTAAAAAGTACTGCAAAATAGAAAATAGATACAGGGACTTAAAAAATTAGGGTTATAACCATAATTTCCTTAGTTGATCACGAGCCCAAATACTGGAATCTAACCATAATTTTTTGAATGCTTGAACTTATCCTCTATTTTCCCTTAATTTTCCATATCTATCATCTTTCTAGACATTTTTAGCCTTAAGAACCTCATTTTTCATATATAACGTATAACTTTCCTAAGTGGGAAAGTTTTCTAATTGGGCACATTCCAAAAATCAAAACCGTTACTTTACCACTTATAGCTATGTTAATTCCTGGCATTACATGCACTTTCATTTGATGTTTTATGGTGTACCTTTTTCATAATTTGTATTAGCAAGAGAGTATAATCTATGCCATTACAGGGCTTGAGGAGATTATTAAAATATTGAGCTTTACAGGCTCATAGTCTAGTCGAAGGGCATTTAACCAGTATGTTATATTGGGTAGAAAGGCAGCTTGGTGGCCCTTGATATGAATGTCTTCATGTGGAGGTTTGCTTCCAAGTCAATGTGTCCTAACTACCATGGAGAATTATAGCAGCCATCCACCTTTTGGATTTCCTTTTTTTAATTGGGAGTTGTTCTACTACTCTCTTCTTTCTGCTGTTAGTTGAGATCCGATCTTCCTTTGTTCTATAGGTCTCTCTGGATTTTCTGTTTTCTTATGAGTTTACATATTTTTGATGTTGCTGTTTATCCGCATTTGTGCCCCTTGGCTTGGTTCTTATTGGCCTTTTGTGGTTGCAGGATCTGAAGTGCTTTGTGTTCTCTCCAATTGCACTCCATTTCAAGATTAAGCCAATATAGGATGGATAACGATTTCTTACTTCTTCTTTTTTCCCTTCTGTGATGTGCATTCAAAGTAGCTTTTGCCATTGTTACAGTTCCATTTATTTTGGGTGCAGTCTCAGGCCATTTGACATGATTACTTTTATTCGTATTTGGCATGTGTATGGGGATAGTTAGATTTGGTAATGTGTGCGCAGAGAGTGGAATTTTACAATATGTTACCTAAGCCTCTGGCTTTTGTAGTATATGATTACTCCCCATGTTATTGCACTTTTTAAGTTATGTGTGGGTGTGGGAAGGATAGGGGCTGCACCTACCCCCTAATGTTTAGGAAATGCATAGCTCCTTTGTTCAAGATTAATTATTCTCATTTGAAGCTAAAATTGAGGTGGAAAGGAACCTGATTGAATATGCTCTTTAAGTTTGTGGAATTTTCCCTTGAACACTGTCCTTCCCTCGATCTTGAATTCTTTGTGTCATCTTCTGTAATTTCTTCCAATAATTTTGTTATGCCGAACCCAGAGTGTATCAAAGCAAACTGATCCAACACTTTCAGGTTTTTTGACTCTCAGCCTGGCTTGCATATGATTATTTAAGTCTGGATATCCAAGTTTTAACAATAGAAATTACATAATTATTTTCCTTTTACTTCCAATGTAAAAAAGTAAAAGTTTACATTACCATTTAGATAATATACCATTTAAATCTAATATATTGCATCCTCTAACAATGTTGATTTTTGTCATTAATGTTAATATATATGGGAGGGGAGATACAAACTGTAACCTTATTTTATTTTATTTTTGGTTAATAGAGCAACATCTTGAAACTCAAGCAGTACAATTGGTCTGCTAGACGGCTAGAAACATGTTCCCTCTGCTTTTTTCTCCCACTTTTTTTAATAATGGACTTGGCACTCCTTTGCAACCTACAAAAGCAAAACTGCCTCTTGGTCACTAACGTTGGAAACACTCGCAAGGCAATATAGCTATCATGACATAAAAAGGTGTTTGCTCTTCTATCGAGGTGAAGGATGCTTATCTCGTAACAATGCCACTATGCTAGGACCCTCTAAAAAAAGGTGAAATGTGAAGGAGAGAGCACAAAGACTTTAAGCTTTTAAGTTCGGTCGGTGGAGGATGCTTAAACTTTAAAGAATTGTTATTTATCATTTTTACACTACATAATATATATATATATATGTATTTATATATAAAGATCAAAATGATAAATTTCATATTATTGTATGATATAAGGGATGATAAGTAAAAATTTTCTAAACTTTAAGCCATTTTTTTCTCTATGAGGACCTTTTTTGGGGTATACAAGATAGATAATGGGAAATATATATATATTTTTTGAAAATGGGTTTATTTCTCATATTTTTTTAGTTAATTGAGAGGTACTAGTGTTTTGATAATTTGATTGACTTGGTGAATGTGCAGTGCATGCTCCAGTATAGTATCGGACAAACCTTTCCAAAAGAACCTAAAAAAGGGGGAGAGTGGGGGTTGGATCAATAAACCCAGAACTGCACACAAACTCTTGACCGCTCAAAAAGTTCATGGCCACTAAGAAAGGGATGGGACACTGTGATGTTTACTGGTCCTTTTTTCCTTTTTTCTCTTGATGTTTGGTAGTCTGCACGAACTCTAGATGATTTATTGGGTACAGGTACCCATCCTGTCCAATTGAATTGAATATGGGTGATAATAGAAAAGAAGCACACCTGTTTCTTGTGGCAGACTCCATTGCTAAAAGGAACTTTGGTCTTCTCTTTTGTGTAAAAAAAGAAGAAGAAGAAGAAGAAGTTGATTTCCAACCAGCATCATGACCCCATTTTATGTGGTTCTAATACTATCTCTGCCCCTTCCACCATATATGATGATCTAAGCCACCACCACCATCACACTGTATTTCTTCCTCCCAAAAAAAAAGAATTATTTGATCCAATATTTTATGCATATTGGATTGAATTATTTAGTTTCATGTTATATTATTTTATACATATTGGATTGGATTATTTGATGTTCTCCTTCAAAAAATAACAAAAAGTTGACACCAACATAAGGGAAATTCAAATTTGCTTTAATATTCTTATAAAATTTTATTGGAAATGGGTTCCAAAATGTCAGGAAAATTAAATTTGGTTCATAAAGATCAAGTGCTTTTAGTCTGGACAATAAGATAATATAATATTAATTTTGTTTACCTGCGAAATCAATAAGATTCCTTCTTAAATTATTACTATATATGGAGCTATGAATTTAGGTGATCAGATTGAAACTTGTTGGGTTGGGTGCATCGATCAAATGAAACACATTGAATATGGTCCGACAAGGGTCTTGATGGACCTCAAACTTTGGCGTCAAGGAATATAAATATTATTGTATTGTATTGTATTGTATTTGGTGCAGAGGCACCTCTGGATTTCACCAAATCCAAACTAAATCACGATCTTTGCTTGCTTGCATTTATATAAATATATATATATATATATATATATATATATATATATATATATATATTTAGCAATGCTACTTTCTGTTTGGTAGTTGTAAATCGAAGACTAGTATCTTGTGTTATGTCCAAGTTCCAAGGAGAGATGGAACTTCCGTGCCATCTGGAATTATTTAAATCAAGCCCTAATCTCTAATGCATGTATGCTCTCAATCCATGTCATTTTATTTTAATTTTTTTAGAAGTATTGTAGTTATAAAGAGATCTTATAAAATAATCTCCTAAATTTCTATTTTTTGAGACGTTTTTATATAGCTAAAGCATTTTTTTTCCCTTTGCCAAAGTGATAGTCAGTTGGACTATAAGAATGGACATTAAATTATATATTAGAATGCATTAATAAATAAAATAGAATGATTTAGGGTGGTGAGCAATGATTTAGATATGAGTTGAGACGGTTTTAGATGAGTTTAATAAAATATTAATTTTTTTTAATTATGGTTAGCAATTAATTAAAGAGAGATTTTCAATGGAAAGATTTTGACAGAAACAATAATTACCAATGTTGTTCTTTAAGAAACAATAATGGTTAATATTTCAAACAAGTAGGACATAGGGAATTAAGAGAAAGGGGCTCTGAAATCTAGTAATTATATTGTTGCAATATATTGCTTAGTGCTGTTGTTGCTCAACTGTCTCTATCATTCATGTCTAGACGTCCTCTCTAGTCTTCTAGTCTTTGCCCTCTCCCAATATCACCATCACTCAACATATCCATGCCTTTTTTTTGCCCACCCACCGTATCCATCACCCTCGTCAACCTTATCCACCACCATTTTTTTAAATAAAATAATTATTCTTAAAGTTGCATGAAAAACAATACTTATAAACAGATTTTATAACAATAAATTTATAAATTAAAATAAATTATATTAATTTATGAGTTTATTTTTATAAGATTTCTATATAGATAAAGGATTTATAAAATTATATATTAGTGACCCATAATCAGTTATTAACAACAAAAAATTCTCAATGACAAAATGCATTATATAAATACTTGATGGGCCTATTATAAGATGCATGAGAGGATCTAGATAATTAATTAAGAACATTGAACTTATCCCATGCATAAGCTTGGACTCTCCGTTGCATTGAAATCTTCACCAACTTCTAGCAATATTTTTTGAGATTGGTATGGTTCATTAATAACGGATGAACCATCCATTTATAGTAAGCTTGCATGATTTTGCCAAAGGGTACGTACTTGGATCATAAGCAACGATCGATATTCATTATTCAAGCATCGGGAGGGGACAAAACTCACATGCATGCCTGTCCAGCTAGACTCTGGGAAATGTAAAACCCAATACCAATACGATGTAAATTAGGAGCAAAAACCAAACAAATAATGTTGTTTAAATTGGTGGATATATGTAATGAAAAAACACGATATGATCAATAAATTTCCAAATCTATATGAGTTTTGGTGTGTCTCATTATTACCTTAATCCCATATTGTTGGAATGATCTAAACTATGTCGTAATAAACATGTTATTTATTTATATAAAACCGCTTTTAAGTTATTTTTATATAAAACATGCATGTGGAAAAGCAAGGCATCTATTAAAGTTGGAGTGCTTTTATGATACAGATTCAGCCCCCACCTTCGTTAAAGAGTCAAATACCCATCACCCATGCGTGTGGACCATGACTCTAATTTGGAGGCATTGATCCTAATAATAATAAATAAAAAATAAAGAAGCAAACCACAAAATGATGTTATTGTAGGGTACATCGCGTAAATGAACTCTTCCCATCATGGTATGGTCCATGTCTTGGCAACATCCCATGTGACACTTTCTTTCCTTTTACAAAGGATGTCTTTAGCCTAGTCGTTTGTTCATTTCATCATTTTTATAATGAAAAATGATATTTATAATTTTAAGACGTGTTCATTTTATTTTATTTCATTACGTGTTCATCTAATCTCATTTTTTTCCCGACAGTTATAAAATTTTAAAAATAATTATTAGATAATTTCGTAATACCGACACATGATAAATAGTATTATTATTCCATCATACGAGAATATGATATTATTATTTATTATGACAAAAATGACACGTCATTTGTACTCTCGTAATGCATAATAATTTATCGTACTAGATCGGCCATTAAAAACAGTACGTTTGCTTTTTTATGTTGTAAAGATATGTCAATTAGTTAATAATTAACCCTCGCTTACCAAATCTTTTTAGATATGTTACTCTTATCGGTATTGGAAGCACATCAAATCATGAAAAGGTAAAATTACCCAATGTTTGGACTGATACATAAATATTTTTCACAATGTGACAAACCATAATGCCATGGCAGGATATGTACACTACACACATTTGTAATAGTTAAAAAAATATATATATTTACAATCGTTTGTGTACTATACAATTGTAAGTAACATTGTTAATTGAAATCAAACATATAAATAAGATATATGTTGTGCTAAGTACAATTTACAATGTACTAAAAAAACCTAAAAGCAAGACCTTTACTATCTTTATAAAATTTTCTTTTTTTGAAACTCCTAACGTCCTTGATTTTGAATATTATTTCTTCGAATTAAGCGATTTAACAAAATAAAGAATAAAATAAGAAATAATTTATTAGCCTAAAGGATGGAGGAGTAGGTATATAAAAAAAGGCAGAGAAATTTAAGGTATGGATAAACCTTTGTTATAATTATATAAAATTTTCAAATATTGATGAATCAAAGAGTATGAGAGAGATAAATATATAAATAAATGTTATAATATTTAATTTAAATTTAGTACAATTTATTTAAACAAGAATCATAGGGCCAAGAGTCTAATAATGCATATGATCCAGTTTTTCAAATAAAAAATATAGGTTCAAAACCCCCCACCCCTATCATATTAAAAAAACAAGAATCATAGGAATCTCTACCTTTAGAACATTGCTATTTATAAACAAATCAGCGTAAAAGATACATTCTCTAGATTTAAATTTTAAAATGATATAATTTTATTCACACATACTTATTTTCTCTCATTGTAAGTGCATTAATAGTAGACTTAATAAAGTTATATTTTGACAAAAATTTAACTAGGTTACATAAAAATTTATTGTAATAGACTCAACAAATCTACAGTATTTTTAACTTTGATTATTTTCATTAGTCAAATATAGTTAGTCCAAATTACTGGCCAGATATTATTTTTACATAAAAAATTCCAAATTGCTGACCTCGAGTTCTTCCTCTAGCAACAATGATCACTTCCTCCTAATCTCCTATAATTTGCACACTCACCCCTTCATTCTCAAACTGTCACGAAAAATCATAGCCTTGTAAGAGCTAATAAGTAAATTTGGTATAGCTCATTCGCTGCTCCGATTCTATTCTCTTTTTCACTCTCACCTTGGCCATCATCGTCCTAACCATTAGAAAATCTTATTTGTTGGAATAATATGAACGTTAGAAAATTAATTTATAAGTTTTTAATAATGAATAAATATTTAAATTACATTTAGAATTAAAATAAATAAAAATATCAAAATTAATATTTTAATAGAATAATGATAGATTTAGAAAGTTTGTTATTTAGTATTGTTAAAAAGTTGCTAACTAAATTTGTAAAAATAAATTTTCTAGTCAAATTTTGAACAAATTTTATTGAATTCATTACTAGTGCTCTAACTAAACCATTAATTATGGCCAAAACCACCCTTTCATGCCTCTATATTCGAAATTTATTATATTTTTCTTTTGAGAATTTTGAATTAGTAATAATTAATATATAAGATTTGTTTTTAGAATTATTTTTTTCAAAAATAAAAATAAAAATAAAAATAAAGATGAGATGGATCAGTTAAAAAAATAAAATAAAATAAATGTAAAGAGCGTTTCGTAATCTCCGAAATCATCACTAAAAAAAGCTATTTTCCCCCCAACGAATCCAAACAAAACGCCACCCCATAACAGAGGCCACCCACCGAAACAGACATACACAGAGAGAGAGAGAGAGAGAGAGAGAGGGTGGGAGGGAGGCTCTCATCTCATGTACTCCGCTTCTCAGATCTCCAACAAAACCTACCCTCGCCATACCCATAAACCATGAACAATATGCTACATCCATTTTCATTTCTTCTCCCGAATGATATTTAGATTGTCTCCGTTTCCCCCTCAAGAATCTCTCTCCTTCTTCCAAGAAACCTCTCCGTCCCCCACCTCGGCTCCATTACGATTCCTTCTCCTCCATTTTCTTGGAATTTTTCTTCCAGAATCGAATTCCGTTTTCTGCTTCTTCCTTGGACTGATAGAGGTTTGATTTCTCGTTTATCGGATACTGCGATTTCCGGCGGCTCTTAGACCGTTCTTGTTGGTTCTCTCCACGGCATTTCCCCGATTCATACTGTACGGATATAATATCGCCGTTTCTGTCTGGTTTCGTTGATTCCTGGTTGCAGCATTCTTGGATTTTTGTTTGAGTTTGATTAGACTATTGGCTTGAATTTCGGTTTCGGATCGGTGTGGAAGAGACTGGTTAGGGTTTTTGAGGTTGGCGACGAAGGTAGTGATCGTGTAGTGGTGCGGTTTTGTGGTAAATATGGACGATAGAGGAGGGTCATTTGTCGCTGTCAGGAGAATTTCTCAAGGCCTGGAGCGAGGCAACACCTGCCATTCAACTTCCGGTAAATTTTATTCTGTTCCAATTCCCTTTGTTCTCTAACTGTCTCCGACTTTCTCTCTCTACGTTACTGTCTCTATCTAGAACTCTCTCTCTCTCTCTCTCTCTCTCTCTACACGCACACACGTATGCATCTGAATTATTCTTTTTTTTGGAGGTTTGGATCTGTGACTTGAAAGTTGAAACTGAGTCATGGATTTAGAATTTTGAGCATGAATGAGGTTCTACTCTGACTTCAAGTGTTCTGCTATTCTAGTTTGCTGTGGTGGGTATATTTTTAGACGGCTTCAAAGGCTAGGCCTTTTAAGTTCTCTATTAAAATTATCGATTACTTGTAGAAATTTTTTTATCGCGTAACCCATCGAATTTATTTTTTTGTTGCGTAAACAGTGCATGTGAAGCTCACTCACTACCACGTCCATGTAATATTGGTTTGGTTTTTTCTACAAAGCAATTACAGTAGATTTCTCGGCGAGGTACTTAATAAAAAAAAAGTGGATTTCTACATCAGGTTCCTTCTGATGGTTATACATCTCGTCCTATTGATGCCTATATGATCGAAACAGTGTCTCTGGATATAATGCAGTGTTGGACTTTCGTATTCTTTTTCTTTCCTTTCTGAAGCAGCTTCAAGTAATTGTAGCTTTTGCTGGATTTGATAGGTTAACCCATAATGCACATAGCGGTTCTGCAAATCCCCCCATCTCACACTTTTTAGTTTTAGTTTAGCTAGTTGTTAGGCCGTACATTTCTCACACTTTTGAGTCCACTTTAACATTGCCGCTTTGTAAAATAAATAGGATAGTTTTTAGACCTCTAGTTATTATGTTGCATTGTAGTAACCTTACATTCCGATACTAAAACTTTGTAGCTGAACATTAAGAAACTTGATTTTCATCAGCGGGCAGTTTTATTGTGTTACAGCTGAAGTTGTGGCAGGATCGGCAGCATGGCTTGGCAGAGGTCTTTCTTGTGTGTGCGCACAAAGAAGGGAAAGTGATGCTCGTCCTTCATTTGATTTAAGCCCTGCTCAGGTAATATTCATTTGGTTTGATTAATTAACTGCTGTTATTCATAAATACCTCAGTTCATTTGTTCTCTTTGGGTACCCATTCAATTCTAAGTCTCTAGATATTAAGAAAAAGTATATTTAGCAAGGAAATTTTCATGTTCTCTACGGATTGTTATAACAACCATTTTCTCCCAGATTATGTTTGATTGATGAATATTTGGCTACTGGCTGGTATTAAACAATATATTTTTTGTTGATCATGGCTACTATCTTGTTGGACAGGTGTCCAATGTATTTTAGCTCTTATTTCATCCACATGGAGATTTTCATTTAAAGGCTATATTCTTTTTTCAGGCAGTCTGTCTTACGTGGGGCTTTTACAAGCCTCTCTGAGGGTTTTGGAGTCATATCTTGAGTTCTTGAATTTTGGGTTTCTTTTGATTTTTCCATCTTGGCATGGCCTTAAATACTATGTTGTTGAGTGCTATAACAAGGATCATTCTGACTGGATTTGTTACCACATGGAGAAATTTAATGTTATTTATTGATTTGTTCCTTACACCTTATTTACTGCTTATCTCTGATGTGTGCATTTGCTTGGATGTAAATTGAAGTGACCACCATTTTCCTTTTTCTTTTATGTTAAATGTCATTGAGTGTTTGTTAGGGAATGCACTTGACTGATGTGGAAACCAGCCCTTGATACATGACAATTACTTTATGGGTATGTATTAATACATGTTTCTTTCTGGATATCATCCTAGAAGGCTCTTCTCTTTTGAATAAAGAGTGCCAAAAGGTTTAACGGGTTGGCCATATAACTTGGGACTGTTCTTTGAACAGTCATACGATGTTGCAGTAAAACTCGAACAATAGTTCAAGTCAATTACTCAAAAAAATCAATTGGGAGATCTGGCAGAATAGAAATATCAAAATTGCTGGTCAGTTAGGTTTTATTTCTCATTATGTCCACCCCATTTTGGGAACATCCATCTATACTCACAATTTAACTCTCAATATGTGCTGATCTGCAAACGTATTGGGGACTTATGGCTGAGTACCCATAGTCAGTGTTATTAATATGAAATATTTGGAGTATTTTGTACCGTGCAGTTATACAGATTTATTTGGCTCTCATATTTGGCAAAGTCTCTGTTGTGTATAAAAATTACCATTATAGTTTATTGAAGGCTCATGCTTCCAAAGATGGACAGTAGCTGTATTAAGATACCGATTATTAAGATGGAAAACTGACAATTGAAATGCTGTGAGGTGGCAGCTCTGTTGGGACTATAAGGAAACTTATGCGAACTATAAAATACTGCTTTCTGCTTGATCTTCCACCGCATTTCTGGTGTGGCACTGTTTTCCATGTCTGGCACTATTTGAATTTTACACAAACTTTGTATGTGCCTTTAAACTTTTGTGGTTTCCTGCATTTGATGAACATTCACGTTAGGCCAGCATAGTCACGAAGGTGCTTTTTTTTAATGACAGTTTCATCTTCTTTCCCCTATCATGAACTACGGTGTAAACCATTTAAGCTTGTGAAATAATTTTATTTGACTTCGGTGCTGTCAGGAGGAAAGCTTGCTGATGCTACAAAGTCGTATAGATGTTTCCTATGATTGTTCAATCCCTGAGCACCAGGTACCCCATTGGCTGACGACCATGTTCAGTTTTTGCAAGTAGAGTTTATTTTTAATTAAATATAGGAATGTACATGAGATCCTGCATCTTCTATCTATATGGTCCATTAGTTTGTTAAACGTGCATTCAGAGAAAAAGTTGTTAAATACACATGGCTTAATCATGCAGTCCAGTATTTATTGAATTTTGAAGGCTAATATTTATGACATCTCATTCTTATAGGAAGCTTTAAGGGCTTTATGGAATGCTGCCTTTCCTGAAGAGGAACTTCGTGGTCTAATATCTGAGCAGTGGAAAGATATGGGTTGGCAGGGGAAGGATCCATCAACGGATTTTAGGTACATATGATCTCATTCCTTATTCCTGTAGCACATTCAATGCTAACTCGTGCTTTTTTTTACTCCTTTTTAATTTTTTTCTTCACTAATTAATGGAACTTGATTTTTGTCTGGTAGAGGTGGTGGTTTCATATCACTGGAGAATTTGTTGTTCTTTGCCAAGAATTTTCCGGTATAGCCTGTTCCTTACCTTGTTCTCTATCCCATTCCCCTTTTCTTTTCCAAAAGTATCTCAAATGCTGAGAAATTATCAATGGATATAACCCTTTTGCTATTAATAGTTTATCAGAGATGGCTCACTAGTTTAGCATGCATAGGTGATGCTATTGTATATGTCCCGTGTACTTGGGCATTTGCCTATTCCTTTTATCAGTACAGTTCTCTTTACCAATAAAAATAAAGTTTTATCAGTCTGGGTGTGCATGTTTTTATTTGGGCATCTTGTTTGGGCTGCTGGTTTTATGTCATTAATTTCCTGGCATGGATATTGGCAAGAATTGATTGAAACTTTAGGATGTGCTCATGAACACACACCTTTGGCTATTTGCTACTGTCAATTTGTTTGAAGTGTGATTATATGAAATGTTGTGCACTTGAAAATTTAATAGCAGGAACAAAGTTTTACCTATTTCAGTTAATGTTATGCATTCTTAAAAAGTCAAGTAGGTCGAAAGGTTTTATGCAGTGGGAATATTTTGATGAACTGAAAGTTAAAATGATCTTTCATTAGGAGTCCTTTTCACTTACTCTAGAGCTGGAAATTTTCTTTAGTATATAATTTGCAGTTCAAAAATTTGCCGTGGGTTAGTTTTTCTTGAACTAGTACTTGAAAGGTTTCATCTTACGTATGACTTTCTTATACGTGTATATGTATGGAAGTATTTTTTTTTCTTTTTCTCCTCCTTGCTTACTTTGCCCATGTACCAAAACTTTAAGGGTAATTCGCCATTCTTGATTCCATGAATAAAGATATCTACTTGAAGATGAAAGCTGTAACCCCTTGAATATGGAAAATCTTAGTCTTTTGCACATTTGAACATAACTCATTTAGTGGGATCCACTCTAAATATATCTCTGAAGATGAAGTTTGAAACTGTTTGCCCATGAATCTGGAAATCTCCCATATCTGTTCCCATTTCAATAGTGCGTGGATATTTCCATTGTATATTGCATATTTTAATGCTGACATGGCACGAGCTGTTCATTTTGAGAAGCTTGTTGGGAAATGAACTGGGAAGATAGATTACTCCTGTTACTAATTTGAGACACTTGTGTGTAAAACTTTGCATGACTATACTAAGTTCGTATAGTAAGTACTGGATGCATAAAACCACGTTGTCTGTGTCTGATTAACTTGGTTTTATTTCTGGAGAACGCTGCCAAGTTCTTAAAATTTTAAATCCCAGCAGGTTTAAATATGGTCTTTTATGCAGCTCTTGTCATTCGTTTTAATCATGAAGCTCACTGAACCTTTTTAATGTAGAAATCCTTCCAGGATCTTCTCCGAAAGCAGGAAGGTGATCGATCAGTCTGGGAATACCCATTTGCTGTAGCTGGTGTGAACATCACATTCATGCTTATACAGATGCTTGATCTGGAAGCAGGTTAATAATTTTATCTGCCTTTTCTGAATGGAATGCTGTTTTTACAAGACTATTCATCTTTTTTTGTTGCCAAATCACATTCTACGGCACACTTTGCCTCTAGAAATATTATTTGATTTTGTAAATAGTTTGAAGTCCCATATTTTGCTTTCTTCCTGTGCACATTGGAGTGTAATGAGTATAGGGTACTGCTTCCATTGTGGAAATTGAGCCTCTGTAAAATGATTTCGTTATTCTTTCCCCCTTATTTTTTTTCTTGTGGATTTTTTTTTACTCTGGGAGGGTGGGGGACACTAAAATAGATTTTTTGGTACTTCTGGTACTAAGTTAAGGATTTTATATTTGACATGGACCTTTTTTTTTTACAAGTATATTTGACAGAGATCTCTCAGCCAATATCTTTTTGACATGCACACTGTAGGGATCATTTTTCCACATTTCATGCCATTTAATTTGAATAAGAATTGATCTATTTCATCATTAACTGCGTGCATCAACTTTACAGTCAAACCACGGACACTGGTGGGAGCAACATTTTTGAAGTTCCTTTCAGGTAATGTTTGGATGGTTCTTAGTTTTCCACTGCAGTTTTACGTTGTTTATATATATGGAAGTTGGTATAGAACTACATGGGAGGAGGCTCTCCTTCCTGCAATGCAATGCATATGGATTTGCTGGGCTATTGCTTTAAAAATTATTTCTGATTTGAATGCCCAATATGAGGATTTATGGTTGTAATGCATCTACTTTATTCTTTTTATTTAACCTCTCTATTTGCTGTTTCAAGTATTTTTGCTAAGACAACATGATGTTGTTTGCATGGCAGAAAGTGACTCGGCATTTGATCTTCTCTATTGCATCACATTCAAGCTAATGGATCACCAATGGCTTTCCATGCGTGCGTCATATATGGATTTCAATGTATGTATTCTCCAACCAGAAAGTTCCTTGTAGACATAGGAAAAAGCTATGAAGAGAACATTTTTCAGCCACCATGAGTCCTACATAAATAGTGTCATGGGCTAACAGATTAAAGGAAAATCTCATGATAGTATCTGAGATTTGTTTGTGTAGTAGCACCAGAGGCTATTCACCTGGCCACTTTTGGATTGCTTGTAATTTGTCCTAGTAAATTTTGTTCTCTTATGTTGTTACTTTACAGACGGTGATGAAATCCACTCGGCGTCAGCTGGAAAAAGAGCTGCTGCTAGAAGACATCACACGGTTGGACGAGTTGCCCTCATACAGCCTTCTTACCCGATAATATAAAGGTTCCTAGAGTTTTAACGTAAGGGCTTGTAACAGCAAGATACATGCCATCAATGGAGACACTTGATTTTAGCTAGGTGGTAATTGTATATGACACTGCTTGCTCTGGCGACAGCATGTTACCGTTTGGTTTCTAAAAAAAGCGGGTTTCTAGAGTTTGTAAGGCTGAAGAAAGTATGAAAAATGATTTCAATCAGCATGTTTTATTGCTGAAGTTCAAATCTTTTTCATTCGGTGAAGACTTGTCTGACACATTACTGCAAATTCCAATATGTTGGCATGGAATTGGAAGTTGGAACGAATGTGGTGGGTTTTGGTTTTAATTACTCCGCTTTTCCTGTAAATTTTTTACTGGGTATTGTTGGTTTATGTTAGCGCCTATATGCTTGGAAGCCTCATTACATGTATTGTTTGCAAGCAGCCAGATTATTGTTAGGATATTACCGGCGAGCGGATAAACTTGGAGTTTGTTTTTCTCATGGAGAATTATGGCAATGAAATGATTGAATTTTTCATCCTTAGTTACCCCCATCAGCAAATGTCATTATTTTAAATGAATTTTCTTGTCGAGCATTTAAATGGAAAGTCATTTAAAATATTTTGTCAGTTTGTACTAAGATGACACATTCAAGATGAATAACAATACTTATTGTGGGTTTTTCTTGAAAGAGAGATTGAATGATACTCAGAAACCTATTAAATCATTTAATTAATACTACATAAAAAATGATAAAATATGATGAATAACATGATGGATTATGCCACTTTGGAAGGTTAATTACATGGTATTATGAGTAACATTTACCTTATCGGAAATTCAAGAGGCGCGGAAGAATAAAAAAAAAAGGGTCAAAACTCCCATTTCAACAGGTTTGCATGCTTTTCACTTTGACCAATGCAGGAAATACAAACTCAAATGGTGATTTCGGTCAGAAACTGTGTGGTGAAGTACAGCAGGTGAACAAACTTGACCCAACACTCGCATGAGTATTCTTCTGAATTGGCAGAAGACACCGACTGACGTCCACGTCCGCCACTCCAATGATTCCAAAACCAACATGAATGCATGACCATCATATCACATCAAAGACCACTAATTTGGATCGTTTCCAATGTCGACAACTTTCATCTAGTTCAATCCACTGGGTCGCATCACACAAACATACACAGCCTTTGGGGAGAGATATCAAGCAAACAATTCCCGCTAGTGTTTTCATTCAAAAGGACTTCCATTGCAATGGTCATCAGAAGTAGGGGTGTCAAATCGTGTTAACGGATCGTGTTCGTGTCGTGTTAAGACATATATATTATACTATATAGGTTAACCCTAATCCAACCCGTTAAGCTTATCGTGTCAAAATCTCAAACCCTAATCCAACCCGTTAATATAACGAATCGTGTCGTGTCAACCCGTTTATGTAAATGACTTGAACAGACCCGAAATTAACCCCTTTGACCTAATTAAGTTTAGCATAATTTTATATAAATATTAAAATCACAATATCTATAAAAAAATATAAAACTAATTACAAGTTCAAAATTACAATTCTAAAGAAGAAAAATATCGAAATTAAAATTTCAATAATTTTATTTTTAGATATAAGAGTATAATTGTAATTTCAACTTTCTTAACGAGTCAAACGGATTGACCCGTTATCAACCCGTTAAGCAATCGTGTCTTAACGGGTCAATCCGTTTTGACCCGAACTCGTTAAGGCTAAACCCTAACCCGCTTTTATCGTGTCGTGTTCGTGTTGAGTTAACAGGTCGTGTCACATATTGCCACCCCTAATCAGAAGTAGACCATTTAATAAATAAAAAATTACTCATGCAAGCCCATAATCAAATAACTTAAATTACTTTGTGTTGATTTAATAAGCATGTATAAAGTAAAGTTCCAAGGAAGCAGACATAACCAAGTTAAGTCAAAACTTCATAACCAGCTTATCAAAACAGTAGTCATAAATATAAATGAGCGAATGCTGGGTATCAAGCATTCACTCGTAGATCCAATGGTGAATACTGCTCTCCCAGCTAACAGGGCCTTCAGGGAACCACAGAGCAATTTCTTTCCTCCCACTCTCAACAGAATCACTTCCATGAATAACGTTCCTGCATAAAGTAACTTAAGCATTAGACGTTTTCCAATCCTTAGGTATCACTAATCCAAGTTCAAAGTAGAATTCCTCAAAATTCACTTTCCATTTCTGCATTAATTGTCCTAGCTTCAAAAACGGAAGATGTTCATAAGAAAGAGGAATACAAAGCATATAATTCGCTGGGACCATAATTTTTTTGATCCGTAAAAGAAAATTATAAAAAAAAAAGTTTTCAACCAGAATAAAAGATTACAGGGTATTGAACACATTTACATGGTCACAACCTACGTTGGGAAATTTTGTTCGCATCAGAAACAAACCAAGTACAATTTTTTTCTTGATAAGTAGAAGCCAAGTGAAAAAGTTGAAAACAGTACTTTAAGACCATCAATGCCTACATGAGAATCTGAGATGACCATTCTTTATCAACAAAATGCGTACGGGATATAATACAAGACCACCAAATTTTGCAAGAGAAAGAAACAAACCTTGGTATTTTGAAAAGTATTCAGTTAAAGGAAGATGAAATTACCTCCCAATTTCAATTGCAAAATCACCACGGATGGTTCCAGGGGCAGAATCCGAAGGATTTGTAGCTCCAATAATCTTTCGACCAGTTGTCACAACATTCTTACCCTCCCAAACCATAGCAACAACAGGACCAGAAATGATGTATTCAACCAACCCATTGAAAAAGGGCTTCGCAGACAAGTCCGCATAGTGCTTCTCAGCAAAAGAACGGTCCACAGTGATGAGCTTCAAACCTAAACACAGATTACATTTACTCAACTACAGAAGAAGAAAGGAGTTCCATTATTCAACAGCTACCTTTAATTCATACTCGGTTTCAGCCCAAATCCTTTCCCTGAAACTTGAGCAAGTTAAGCGTAAATTTATAGAAACTCATTTTTTGGAAACGAGAAGAACATTCCATGCAACTATTCTTTTTGCTAATCAGAATGGAGTTTTCTGCACGTCTACTACAGAAATTGATTTTTCATTTTTTTGTTCATTTCAGGACAGAAGAAAGAGAATTATGGGAATCCAATGACATTCAACCAAAAACATGAGCATTTCAGAGTAGACCACCTATGGCATAACTGTCATTTCAGACTCTCATGCAAATTATGCAATCAGGGTCTACATTTAATTATAAATGCACATATTGGAAATCGTCATATGAAAAGCTTAAAGGCACATATTACTGCCAACCCATGACTTCACAGCTCATATTCTACAATGAATGATCGAAAAGATCTTACCTTTCAAATAGAACCCCTTCTTCTCAAATCTGCTAATGATCTCACCAACCTGAAACACAGATAAATGCTTTACGAAATCAAGCCGTCTCGATTAAACAAAAGCAGTTGCAAGATAGGTTAAACTGATAAACTTGGTGTTCGGTGCTCATACTCTCATCAACCAAGCACTAGATCTATGAACAAAAACACCACTTCTCAAAACAAACGAAAGCCCACAAACGCCTCATCAGATTTAATCGAAACATGTCTGAAGAAAGAAGGGACAAAAAAGAAACACCAAAAAACTCTCCTTTTCTTTCTAGCACAATTCCACCTACCACACAGCAGATCCATACCCATGATTAAGAATTACAATTCCAAAAACAAAGAGAGAAAGCCCAAGCCCACATACCAGGCCCCTCTGGACACCATCAGGTTTGATCATGATGAAGGTCTGCTCCATCTTCTCTCTGAAGTCTCTAGTGTTGTTGCAACTTGCAACACTGAAAGTGAATAGGATGTGTATGAGACGATCTGACTGGTAGGTAGTAAAGGAAGGGGTATTATATACGGCAGCAAAGAAAACAGAAACGCTAACCCTAACAACGAGGGAATATTCGGTCAGGAATCGATTATTTTTCTCAGGTTTACAAGCTTATCCAAGGTTGAGATATAAAATATTTATTGTCATATTCAATAAAGTAATTTTATAAAGTTTCTAAATCCCGTCACATTAATTTGTGATTTATTTTTGGATAAGAATAACTTTACTTATTATTTCACACATTACATATTTTTTAATTTTATATCCTTTTTTCATAATAAATATGTACTATATGAATAATGAGTAAAATAATTCAATTAGTTTAATAATAATAATAATAATAAATATTTTTAAATGTATAAAATGTGTGATATGAAATAAAAAGTAGCATCACTCCGTATAATTTTTTTATGGCTAAAATATTTTTTAACAATAAAAGTTAGAAAAATTTTATTCATTATCCACACATACCACATTTTTTTTTGTTCTCTTACTAAATGTGTGGTATATGGATGATGAGTTCAATAATTCAATAAGTTTAAGAAGAATAAAATCAAAAAAATTTAAAAAATAAACAAAATAAAAAAGTGTGGTGTATGGTGTATGATGATGATGGTAGCAAAACTTGAAAAAATTTACAAGATAGTAATTAAGACACTAATTACTGTTGTTTTTTTCTTTCTAATTTAAGATTAGCTAGAGATCCATAATGATTCTTTCAAATTATCTTCACAAAATTAGCTAGATAATATTTAATAAGAGATCATAGACAAGACATCAAATATTTATATGAATCTATACTGATTTAAAAAAACTACATTAACAATATTAATCTTGTAGCTGGATGCATTCAATAAAATTTGATCTCTTGCTCGAGTTGAATAATGTAATTTATTCAGATAATTAAAAGGATGTATTCGAATCTTTGCTGAACATCTTTTTTACGAATTGGAGTTATTGTGGATGTATTTCGTACCCCTGTCAACACTTCTAACGAATCTGTATTGGAAAATTCAAAGACTAAAGGATATTAAACGTCTCGGCCAATGCTTAGGGCAAATTACTGGTATAATATCTCTATGAATCCGAGACTTAAATCAACTTAGCTCGATCGACATGAGTTCCCTCCAGTAAATATAGAGTGAGGGAGGGCTTTCTCAGTTTTGTGTAACAACCCAATCCCATCATTCAAATTGGGTTTGGGTTGGTTATTGTTTAAACTAATGTTTTGAATACCGTACCGGATGCAGTACCGGTCGAGTTACTGGAACGAAATATTTCGATATCAGTACCGTTTCGTGTACCGTTTCGGAATAACATTTCGGTATATGAATAAATTATATATATAAATTATATTTCAAAATAATAATTTATATATAAATAATATATATATAAATACATAGATATATAAATTATAAATAGTCTAGTCTGAATTAGGAGTCAAAAAATGAATTTATAGTTTGAAAATATGAAAAAAAAAAAAAAAATAAGGCCGAAATATAGGCCGGTTCGGACCGGTACACAGACTGGTACAGGCCGAAATCGATACGGCCGATATTTCGGCCGGTACGGAATATAAACATTTCTGTACCGGTCCGGTGGCCGGTACAGAAAATACCGATCGTACCGGCCGGTACGGTACGAAATTCATAACACTGGTTTAAACTCCCCATTATCCCACCAGGAGTAGTTATCTGGCAGAGACATTTGAGTTTCATGTTATTCAGGTGTGGTTATGTAATTTACTTTATCCGTCGATTGTGCTGACTGCTGTGTTGTGAGATAGAGAAATACACTCAAACACAAGATAGAGACAATATATAAGTGGTTTGGCAATTTGTACAAAATTACAAACACTTTAACAATAAAAATTCTATTTCTCACAAATGGCCTATTCTTAATATTTTTCTCACCCTTATTTCATTACAAATGATCTCCTTTTATAAGAGAAGTCACAGGAGACAAATGTGAGACTACAGCAGTCAAGTTTGACATTGAAAGAGTTGCAGCAGTTAAGTTTGACATTGGAGGGACTGCAGCAGATATCCAAAACATTTGAGAGGCTACTGTAAATTTGTATTCACACTTAGGTTGCTTTTCAACATTCTGAATGACTTGGGGTTTAAGCCCAAATGAATTAGCTGGGCTGAAGGTTATGGGTTTGCTTTATCGGGCTCCATAGAAAGAGGGAATTTTGATCCTTCAAGGAGCATTTGTTTTTCTTGCTTAGGTTTTAGTTACTTACTTATTAATGTTTATTGTGGATCGACTTCATGCAGTATAGAAAATTTATATATATGTCATTTGTACGGGACAATTTCGGGTAGCTGGAGCAATTAGAACACTGTTGTAGGAAAGGAAATGACTAATGTTTATTATAATGTGGCTTAATTTGCGGGCAAAAAAATGATAATTGTGAAAGGGTACTGCATTTATTTCTCAAACTGAATAGTCATTGCCTTGTTTCTGAATAGTCTGCCCAGCTTAGAACTGATCCTCTCACCTCCACGTGTTGCAGAAAAAACTGGCCTATATATATATATGGAAGCTGATCAGCCTGCAATAATTAAGATGGGTTGAAACTTAATCCTGGTGGCCAGAGGTGGGAATTAGCAAACATATCCTAATTCGGCCTATTCGTTCCAAACAAAAATAGTATATAATACATATTGTCACCCTGATGAAAGTCAATGGAACTGTCTTATTTTGTGGAAATGATCTTGAGCATTTGGATAATATTACAAATGTCAATGGATAAATCATGTTTTCAGGAAAATAAGAAGAAGAAGATGGAGCACCTTTCTTAGGGTATTCGGACAAGATCATCTCAAACTGCAGGCAATTTGGATCGCCCGAAATGAACATGATCTATTTTGGAGATCATCATAAGTAGAGGGAGTTATGATCCCCAATGTAATCCAGTGTACTTTACGGAGAGAAGAAAAATATACTATAACGAGGCAACAGTTCGAGAATAGCTAAAGTGAACAGTACCACTTCTGGCATTTGAATTCTGCTGATGATGTCTGTACGTAGCCCATTTCTCCACTTTTTCTCTTTCCACATGATTTGGAGAGAGAGAGAGAGAGCTGTTGTACGACATGCATGGTGGATTTCCGAGCAGATCTATCAGCCGCTGGGCATACTTCATACAAATCATAGCTGCGCTTTAATGATGATCTTCATGTTCTTGTGATTCTTTTCTGCTAACTTGTAACTTTAGTGTTGAACAAAAGCTCATAGCGAGCAATACAGATACGTATAAATATTGCATTCACTACCCAAAAGCTGCATTATATTCGTAATAACATCATGATGATCACTAGCTAGCTAGCACTTCGATCTAAAGGCCTAATTAATACGTACACTGCAAGACATCCTCTTTTGAAACTCATGACAGCTAGAGAGGTACGTACGTATGAACATTAATAAATATATCAGCGATTAATCCCTCAAAATCATATCGACATAATTTAACTTGTCACAAACTGATACAATATATATATTCATTAATATTACAACAACGTTTTTGGTTCTCGATCGATCGGATTGAGGCTGCGCCATGCATCGATATACAATCAGAATGAGGTAAAGCATTCGTGTTCGGATGAGTTTGAGTCATCACAAGGAGAGTGGTTGTGCCTACCTTCATAGGTTGTTATCACCATTCGACAATCCTCTGATAATCGTTCCACTCTCTTCTTCACCCGACAGTTATTATGGGTACATCGGTAATAACTTCTGCCATTAGCCAACATATAAGTAAACATATAAATGAGTACCCTTTAATATTCCTGTTGTAAAATTTGTAAAGGAAAAAGAAAACTAGCATGTTTTTCCTTGATCATAAACAGTCTTGTAATTCACACAATAACCGATCATGATGATCTACTGGTCAGCAGTACTAAGAAAAAAAATTCTATTATTTTGATCATTTTCTCGCTTTTTTCTCTTATCAAAGATCAAAATATTCATGATGATCAACGAGATCAAGGCATAGAAAAACCCAAGATCCCTTCAATTAAAAAAATATCAATATGATCATCAAATTCATGTAATAATTTCACTTCATAGCAGTCAAAAAGGCTTATTATAAACATATTCATCTGACGGCCAGATCGTGGCTAGTGGGTGTACCAACCATTTTTGCCATGCGTAAATTTAGCATGTGTGTCTAAATAAGTATATAAATTAAAGAAAAAAAATGTGTATATATTATTATCAGGAAAACTGAGCAGTAGTACTGTACGTAAATCAAATCATCTGCAATCATGCAGCCTCCTATTGAACGTTACTAGCTAATTTATAATAGATATATAGGACTTGGCTGAGCTAATTGCCCACTGGTTCAAGGGCTGATATCTTAGTCTAAGTTTCTTTTCATACGGTTTCTTCATGTATTCTCTAGCCACTATCAATCTGAATATCCCTTCTTGCAGCTATAGTTTTGTTGTCAGCGTATTGTCGTTTTTCAAGTGCAAGATGATAATTAGCATTATTAATCGTTCCTTTTGTTTACAAGATGTGAATTAATAGAGAGCAAGAAACACAAGCACAGGGGCACGTTCTTAAGGATTCAACACAAAGCCTAGCTAAGAAATGCAACAAATGCGCATGCAACTTGCAAGGGAAACAAGATGAGTAGGAGAAACTGTTTAACGGTTAAAATATCCTTAGAATTACCCGCCCCCAAGAACCTCAACCCCGCACGATCTACTATTTGTAGATCATGGACGTTATTATAAGAACTATTAAAATATATTCTATCGGCCTTTACTCACAACATTATATCTATATACATTATTAACAACATTCCTGGACTTCCTGCAGGAGATTTATAATGTCCCAGGAGGAATATAAACGGCTGCAGCTAGCGTGCATCGTTTTCATGACAATCATACTCAAAAGAGATCCATTCTTGAAGCTGCTTGCCATCCATTTCACCATGTCGATCTTCAAAAGTTGATACGAGCCCATGCATGCATGGTAATTGGGATCTTACACTCTATTAATAAAGAATGCACCAAATTATTCTATTGTGAATAACCAGCTAGCTCATTAATTAGGCCGTTCTTAATCGACCTAGCTAGCTTGGACTACTAGCTAACAAGGAATCATGGCATGCTAATGATCAGTATTAATCATCCCTCCAGATTAATTAACCAGATCATAATCTTGTGAATGCACGTTTATTATATGCAGCTACCAGATTCAATGCATAACCCTTCTTTTTTGAATTTGAATTTGAATTATATATATGTTCTAAAAAGTTTATCAAACCAGCACACGGAGACCCAGAAGCTGTAACTTTCAACTCTCAAATATTTCAAAACACCGACACAAGCAGTACTAGCCTATGTATATGTTAGGTGATGATCTTTTCATTATTGTGCATGTGTACGCAAAATGTGAAAATTCTCAACTTCCGGTTATCCTGTTATTCCTGATGATCTTAATTTAGGCATGTTTATCATAATAATTGGTAGTTGGTAGCACATACCAGCTTCATTTTTCTTATTACTTAACTCTTTCTGGGGCTTCCTTTCCTGAGACTATGCAGTAGCTATCATTAATTAGCTAATTAGCTAATTAATGCATTGTTTGGTTAATTTACTTTATTATTTATAAGTACAATTATATAATTTCACGCTTTCTAAATGACAAGGGAAAATTATAAGTTAATTTCGTTGTTAATTCTGAGAACAGCAGGAAGATAAGCCTACCTGAACCATTAAAAAAAACCTAGATATTTTATACAGAAAGCAAGAAGTAAGCAGAGAAAAAGAAAGGGCAGACACGTGCACAGAAAAAGAAAGGAAGAGAAAGGGCATGCAGAGATAAGACCCATTGTTCATCATTCAAGTACTTGCCGAGCGCTGTTGTAAGCTGGGTGCATGTGTCAGGTTCTGGGTTTTCTTTCAATATATGATCTCCTCCATCAATTATTCATCCCGCGTTACATGACGTACACTACAACAAAAATAATATTTTGGGACGATTTTATTTTGGGACGGAATAAAAATCATCCTAAAAAGTGAGATTTAGGGACGAATTTTAATTTTCGTCCCAAAAAAAGTTGTCCGTTCGAACGCATAATAAAATCGTTCGAACGTTATATTTAGGGACGAAAGATTGCATCCCTAAAAATGGAAACGTTCGAACAGTGACGATTAAGCGTTCGAACGTATAACTCACCGTTCGAACGTAACTTTAGACCGTTCGAACGGTGAGCATTTTTAAAAAAAAAAAGAGAATTATATTTATATTAACTAGTAATTATAATAAATATATTGATTAAATAATATGAATAATATAAATCAATGATTAGTTCAGGAAATATAAAATAAGACTATTTCATAAATAAATAATGAATTTACAAAATATTAAATATTGTCCATTCTAAAAATAAAAGAAAAAATAAATAAAATATAGAAAATACTAAGATCCCAACTCTCTGCACAGATCCTCGACTGCATCTAAACGTTCCTCTATCTGTGTCAGTCGAGTACTAATGGTGATCTGAGTCACAGACATGGCATCAACCCTCGTACGTAACTCAGAGATGCTACCAATAATCTCAGTACGAAAATCAGACATAGCAGAACGGACCTCAGTACGCACTGCATCAATCAGCGCTGATGTCTGTCCGCTGATCGCTGCACGCACGATCTCAGCCATGTCCTCACGTGCAGCGCTATGTACTGATGCCTCGACCTGTGGTCCATGATCTCCTGGCTGTGCATCTCTCTGAGGATCAACTGGGTCTGGATGCTGCCCACGAAGACGCAGTCTCGAGTGTCCTGTACTGCGTGAGAGGGTAGTGCTGTTGATAGGTCCCATCGGCTGCCGTTTACGCTCGGCAATATCAGGCACAACACTAGCAAATAATAGATATCGGGTGATCAGGATCCCGAATCGTAGTATATCTGTAGAAATGTACCGGGACTCTGATCGAATCCTATCAAATATATATCTCACCAAATCAATAGGAATGCCACGAGCAACCCGTATCATAAATTTTGTCCGCTCAATGCCAACCTCTGTTTTGTGCTGCCGAGGGTCGATGTTGTTGGCGATTATCAAATTCAGGATCTTGAAGAACGAGGATAGATCTGCCTGCTTGATGCTCTTCGTCCCGTCATACAGGGGAGCATCTGGACCAACAACCAAATCCCTCACCTCATGATCAGCAATGAGGTCGATCTCATCTGTATAATGGAACGATGCATCCTCCTCAGCTGTCTCATCCTCAACTGAAGGATCAGACTCTCTAGGCACCATATTCGGATATGCATCTGGCAGCCTAGGAATATGAAGATGCTCAGATAGTCGATCCCGTGAAAATATAATTGGAACTCCTCGGACAGACATGCTATATGCCCCTCCATCATCTGGGCTGCCACTACCGAGCTCTCTATAGAACTCAGAAACAATGTCGATATAAGCGATAGTCTCAAATGAGTCATCTGGACTATCTAAGATAGGTCCCCAACCACGATCTCTGAAAACTGACGGCAGGGAATGACTAGAGGTGTGATTCTGTTCCAAATACTTCCATGGGGTTGACACAAGATTTGATCGGCCAGAAAGAAATTTTGATGTTGACCAAGCAAGACAACGGAATGAATTTTCTGTATTTTCCCAACAGGTACGTCCACTTGGTGCTCAGGGTGGTTATGATTTGTGTGAACGAGAATTTGAGAAAGCTCAATGGTACGTGCTAAATAATTGCCCAGAGATAGAGAGCCACTTGAAGTAAGTTTAAATTAATTGTTAATTAATCATTGAATTTACTTATTAAACATTTATATAAACATACTTATTATTGGTAATTTTTAATTTTAGTGATCATATTAACATGCTCAAAGAATTGGGAGTAAATGCTATAGACCTGAGACATGAACAGGAGTTCCCGAAATGGTTCGAACAACGGGTAATGACATTAATATCATATTGTAAATTTATTAGTTATTAAAATATTACTATTGTTAACGGTTGAATGTTTATACTTTATTTAATATGTAGGTTGTACAAATGCATGCAAGTAATCAGAACAATATATCAGACGAACTATATGCACTGGCGTGTGGTCCCTCAAGACGTGCTGCTCGATATTCTGCATGTATTTCTCGAGGAAGTAGGTATCACACAATTGATCGAGAACTTTATAGGAAAACACAAAATAGTGGTGTCCTTGTCGAAGGAAGTCATGATGGAGACAATATTGATTTCTATGGAGTTATCGTAGATATAATCGGATTGAGATATGTGGGGGAGCTTGTGGTTTATATGTTTAAGTGTGATTGGTGGGATTTAAGCAATTCTCGAAGAGGAAAATGCCAGGATGAATATTTTCTGAGTATTAATACATCAAAGAAATGGTATGAAGATGATCCTTTTATTTTGGCTTCCCAAGCATCTCAAGTATTCTATTTAGACGATCCACAGTTAGGAAATCAATGGCAAGTAGTACAAAAATTTTCTCCTAGAAATATTTATGACGTTATCCCTGAGGCGAAGGGACAAGATGAAGAAGACGATGATACCTCTACTCAAGAAGCATACCAAGAGAGTCAACCTGCCTTTAACTTATTTGTAGATTTGAGCCAGTATGAGATGATCCCATTACATAGGGAAGATATTGAGGCTGATATAGTTGAGACGACAGTTGATCAAAGTGTTGAGTCATCTGAAGTATCTATAGATGATGAGACTGAATCTATAGATGAAACTGATACAGATGATTGACCAGTTTGTGTTCACATTATACAGTATCTCGCAATTATGCCACCAAAGAGGAAGGAAGTTCCCATCCCATCTCCACCTGTTTCTAGCTCTCCGTCTGACTTGCTATTAGAAACAAACTCTACGGAACAAGGTAAATAGCTACTACTCATTTTTTCAATTAAGATATATGCTAATTGATACTGGGTAAATAACTAATATTATTTTATAGAGATAACAGTACAATCTCGTCGTGGACGAGGCATTACTAGAGGTGTGACATTGGAGAAATATCGTAAAGTAGGTAAGATTAAGGTTAACATTCTTGATGAACATACTGGAGGCCAGGGACAGCAGGCAGCTTGGCTTGCATCACATGTGGGTGCTCTTACACGGACTTATGCACCTTTGGCTACGAATTCATGGCATAAAGTCCCCAAAGAGGCGAAAGAGGTTATAAAAAAGCGTTGTTTGGTACGTAATATTTAAATAATAAATTTATATGGATATTATTTAATATTCTAAATGATAATGTCTTTGTATATATACTCTTTTAAGGATGACTTTGAACTAAATTATGGTCGGAGAGAGGAGCTTAAGACTGTTGAAGAGTTGATGTGTAATGCATTCCGCAAGTATAAGGCGAGGTGTCATGAGCATTACAAGAAGTACGAGAACAAGGAAGAAGCACGTGAGCATCCTTTTCAGGATGTCCGACCTGAAGAATGGAAAAAACTTTGTGACATGTTTGATGATCCATCATATAAGGTAAAATAAATAAATTATTTATGTATCATATTTATAATTTTCACTTACTAACTTTTACAATTTCTATGCAGGAACGAAGTTCTATAAACAAAATGAATAGATCAAAGTTGAAGATTCATCATCGCGCAGGCTCAAGATCTTTCCATCGCCTCTCTAAGAAATTGGTAATGTATTTTTTTTCTTTTTTTATTCTATATAGTTTGTTTTTAATATTAACTTTATATCTTAACAATTTCTCTTGTAGGAAGCGTCAGACACCAATTATGATCTAACAAAATTATATGCTGCATCACATACTAATAGTAATGGAGAGTGGACTCATCCCGATGCTCGTGAAAATTATGTAAGTATTATATTTTTTTTTAATTAAACATATTTAAATTATTGTGTCAATATTAAACGTATGTGTTTTGTGAAGGATAAAATGCTTGCCATACGTACTGAAGCTGCTTCAGATCATAATTCATCAACAAATGATGTTGAAATTTTTACACAAGTTCTAGGGTCACGTTCAGGATATTTGAGGGGTTTGGGTCGCTGTATAAAACCTTCAAGCTCTTCATCAATGTCAAGCACTACTGCTATTGCGTTAGAAAATGCAAATTCTACGATTCAAGAATTGCTTACAAAACAGCATGAGTTAGAGGCTCAATTGACAAAACAAGCAGAGATGGAGATTACAAAACAACATGAGTTAGAGGCTCAATTGACAAAGCAAGCAGAGATGGAGATGCGCATGAAACAACAAGAAGATGAACAAAGAGAGATGAAGCTTCAAATGCAGATACTTATGCAACAATTCAGGTCTCCAAGCAATTAATTTTCATTAGAAGTGGTTTGCATATTGAACAATTATATATCATGTACTGAGAATTTTATTAGTATTATTAGTATTTTATTGAACAATTTGTATTGTATTTTTAAATTATAAATATCTATTTAGTTCTAAATTAGTATTGATTGTCCATAAAAATAATAACCGTTCGAACACTCATAAACCGTTCGAACGTATTCAAATCGGACATAACCGTTCGAACATAATACATTATCGTTCGAACTGAAAAGTTGCTTGCCGTTCGAACAGAAAATTCACTATCTGCGTTCGATCTTCAATTTCTCCGTTCGAACGTTTCTTCATGAATTACCCGTTCGAACGTTATTTACTCCGACCGTTCGAACAGTCACATATGTTCGAACGTTATTTTATATGTTCGAACGGTTTTCCAAGACGAATTTTAATTCGTCCCAAAAAACATCCGTTCGAACGATTTCGAACGGTCACAGTTAATTTCGTCCCAAAAGATATTTTTTGGGACGAATTTCTGATTTTTGTCCCAAAATATCTTTTGGGACAGTTTTATAGGGACGACCTTGCGACAATTTTTTTTCGTTCCAAAAAATATTTTGGGACGAAATGACAATATTTTGGGACGAAATTTTTCGTTCCAAAAAATATAATTTGTTGTAGTGGTATATTATACGTACATGATAATAGCTCTCTATTAATCCTAAGTTAACCACTTTTTTTTTATTCATTATATATATTTTAGTAAGTGCTCGGCATGCAGCAATTTTAATGCCGTTATCATTTAAGATATATGCTCACAATACACACAAATTAACAAAACAAATGCTACACCCAGTTTTGACTTTGGAACAATTGTGCTTATAAATTAAAGATCATTCTGGATATATAGTACTAGCTAGTACTTCATCAATCCATGATCACACCCATGCAATAATTTCTTATAATTTTAGATGCATGTTTATTATTGTTATCAATATATATATATATAGGAGGAACTAATTCCAAACTATCTAGAAAATTGCATAAATTATAACCCAACAGTAGTTGATCAGGAGGAAGATGATCAACATTGTTGTCACGAGAGGGAGACGATGACTTTCGCATGTCTTTTTGCTGATTTAACATTTCATAATGACAGAGAACGCTCACTGCATCATGTATATAATATGTACATGATTATATATGGCTCTTGCAACTCTCAAAAGCTAATTAATGGCACTAATAAGAGACCCTTAATTCTAACCCTAAATTGACTACGATTAAGACTGATCTGGTGAATTGGAGGCCGTAGCTAGAAATAGTGCGGACTACGTACTCCCGACCTAATTGAGTACATTTACATATAAGTGAATACGTTCCATATAATCTTTTAATAATTGAATATGTCAGCTCGCGATGGAGTACTACTATCGTTAGACTCAGCAGAGAACAAATGACACAAGGGAAAAGGATCGAAAATTTGAGAATTTAAGTTATAAATTCCCATGCAGTACTACTCACGTACTAAAAGAACAATTTAATATTCCATATTTACCAAAGATATTAAATAAAGGATGTGCGAGCTAGCACCATGCATGCATTCGTCGTATGGTATCTCTACAAACATCTCCAGTCTGTCTTAATGTTCATTGAATCAAGTAGCTGAAGTACTAAAGAAACAATATTTAAATTTTTAAGCTGGAATTGATGAATTCCAATATGGAACCACATGTAGGAAATTTATGTATATATTATAATACCAGGAATATTAGATCATGAATGAGTGAAACCATAAGACATATTTTGGAACTGAGTCCCGATCGAGGACCATATAATATCGTGTCATGTGTGTGTGTGTGTATATCTTGATCGAACAATAATTCAATCAGGCCGCTACAGTACTACAACGTACGAATCGATGCATATATATGTTTCTCCTTCATGATTAGTCCCTAGCTCCCTCTGCTAGTTTAACATGATGATTTACCCGTTCGAGATATATACATACATTGGAAAGAAGAAAAATTAATTAAATGCATGTCATCATGCTGCGCATGCATGTTCATGATCAATCGAATTAGCTAATTGGAGTACTACATGCATGCAAGAAAATGGAAATAACTAATATCCAGGGTCCTATTTATGCAGCTTGAACATGCATGTGAACTAGCTAGCTAGCTTGCTTGATCTGGAAAAGTAACTTGCAAGTTTGATACTCTTTACCAGCCATAAACAAGATAAATTAATTATGATCTATATAAGTTAGGATCAGTTATCTACTGTAATACCAAACCTCGATTGGCTTGAAGCTAATTAACAATTCAACAAAATCAGTAGGGTGACGTACGTATAAACAATTAGTTAATTAATAAATCAGAGCTAACTAATTATGCATCAAAACTAAACAAACTTATAAATATTACTTTTGCATATTTTACTTTTTCCTAAAACTACTTGAGTCTTCTAATTAATTATGAATTTTCAATGCCATCCACAATATTATCTTGTAATCGAGAAGTTAATTAGCCTCTTTATTTTGCATGAACGGGTTAATTTACATGAGTTTACATATATATATATATATATATATATATATATATATATATATATATATATATATATATATATATAATATGAACACGAGATTAAGCATAAGAATGAGTAACACATGAATTTGCAAAATAATATAACGCGTGAATAAAATAAATATATACGAATCAAATCAGCTTACCTTCGTTTATTATAACTAATTATTACCATTAATATGTTGTGTTAAAGCTAATAAATGTATGTTTTATCCAAATAAATCTCACATTAAATGAAAAGCTGGCAACGGAAAAGAAAGAGTACCTTGGATGAAGGCTATTCTTGACAACTTTCTGGCCATATTTCCTCCATTTGTAACCATCGTCAAGGACATCCACATCACTCCTTGTTTGGAAACAGAATCTTGGCTCTCTAAGCTTCCTTCTCACCTTCACCTTGCTCTTATCCGAGTTTGAGCTCCTCCACCTGCCAAATTCCTAATTAGATCCATTTACTTCTTTCTTTCTTTTCGTTTTAAAGACAAGCAAAGAAAGAAATGAGGAGAACGGGGCTAATAATTGGAAGACAAAGAAATCCACTGATGGAGTTGGGGATTCTGGTATCAATGTGTATCAAGACTTTTATGCCATGAAGTACTACTTGTGCTCTCGCAGTACCCACGAGTGAGAGAGAGAGAGAGACAGAGGGAGAGAGAGAGATTGCAATGACATGGTGTGCAAAAAGCACGCTTGCTGTAAGGAAACAGAAACAATATCTCTCCCAAATATATGCGTAGATCTCCTTAGATTCTGTGGAAGAATGTAAACTATAATTTCTTTTGAGGTTGTCTTATACGTGCATGTTTGTTATTTGGGCATGGGGGGGGGGGGGGTGGGGAAGAGAGAGAGAGAGAGAGAGAATTCCCATGAAAAGAGAAATTAAGAAAACGATCAAGTTAGGAGAAGGATACCATGAATTGTTGCCATCGCTAGCGTTACCGGTGCAGTTTTCGTCGTTGGCGGCCTTGGGATCCATTGTTCCGACCTAAATTTTCAACAAGAAAATTGAAATACGTACAAAACGATCAAGCAGCAACTCCATCAATATAGATACTAAAGTAGTGAAAGAAGCATACAATAAACTAATCCCTCATTAAAAAATAATGTCAAGGAGCACAATAGTATATAAAATTGGCAAAAATCTTGTTTAATTCAGTCATGTTTTTTCTCAAAACAGTGCGCTAACCACCTGATCATTATTCCAAGAAGATCTAGTAACAAGGTCGTTACGGCTGAACCCCATGTTGGTGGGGTTTGTGTTGGATGTGACGCCAGTACTAGTGGTGGCGGTGGTTGTGGTTCCGCCGCCGCTGAGCGGCTGAGAAATCTGAGAAGACTGCGAGGGAGCCAAGAAACTTAGGACCTGGTTATCTTCAAACTGTACAAACCCCATTTCTGGGATCGCTTGTGGAGTAGTTGAGAAAGACACTTGCAGCTCGTAATTTGGAGCTGATCCTCTTTGATCTTCTTCCATTATTCGAAGCTTTTCTTTTCCTTGATCCTCTTCTAATCGCTAATTGCTATAGCTTTGGTGCATGTTGTCCGTATAACAAACAGTTGGTAACGAAGGGTTTTTTTTTTTTTTTTTTTGGGGTGTGGTTCACACTTCACACCCGGTCATGTAGTTTTGGTCAACTAGTAAACGCTAAATGGAATGTTTCTTGCAGATGAATTATTCTTTCAATTCCCATCTTCTTATGGTTGTCTACGGAGTCTACGCAAGACTGGCACACACTGTTCTCTGTCTCTCTCTCTCTCTGACGCACTCACACATGCACAGTATACCAACATTTTTTTTATTAAATAAAGTTCAAATGTTTGTGTATATTGATCACACACGTATGTATATATGTAGGTCAACAAAAATATTAGAAATCTAAGATAATATTCCTGATGTACATTTCAATTTAGTACATAGTCGGTAGTACTCACCTATTCGGGGATCAGACATGACATGATATAGGAACACATGTACCATAAAGATTGAAGTCGTGACGAACTCATTTAAATTTAGAGCACAAGAAATAAACATTAATTAAGCAGCTTAGTGCACGTTTAATTAAATCCCTTGTTTGTACTGTATTTTCTTTTCATACGAGGATATATATTATCTGTTTATAAATTTGTAGTACTACTGTATGCATCTTGGTTTGTTATAAGAATAAGCTAGGGAACTGAAATTAATTACCAAATTACGGGATATATATATATATATAGAGAGAGAGAGAGAGAGAGAGAGTCTCATGCTAGCTATCAAGCATGTGCGATAGATATATTATGAGCTAGCCGGATCCTCCTAATATAGTGTAAAATTAACAGACACATATATAATACAGGATATATCTATATATATATATATATATATATTTATATAATTTGAAGAGTTTTATGCTGATCCCATGCATTTGCCAGCTGTTTATATTTTCAAAATGTTATTAGATTCCGGGTAAGAGCATGTTTAAGTTATGTCGGGATGACATGATTATCTCAACTCATCTCAATTGATTATTAATAAAAGTTATTTTATTTTTTTTAACTTTTTATAAAAAATTTAAATTTATTTTAACTTAATTTTTACATTCAAACACATCTTAAAATACAAATACAAATGTTGAGATTATCTCAAAATACAAATGTAGCCTAGCTACTCGCTTCCATCGACGTGCAAATGACGCTGTCATCAATGACCAGTAGCGTCTTGCCCTCTTGCACGAGGTTCACCGCTGCTACGAAACCCAAGCAATGATGTATTTTACATCAAATGACAATTATATCATGGGTCGATGTGCAAGGATTTTGGCATTTTGCAGTAATAAGTTCAACTAACACGTACGAATTTGTTTTTTAATGAGCCTAGTTTAAAGTAATATCTGAGGTTCTTTTTATGACAATTTACGGCAATAACTTCAAGAAAGGGATATAGAATTAATTAGCATTTATTATAAAATATTTTATGGGTATTATTGATCTTTGCCACGCGGCAATTCCCACGACTGACCAACGATAGAAATTAATCGTTGCAATTATTGTTTTACAATATATAAAAGTTTGACTATAACCAACCAAATTTATCGAACTAATCTATTGACCTCCCTTAATTATTTCGAAAAATTTGGCTTCATTGCTGATCATCGTATTAATTAGCTCGCTAGGAAATTAAGAGCTAGTAACAGTATTTAAATGTATTTGTATTTATAAGTAATATTGCATGCAATATTATGTATAAATTAATTAGGCCTTATTCATAAGTACTACTAGCTAACATGACTGATCAGTCATGTTAGTAGTGCAAATGAAGCAAAAGATTTTAATTAATAATAGAATGAAGAGTACCAAACTCAACCTTAGTTTACCAAACACCCATCATCATCGATACTTTATCTTGTAGTGTCTGTTTCTTATTTTATTTAGACAAATCGATGTGCACGTTTCGAAGTTCCTAGCGTAGTACAGACTCAACAGAGATAGATATATTATGGAGCTGATCCATATATATATATAGTTGATGATCATGAACCGTACCAAAACATCCCTCAATGGATTAACCGGTTTCAAAGAAAGTGACAAGGTTGTCCTGTGCCTTTTTATTTAGTCCTTATCACTGAAAACATTATAATTTGCTCATAATTTAACTAAAGCAATTAGCACCATTAAGATGATTTTTCTAGTTATATCACCCACCCTAATTAGCTATGAGGGAGTTAAGATCCCACTTTGAGAAGTACTTTTGCTGCTTTTCTTTGTCCTTTTTGGTGGGATGAGGGGTTCGGATCGAGTCTTCGACCGGACACTTTAACGTAAAATTATGAAAAGTAGTTCATGACATCTCTAGCTTGCTGCGCATAGAACTAGCATATATTCTTCCTTTTCTTTCCCTGAGAACCCAGAGAACAAAATGACAGATAGGAATATTGTACGATTCCATTACACAACTATTGTCATTATAAATTAATATTGATATATTTTTTTTTGAGTGTGGTACTGTGTGATCCACGGTTCACCCCAGGCCACAGAGAGAAAAAGGAGAAAGATCAGGAGGGGGGGTGTTTGAGGCTGTTGGGATGTGGAAGTCTAAAGAGCAATGAGTGGTGAGGGTACATCAAAACTTCCATTCATGTCAAGGATGTCTATGGCAGTTGAAAGAATGAAAGTGATGATAGAGCCCCTCAAATCCTGCCAAATCAAATTCCAATATATATGTTTATATATGTCCACTCAGACCACCCTTCACTGCAAAAAGAGAGAAAAAAAAGTATCATAACCCCCACACACAACATTTTTCTTGGTAATATATCTTCCCTCTTCCCCACTCACTCTCACCTGTTATGTCATCCACAGTCCCTTTCTCTGAAAAGACCCTCTCAACTCCTCCCACAATACCAACACCAACAACAAATAGAAAAAAAAAAAAAAAAAAAAAACCCTCCTGTCTTTAATTATCTTGTATGCAATCTCTTTTGGAACCCTTAATCTGAGTATTCACCTATTGTCAAAAAGCTTCTGCCTCCATTGGCACCAGAAAGCATAACCTTTTGACTACTACCCTACCAAATTAAGGGATCTTCACTCTTCAGTGCTAGCTGCAGATAGCAAACAGAGCCAACCATGTTATCCTAGCTAGCTTGAGTACTACGCATCATGTGCTCCTGAGCAGACTTGATATCAAAACACAAAACTCCACTTCAATATATAAATACATATATACACAGAGAGAGAAAGAGAGAGAGAGATATTTAAAAATCTAATGTTCGAAGATTACAATATGATCAGCATTTATCAGAAGCAAGTTACGCAAATTTAAATGATCATCATGGGTTACGAAACTTGCCTGCATATAGAGACTGTACTTGTTTTACATCCTACATTTTGATTTATCTGGATGCTTATATCATTTGATGGGTTATTTTTCTAACGTGGCAATTTCTCACCGGAGTTAGATAATCGTACGTTGTCGGTGTTATAACATGTGTTTTGGCTAAAGATGACAATAATGTTCACACTCGAAAGCGTCGTTTCACCAATTCTATATACAAAGAATATTCTTACGTGGCTGTCGTAGTTGGTTTGTCCTTTCGGCTTTTGGAAGGGGCTGCGGAAGGATAAAAAGTAGCTGCAGAGGTAGAAATGTAATTAAAAAGATCATAATGAAAAGTATAATCTTCCCTTTCTTTTTGGGCGTATAATCTTCCTTTTCACTTCTGAAAGATCTTTCTAGCTAGATGAAGCAAGAAACACGGAGCGCGATGCCTGGAGACATTAATGTGACCAGGGTTACAGTGAGAGGACCTGAATTAATTCGTGTTACCTCATGCCCGGCCAAGCATATATATATATGTATATATATAGTGTATGCACTGTATTTTAAATACATTAGAAAATAACAAATAATTCATCAAATAGATGAGCTCGTAATAATTAATTTAATTAGCTCGGAATAATGAAATTATAAGTAGTACTACACAATTACTTCAAGCTTGTCAACGTTATGCATGTAAAGTCATATTCATTCTCAACAGATCACATGTTTAATCAGGTAACTATAGTTATCTAGATAATAAGGTAACTACAGTTGATCACATGTTTAATCACTTGCCAACATCGAGGGGAAGAGCTTGCGAGGGACCCCTCTCCCAGCTTTTCATCACCAATTAGAGCATTGGTATTCATGATTTAGCTAAATGCCAATTATAAAAGTTATAATTTAACTAATGTCCCTCAAATTTTATCTACAATGGATTAGTTAAATAAAAGTCATCCAAGATATTTGCTACAATGTATCTATCTTTGAAGTCATATATGAAGATTACTGTAGCTAATTAGTCAAATGAATTCCGTATCATTTTTTCTCTGTCTATACAACTTGCTTTGCTGAAGCCATTGTTAGTGTCCTTAACATGCTGTTAGTGTCCTTAACATGCTTTGCTGAAGCCATGCTTTATTAAATTTATCTGTACAACCATCCATGATATTATGTTTTGATTTATGCTTACTTTTTTGCTCGCTTCGCTTAAAAGTTGTGTACAATCTTTTTGTCATGTGTTCATGCTCTTTTCTAAGTTCTAGTTATTCTGAGAGGCCACAGTACATATATAACTCTCTGTCTATTTGAACAAAATAAAATTAATTAAAAAATATAAAAATAAAAAATAAAAATATTTTATTATTATAAAGAGTATGATGGTTAATCCAATATAAACTTCAAGTTTTGAGTGATTAGCTAAAAGTGAAAAAATTACATATTAGTCAAATTTTAAAGAATGAGATGACCAATCCAATTCCAATACTCTTAGGGGGCTGTCTCCCCTCCCCTCAGTTCCTCGATGTTGAGGCAGTTGAAATGTCTACTCAGCAGGAGCAACTTGAAAACATCTAGAAGACTCTAGTGCATCTACACTAACAGAATGGCTACTAGTGGTCCCGATTCTGTTCGTAAATTCAAATGAAATTCCATGTAAATGATATATTCAATTCTTTGAGATCTTCTGTATAAATGAGACCTACGGGTCAATGTAAAAAGATAGAAGGGAATATACACAAACTCTGCAAATCGAGAAATAATGTCATTGAGGAATTTTTCCAGACATCTGCTCTGCATTTTTCCTTTTCTGATCTTCATGGTATCAAGAGCCCGATATGACCTACGTCCAAATCTCTCTTCTCCAACCACCATGGCAGCTCCAAAAATTTATTCTCTCAATCTCAACATCACCAACACATAACTACTCTAACGCTTACACTCTCCTTCCTCAAATTCTTCAATGGCGACCAACGACAAAAATACCAACACAACACCACCCATTTCATCAACACCCCTTAATCTCTCCATCGTTACCTCTGCATTCCATTTTGTAACCCTTAACCTCTCCATCAACAACTACCTCTTATGGCATGCTCAGATTGTTCCTTTGCTAAAAAAAAATCAATTGTATGGCCATGTTGATGGAAAAAATCAATTGTATGGCCATGTTGATGGGTCTATTCCCATATCCTCCCCGACTTTGGATGACCAACCTAATCCTGAATACTCTCGTTGGCTCTTACAAGACCAACTCGTCATCTTTGCTCTAAACTCTTTATTAACCAATACTATTTTTTCTCATGTGCTTGACTGCACAACCCCATGCCAAGTTTGGACTACACTATAGGAATTATACGCTGCTCATTCCTCAGCCCACGTGATTCAAACTCAGTTTCAACTTGCTACCCTTAAAAAGGGCTCTGAAACCATATCTGAAAATTATCACAAAGCCACTACTCTAGTAGCATCCCTTGGAGCTGTTGGACATCCCTTTTCTTTCTCCCGATTTTCTATCTACCTGTTGGCTGGCCTCGGCTCAGACTATGAGTCGGTGGTCACTGCCATCACCACACGCCCCAATCCTCTTTCTTTTCAACAGATTTACAGTTATCTTCTTAATCATGAATCACATATGACTTATCAAAATCAGTTGTTGCTTTCAGGTACTACACTTGTAGCTCATGCAACCACCTTCCGGGCACCCAAGCACTCTAACAGGGGTCGAAATCCATTTACACGAGGTCGTGGACGTGTTAGCTAGACCTCTAACTATTTTTCATCTCACATAGATACACGACCACTATGTCAAGTGTGTCAAAAATATGGACACACCGCCATTTCTTGCTATCATCGTTTCAACCAAACATATCAAGCTCCTACCACTGCGTCCCTTACCGCCAACTTCATTGCTTTACCTCCTGTTACTTTTCCCAAAAATTCATGGTTTCCCAATATCGTTGCCACCAACCATTTTATCTTAGAATTTTCAAACTTTACACTGGACTCTACACCCTACAATGGCACTGATCGAGTTAGCGTTGGAGACAACTCCACTCTTCCAATCCAAAATATTGGTTTCAGTCAAATCACCACTCCCTCTGGCAATTATCTCCTCCATAAAATTCATGTTCCCTCTATGACAAAGAATTTAATTTATGTCCGTCCATTTTGTTTAGACAATCCAGTCTATTTTGAATTTCACTCTAATTTTTTTGTTGTGAAGGATTCTCACACTCGGGTGAAACTTTTTTGGAGTCACGTTAACAATGGTCTTTATATCCTACCAGTGACTTCATCTAATTTGGAAGCTCTCCAATCTGCCTCCACCGTGCCTCCACAAGCCTTCCTAGGCGAACATAATACCTCTCAAATTTGGCATGCTCGTTTTGGGCACACATCTTCCAAAATAACTTCATTTATTTTAAGTCAATTTAAGATTCCTGTTATGAATAAATTGCTACTGTTCCCGTCTCATGTTTGTGCCCAAACTAAGTCTCACGCCCTCTCACCCCCCTCCCCATCTCAGTCCGAGCGGCCATTTCAACTTCTTTTTTTAGATGTTTGGGACCTAGTGCCTATGTTGTTCTTGCTAGGATGTCGTTTTTATTTCTCTATAGTCGATATTTTTCTAAATATATCTGACTATTTCCTCTACAATCAAAATTCAATGTCTCATATGTTTTCTTGGCTTTTTTGCGCTATGTGAGTAATACTTTTTCAACTAATGTCATTGTCGTTCAGTCCGATTGGGGGGCGAATTTCGTCCCCTTAATTTCTTACTTAAATCACTTGGTATTACACATAGGATAACTTGCCCATACTCTCATGCCTAAAATGACACTGTCGAAAGATGCCACCGCCATATTGTTGAGATTGTTCTGTCTCTTTTAGCATATGCTTTAGTACCCAATTAGTACTGGGTAGAAGCCTTTCAAACATCAATTTTTTTAATTAATCGGATGCCAACTCCAATTCTTCAAAATTCATCTCCATTTCAAACTTTATTTCATCAAGTTCCAGATTACAAGTTTTAACTTTATTTTTAGTGTGGCCTGTTGGCCCAATTTGAGGCCCTTTAATCGTTACAAAATTGATTTTCAGTCTCAACTTTGTGTTTTTATGGGCTATAGCCCAGATCACAAATGATACTTTTGTCTTCACTTACCTACAGGCCGTACCTATACCCCATCCACTATCACATGACCAAACCGGCCCAGTTCACTCACCTCTCTCGGCCCACTCCATACCGACTCACCCAACCCATCCCTCACAACTAGCCTACGACCATTATCCCGACCCCCTTCTCCTTCACTTTCCTCTTCATCCCCAATTCCTAACCCTAACACTCTTGATTCTTCTCTGCCATCTTCCCCTTGCCAATGTCTCTTCTGTTCCATCCTCTCCTTTGCTTCCTAACCCTAACATCCTTGATTCCCCTTCGATTTCTTCATCCCCTCCTCCCACTCACTGCCACCCCATGGTTACAAGATCAAAATCAAACATACACTGTCCATTGCTTAGAACCGATGGGCACTGTTCCTTGGTCATTGTCAAAACCCTCTCTGTCCATCACCACTTCGTCCTCACAGTCCATCCCAAAAGAACCTTCTTTGTATACCGAGGCCTCCAAATATCCTGAGTGGTGTGCAACCATGATAGTCGAATTTCAAGCCCTTATTCAGAATAATACATGGGTCCTAGTTCCTCCATCTTCCAGCTCAAACACTCTTGGCTCTAAATGGGTCCTTAAAACCAAATGTAGGGCTAATGGAACCCTTAAGCGTTGCAAGGATCACCTTGTCACCAAGGGTTTCCATCAGTAACTTGGGCTTGACTACACTGAGACATTCAGTCCTGTAGTCAAGACTGTCACTACACGACTCATTCCCTCTCTGGCAGCAGCCTCCAACTGGGTGTTGCACCAACTGGATATTCAGAACGCATTTTTACACGGCGACTTTGAAGATGATGTGTATATGTAGCAGCCCCTCGGGTTCGTTAATCCAAACCTTCCTTCACACATCTGTAAGTTAAAAAAATCTATTAATGGGTTGAAACAAGCCCTAGGGCTTGGTTTTCAAAACTCACTGATAGATTAAATTCCCCTGGCTTTCATGGTTCAAAATCTGATTCCTCCTTGTTTATTCTTCGTACTGTATCTGAGTGTATCTATATTTTAGTATACGTTGATGATATTGTGGTCACTGGTTCTAATAACAAGCTTATTACTGATTTCATTGATGCGCTTTGTTCATATTTTCCCACTATAACAAACACCAGTTTTTGCTGCGATGAATTCTCGCCCCAACCAAGTTCAAAACCATGGCAAAAATCTTTAAGCCACAGTTTTTACATCGCAGGCCAAATGCCAATAAGAGAGTGTGACATCTCCTCTATTTTTCGCCATAACGGAGCCGCGAAAAAATCCCACCTCTTTCCTTCGATCTTCATGCCTAGAATGCTAATATCGGTAGCTGCCGCAAAATTTTTCCATCCACCTCGATCGAATCGTTGATAAATCGGTACCCTCCCTACGACCGATTCTGGTCTGCTGAGAATCGAGTGAAAACTCTCGATGATTCTCTGGTGCGCCGAAGAGTCTAACAGCAATCATGACATCGCTGCCCAAAATGATCATCGTAAGACGCAGACAGTTTTTTCCGGCGGCATCTTCCAACCCGCCGAGGATTAAGATTCGCACAAATAGCTTACCCACAGCTGTGTGCTCGCAGCAAGAATTCATAATTTTTCGCCGCAGAAGCTGATTCTTGTTGCGTCGGTTTTGTTGGCCGTAAGAAAAATCACAAGTAGTGGTTTTTCACGGAAAAAATATAGTTTCCGCAAGAATAGATTGAGAACCACCCATTGCTGGACTTAGTTCCTCCAACACAGTACCGCAGCAAATGGCATAAAGATTCGATAGTTGACAGTCAGGAATATCGCAGCATAAACGCATTTCGTTTGCGGCAAGTACGTTAGCTGCGCATAGTTTTCGCTGCAAATAAATTTAATTTCTATCGAGCTCCTTAATTAAACGGAATAGCAGTCGATGTTCATGAGTTGGTGCTAATTTGCGACCAAGTCCAGCCGCGGGAATATAAAATCGCAGCAAAAGCCAGCTTATGTTATAGTATCCAGTCAAGGACCTCGGTCCTTTACATTACTTTTTAGGTATTGAAGTCACAAGAAATTCCAATGGTTTGTTTATTTCACAGTCAAAGTATATTTCTAATTTGTCGTTGCGTACCAATATGCATAAATCAAAATCTGTCTCAACACCCATGTCTTCATCAGGTAAGCTCATTGCACTAGAAGGTTCCTCTTTTGAGGACCCTAAACTTTATCGCAGTGTAGTGGACAACTTTCAATATTTGGCCTTCACTGGGCCAGATATTTCCTTTGCTGTCAATAAGGTTTGTTAGTTCATGCATTATCCATGGCTTCCTCACTGGCAAGCCGTCAAGCAACGTCAAGCAAATTCTTTGTTATCTCACTCTTACACAGCATTTTGGTCTCCATTTCAATTCTACTTCTTCATTGCAATTATCTGTTTTCTCTAAAGTTGATTGGGCTGGTTGTCCTGATGACCATAAGTCCATTGGTGGGTTTTGTATTTTCTTTGGTTCCCATATCATTTCCTGGGTCTCTAAAAAGCAACTCACAATTGCTTAGTCTTCCACTAAAGCCGAATACAAAGCAGATGCTAATACCGCTTGTAAACTTCTTTGGCTGAATTCCTTTTGAAGGAACTTGGCGTGTTTCTTAAAAGCCCACCCACATTGTGGTGTGACAACTTGGGTGTTAGTTACTTGACTCTTAATCCTATTATGCATGCTCACACTAAACACGTTAAGCTTGATTATCACTTTGTTAGGGACTGTGTGGCATGAGCTAAATTCCTACAAGTTTCCTTTGTCTCTACTAAGGATCAATTTGCAGATATTTTCACCAAGCCATTGTCTTCTGCTCGCTTTGCTTAATTACGATCAAGCCTCACAATATGTCTTGTGGTGCTTGGATTGCTGGATAGTGTTAAGGCAGCTGAAATGTCTACTCAGCAGGAGCAGCTTGAAAACATCTAGAAGACTCCGGTGCATCTACACTAATAGAATGGCTACTAGTGGTATCGATTCTGTTTTTAAATTCAAATGAAATTCCATGTAAATGATATCTTCATTTCTTTGAGATCTTCTGTATAAATGGGACCTACAGGTCAATGTAAAAAGATAGAAGGGAATATACACAAATTCTATAAATCAAGAAATGTCATTGAGGAGTTTTTCCAACACCTGCTCTGCATTTTTCCTTTTCTCTTTACTCGGGTGAAAGGCCGGTTTGCTCTTGTTTTGTTTTTTGAATCATGTTTTAAGATTTTTACAACCCAAACATTAATTTTTGATATTGGGGTGGGGAGTTTTGAACCTAATTCTCTCATTTAAAGATCGAGCCTTATACTATCTGGTCCAAAGGACATTGGCTACAACAGAAGTATTGGTTTGACTGATCATTTAAGTTTAATGAGTTTATAGAACAATCTATCCATTAAACAAACCACAAAAACTTAACTGCTTGATTTATAATGAAGAGTAGTGCTATATACGTGTAATTATAATTTTACTTACAAGATCAATTTTATCAGTTTTTCTTTTAAATTCAAATTTCATAATGTTCATTATATAATTAATAGCTGACACGTCAACACGTATTATTATGTAAGTAAAAATTGTAGGTATAAATAACATTTTCCAGTAATGAAATGTACATTTTCATATATATATATATATATATATATATATATATATATATTATATAGATACGCACGTGCATGTGGACCAGACTGTAACTCAGCATGCATGTAATGTGCTCCACTTATATACATGATACAAAGACTTTTTAATTACATGTCAAAGGAAATAAACTGAAATGCATGATACTTCATGGGCGCGCCTTTGTTGATCATGATGGTCACGAGGATATATATCCAGTACTATTGCATGCCTTCCGTCGTTGGTTGCACGGTCGACGTTTAATGATCTCCTGCTAAAAATAGTGCAACCTTGTTGATGATACGGGTAAATTATATTTATGATTTTTACTTTTGCAATATACTAATTAAATATACACCTAGCTGGCTAACATTATTTACTTATCAAAATCATGTTTTGCAGTAGTAATACTTTACCTTATATTTTATTGTTCCAGCAATTTTGATGCTTTCAGGAGGAAATTATATAAAGCACTCTAAAATGTTGTAACAGTATGAGTGCATTATTTAATTAAGAGTAACTTAAATTTTCTGCAAGTTTTCTTAATTAAGTACTCTATCTCCAGCTACCTGCAGCAATATCCTTTGACGAAGCTTTCAAAACCATTGTTCCTGCGGTACATTGGGCAAATAATAAGGAACGCCCAAACCGCCCGAAGGTTTTGCTGTTGGTTAATTTCTGGGATTGACAGATTGCTTTGAATATCCCTTGCATTTGTTTGTTTGTTAATTAAATTGGGTTGATTCTTTTTGATGATTTATGAAACCAATGATCAGGTCGCGGCGCTGGATTGAAAATTAATTAGGTCTCCAAGACCAAGAATCCAAACCAATCCCATGCACACCCCCTTATACGTTACGTTAATAATCATCATTTGATGATAATAATGATGCATGCTTCCGCCATTTTAATTATATACTATCCTTTTGGAAGATCTGAGACTTCATATATATATATATATAGATGATTGGATATTGGATCTTTTATGGGGTTCAGATATTGTGTTTAATTTGTCTATATATAATGAGTAAAATTATAGCCAAGTTCAACGTAAAGTTTGATTGCTTTAATTTATATATGAAGATAATCATGAAGCTAGTAAATCACCCAGAAACTAGCTAGATAAAAAAATAGCTAGGACCTGATACAGATAAATATAACGCATCAGTAACCATTACATCTAACTATATATACCTGTAAATATATATGATCCATTTTGGATCATGATTTGAACTCCTACCGGCCTGATCACACTACACACGAAATGCTATATGACTGTATTTGCAATATGTAGATCATCTTCATAGCTAGTAAAGATCATAATATATATATAGCTAGGCCGGGTGATGATTTGATGCTTACTAGCTTGTAAGAATTTATCTAAAACAATATCTTTCGATCATGATTTGATATCTCATTTTAGCAATTATATCATGCCTAGCTAGATCAGTACCTAATTAATTAATTAGCTAGCTTGTCATGTGGATATATATATATATATATATATATATATGGCCATCTTAGGTTGATCACGATATAATTTGAAGATAATTGATTAATATATGCTGAAGTTTTATGCCAGCGTTCGTTTTCACCATTAATGAGCTACCCATTCTCGTTCCATCAAGCTGCCAATATTCTGAAAAGCTGTAAACAGTGCTATTAATTTGTTCGGTATTATATATCTTGTTCGATCTTTGGGTCAAGGCACAGTCTTTACACTGTTAAGTACTAAATAATCAGCTCGTAGAATATTCTTATTGTCCTCCAAATCATTGACATGCAACCCCCCCTATGCATAATGAATTGTGTGTGTCACATGATACTAGGTCATAAATTCTACCAAAATAATGCGTTTCAATCAATACTGAGCATAACAAAGTTGAATATATACCATAAAGGCAAAGTACTGTTTTTGAATGGAAATAATTAATCCAATAAGCTTTGGTAATGATAACAAGATCAATAACTTTAATAAAAAGGGTATATATATATATATATACATGGGTAAGGCTAGTACTATGCCGCCCAGGCATTTTTTTCTTTTTTTCTTTTTTAATATTTTTAAAAATAAAAAAATATACAAATATACTTAAAATTATTACCTTAATTACTAAGTAAATTTTTTTTTTTTTTTACCAGCGGTCAATTAGGATGGTCAAACATAGGCGGCAAAGAAGATACATATATGCAATTCCCAATATCCTCGATCTCCGGCCTGCATGAGAAAGAGATCAAATCATTGTAGTCAATTATAAGTACTGGCCGGGAAGGATTAATTTAGGGTTTTGAAATACGATATATATTAATTCTCTGCATATATAAGTAGTGCTTCTACGTACGTAAGTAATTATTCTCATGTGCACGTACACACGTGCATGCTTGATCTCCAATTTCAATGGATGGAGAGATCACTAGAGAGAGAGAGAGAGAGAGAGAGAGACCTATACATGTTAGTGTGTTTGTTTCCATGATGAGAGGCACAATGGAGTATTGAAAGAGTTGTGCTGCCATTGGAGCCTTAAAAAGTAGTGAAAGTGCAGTAATGAATATATATATAAATTGAAGCAACATCGTGAGAATTATTAATACTACCAAACAATCCCTAAACACTTAGGAACAAGCTGGAAAAAGTAAGTTTACCTACGGATCCGACATCTTCATGATTTCTGTATTCAAAGTTCAAAAGTGTCATAAATAATACTCTAAAAAGATCACAATTTGAAGCAATAAGAGAGAGAGAGAGGAATGGCGGAACGCATATATATGCTGAATTCCATGCAGCAATCATGGCCTTTCAATCAATTTCTAAAGACTTCCAAATCTCATGATGATAGAGTGAGGCATCGGATATTTGGTGGGTTCCACTTTGTCTTACTACCCATGTCCCTTATCTACTTTATTATATATAATTAATTTGTTTCATAAGTTTCTTAATTGAGCTGTCAATAATTAGCTAGTGAATTAATTAATTAATTAATGTTCTGCTAATTAATTAGATTACTTAATTAACAATATATCGATCTTCACCAACTGATCACTTAATATTTGTATTAATTCCCTCCCAACTTTAAGTTCTATAATTTCTGTATTAATTATTATAATATGATAATACAAAAACTAATTTATATTAATTATAAATTCATAAGTGATACAGTCCAGTACTTTAATGGCCTATATATATATATATATATGCTTCATTAGTTGTCGGCCGGTGATCTTAAGATCAAACACGTAAGTTTCGACTGAAAGTGCGTCTCTGTTTGTCAACCTAAGTCTAGGGTTTTGAAGGTACGTACGTAAGATTTTCTAAAAAAATATCTAAATATGGGATACAATTTTTAGATATTGGTTTTCAGGGTTGTATGAAGGTGAGGTTTTTAGGAAAACAAACAGAGTTTATAAAACGCATGATATTTTCTTTCTACAACTAAAAAGTAGCTAGATCTCTAAACCATTATATATGTACGTACGTGTATTTCTAGAGAAAATAGAGCTGAAACTATGGGTAGCTGCTATTTGCCCTAGATATACAGGCAAGGTTTGCACGTTCCCCACCGGCCCATAGAAATTAAGAGACTCGAAGAGACAAAATAGATATGAGAAAAGGAGAATTCAAACAATATTGATGGTGGCAACATCATGCATAAAGGTGGCATGGCATTGGTACTGATCAGGTGAGCTAGGGCGGCTGCAAAAAAGATGGCAATATATATATATATATATATATATATATATATTTATACACACACATATTCAAGTGGGGAAGACATGAAAAATCCTAAATGGATTTAGGATACGTTTGGAAAACATGTTTCACCTAAAATTTTTATTTTCATCTCATCTCATCTTTACACTTTTTCAAATTCCCATACAAAATATAATAAATAATTCAACTTTTTCAAATCCCAATATAACTTTTTCAAATTCTAATTGAATTTTTTCAAATCTCAAAACTAAAAAATAATATTTTAAACTTTAAAACAAAACATAAAATTCTCATCTCATCCTCCAAACATATCCTTAGAATTTGAAATCTTTTTACTCTAACATTAATTAAAATCTTACCTTATGTCTTTTAAAAAAACTATGGTGCTTTTTATGTATTAACCAGGACATATCGACAGACTTTTAGGTTGGGTTTGGATAGATAGTTTAGATAAGATGAAATGAGATGAGATGTTTTGAATAGTAATTGAGTATATATATTTTGTAATATATATACTCAATATGTATACTGCAAATCTATGTTTTGTAATATTATTGTTTTAAAAATATGTATATATATATTATAGATTTGTATCTAATATTACTCAGCCTACAAATCTATCCACTTGTATGCAAGGGAAGATGGGTGAAAAATCATCGAATTATTTTCTAGGATAAGGCGATTGAAGCAGACGGATCAGGATACGGGCCCGTTTGTGCAGCCCAGCTTAAACACTACGATATTGATTTGTTGGTGGAAGACGAGCTAAACTTGAGGTTAGATCATATAGCCTCAGCAAAATGGATTCTAGAATGGGCTGTCCCTAAACAAAATACGTAATTAGAAGCCCAATAGCCCACCCCATAAACAACATTGCTATACTTGGTGGCCCAATTAAGTGCTCCTTTGTGCCACTACCTCTCTTCGTCCGTCTGCCTGCTCGTCTCTCTAGCTGTGCTGTGACAATGGCTCCAAAATCTTCAACATGTCTGGAGCGTTACGGTTACGATTTGCTGTTGGGATCCATTGCTGCGTTCTACGTGATCATGGTTCCGTACACTAAGGTTGAAGAAAGCTTCAATGTTCAGGTATTCTTTTCACTAGTTTTGTTTTTTTAATTCAAGCGAAAAGAAGCTTCACTTGCTTCTTGTTAAATTTCCAAGAAAAAGGGAAGGTCTAGGAGTATGAATTAAATAAATAAAATTTCGAGTATTATACTGCAGAAACTTGCTCGACTTGCGGGATTAAGCGCCCTGGCTTTTGGTTGCCGATTAAAAGTCGTTTCGGGAAACGACGATTATAACTTTACTTTCTCGCAGTTGTGCGTGGGAAGTTAAGTTTAAAGGGATTTCAATGATAGCTTTACCCATCAAATCTGTATAAACTGTAAAACGGAGAGCAAAAGATAAAACTGGACACTCATCAATGTTAACTATGATATACGATTTATGTCCTAATTCGTTTCGAACATTGAACCTTAAATCTTTTCTTCCTTTTAGTGTTTGGGACCTGAGTGAGAACCCTATACTTTGTTCAATATTATTCAATTATGTGGCAGAGATGATTTGATATTTTATGCCAGACAGAACAAGAACCTTAACTCGAGTCTACCGAATAGGCCTTAAACCGGACATAACCTGAACCATTTGATTCCACATAGAGGGCTTGAAGATTCTGAGACTGTATTCTTGACATTCTGTTTTCATCATTTCAGAATCAACTTCTCATTGCATGTCATAGCTTCTTTTTCTTTTTTCTTTTTTTTTTTAATAATAATTTTGTCGATCTTTTATTTACCCAGGCAATGCATGATATTCTTTATCATCGACATCACTTGGATAATGTAAGTTTTACTTGTCTGTATCTTCAACATCTTTTGCATATTCTATTAAGCTGGGAATTCTACTTTTGATCTAATTGTTTAGTTTGGATCCTTGTTTCCATAATCAGTATGATCATTTGGAGTTCTCTGGAGTGGTTCCTCGCACTTTTATTGGTAATCTTCAATTCTTTTATGGTTAGGGTTAGTGCTTATTCATTCTGTTAGGGTCAGCATACTACAGTTTGAATGTATTTTTTCTAACTATATGAAATAGTCGAATGAAGATTAAATTATTTCTTCTAGTAGGTCAAGTGTTCCAAGAGCATTAAATTAACTCCTTGCAAAATATTGTCATTCTTGTAGGAGCCTTGCTTGTATCAGTTTTGGCATCTCCACTTATATTGGCAATGAAATTGCTGCACTTGCCAAAGATCTATGGTCTTTTTGCAGGTGAGTTATTTGAATACTTGGGCATAATCATATGAATTTATTTATCTTAGATTGGAGTGAAAGTTGGTTCTGTTGAGGTGCTGCAACATCCGTAACAAGAAATTCTCGGAATCTTTTTATTTTTAATTTTTAATTTCAGCACTTCCTTTATGCTTCTTTTTAGGTGTGTGCTTGAAAAAGGGTCTACTGTAGTTACAAGTGGTTTTGACTCTAAAATATAAATCTTTTACGAAGAATTTCTCTGTTGTAAACTGAATATATTGGTCCAATACAGAAGGATTTACTAAAAAGTTCTTAAATCATCTATTTTATAGCAAATAGTAGAAGGCTTATTAGTTTTATGTGCATGTACAGATCCAGAATAGGTGATACAAATTTTTGTTATGCCTAGAAGGCTTGCTAGTTATGGGAGTCAAGCACAAGAACTCACTTAGTTAAGAAACAAAATCCCATAATGGCTTGGTACTTTTTGACTTTTATCTGATAAATGTATGGACTAGCTATTGCAAGTAGTTTGCAAGGAAAATGTGACTCTGTTTTATTTCCTGATCACAAAGAAATATCATAGTTTGCCTATAACGGTTGCCCTCTGAAGACAGAGTTTCTATTGGATCTATAGCAGGAAACCACATCTAGAAGCTCAATGACTCTTGTATGACAATGTTTTGATCCTAATTCCTTTTGAGCCTGCCTTTGAAACCATGTGGACCAATTGATGGTCTCCATGGCTTGTAACTTTGATGACATAATTTACCCATCGGTGCAGCCCAGTAGTCAAGGGGTAAGCTTGGGATGAGCTGTACACTTAGGCATCTTGGGTTTGATTCTGTACTAGGAGTTTTTTTTTTTTTAATAAGTAATAAGAGATTTTATTATAGACGAATGTATAGGCGAAGCCCATTTTCGCAGGAATTATACAAAAGAAAACACCTAAATACATTCTAGGATACTGAAAATGACATCAGAAAATCATGGACAGATGATCCGTTATTCACTAATGCAGAAAACCAAAACAGCAACGAGTGTACAAAAAAATTCCAGATTTGTTCGAGAGACCGCTCTGTCATTAAAACACCGCTCATTCCTTTCCATCCAAATGCACCACATAGATTCTGTACTAGGAGTTCCCCTGAATTGCCTAATACACAGTTCTGATGGATTGGGTTGTGTATCTGAGATCTACTCCTCATAGGTGGGTTTGAAGGGTCTTGCCTTGGTGAGATTCCATGTCATAAAAAACCATATTTAAGTTGTAATATTAGCAGCGCATTTAGTCCCTTTCCTTTTCAAGGATTCAAAAAGTGGACTTCAGTGTGAACATATATAATTTTTTATGGCAATTTTATATGAGTCAGTATTAAACTTATTGTTATTTTGTCTTTTATATTTATTACCCCTTGAAGTAAGCTAATCTATTTCTACTGTTGTCTAGTTCGTATGGCATTAGGGTGCATCATATTGAGTATGCTACGATTTTTCCGACTTCAGGTACGCTCCTTCTTCTTGATATTTTTCCTTCTCGAGCAACTGGTTTTATTTGCATGTACTTATGCCTGGAATGTTGCTATGAGCTTGCATGAGGACCCAGCATCTACCTTTCTAAATCTTGATTGGAAATAAGAGACTGATGTTGCATATTCTTGATTAGCTCTATCGACTCTCTTAAAACCAAAGTCATGGTCAGGATACCTCATAAACAAGGTTGAGTTTAGGATGCATGTTTTTGCAGCCAAAATAATGCGATTCCATAACTATTGATAGTGGCATCTACAAATATAGAATAAAAACTAGTCAATTAAAAAAAGAGGCGACAAGAAATTCATGAACCATTGGGGTGAACCCTTGCCAAAGGTTTTTAAGGATCTGGCTTAACCTGATATTAAGCCACCTTAAATTCTGATCTTTCAACCAATAATTTCCACTTATGCTCTTTTTTTATTCTCAATAGAAATCATCTTACTTATCAGAAAAAATTATTTTTGAACCCCATTATTACCCAGATATTTTTAATCAAAATTGTTGCCTAGAGAAATGTGTAACTGACTCTGCTTGTTCTTAGAAAGATATGAAAGATGCAAAACGTTAACTTGGGTTTGTAAATCAATTTTCTCTATAACGTATTGGCCTCTTGGTATTTAATCTTTCATGGATCTAGGTTGAAAAGTTAGTTTTTCTTTTTGAGCAGGTTAGAGATAAGTTTGGAAATCATGTAGAAGCTTTCCTCGTAATACTAACTGCAGTCCAGTTTCACTTGCTGTTCTACTGTACCCGTCCTCTTCCTAATATACTAGCTTCTGGTGCAGGTAATCACTTCTTGCTGTATTTTTTTTATAAGTTTGCTCATTAACAAATTATCTTATGGCAGCTGGCACTGATTTTCTTTTTCCTATATGTTTTAGTTAATTTGGCTTATGGATATTGGTTAAAGGGGAACTTTTATGCTGCATTAAATTGTTTGGTAAGTTTTTTATTTGCCTATATATCTATCTATGTATTTGGTTGTTTATGATTGGGTGTATGTTATTGAACTATGAATGGTATACTTCCTGGGCTATGCCTAATTACGTGGATTAATTACTTATAAAAAAATGTTATTGAACTATGAATGGAACTATTTTCTCTGGGATACTAATACTTATGTGGTTTCACATGGTCAATCTGTAATTCAATATGTTTGTTGTTATTCCTTATTCATAGAATCTCTTTATTATTTTAGTTGCTTAACTAGTAATTGCATGGGTGGCTTTTGCTGAGATATTTTTACAGCTCTCTGTTTTTTAATTATAACAGATTTTTGCTACGATCGTCTTTAGATGCGACATGGTATTACTTCTTGGCCCTCTTGGACTGATGCTTCTGTTGGTAGGTTGCTTGTTGTATCAATTCTTTTTGTTTTGGCCCCCTTTCTCTTGTATTGTCACTGTAGGATCTGGTCACATTGTGATTCAAAGTTTCATATATTTTATTGTCACTGTTCATCATTTCCAGGTTGATACTCTTGTCATTATAATTTATTGCGAAAGTACTGAGAAGGAACTGGGTTGAACAATATAAATCAAAATCCTTATTTAACAAATGGTAGGCAAATATATAAAATAGGAATGCATGAGAATTTTTTCTTTTTCTTTTCTTTTTTTTTTGGGGGGGGGGGGGGGGTCCAAGTATCATTCCTACTTAGAACTGCTTATATTATCCAATGAGAGGAGCAAACCGAGAATATGCTAGCAGGCATATCAAGGTGCTCAAGGACTATTAAAGTGGTGATGCTAGGCATATCTAGATTTCTATGATTTTATAATGTTGCACTCCGCAATAGCAGGCTTCAGTTCTCCTACTTCAAGATTCTTAACATGGCAACTGTTGATACTTCTGTAGCATAAGTACTATGACATCCAAAGCTCTAAAACTTCTATCTACCAGTTACCTAAGAAGGCAACTCAATTAAAAGACATGCGATAATGTAGGAACATAATAGACTATAGACCAAAATGTGTGATGCATCAATAGCATGCTTTGCATTGTATATCTCAAGTTTTGGATGAATTTAGTTTACCAAAGAAAAACTCTTTTGTTACGTTGTGGGCTGACACAACTAAGTAGAATCCTTAAAAGAAATCAACACAAACTACCAGACTTCAGCTTAATAGAAAATATAATTATAGGAAGTCCCCAGTTGGCACATCATAACTTCCTAGCTTGAGCTTATTTCTTTGAGTGTCAAGGAGAAGAGTCTCTCTCTCATAGGGCAAGGCTGGAATTGGACTCACTTGGATGTGGAACATGTGTCCCTTATTTCTTTTTATAGGACACGTGTCCCAAATCTAATGGATCCAATTTCAATAGAAACTGGACCCATGCCAAAACCCCATCACATGTAGCTTTCCTAAGCCTTCATCTCCATTATCTCCAAGATAGACTCATGCATTCTTTTCAGCCCATATATGATATACATGAGAATTTACCTATCCAAAAACAAAATGATATACATGAGAATTTAATAGTATCAATGACAGACCAAGTCAATTTCACTATGGAAGGCATTAAAGCGCTGTATTGGGATGGCTCTGTTGTGCATAGGTTGGTTAATTGATCATCTTTTTCTTTTAATGTTGTGTATATATACACATTTTTATTACATCTTAATGGTATTTTCTACATGATGACAGCTCCTGAACTAATATCTAGTATTTAAATTCTCCTCAGCACAGGTCTTACCATCTTTGTTGATTCAATTATGTGGAAGAGGATACTCTGGCCTGAATTTGAAGTTTTTTGGTTCAACTCTGTTCTGAATCGAAGTTCTGAGTGGGGTGTATCCTTCTTAAAAGGAATTTTCAATTACAGATATGATCTGTTGTTGTTTTACTCTTACTTATAAAAAAAAAGATATGATCTGTTGCACAATTGATATTCTATAGAAAATATTGAATTACACCCTCTATTTATGTGATTTATTTATTATTTATTATTTATTATTTATTTCTCTTTTAGATCCTCGTAAGCATATGCATGCGGGTAAGCTAGTTATCTGTTTGCAACTTGCTATATGCACTTGCGTTACATTTAGGCAATGCTGAGTCAGCTTTGCTTGCAGACATTCCGTATACTGGTTAATGAGAATAAAAGACTAGTCACACTTACTGAAGTGACTAAGTGTGGTAGTGCGATCTTTTCTTTTATAGCTCCTTTTTTATGTCTACTCATAGAGGAGTCTCATCTGATGTTTTCTTTCGTAAGCTAGTGGAATCTTATTATTTACTGATGCTTGAGATTATTATTTTATGAATTTTACACTATCTGTATTCCTTAACATCTTGCGTTGTTAGACACATCCCTTTCACTGGTACTTCACTTCAGCACTCCCACGCTCATTGCTTGTTGCATATCCTCTGTTTCTGGTGAGTTCAGTGACTATTGTAAAAGTACAAGATGTTAGCATGCTAGGTTTTCCCTTGTGTATTTGTTATGGTGCTACTTGGCATTATGTTTTCACTGCTGAAAATGGTTACTTAGTTTCATTTGGATGGTGCCTTGTAGTTTCTATAATGTAAATATTAGGGTTTCCTATCATCAATAAGGGTGGACCCAAACACTGTATGTATTGACGTTTGTTGATCCAAATGCTAGTTTTGGGATTAAGGAAGGTTTGGTGCAAAATAACACAATGGAAACAATGTTGCTGTCATGTACTTGTGAGCCATACTTTGGGCAGTATCAAGAATCATAACCTTGGTCCTTTAGAGATTTCTTTTCCTGTTGATAAATGATAGGTAGTGTGCCATGTTAGGGCCCATGCAATAGGATCTTCGGGATTGATTGGGAATTAAAAGTGTATTAGTTAAGATTTGGTTTTGGCTCCAAAATTTAGTCGGAAGTATAAAGGAGAATAACTTTTGTTAGAAGTAAAAGAAATTTGTGCTGTAGGGTCCTAAAGCTATCTTTTTTGCAGATTGGGCTGTTACTTGACAGAAGGGCCTTGTCCTTCGTGCTTCCAGTTTTGTCATTTGTTATACTTTACTCTAAGCTTCCCCACAAGGTATTAGCCATTGAAATATTGTAATTTCCTTTCTATTATATACAGTATTCAGCACCTATTTTCAATATTATTAATACAATTTTCTTTTGCCTTTTAATTTTCCTTTCTCTTATATACAGTACTCAGCACCTATTTTCAATATTATTAATAAAATTTTCTTTTGCCTTTTAATAAAAAATTCTGGCTTATATTTACTTATAAATAAAAAATAAAAATTCTGGCTTATATTCAATTATTTATTTTTCATCCTTGAGAAGCACATTATACCATGTCAATTTGATGATGCAGGAGCTTCGTTTTATTATTAGTTCAGTTCCAATCTTCAACTTATCTGCAGCAATTGGAGCTACTAGAATGTATGTTGCAAATGTTGAATGTTCATCAATCTCTGAAGTATTTTGTTGGCAATGAATACGGATTCTCCTAATATCGTTTAAGGTTGTTTATCCTTTTGAAAGATAAATTGGGATGCCTTGTCGCTTCCTTAGGACTGTTGCTAGAAAGCTGTAGTCAAATGAAGCAAGAGTCTAGGGCTTGTTTGGACATTTGGAGTATCTTATAATTTTGTGAATAGTAGTGAAATGATCTGTGAATAGAAGTGAAATGGTTTGAGTTACGATGTTTTATTGGGTTTTGCGAAAGGAGAGAGAAAAAGTTAATTAAAAATATTATAAAGTTAAAAAAAATTTTGAATATTTTTTTTATTTTGAAGTTTGAAAAAGTTGTATTGATTTTTGTGTTTTGTTTTAAAGTTTGTAAAAGTTGTAATGATTAATGAAAAAGTTGAAGATTTGAAATTGAAAAGTGTTTTGTGTTTGAGTGATGTTTGGGAGTGAAATTGTGAGAAGTCTAAGAAGTTTTGAGAATTTCTCATCTCATCTCATTACCCAAACATACCCTAAACCTTCTTCCTAAGCTCATACTTTTATTCCCCCTTCTTTTCTTTTACATGCTAGGATCCATCCACTTAAGGAAAGTGTTTGAGCGCCGAAAAATAGTATGGCTGGTTTTTCTTGTATGTTACATTTGTCACTTCCTTAGGCCTTTCACTATAATGGATGAATACAAAAAAGCAACTATAATGGATAAATGAAGCTTTGAGTTTGGCCTAAATATACATTGGTTCGAACCATCAGTCAGTCAGTTACTTTTATTCTGATCAGGGGTTTTCAGTTGGTTTTCTTTTAACTTACATCCATTTTCATCTCACCATTGATCCATCTTGATATGCCCTCACTTTATGAAGAAGTGATTCAAGTGTTCTTCAACTTCTAAACACTGAACTTTGTAGAACAGCTGGTCTTCTAGCAATTTTAATGTAGTAACTTGTAGCTTGGAAAGAAGAAAATAAATAAAATAGAACCATGCAATGAAATGACTGGAACTTTTTGGCTTTCATCTGGCAGTCTACATGCAACATCGCTACAGGCTGCATGGGCAATATTTAAAAAAAAAAAAAAAATTGTCTCAAAACTAGACGAGGTGTAACTTCCATATTCCTTTATCTGAAAGCATGCCATTTTGCCAATAATGTATGTGCGTTTTCAAGCCTTTCTATGCTTTCAATTGCTCATGTATTTTGTGGTTTTGTATCCCAAATTCTTACAGCTACAACAACAGGAAGAAAAATTTCTGGAAGTTGCTTTACTTCATCATGCTGGGACTACTATTAATGAGGTTGGATGATAAACCATTCTTTCTCCCTGAAAGGCACATAATTAATGTAATTCTACTAAGATGGATGTATAGGCCAGAAAGATACTCTAATATGTAGTTAATTCATTCGTCTTTGCTCGTAAGTAGTGTTTAATGCACATTTCCAATAGCTTCCATGCGTGTCTATCATCTATATTTTTTATGAACGCTGATCAAGAAAATTTTTTTGATGAACAATTTCGAAACATTTCCTTTTCCGAGCTGACTGCAACAGGAGACCAAAATCTTGCTCCTTGGATAGCCATTAAGTCTTATGTTGGCTACCATTTTTGGATGTCCTATTTGAAAGGTTGATGCACAGGATTTAATTATTTTCCTAAACTGGGCTTCCTTATTTATGTCTTTTGATAAGAAAATTCTTTTCAGAGCACAGAGGGGTGCAACCCAAGTACATAGGAAGTGTACGATAGAAAACATCTACTATAGAGATGAAAAACATTTTGGGTCAAATAAGACATTTTCTTGCATAATATAAGAAATCATATTTTTGAACTTATAATTGAATGCATGAGAATGCCCTTGAAAATCTGACTCTCAAAGGTAGACAAATAATTTGGATGAAACATGTTGTTTCTGCGTTTGTACTCATTTTCTATTTTTCAGTGTAGGATATACCATCATTACTTTCATGGCATCGTCAGAGAATTATCCTGGCGGTCATGCTTTGAAAGATTTGCATCAAATTGGTAAGTTCGCTCTCCCTCTCCCCTAACCCCTTTCTCTCTCCTATAAATTAATATTCCTGTGCGCTTATTTTTAGAAATTTAGAAGTAGCAATTTTGTTTTGATCCCAAATCAATTATCTCTTAAAGAGACAGAAAAGACTGCCTCTTTGAAATACTAATTATCTTAAAAAATGAGGAAAGAAAAAAGAGGAAATACAGTCCCTAAAAATGAGCCATAATAATTAGTTTTGAACATCTGATGTGTCAGCAATTATGGTATGTATTGTTGTCTGAGATTCGGGCTATACAATTTTTACCTTAATTAATTTCTCAAGAAGATTATGCTTATATGGGGAAAAAACTGAGCATTGATTGTATTGACAGGCCATCTTGCCAACAATACAAATGAGCAGTGGGTGCACATTGATCCCTTTTCAGCCATGAATGGAATATCCCGCTTTTGTGAATATGATTTCCCGTGGAGGTAGAGAGTATTTGTTCTTAGTCAAATGGATCATTTCTTTGATCGGTAGTTGTCTATTTTGGAGGAATGCGCTGTTGAATATACTGACTTGTTGGGAACAAAACTAATCAATGATTTCAGGGACGACAGTTAAATGGTGCAGGGTGATCTATTTTGTGACTATATTCTTAATGATTGCAACGCTCTGAACATAATGACATTTCTTTAAGATGGCTGTTTTACTCTTTATACGAACTGTATGTAACACTCATGTTTGCATTTAAAAAAATAGTCCAAGGAAAATAATCATTGTGCTTGAGTCTGATTTTGTTGCTGAAAAAAAAAAAAAAACACCTTTAGACCATTTCCATTTGACATCCTCTTTGACACCATTTCTGGTTAAAACATCGTAGAAACATTAGAAATGGTAAAATGAAATATTATATGTAGCCTCTTTTTCTGTGACAACTTTTGTTATGTGGATATTGTTGATTGATGGATGCATGCCAAGGTAATAATAAATTAATCATAATAATAGCAGTAGTTTCTGGATAAATTATAATAAACAACAACAATAAATAAATAAATAGATTGGTAAATAATAAATAAAATCTTTGACCAGAAATGAAAATTGAAAAACATGAAATGAAAACCAAAGGAAAGAATGAGAAAAAATTATGATTGCGCCTTATCTTTGCTATTGCTGACGATAAATACATTGACAGTCCTCATTATGCTTTTTGTATTTATTTGTCGAAAACATAGCTTATTGTTACATGCAATGCTTGAGATTGTTTTATTTGAGTGTATGTAATGATGTCTATGGAGTGAAATGTTTATGTTAATTTATACTGTGACTGCTATGTAACGCAGGTATTCTAAAGAAGAAGGGATCCCATTACAAGAGTTTTGCCACAGAAATTTTACCTATCTTATAAAGTGAGTTTTCCGTCGTTCTCTCTTTATTTTCTCATTCCTCAAAGCAGCCATTGGCCAATTAATGTCAATGGCGTATCTATTTAGAGAAGTAGTCATTCCCACACCTCAATCATATACCACATCTGACAAAAATGACCTAAATAATAGCTCACAGAGGACTCAATAGTATTGGTTAGGAGTCGTACTTCTGTACTCCATAGTGTACTCTTATCCAACCGTGGCACACTCACTCACAAAAATGCGCATTCATGGAGTCAGTTTGCATACACAGAGAGAGAGAGAGAGAGAGAGAGAGAGAGAGAATGCACGATCGTCATACACAGGAGAGAGCATTTGCCCTTTCTTTTTTCTTCCTGAGATATTTTGCAGAGCTAAGCATTAAGCGCTATGTATAGTGGACACCACTATACCACACACACAGTGGGATGATATCAATTATTAAGATGCAAGCGTGGAAAAAGAATAATTTCTCGGATATAGTTTTAGGAGAAACTGTTTGTAAATGTGTTTGGGCGCTGATCTCAATTGCTGCCTGATATTTTTTTCGTACTCAACACTGAGAAACGGGATTGAAAGAGCATGCTTCATCCTACGTGAAGCAAGCCCACCAAACTCATTCTGCCTAATAGTGGGCATTCAGCTTAGCGAAATGTTCCTTTTGCCCTGACTCTAAGCCATTTAGACAGGAAAATTACGTTAAAAATATACCTCTATGCTAAAATTCTTTTTAACTTTTCGTTCCCACCTGCTAAGCAATATGCACTCCAGATGGACTACTCTCACTTCTCCCTACTCCCCCCCACCCACCCCAAAAAACCTTCCCCCCTTTCGCCATCCCTTTTACCAAACATAGTCTTAGTGCATCTTTGGGTGTTGTTACCATATCATATAAATATCTTCTTTTCATTGGTAATAAGAAAAAAATTACGCTAAATACATAACCCTATGATTGTATTCTTCTTCAACAAGGTGAAAGACTGCAACTGCCTAAATCTTAGAAACTATCCTTCTTTTATCCTTTTAGATGGGGGCAGTTTGAGGTGAATAGGAGAAGAACACATGCTGTTTTATTTTATGCATTGATGCACTTATTTCAATTGTTCTTTGTATGTGTAATTTCATTATTGTTCCCATCTTTGCAGTGAACATCCGACTGTTGATGGATTCAAGTGTCTATTCACCATAAATGGGTTCTCACGTGCTCATCTTCAAGCTCGCTTCCCACCAGTTTTACTGGTAGAGAATCAACATTACATGCAGATTCGAAGGTTTGATATGCTCAACAATCAATATTTTCTTTTGTATGTCTTCTGCAGGTTAAAGAACCCAAAGTTTATATTCATGGAAACATACTAAACAAAGATGTCATGGATAGAAATTGGCCAGGGTGCTGGTGACTATATGAGGTAAAGTCCAGTATCGTGAACTTGAAACCAAGTATTATATCAATTGCATTTGCACTTTTCAAAGCCTTTTTCTGGGCAGTTGGAACCTTTTGTTTGAAGTTTTCATTTTATGTGATGAAGGCTGAAGAGTTAACAAACTGTACCCGATGGAGCTCCTACTTTGTTGAAGATGAAACGGTGGCCAGTTCTGCAATGTTGTTTAACTCGTTTCTTTGTATAATTTAATTTACGTTCTTAAAATACCAAGTTAGAGCATACCCAGTTTTCAGACCAATTTTGACTTGATTAAAACAAGTGTCATATTTTTAGTAGGACACCTATTTTCTTTTATTTATATGGATCCGAGCAAAGATTGTACTGAGATCCAAAATATTCGCATTTCCAACGCCATTCAGGAATCGGTGGCATTCATCCAAATGTGGATGGGTTTGGCTCTACATCCAATAATGCAATGATGATTTTAAGCCAAACAAGATTCAGTTTTTATGGCATGAACAAGTCTATAGATTCAAGGAGTGATAGAATTTTTGGGATGTAATTCTAAACATTGCCAATTATAAACTCAATTTACACCTAGAAATATTTTTTCTTTCCTGTCATCAAGAGCTAGAGCCTTAGGTACTACAACAAGGAATATAAAGAAAGCAGGGGCAAAAAGACAAAAGAAAGACCGAAACACTTGGGGAGGTTGTTTACTGGAAAGGTAGAGTTGGTCCATGTTGAGATTGGCTGTATAGCTGCAGGTCCAACAAATGACGCTTGAATGGTAGTTCATTGTTGGCGTGTTCAATCGATATTCAATATAACAAAGATGTTATTGGTCAATTCCTCTGTTCCTAGTCGCTAGTCGTGTCTGACCTTTCAAAGTCGTGCCCGACTCCCTTCCTAGAAAGAGGAGCTAGCTAGTTCATTTATCAAATTTCATCTCATCCTTTACACTAGAGAGCATTAAGAGGCTTTTTGAAAAGAACATTCTCACACTCTTTCCTCAAGGTCCGAGCATCATGGCATCGTATGGAACCATGCAAAGGCCAGCTACCTCCTCAACAGCACCCTTAAAGGCTGATCAGGCTGACGATTCGAAGGACTCGACACGAAAGAGGCACAACGACTTCAAGCTCCTATGCCCTTTCAACATCCCCTTAAGCCCCGAAGCCGCCGCCGTCAGAATTATCAGAAACTTGGGAGATTTCGGACTGTACTACACGCTCTTTGTATGGATTATACTGTTCATAAGCCTTGTGCCAAAGCGCAAGGTTTCTTTAATTTTCTTGGTGGCTATGACGGTTGTAACATGCTTATACCTATTACTTCTACGTGCGCTGCCCAACTCTGTTGTGTTGCATAGAATTATTGACAAACGATTGGTGCTAGCTTTGCTAGCCATCGTGACCGGGGTTGAGCTCATCCTGACACGCGCAGCCATCCATCTTCTTGTTACTTTAGCCTGTGGAATACCCATCATTTTGGTTCATGCAGTTTTGCGGGTGAGAGTTGATCTTTTTGTGGGCGAGGAGGCTTGTGCTGCTGGGGAATTGGTTCCCCTGGTGGCCATGAAAACTGGTGATGTTGAGTCTCCCGCTTCTGTGTGATGGAAATTGAAAGGGCTGTATGAAAAGATATTTTTATTTTAATTTTTATATCAAGTCATCTCAAAACGAGGTGATTTTATCCACTTTTATCTTAACTTTAGAGAGTTTCTTGGATGTTTTGGACCCAGAGGTGATTTTTGTTTTTTATTTTTTTGTTGTTTTCCTTGATAGATGGGAGAATTTACAGTCCACAATTCAAACCGATCAGTAGATGACACCATTTAGTATCATAAATTTCTAAGTTGATTGAAAGACCCCTCCAATTTCTACCAAATGACATCGAATCTCATGAACAGAACCATCTGTGCATTATGCACGGTGAATCAGCAATATCCACACACCTATTGGTATGATAATTTGTTTTTATTTTCACAGAAAATCGTTTTCAAAGTAGTAGCGGTTTTGTTGTAGACAGAACCTAAAAGTATTTACTATGAGTAATTACCTATTCGACTAAACTGGTGTAATGCTGGATTGTGCCCCTGAATAATTTAAGGTAAAACGTGAAGCGTTTGTTTTTGTCATAAATTTTTAAATATTATTATTTTAAGTTAAAAGGGAAAGAAAGTAACTTCCTTAACTATAATTAAAATATTTATCCCAATTTTACAAACATGCAATATTTTTTATTTTTCCGTTTAATTATATAATTATCTTGTTTTCTTATATAACACTAAAAATAGCATACATGATTAGATGATAAATGAGAGACGTCTTTAAGAAAAGTTTGCTTAGTCCAAGCTATAAAATTTTGAGAATTATACAATCTATATTATTTAAATAATAAAATTGAATCTATAAAAAAAAGTAAAATTTATATTTTAAATAAAATTATACTTTTATGAAGAGTCTGTTAGGCTGCCGCCCGACCGCTAGGCATATAAATTTATTTATTTATATGTTTTAATATATTTAAATATTTTAAAAAATAAAAAATATATATCAACATATTAAAAGTTACTTTTTTATTACTAATTAAAAAAATAATCAAATACATAAACGATAAGTGACAAGTCAGACCAACATTTTCCATTCTAAGAGTACTAGCATTGGACTCATCAAATTTATCTTTAAATTTTGATGAAAAGTACATATTTTCTATATATCTAAAACCTCCTTATCCATAACTTCACATTGGATTAGCCATTAGATTCATCAAAATAATAATATAATATTACTTTTTAAATAATAATCTTTTTAATTCTTTTCTTTTATATTTTACAATTGCACTAACTATATATTAAATAATAATTTAATTTGATACTTAAATTATTTTTTTCTAATTAATTTTTTTCTTCAACCTAATTATTCAACAAACACATTTTATCAATCTAATTTTTTCCTCATCCTAATTTGGGGCCAGGTTTATGCACAAAAAAAAAAGGACGTGAACGTTTGGGACTGAAAATGATCTATAAATCTTATTTCACTAATAAAATAATGTGGATAGTCATAGATAGCCAGTCAACAGGAGTTCGCCAAATTTGAAGATGAAGGCTGAGTTCCTGTAGCTAAAAGCTTGAGATATTGGTATATAGTGAATTCAATACTAACATTTTAAAACAAAAATCATCAAATTTTAAAGATTGGACTCAATTGATGAGTCCAATGCTAGTGCTCTAAGAACTCGCAAGTGAAACGTAACAAGGGGACATGTTTGTTGCTAGTTGACCTGGGAAAAAACAGGGGACTTTTGACGTAAATTTGAGAAGTCCCTTGTTTGTTCCCAGGGCAAGACTGACCCAGAAAATCAAATCCTCTCCACTCTTTCATACCATTGAACTTACATAAACATTCCAAAATCCCAACAAAAAAATGATTCTCAAACCCTATTTTCACCACTACAACGCTTCGCTCTCATCATCCCTCTCCTACTCCCGGCCACTGCCATGCAGGGTTCCCACTTGGAGACTACCCAAAACTGCAAATTACCGGGGTGTGTCCATCCCCGTCACCTGCTCAACCTCAAGATTCCGCAGATATGGGACCGTGGACTTTGAGCGCATACCCACGGTGAAATGGAACGCCATATACAATAGCATATCGCTGATGGAAAACCCTGAGTTGGGCTCTGCGAGCGTTCTGAACCAGTGGGAGAAAGAGGGCAGGAAACTCTCAAAATGGGAGCTTTGTAGGGTGGTCAAGGAGTTGAGGAAGTACAAGAAGCACAAGCAAGCTCTTGAGGTTAAAAAAATTCTAGAAAACAATGATACCCTTTTTTTATTTAACGTGTTTGGTCTGTTTTACTGAACGGGTAGTGCTATTTTTCGGCCGAAAAGCCAAGCTCTTGGGTTATAACTGAGAAGAAAAAGATGTTTTTGGTGTTTAGTGATTCTTTAGGTATTTGCTAAATGGGTAAGTGATGTTTTTCTATATAAATTGGATAAATTGACTGGTTCGTTTAGTGGGACAACGTTGTTTTGTTGCATGTTTGTTCTCTATGTTGCTATGATCTTTCTGTTGAGCAAAAATCTGATTTTGTATTTGATATTGCATCTGATATATCAGTGTGTTTTGCCTAATGAGTATCCGTTGCTATCGGTGGAATTCCTTATAAATGTTTTGCCTAATGATGTGCTGGTCCGTTGCTATCCGTTGCCTAACGAGTTTGTGCATCATTGCTGTTTCTTACTCTTTAGGTAAAAGCTACTTAATTGGTTATTTGGTGCTATGTTAACAAGCTCTGTAGATTTATCAGAAGTCAAGGAGAAGCTAGATGCTTTATTAACAAGTTTTGTATATTTGCAGTCTTATTCCACGCAAAAAAAAAAAAAGAAAAAAAAAAAGGATTTTGGCCAAATATTACAAATGATAATGTTCTCTAGTAGAGGCACAAAAAAATTCTCCTTGATCCCTATTTTACGTAATGGATCACCTGTTTCTTGGTCTTCCAATAAATAGTGTACGTAGATGTTCTTGCATCAGATAGCAATTTCGTATATGCTCATCTGACCATCATATTTATTTGGCTGCATTTCTTATTTGGCTTTCCTGTAAATTAAAGAATGAAGAACATTATTCTGCTGGGTTTTTATGTTCAGAAGTTGCTTTATATTGGATTAGCTGGTAAAGTTTATTTGACTACATGCTAGAGTTATCATAAATGAGCATTTCGTTGAACTAATTTGTTCTCTAAAGTCGCATGATAAGGTTTTCATAAGCTGTGCCGGATTTTTCTGTTCATGAGCTTCGATTTATTTGATGAGGGCATGAACTTTTAATTAGTTATATGAATGGGTTGGTAGTAAGCATAAATCATTAAAATAGTTCATTCTATGCATGTGACCTCTTGGAAGCTTCTGTTAATTGACACTCATAAAAAAAAAAAAGTTTCTGTTAATTGAATGCTGAGCCCTGAGGCATTGAGTTATGGCTCTTTTGTCCTTTTCGTTGGTGAGCCATGTCATGATACCTAATTTTTATCTTTTGGATGATATTAACCCCTAGCGGTTGGCTCAAGTGATAAAAGCCTTGGGCTTGGGGGTATTCTCCCCCCCGATCTAAGGTTCAAATCCTTTTGGGTGCAAAAAATCTCTATGGACGATCGGATTGGGGGATTTTCCCCTTGAATTACCCAAGGTGCACTTGCAAGAAACTCCTTGCCGAGGACCTATGCACCCCTAGGATTAGTTATGACGTTGTTCCCGGACACCCAGTGCCAATCAAATAATCTTTTGGATGATATGCATTGTCTTGCATTATTCTCAGTTTTGAACTTTTATGATTTTCAGGTGTATGATTGGATGAATGACAGAGGAGAGAGGTTTATATTATCCACTAGTGATGCTGCAATTCAGTTAGATCTTATTGCCAAGGTTCATGGAGTTTCTGGTGCTGAAGATTATTTCATGAAGCTGCCAGATTCTTTGAAGGACAGGAGGATCTACGGAGCTCTTCTCAATGTGTATGTGAGGGCTACAATGAGAGAAGAGGCAGAATCTTTACTTGACAAAATGAGAAGTAAAGATTATGCCACACATTCACTTCCTTTCAATGTGATGATGACTCTCTATATGAACCTCAAGGAGTATGATAAAGTTGAGTCAATGGTTTCAGAAATGGTAGAGAAAAGCATACCGCTAGATATATATTCCTATAGTATTTGGCTATCATCTCGTGGATCACAAGGATCTGCAGAAAAGATGGAAGAAGTATTTGAACAGATGAAACGGGACAGAACCATTAATCCCAACTGGAGTACATTCAGCACAATGGCTGCAATGTACATTAAGATGGGGCAGTTTGATAAAGCTGAAGATTGCTTGAAGCAGTTGGAGAGTAGGATAAAAGGCCGGAATCGGATACCTTATCATTATCTCATAAGTCTTTATGGTAATGTTGGTAACAAAGAAGAGGCTTATCGTGTGTGGAAAGTTTACAAAACAAGTTTTCCAATTATTCCAAATCTGGGATACCATGTTATAATATCATCTCTTGTTAGGCTAGGTGATATCAAAAGGGCAGAAAAAATTTATGAGGAATGGTTACAGGTGAAATCATCTTTTGACCCTAGAATTGGAAATCTTCTCATGGGTTGGTATGTTAGGGAAGGAAGTTTGGATAAAGCTGAGAGTTTCTTCAACCATATGATCGAAGTCGGAGGAAAGCCAAATTCAAGTACATGGGAGATTCTTGTTGAGAGGCATATGGGAGAGAGGAGGATTTCGGAGGCTTTATCCTGCTGGAAAGAAGCTTTTATGGCTGTGCGATCAAAGAGTTGGAGGCCAAAGCCTGTCAATGTGTCTGCCTTCTTTAAGCTATGCGAAGAAAAAGATGACACAGAAGGCAAGGAGGTTTTGGTTGGACTATTGAGGCAATCAAGATATCTTGAAGATGAAGCATATGCATCACTCATTGGTTTATCAATTGGAGACAGCGGAGGCAATGGGCATTCAGCGGGGGCAGATAACGATGGGTCTGAAGTGCTTCCCAACCAATTATAGAGTCGCCTGTGATACTTCTGCTTCTGTTATCTACATTGGAATATCAATTGTTAGACCAAGGTGCAGGGAGGGAAGTTCTTACTGGGGATAGATATCATATGCATCACTCATTGGGTTATCACTTGGAGACCAAAAGATGTTAATAATGTGTCTGAATTTCTTCCCCGAATCCCTTGTGTTTTGACTCTTATGTAATTCTCAGCACTTTGTTACGAATTAAATTGACGAGAGAAAGAAGCTTCTAAGCGAGAGGAAATGTGAAACAACAAAAAGGAAAAGGAATATGTTAGAGCTAGCTTTACTTCTAATTAATTTCATTTCTCGAGACTTTTCGTTGAGCTTCCTCTTCTTCGATCTTATTTTCTGAAAATAATTTTGGTAGATATGTTATACACACACACACACACGTCCCTTGTAATTTCGGTCAGTCATCCGATCATAGCTTTGATGTGAAAATCTTCTTGTTCTTCTGTGTTCAAACCTATTTCTCCTTGTTCTTCCACTGTATTAACATGATCCGGAAATCTGATTCCTAACGGATGAGTGTGAGCGCGAGGAGTCTGATTAATTTGAAGTTTTTAGGGTGGATTAATGGAAGTGATCACGGGGAGAGCGATATGGAGGAAGATCATTATGATCAGGGCGGACACATACAGAGCTAGAAGGCAATAAATTTACAAATTTAGGTTATGATGGTTCTTCTGCATTTTACTCCTCTATTGATCAGATTCCTAAGCAACTAATTAATTGGTCATTACATTTAGCTATAGTTTTGAAATTGTAGCTAAAGAATATTGTAGATGTAAGAGTTTGGCTAGAACTAAGTGACTATGATGATAAATTTGGATATGACTAGGTGAAGATGATAGACTTTATCTTATGTTGGGTTTTGTAATTTGGATGAATATAAAACATTTTAAGTTTATTTAGCCTCGTTTGTTTTCAAAAAACATCTCATCTCATCTCATTTCATCTTATCTAATTATTACAACTTTTTCAAATTCTAATACAAAATAAAATAAACAATTCAATTTTTTCAAATCTATCTCATATCATTTAATCATGACAACTTTCCCAAATTATTTTACAAAATAAAATAAATAATTCAACTTTTTCAAATCTCAAAACAAAAATTATATTAAAAAATATATTCTAACAATACTTTATGTAACTTTTTAACTTTAATCTTAACTTATCTCATCTCCAAAAACAAACGAGATTGTTAGGAAGTATTTTAGATAAGTCAAAAGTATAGAAGTCGAGCTTCAAGAGATAGATCTTATCTAGAAAAGAGTTTGAATGTGAAATTGCTAATGTTGAGAAGATAAGTATCAAGTGCAGCAAGCCATTAGCAAAGTTTCACTATAAATTGGAAACTGTTTCCAGAATCTATTTAAATTGTCCTACAAGTACTAATTAAGATATGTAGAGATTCAGTTTTGGAGAATTCTTTTAGAACACTTTCTAATGCATATTTTGGTGAGAAAAGTTTTTGGAGAATTTTCGTATTGTTTCTCTTAAACAGTATGATTGTTGATCCAAGATTGAGATAGCGTGATTGTGATTTAGCCAATGGAGTTCCAGGCGAAAAGCCAATGTTTAAAAATCGTTAGAGGTTCTGGCTGCTACTGTGGTAGAAACAAATGGGTCATTTTTCTAGTTAAGTAAGAGTATCAATTGACAAAAGTTTTATAATTGAAATGTGTTTGTAACTAATTTTCAAATAATAAAATTGACTTTTTTAAGTTTGGCTGCCCTTTGAATTTTACATTTAAAGAGTTTTTTAAAGGGTTTCCCTTTATTACCAATTTTAGTGTCATGCAATTTATTTACTTTATGTTATTATTTTATTATTAAATAATTACATAGTTAATGATTAATCAATTTATTGAATGAATTGATAGAAAGTTGTATTACAATATATGGGTCCTTTGATAATTTCAAATACTATTTAGCAAACTTCAGGCTTTTGTGCCGCTGAAATCTCTTCACTATAATAAGGGCATACTAATAAAATGGAAACTTAGGTTATGCTTGGAAGTTTTGTTTCACACAAAATTTCCATTTCTATCTTATCTTATCATTATAATTTTTTTAAATTCTCATACAAAATATAATAAATAATTCAATTTTTTTCAAATCTCAATTCAACTTTTTCAAATTCTAAAATAATAATAATATTTTAAACTTTTATCTTAATACTATTAATAAAATTTTTAAAAATTTTCATCTCATCTCGCCTATGAAGCATAACCTAAGTTTTTGTGAGAAACAGAAGCGGCTAATAGAGAAGTAAATGCTTGAGCTTGAGAAGAAATAGAAGAGTACTAGATTTAGAAATAAAGAGACAAATCTCCTCCAAATTGATGAAGAACAAAAGAGAGAAAGATAAGAAGAGTCCACACGAATTCAACGCTAAAAAACTTCATCAGAATTCTGGGCATCAACAACCCGGTGAGTCCTCAGCTGCAGATGGTTTCTTTAACAAGTACTTGATAAAGATTCGAATACAAAACCTCATTGCAAAAGGCACAGCAGCTGCGACCAGAATATAGCGAAACTTCATCGATTCCTTGGGCGTGACAGCGAATACAGCAGACCCATATGTTACAATCATTGAAGCCGTGGCACCCAACACTTCGAGATGAAAAGGGAATCTGTATGTTCGGGACATTATGACCAAGACTGAAGCTGAAAATGCCAAAGAGTTGGAAATCAAGAAAATATAATAAGCTTGTTTTTCAGATGCATAAATGGCTCTCCCTGCTTTGTGTCCATCTTTGTTATCTTGCTAAACTCCCCCAGGAGGGTTCACCCCAGCTTGAAAGGTCACTGCAGTAATCAGAGTGGCAACTACTATGAGAACGTTCCGAGCATCTCCTGGAGAGTCTCTGCCTTCCTCAAACTGGAAGTACCTGAACGAGCTCTTGCTACTTACAGTGCTTTTGGATTGATTATCCATTTTGTCTGTCGAAGCAAGGATATATGGTTTGCTTTTAAATGATTCGACGGATGAGCCTGTTCATCATTCATCTGCTGCTTTATATAATGTTATAACTTCGATCTTACCAATAACACACGAGACAGGCTACAGCGATAAGGCTCAATGCTTCGTCGTTATGGGTGATAACTTTTATGGCTAAGAAATAGAAGGGCAAGGCCGGCCGAGGAAAAAAACAAATTATATGGAACGCCGTTCCCTGAAGAAGGTGGGGATTCTGGGGACTTGAGAGTTAAAAGACCTTGTAATTAATCTTGTTGTTGCCTGGAGAGAGAGAGAGAGAGAGAGAAGATCGAACTGATGACATTGGTGGAAAATAAATTTCTAGATGAACACATGATCAAATTAAGGAGAAAAACACACATCATTGTGCTACATCATTAGTTTATTTGTCATGCAATTTGGTTGAGAAGACCCCAAGAGAAAGTTAGGGATCATATTAATTTATTGACAAGAAGTCGGCAGTTTCATCGGGGAAAGATCTGATCTTCCATGATCGGACTCTGTATAGCTATAGAACTTCTGTAGGATTTTTTTGCTGTTAAAACATCTCTCTATATAATAACATTTCTCTGTATAAACGTGATTTATTTTCATCAAGCTCATGTTCATGTACTTAATAAATGCATTTCTTCCTAAGACTCATACATAAACTTTTGGGGAGGGAAGGGAGTACTAAAGCTGACCAGTTATTAGCTTGACATGCTGAGTCGCAATCAGAGGTGTGGTGGCACTCTACTCCAAAGATGACAGCAACTAGTTTGGATGCCTCTTCTCTAGTAAAGCTCTTCTGCTTCATTGTACCCGATATTGAATTAGGAATAGAAAGGCTTATTTTCCTACTTGCAGATATGAAATTTATTAGTTATTCTCTTGAAGTTGAAGATACTATGTATAAAAAGGCTCTGCCTAGCTATCATGACGATTAGGCCAGTTATCTGTTTGTTGTTACTCATGCTGCATGGACACTTGGAAAATTTTGCACCAAATATCAGAGAACCAATATAAAAGAACCACTTGAACTATCATTTTCTTTTCTTTTTCTTTTCTTTTTCCTGCATCCAAAGCACGTTTACAAAGTCTGGACTCAACTTGCCCATGTACCTCATTTCATAAGGAAAAGACGTGGTCGAGGTTTATTACCCAAATATATATCGTCACACCTCTATACGTCATAGATCACAGCTATTTGCAAATTATTTTTCCAGATGGCGTTGGTCCGTGATTCTTCTATCATTCACAAACAACACCATGAGGCCAAGACGACAAAGGTCTTGAGGCCCCGGAGTCCCTACTTTTGTCTGAAAAAGACATTCAATATAATTTTTTTTTTGCGTCCAGTTTGCCCCGCTAATTTCTTAGCCACAAAAGACGTGGTCCATATGGATGTAGCTTCCTAGTGCTGCCACCGATCGTACTGACAAGATAGGAGTTAAATTACAAAAGCAGCAAATAAACGAAGAACAGATTCATCCGTGAATCATTTTAAAAGCAAACCACATATCAGTGCTTAATTTTGACGGGGAAAAAAATGGATAATCAATCCAAAACCACTACAAGGAACAAGAGCTCGCTCAGGTACTTTCGATATGAGGAAGGCAGGGACTCAGCAGGAGATGCTTGGAACGTTCTCATAGTAGTTGCCACGCTGATTGCTGCAGTGACCTTTCAAGCTGGGATCAACCCTCCTGGGGGAGTTTGGCAAGATAATAAAGATGGACACGATGGACACAAAGCTGGGAGAGCCATTTATGCAACTGAACAAGAAGCTTATTATGTTTTCTTGATTGCCAACACTTTGGCCCTTTCAGCTTCACTCTTGGTCATCATGTACTTAACATACGGGTTTCCTTTCCATCTTGAAGTGGTGGTAGCCACGGTGTCTATGATTGTAACATATGGGTCTGCTGTCTTCGCTGTCACTCCCAAGGAATCCGTGAGGTTTCGCTATATTCTGATCGCTGCTGCTGTTCCCATTGCAATGAGGCTTTTGATCCGAGTGTTCGTCAAGTTTAGAAACAAATCATGTACAGATCAGGACGTTTAGATAGACGTTCAACATCGATCTCGGGTTTGTTGATGTCCAGACTCTATGAAGTATAGATTCGTGTCTTCTCTCTCTCTCTCTCTCTCTGTTTTTGTTTGTGTTAATGAATAATCCTACATCTGTAGACAAGGTCTTAGGCATATTTATAAGGAATGAGCAATTCTCTCTTGTAAAATCGATTTTATGAGATGAGTTAAGCCTATAAATTTTTTCAGTTTGGAAGAGTTAGTACGAGTCCTGTCATTATCAAATTAGTATCTAGTATTGTTCATGTTGATTAGTCACTCATATCATGTCCGTGTAATGTTTAATAAAACTTGATTACATGTATCTTTCTGCAATATATGGAGCCTAATGTATTAAGGTCAAGATCCACATTGTCTACCAACAGCATTTAACACTGAGAATCCACAAATACTTTCTCGACGGAGGATGGTTCCTTGCACAATCATTCGATTTTTAATTACAGAGATGTGAATGACATAAGATAACCCAATAGTCCTAGCAGTAGATGATGGATACTAGGCACCGTGCATACTGACCTGATCCATTTCCACAACCTCATAATTACATGTGAATGACTCGCTCCTTAGATAACCTGTGGGCAGCCGAATCAAACACATTTCACATCCCAAACTTGTAGACAGCATAGCAATTAATTGCCCAAATCTACACCGGCCAGACTAATTGCCCAAAACTCCAACAAAAACGAATTGTAGTTAATGCTCCTAGCCTCCCCATCTATAGTGGGGTCAATGCAAACATCTCCCTGACCTGACTATGCTCGCATATAATATTGATGACTCCGGCCCACACCAATTCTCCCCTTTTCCTAATCAACAACCACATCTCATTTAACTTTCATTGTGCCTACCTTTGGAGCTTTTCTCATTTCTGTCCACCCATCTAATTCCTTTCCATTGCTCTCATATTATCCGTTGGGGCTTCTTTGCACTTGCAACCAAGTTAGCGAGGTGTGGAAAAATCTCATTGGGCCTAGCTCAATCCAGTACACAGATTTCTCTCTGTTTTTTTTTTCCCTAGTTTTTTCTTTTTTCTCTCTTTTTGCTGAAATACACGTGAATTTCTCAGTCCAATTCTTGCCCCTTTCCATCCGGCATCCACAGAATCATTTGGAAGGTCCGAATATGGTGAAAACCTACTTTGCAGTGCCCCCATTGTTCAACACCAAGTAAGGTGTCTACATATCCAACAGGCTCCCCATGTGCTTGCTTGAACGTGCTTAACTGAGCTTGGCCTTTTGAGGATTCTGTGTTGGGCAGAAAAGGACAAGAGAGCAGCAACCCCAAATTGTTTCGGCACTCAAAGCTCCATCCGAAGTTGAAGCCAAACCACAAGTCTAACAAGTTAACAACCCCCGTATAGTTAAAGGAGGAAAACCAACGAATTCCAAACCAAACCTAACGCCCAAAAGCCATCCGAACCAGATGGAAGTTTTGGCTGCCGAACATCGGGTGTTGACGGTTCCACCATATAGCATATAGCTATCATGCTACTAACCCAACGTTGCTTTCAACCACCCTTCTCTCTCTCTCTCTCTCTCAAAAATGCCATCCAAAAACAAGTCACAGCCACCTACGCCCACCCTGTGCGGTTGATTACATGACATTCTGTTTGATCGTACGAATGATATCTATCCCATATTTTGTGAAGAAAGACTTTGATGATGATTGTGGCCCCAAAGTCAGAGGTGGACCTATATAGACAGACAGACGGACAGAGAATTGGTGTGGGAGAAGGGTGCGCAGCCTATCACACCCTTCCCCCACGGTGCACGTTAGCCCTCCCCCACCCCCTCCACCTAAGCGGTGGCCTCCTCATCCATCTAGATAGATCTCAAAATCAGCCGCACACTCCTCCCTCCACCCCAATATGTCACCAAACACCACTTTCTTCCTTATCTCCTCCACTCCCTCATCTCCAGCTCCACCCTTGTACCCCACCACATCCTCTCTGCTTTTCCCTCTTTCTATTCTGCGCCACCCACCTTATCCTTCTCCCCCACCCTGATTTCCCAACCACCACCTCTACTTCCATTTCCTCCGCTTTCCAACCTGCGCTGCCTTTCTTATCCTCACCCCAAACCCACCCCTGGATCCTCAATAAGAACGAGAAAAGAACCTCCTTTTCCGTTATCCTCCACCATGGCTTCCGCATCCTCGCCACCACCCGCAGACGACGCCGCTGCACCCACCACTCCTTCGGGCCCACCCACTGCCGTGGGTATAACGCTGTCGCTACCCGCACCCCCACTGCCTCAATCCGAGACGCAACCGCCCGCATCATCAGCCACCACCGCATCCCGCCGCCTCCCGCCGCCCTGCTGGTCCCACGACGAGACGGTCGCTCTGATCGACTCGTACCGCGACAAGTGGTACTCCCTCCGCCGCGGAAACCTTAAGGCTACCCATTGGCAGGAGGTGGCCGACTCGGTGGCCCGCCGCTGCTCCGCGGCCTCCCCTCCCAAGACTGCCGTCCAGTGCCGTCACAAGATGGAGAAGCTCCGCAAGCGCTACCGTACAGAGCTTCAGCGCGCCCGCTCCATGCCCGTTTCTCGGTTCACCTCCTCCTGGGTCCACTTCAAGCGCATGGACGCCATGGAAAAGGGTCCCTCCTCCGGATCCTCCAAAAAACGCGTGAACGTGTCCGACAGCGACAACGATAACGACATCGACGCCGAAGATGACGAAGATCAGGATTTGTACGAAGAATTCAAGAATGGAGGAGGTCCCAATATGAGGCATATGAGTAAATTGTATAGGAATAATGGGATTGGGGGTGGCAGCGGTGGGGGTGGTGGGGGTGGGGGTGGTAGTGGAGGAGGTGGGTTTCGGATCAGAATCCCGTCCGGGGTGAGTATAGCGCAGCCCGGGTCGAAATATTTCGGTAAGGCTGAGCACAAGTATAACTCTAATCCTAATTCAACCCCTAACCCTAACCCTAGTTCGAGTTCTGGCGGTAATTTTGGGGCCAGGGTTTTGAGGGAGTGTAATTCGGCAGGGTCGGGGAAGAGGGAGAGGGACCCGGTGACGGAGATGGTGTCGGCGATAAAGGTATTAGGAGACGGGTTTGTGAAGATGGAGCAGATGAAGATGGAGATGGCGAGGGAGATTGAAGCGATGCGGATGGAGATGGAGATGAAGCGTACCGAGATGATCTTGGAGTCGCAGCAGCGGATTGTGGAGGCGTTTGCCAAGGCCTTCTCGGAGAAGAAGAAGAAGAAGGCAAAGCGAATGCCCTCCCCGGAGTCTTAGAATGCCTTTTTTTTGTACCTGGATTTTGTGGGTTTCTTGGCCATGTTATTCTCCCAGAAGAAGGGTCTTTGTTTCTGTAATTTTTTCTTCTGTTAGCAATTGAGAATTTGGGAGTGGTTTGGTATCAGACGTTCGTGGAGCTTGCTCAACAGGCCTAGTGACACAGATGATTTGAGTTTCCGAGTTTAGTCGTCATGTTTTATTTGGCTTATGCCACTTTTCTTAGAATTAGTATAACTATGTGGAACCTAACTAGCTGTAGCTTGATTTTCACTGAAAACGTAGCTTTATTGTCGATTCTGTGTTTTGATTCCAAGCTTATTAGGAACAAGCTGTGTCTGCTTAAATAGTATTCTTTTTTCTAATGCCAGTTCTGCATTTCTAACTTCACTGGGCGATGTTTTATTCTCGGTATTGTTCATCTCTGTGGCGTTACTATGTTTTGTTTCTCTTGATCTATAGTTGCTAATATTTTGTTGATTAGCGCGACACTGTGTTGATTGGTAAAGACTCCGACTTGCAATTCCTTTCACATGTTTCTGCAGTTGCTTTCTATGATGATGGAACCTTAAATTTTCATGGGTGTGTTTGTTAGACTTCAGAGATCTCATGGCTCATAAATCGGATTATATTGCCTGATCGACATGAAAAGATGTGAAAACATAAAAAGAACAGTTGGCTTGATTCGGATCATGGTTTTTGGTATGCTTGTTAAGCATATATCCACGAGGATTTGGCAACCTGCTACTCCTGTATATCACATTGCCTCAGAAACATTTTCCATTAACACCGGTTGAGCTTTAGATCTAAGCACCACTTTGGCGATATCTCTATTTCTAGGCAATTCTTTCAATGAAGAGCCAACTAATGATGGTGATTGCTGCAGATGCAAGCACTGAACTGGGCAAGTATGTGAAAGCCACTTTCATGTCTTTCCAGTGTAATGTCTATCTATCTATGAAGCCAAATCTGGATTTCCCAAAGGGTAATATTCAAGGATAAATGGTGTTTCAGGTTGGCTAAAGTCCTCTCCATTAAAGACCTGGTTAACCAAGATCCTCTTCATACTCATATTGCTTTATTGGTTGAGCAGAGCTATGTGCCATTGATGAACTTACGAGAAATTCAGTATCGTTAGCAGTCACACTGGGAAAAGTTTTCAACCAAACAATGAGAATTTCAAAGATGGCAGTAGAATATTCATTAAGTTTACTGAACCAAACAATGAGAACCAAACATTCAGTATCCTCTCCATTCAAAGATGACAGTAGGAACTGTAGGATATTCATTAGATGAAAAGGGTGTGTTCCAAATAAGAGAGGAGAAGTGCGATCCCATATTTCAGGAGAAAAATGGCAAAAATAGATGTAGGGGGGTTGTAAGGGAATTGAACCCGACGTGAATCGAACACGCAACCTTCTGATCTGGAGTCAGACGCGCTACCATTGCGCCACGGATCCCACCTGGTTTACATTCATTACAATATATTTATTATAGTAATTAAATTCTTGGACTTAAACCTTCTCAATAAATAGCTAATGCGTACATTTTTTTCTGCTTTAGCTGAACCGCTATGCGTACTCGCAATGAATTTAATTTTTCTGAATGAAGAAATAATGTCACTTGCTACTATTAACAATCGTATTAGGCTACCCGCTGCTTGACTATTAGAAAGGAAAAATTAAGTGATCAAATCAAGTTTGGCAAACATTTTCATTTCTTATTTCCCAAGTATGTACAAATTTTAATGGCTAATAATAGTTACAAATCCATTCTGGAGCTATATAAATTTCCCATAAATCAAACCCCTTCAAAAATATAAAACTTACAAAGGTGCAGTAAATTACTGAGCCCATTAGCGATTTGTTGGAACCATGATGGGAGCAGGTTTTTGCCAACCCTTGGAATCTGTATCTATGTTTGTGTTGAATTTCAGTCTCCACAATTTTGTCTTTATTCTTTAGAACAAATAGTAAACAATATTCTATGACCAAACTTGAATTTGAATCTGCCTCCACAATTTCATCGAGTTTCAGATTCAGGACTTGTATTGATTCTTCGGACTCCGGACCTCCGGTTTGGTAGGAATCTGTACAATCTTTTCCACAATTTCCCATTTTCCACCCACTGATTAGCCAGGCTGATTAAAAAAAAAAAAAAAAATCCTGGGCAAGAACCAACCCATATAACCGATCGATCCTCTTCTCTTTCTCATGGTGGGGTACGTCTCTTCCCTGGAGTATCCTTAAATATGGTCCCATGGGCTTCATGCGTACCTTGAATAAATAAGCAAATGGAGCCGACATACTCGTGCAAGGAGCTTTTTGAGTAACAAAACGAAATATTAGAGGTAGCCAAAAATAATCGGTGGCGGATGGGAGAGACACACAGGGCGTTTCATCTTTATGCAGCTCTCTTTTTTTCACAATAGAAAATAATGGGCTAAAATTTCAAGCATTACACTTCATTTTGCAGAAATTGTTTATAAATTCAGAATACACGATCCAATTGAGAACAAACTCCAGCACCTAAAAGGCAATAAGAGTTTTCAAGGCAACTTGGCTTCTGCTGCCAAAACAAAATTGTGAGCTAAGCAAAACTGGAAACGAGATAAATGTCTACTTGAATTCCCACTCAAGTTATTAGAAATGCAAGTGTATCCGACCCAAACCCCTACTGAGTTTTTTCTCAAAATGGGTTAAAAAAAGGGAGTCGCATAGCTTCAAACCAGCAATGCAGATTTCTAATATTCCTAATGGATAAGTCAAGAATGCTCGATTTGTCCAAAGTGCATGGGATAGTTAACCATGAAACTTAGTAGGGACAAACCTTAATGAAGTGTCAAGTGTGACCAAATACCCACATTTTTCTCCATCGGTATAGCAACACTTATCTATGATCCAGATAACAAAATGCCAATGCTTGATTTGTTAAAAAACTCAGATTGATGGTAATCACAACACATCAGGATCTCCATCCTCAACTTCTCCATAAACTACGAGCCTCTAAATACCAATAATTTGGCAGGGGCAAGTTTCCAATGGATCTCTCACAAGGTGAGATATCAATATTAACAAGTGCGAATCATTACAAAAGACAACTCCATTCACACGGTATATTCAGTTGATATTCCTCAAAACAAAAATATACACACTTCATTAACCACCAGCCATTTAAGTTTCATCTTCTACATATCATTGGTTAGGGTCTTCTCAACCAGTCATGAAGTAGCAATAATCTTCCATAACCAAAGAAATACACAATTCCCAGTCCGTATTAATGCAAACTGATTTGATTCAAAATCATATCATTTTTATCATTTTTTCACTAATAGCACCAAAGCTTATAAGACCAACCAAAGAAAATCAAGGCCAACATTCTATGACCACTTTCCCATACTTCATAGGTATTCCAAACAAGCTCAGTATATCTACTACCTTCTACAAGTAGACGGTTCACTCACTTTCCTATTCAATGAAGGCTGTATTGCTTCAAAAGAGCAAGTGACCCAAAATAACCAGTGTCTAGGTAGGAGCCACAACTTTTCCAGTGAATTCAATCACAAGAAGATTTCCCAAAATTCCTTGACCAATTACAGAACCCTCAATCTCATCATTCTCTGTCCAGAAGAACAGATGATGCAGCACACCTCCATATTTGTCCATCCAGTGAAGTCAATACAGAAAATAAAATGTGTGATCATACATATAGCATGCTAAGCACACTTCTTGTCTTCATTTCTGAACAATTAAAAATTTCCTTACAGGCATATATTCCAACTTAGAAAACTAGCACTTCAGTAGATTTCTAAAATGGCTTGAACCAACACAGCTCCTTTGTCCCACAAAAATCCCCTCAACATATCAAGGGCTTTTAGACTTGTCACATTCACTCCACTGTAGGCATCATAATGCATAGGCTTCATTTAGTTCACATCCTAGAGCAGCATCTTTGTCATGACGCATCTGTCCATAGACAAATTCACTTGTGACCACACTGCTCCAAGTATTACCAAGCACACGTCTTAGAAGATCAAAGAGATGCCATGCTTCTGGGGTAAAGTGATCTCCAATAAAATAATACTTGGGTATACTGTCTAATTCCTCATGTGCTTTACCAAAGGAAACAGCAAGAAGATAAATACTTACCTTAATAATATGATCCAGAACTACCAGTTCCCATGTAACTGCTACCACCCATCCCACGACCAGAGTACATTGATGAGTAAGAGCTACCGCCAACCTATACACAGGCCAGATATAGAATAATTACACAAAATAAAAAAGATTTAATGCTAAACACTGCCATTCAATTGGAGAAGGTTAGCATACATCACTTCCACGGGACACATAATCACCACCATAGCTTGCCGAGTACATTCCACCAACATCACTACCACTGAAAGAGCCTGGAAAAACAAGCAAAATTGGAGAACAAGATCACTTCAACAAATGCACAATTGATGGTGAATGCAAGTCAGGTTGCTACCAACTCAACACACCTCCATAACTTGTGCCCTGACGACTGCTGCTATAAAGCCCATGTGAATCCTGATTTGAAGCAGAACTTCTGCCACCACCATATCCTAGATTAGATCTCCCAAGCCTACAAACCATAACAACGAAAGTGCATTAACACAGCAACAAATGGGTTAGAAAATGGGGATAAGTAAAAACTACTTTTAATTCAAAAACAAGAACATACCTATCACCATAAGCATCAGCATACTGAGAAGCACCAGTACCATATTCATAGTCTAATCGAGCTCTAGATTGGCGGACACCAGAGTCGGCATAACGTGGGGAAACATCGTCCTAGAATTATAAGAGACAAATCAAATGCACTTCAGAAATTACTCATATATGAAAGAATTGGAAAAACATAATATGGTGTAAAAATAACATTATGGCAAAACTGTATACACAGTCAATACTAACCAGAGCAGCATATGGGCGTTTTGAACCAGACATGGAGTCATAATCACGGGCACGTCCCTCACGGTAACTTGGAGGAGGAGGAGGTCTTTCAAACCTATGGCCATTGCCACCATCCACATAAGCTCTCCTTGGTGCTGGACGTGTTGTAGTTCTAGGAACATCAGAGTAACCAGGACCACGGGAGGAGTAGTTGTCTCTATATGATTGGCGTCTCTCTAGGATGGCCCTAGGACCATAAATTGCAGCAGCTCTGCTCCTTGGAGGAAGTTCATCACGCCGACCATATTCCCTCTTCAGGCTACTTTTCGGATATGAATTAACTGTCAAGAAAGTGCAAAACTATATATTTATTCATACCGGCAAAAGTGCAGTTCTGCATCCACACAATGCACAAAATTAACCATACCAGGCGCTCTCCTGAAATAGGGCCTAGCTGGAGGAGCCAGGGGCCTGCCTCTTGTCGGAATGGACACAACAGGGCGTCTATCTCTCAATCCACCAGGTCTCTTCATACCGGCTGGTGGGACACGACTTCCAATGCCTCTTACTCCACGCACAGGTAGATTGCGTGGTGTTGGATGACCCCATGAACTCCTCAGAACTCGTCCAACCCCATGACTAGATCGCAGATCTCCGCGACCAACATGCTTTCCTTTGCCTCTCTGGAGTGGTCTTGACAATCTGGCCCTAACTTTAGCCTAAAAGGTGATGACCATAGCTATTACTCAAGCCAAGGCAACTGATGCCAACGAGTATATCATTGAGTAATACTGAAAGCATCTAAAGCTCTTAAGAACCAAGACTAACCTTGCTGTCTCCTACGCCCAGCTCTGCATTGTTAATACTTTTAGCACATGTCACTGCAGCATCATGAGTGTCAAATGTGACAAAACCAAAGTCCCTTCTCTTGGCAGAAGGCATATTCCGGGCAAGCTCAATCTTTTCAATCTCTCCATATTTCCTAAGAAGCTCTCGGACACGGTCCTCATCCCATGCAGTAGGCAGACCATCCACAAATACAGTTTTAACCTGTAACTTAAAGAATGTCATCAGCAATTCCAAAAATATTCACTAAGCACGTTCAATTGAAATTCGCCTCAGACAAACCAAAAAGAAAGTATAATACCCAATAATATATTCAACAAAACACTTTTTTCAAGAAAGTATACACAACTTTTGAGAACTACAATCCACTTTTTTCAAAGAGATGTTGTATCCCATATATAAACCTAGATTCAGTGACGTTAGAGTAGATTGATGCCATATCCAAAATCAAATCTCCAAGAGCAAATATAACTTTCAAAGTACTCAGTGAGATATTACTAGGATCCCTAAAAGCTTAACAAGATATATCCAAGATCAACATCACATTTCAAAAAAGAGTCAAACCATCAGGAGCTGCAACCACCCTAAAGAATGCAGAAAAGTTGGAGCCAAAAATTACCTGTGCCATTATTTCATCACCAGGGTCAATGAAGGAATCTGCAAAAGAAACCTTTGCAGGTCTATCAACTCCAAACACAACATCTCTTTTTTGAAGGCGCTTAAAGGCATCCATGGCTTCTGAACGAGATGAAAATTCCAAAAATGCAAACCCCCGATTCATTCCCTCATTGTTACTATCTTCAACCAACGTCAAATCCTCAACATTCTCAACTCCATAATGTTTCAACTTCTCTTTCAACTGGAACCAAAGTTGATAACCAATTAGTTGGGAATTTAGCAACTCCTACTAAAGACTAGTTAGGTTGATGGTGACAGTAAGTGAACCAATATACTTACGGCTTCTTTTGTCCATGTCTTGCATATGTTACCCAGAAAAAGGGTGTCACTGTCTTGGCTTGGAGTAACACCACATTGTTTCCCATTAATCTGGAATTGCAATCATTAACACACAATTTTACAAGGTGAACATATAAGTTCCTATTTCAAACCATGAGAAGATCAAAAATTACCATCGGGTGTTTGAGCTCAGTAACAGCTCGTTTTGCTTGCTCCACAGTTGCAAAACGCAAGAATGCAAAACCCTTGTTCTTCTTAGTCTGAAGATTCATCATCAACCTGACTTCAGTAACCTCACCAACTGCACCGAAAACTTTCCTAAGATCACCCTCAGTTGCAACCTTGTCTAAGCCACCAACAAATACTTCAAACTCTTTACGTTTGCGTCTCTCCTTCACAACTTCGTGGTGCTCCTCTTCATCTGCATCAACCAGTGCTGCATGCTCTTGATCCTCACCAGTATGCTCATCCTCCTCTTCACCCTCAAGTTCTTCATGAACATCTTCCATTTCCTCCTCAACCATATCACCCTCTTCTTCTTCTTCTTCAACCTCTTCTTCTTCTTCTTCTTCTTCTTCATCGGCATCCTCCTCATGTTCTTCCTCTCCAACATCTCCCACCTCCTGAACATCCTCATGTTCTATTTCCTTCTCATCATAATCAACCCCACCATATTCTTCAGGGTCATTGTCCTCCAGCTCCACCCGTTCATCTTTTTCATATTCATCTACAGACTCCTTCACCTCGTCTTCTTCTGTCATGAAATAAGGGGCGATGAACCAGCCAGTCAAAATAGGCTCAAGTTCAAAAGGCTCAAGGAAACTTACAGTGCAAAAGTAACAGAACCCGCAACAAGTGTTCATCCTATTACTCATGCAATTCCCATAATTATGACAGAGATGTCTATCAGTATATGATAATGAGATCCTATGTGAGTCGCACCTTATAATAAATATATAGCTGTCATCCTAGGCTCCAACAAAAACAAAATTCTCAAGAAGAGGAAAACAATAGCACACGATCTCTCTGTGGTCGCTAACTGGATTATAAAAGTCGCAATGTGCATCCAGTGGGAAAAAAAACTCGGCCCCTGATCATAACATGTGGATTGAACACCACATGTTCGATCCAATCCACATGTTCCAACTGAACTAATTCCATTGAGATCCATTCTACCATTATCACTCTTTTTTTTATGAAGTTTTTTTTTTATTGCCACCGGTGTCTTAAAACAGTGTCCCAACTAATTTCAGGGGTGCACAGGCTCTCGGCAAAGAGTTTCCTACAACTGCAGCTCAAGTAATTCAAGGGAAAAATCCCAGTCCAAAGGCCCTTAGAAATTGTTTACAGAAATTGTTTACTCCCAAGACGATTCATCCATGAGCAAAAACTATCTCAACTAAATTGGGCAGCCAACAAAAATATACGTATTATTCAGAAACAAAGTGAACGGGTTTACCAATAGAAACACAAAAAAAAAAAACAAAACCCAAATAGGGAAAACCGACACTGAGCCTGAAGCAAAGAACTACACAAGCAATTCCTCGTAATCTGCCACAGTCCCATAGAGAGAAAGGAAAAACTTTTGAACAATTCCAACAAGTCCAACACACACACACACAACGAAAGCATAGAATCTACTTTTTCAATCCAATCCAAAATCAAGTTCGATGTCCAAAACAAAACTTACTTTTCACCGGACCCAAGCCGTTCGCATCCGCTTTTGCCTCCTGTTCCAGTTTCACGGCAACCGGCTTTTCCAAGACCTTGACTTCCTCTACGATCGGAATCGAGACTTCCTCGACCTTCACCGACTCCTCGGCCGCAGCCTCCACCGGCTGATTCTGAGCCTTCGCGGTCCCTCTGGTGTTTCTTGCCGTTCTCTTCAGCCCCGCCGATGCCGCACCCCTCTTCACCATCCGCGGAGGCATTGTTTCACAATTTAGACGAACAAAGGCTCGAAATTTCAAAAATCGACTCAAAAAACCTTATTCGGCCTCAATAAGAACGCAAGAAAAGCTTAATTTAAAATTGAAATGAGAAATAATCAAAGGCCTAAAAGAAGATCCTAATCTTGAGAGTCAGAACTCAGAATGAAACCCTATGAGAGAGAAAACCGAACCCTAGAAGTAGAGAGAGAGCGCGCCCTGAAAAAGTGATGCAAAAATTAGATTAGATTATATTATAGAAAATAGGAGCTTATTTATAAAGAAGGAGAAATAGAGTGTATTGGGTATTCCACTCGGAGATAAGGCTATGCTGTGAGCGGCTATTTTAAAACTTGGCGTGCATCTATTGGTCAATTTTACTAGGAAGAATTGGTCTGCCGCATAAATTGTTGTGGGTAATGGCATATTTTCTTCATGGGATGGTGCTAGCTGGTATCGATAGTTATAAATTTGTTTTTTTCTTTTTTTTTTTTTATGTATCTTTTTAAGATTCTTAGTCATTAAGTAAAATATTAAAAAAAAAATTAAAATCCATAATGACTAGATTGAGTTTGAGAGACTCTACCATCATTTTCCTTCTTTATATTATTTTAAAAAATAATTCAATTCTTTTTTTTATATATATTGTGGACGTAATCGGAAAGAACCCTTTCCCTTTGTTTAAGTGCAGAAGAACGTTCACAAAAAATTTCCAATTTTCATCATATAAATCAACTAAGAATTAACTCTAACCTTATTTATATGGATTTTCATAATATAATTATCTTTCATCAACTAATTGAGGCCAGTCTCAGACTCTCATATTCCTATTCATTATTCTATTTTGTATAAATTTTGCCTTCCTATATAATATTTTATTTTCGCTACTTCTATCATCAAATGCCAAGAGTAATATTTTGAGCGAAAAAGTATAATTCTCAATTTCATTTTATTTAATTGGGGTAGCCTTTTCCATTATATGGACAGATGTTTTTATGGAATTCTTTTTTAAAATAATAATCATCCTCAAGAAAGAGGTTCTCGGTCCAGAACAACTGAATAGAATTTAGCAACATTCTCTCTCCAAATCCCTCGGTTTATCTGGATAAATAAATATATAAATATATTTATGTAAACGATTTTGAAGAAAACAGTGAATAATTTGTCAAGGACTCCAGGTCAAGCTACATCCCCAGCATCACCCATGAGACAACACAATTAGTTCCATCTCTCTGTTGCATATCGTCTTCATTCTGGTCTGCATCCTTTAAACTATAATCACACCAATGGCAAAATAAGAGGGAAAAAAAACATATTTTGGAAATTTGGAAAAATAAAGGAAGAAGACAGATGCCCCACATAACCCTTTATATGCATCTTTTAAACTAAATGCCACGTATGGCCTGAAACTATGCCACGTTACAAGGCTGCGTGGTTCACTGTTGATAGGGAAATGTCAAGACGTCTTTTAAAAGGGGTTTCCAAGATCAAAGTTCAACACCTTCATGATGCATACAAATATGCATCCGCATCCCCATGTTGAAGGAGATTTTTTAAACCATAACATCACCTACTCACATATAGACTTGACAATTGCAAAAATTGAAAGAATGTGAATACTACTAAGTAATGTCTTAAACCAACCCCCTGCGGTTCCTACCTCTCCCTCCAGCAAAAAGCAATTTTTTAGAAGTTAAAGAACTTGAAAGCCTTCAATATCTAGTTCCTAAATCGTAATCTTTTAATAAAATTTTATTTTACCTATAAAAAATAAAAAAATAATAAAAAACTTGAAACCTCTAAGAAACACTGAGAAAAAGATAAATTTTGCCGGCGGAAAGGCAACAAAACTCCAGTCATTTATTCCCAGTCACTCTTGTTGTAGCCTTGAAACCCTTCAAATCATGAACGGAAGTTATTCCCAATGACTTTTTTTTTATTGGTTCTCAATGATAATATTGAAGTTAATGATAGCAACGATTTATAGAAATTGAAAGAAAAATGGTTTTGTGTGCTTACCACTAAGAGAACCTTCAGGCGTTCTAATCACGAAACGGTGTGAGATCAATGTTTAAGTGCTGCTTCCCCTTGCTTACCCTCTACAAGATGTCAATAGAGGAAAACATCCAGCTCAAGGGCTGTTAAATTATTTGCAGCTAAAAATTCCAAAAGAGAGGAGAGAAAAAAAATTGTGTATTAACTCTTACAACATCAGCAACATATTTAATTATTTGATTTGATTTTACGTGGAAAATAGATTAAGCATGTTTTCGTTTGTCCATAGCAATCAAAGTAAGTTGATAATTAATTGTAAATACTACGGTTATTAAAAGAACCATGTACAATAAGTATGGTAACAGACTTACAGCGATTGCCACAAGCTCTTCCAGTAGTTCCTCCAAATGACGAAGAGGCTATTTCCAAAAAACAATCAAAACATAACCTATTTAGAGCTTCAATAAAACTCATTATAATTAAAAATATCTCTACATACGGGAAAACCTCAAAGGAGAGTAAAGTGTCGGAGAAAAGTTCCATGAATCCTAGGAAGCATGATGTATGGAAAACTCACCCATTGAGTTGGACCATCACATGGTGCATTCAAAGGATCATCGTGCACCTAATCATCCAAAGAAGATGTTAGGAAAATAATAATAATAATAATAATAACAATGAAAATGAAAATGTTATGCTTCACTTATAAAAAAAATGTCATACTTCTAAAAGCTAAGCCCGTTCATAATTCATATTGCACTCATTTGATTAGCATTCAACTTATATTAGACAGAAGGGAATATTTGAAAAGGACAGTTCCTCCTTCCTGGCATACTCGAAGAAACACCAGTGTGTAGGAGGCACTGCCTGTAATTTCATTATTAACTCTCAAACATTCAAGTTTCACATTGACACAAATCAGCAATGATCAGCTTCAGCATATTCCTGGTACCTCCATGAAAATTCCATCCACTCCAACAGCAACTGCTGTCCTTGCAATACATGGTATCAGTTCACGAAGACCTCCACTGGCAACACCTCCACCATCCAGCTATATGAGAAAGTAGAAGTTTAATCCCCTTGATATGGGAAAAGTGAGAATCAAAAGCAAAATCAGGAAATGAGCATCCTACGGCATTTTTTTTTTTTTTTTTTTTTGTGCACTAAAATTGTGGGAAATCTTGTCACATGAGAGCAGCATAGATATATAGCAAAGAAAAGCATGTTACAAAACTGAATACTCCAGTTAGAGTCAGAACAAACACTGGAAGGAAAGAAAAAAAGGGCTGGACACAGTCCATATCACCTGCATCATAATGGTATTCATTTATAGGAGTTGAATTGCTAATGAATACACCCTAGACCCTGCGACTGTCAGCTTAACAAAGGAATCAAATGCCTTTTCTTTAGAAGAAATCATAGGTCTAAATTGCTACTATAACAGCAACAAAACAATAAGGACGCCACATAAATGAGGAATTATTAAATGGAACATTCAACATCGGCAATGCCTTTCTTTCGACTATCCATATTCCAACATAAAAACCAGTTTATTATCTTAATATTACTAAATAACTATGTTTTACTTATAAAAAAAAAATATTACTAAATAACTATACTTCTCCCCATATAAATTGCCAGCCATTCACATATTTGACAGGAATGTCATACATGACCTCTCTTTTGACGTAAATAACAAGGTTATTTGCACAATTCACAGCTGTGCCACGTCAAGATTTTCCACACCTTTTTCCCAGCAGGCTGTTGTAATGCATGTGTGACATCAGCTACCTGTAGTGCAACACCTGGTTAGACTGGAAGGTCTTCCAGACAATAGTACATATACAGATGCAGCATGCAGCAAACATCACCCCAACAGGTTAAGATCAAAAACACATGGGCACACATTATAGTTATCTTCATGACGGTTCCATTTAGTTTTTTACAAAACTCTTTTGTTGATGTAGAATGTAACATTGTGGGGATCTAGAGTTATATCTTTTCAATTAAAAGATAAATGAAGAATGACGGAGATCCTTTTTTTTTTTTTTATAAGTAAGAATGACAGAGATCCTCGAAGAGGGACTTAAAGAAAATACATTTTAATGCTTATTGATTAAAACAAATCATTATTAAAAAGACTCTAAGCTGTTGAAGAATATGTCAGCATGTGTGGATGTAGATATACGTTTGGGTTTAGTCTACCAGTTGAAAAGTAATACAAAATTAATTTAGAGATGGCTTGTATGCCAAAAAGAAAAAAGACCAAACTTCACCATCTAATTCGAGGCCTTGTTACAAAATTGTAGATCTAGAACCTTGAAGGCACTTACCAAGTTTAAGAAAATACATTTTAATGCTTGTTGATTAAAATAAATCATTATTAAAAAGACTCTAAGCTGTTGAAGAATATGTCAGCATGTGTGGATGTAGATATACGTTTGGGTTTAGTCTACCAGTTGAAAAGTAATACAAAATTAATTTAGAGATGGCTTGTATGCCAAAAAGAAAAAAGACCAAACTTCACCATCTAATTCGAGGCCTTGTTACAAAATTGTAGATCTAGAACCTTGAAGGCACTTAGCAAGTTTAACTTACAACAGGACAATTAGCATCTCTAATCCATTCCAAATTGCGAGGATCAACAACCAAATCATCTGCAGAACAACAACCAAATATGCTTAAAGAACCATTTGAATCTTTGAACGTACAGAGCAGAGTCAATTGGTCTAAGTTTTAAAGAAGTATAGGGCTCATAAAAAATTTGTAACGGCTTCCAATTAAGCATATTTGCAGCAGGAGAGCAACCAACTACTTGTGCATTTGAAACCAAAACCAGAAAACTTACTATAACCAAACATAGTTCCTCTTTCACAAACCATCACATTTGGATTTCCAGCCGATCTAACCTTCTCGGCAGAATTTACCATGACCTGCAAAATATGAACAATATATAAATTAGAAGAACAGTTGGAACAGAAAAGCTGTATACATGTCAACAGAGGTTGTAATTTGTCACGTTCATAAAAACACTCACAGAAGGAGCACAGAATTGGCCTTTCTTGATATTTACAATTTTGCCAGTCTTCGCCGCTGCAACTAGAAGATCCGTCTGCCATTGTAGTAGGTGATAAATGAAATAAATGATTTTTTTTTCTTATTTTGAATAAGAAGAGATCACATGCCCATTTATGTTGAAAAGCTTTCTGATCATGGATGCTGAATGTATGGTAGAAAAAAAGTTAACCTGACGGCATAAGAATGCTGGAATCTGAATAATATCTGCAACTCTGCCAACTGATTCACACTGGCAAAAGAAAAGATAACCATCTTATTAATTGTGTCCTTCACAGTTTGAACAAAACCAGTTCCAGACTTAGAATGTTATTTCATTCTGATAAATCGGTATTGACACCTCAAGCAGCCACGAAGAAGGCTTTAGTGTCTTTAGGTTAATTTTCAGATTTGGCAACTTGGAGCTTTTCATGTGTAGTGATAACAAACAACTTTCAAACGAAGCAAGACTTGCATCATCTTAAAGCTTACATTATAAGAGTCTGAGGTTTACAAAAGTTTTAATCTTTTCCTGCTACTTGAACCAAAAGAAAAGTGTTTTTTTCCAGTACAGGGCCAGATCAGTAGCATCATATTACTTTTTTAAGTGTTTTTTTTTCAAATGTATTGATCTATACTATTTTTGAATTTCTATGGTGGACATTGCTACAGACCAGAATCAAGGTTTCCTACAACTGAAGATGCATTACGACATTGGCCACAGTTCTTCATTTTCCTTGTTTTACACGATTAAATGCATAGACTTCTGGTCATATAGGTATATATGCAGAAATGCTCACAAGGTACACAGTTAATCCGGCCAAGGAAATTATAACAACGCATTTCCTTGTTTAAAGAAATCACAATTTCCTTTATGTTTTCTCTCTTTTTCCCTTCCCTTTCCTTCTTCAATTCATCACAACTTCATCTTATGCAAAAAAAATGCAATTTGCTCTTATATCCCCTAAAAGATTCATAAAAATGCCTATTTCTCATTTGCTTGGGAAGGATAGTGAAATACATCTGAACACCTAATTCTGAAAGCAGGGATGCTATGCCAATGTATTATCCAATCTCAATTGACAACAAGTACACATCCAGTTAACAAATATGGCAACAGCCTTATGTAAAGTGAAGGTAAAAATCAAACAGAAGGAACAAGAGTACCATTGTAAAGAAAAAATACTTGCCTGGATAGTTTCATGGACATCAGTCACTACAGGAATGTCATATGCTATTTTAACCTTCTCAAGTATCTGCAGATAAAGTGGAGAAATAAGAAAGACGTTAACCTTCTCAAGTATCAATTCAACTTTTTAGTTCATATCCAACATTCATGGTTTTCAAAAGTATATCAAACCTTCATCCCAACAACTTCAGATGCAAAAAAAAATTCTCCCTTCCATTATGTATGAGACATCCAACATTATCAAGATTCAAAACCTCAAAAACTACAATGGTTGAGTACTACATAATAATAATCAAAACCTTCAAGCCTTCGATCATGCCAGGGCCTCGAAATGATTTTGAGGATGTTCTGTTAGCTTTATCGAAGCTTGACTTGAAAACCAGAGGCAACCCAAGTCTACAAGATTCAGAAACAAACTCTATCAGAAATTCTACAAGGTTAACTGGCAATCGAAGTGAATCGCTTTAGCTGCATTTCTTGAAAATAATTGTTCTCCTTTATATTGTAGAAAACTGCCAAGAAAAAAAATAGAGGAGATTCAAAGTTATCATTGTTGCATGAAACATGAGTATCAGGGGTATTTTGATATTGTGTGTTTTCAATATAGTTTCAAAGTCCTAAAACTAAATAACAAGTAATATAAACGCCCCAAGCAATGCAATCTTTATGGAGAGAAATGACTCTTTTAATCTCCATAGAACAAAGAAAAAAGTTACAATTTTCCTCAAGCAATCTATTTCTGCATCAAAACAAACTATGCCATTTCATTAGAACACCCAATTTCGCTCACGAAGAAAATGGCATAGATCACAAATAGAGGGAGTTACTTTGATGCAACAGTCTTTATGTGCTTTGCCATTCGAAAAACATGCTCCTCAGATTCAATCACATTGGGACCCGCTAATAGGAAAAATGGTTCTGCTGCCTGTTAAGGTTGAGAAAATCAAATAAGCTATGAGGATCTCAACACACATCTAAATAATCCAAAAAAGCTAAGCAATACAAGCCTTGAGCTGGTTAAATAGCACTGCTGATGAATCCATCTCCTCCACTACGCTTAAGTACACGAGAAGCTGCAAATAGCAATTTAAGCGAGGAAAGAAATTAAACCACGAAAAATAGCACAAAGATAATGAGAGTTTACAAATCACCAACAACTTATTTACCACTTATCAGACAATTCTTGTTAACTCTTTTTCATAATTGTCATTATCCTACTCACGTATGTGGTAAACATTTCCTACATAATGTGTGTGTACATAAATGGACACGTGACACACACACGAATACTTTTACTTACATCCATATATTATTTACATACGCACCTACATTCGCAGACAGAGTTATCATGTATGCAAACGCATGCATAATACAACTTCGTGCATACAAATTTTATGCTCAATAACATGAAATCCGAGGCACAAACAGAAAGAAAGCAGCAATCGAGTACCATTCAGAAGAAAATAAAAGAATAATCGAAAGGAACTTCAATCAAGCCGAAACATTGTAGCGGGTAACTTTTCCTACATTTTCTTAGAAACCGAACAGAGCTTAAAGCACAAGAAAAAGAGGTAATTAGTATGTCAGAGTTAACGCGATCTAAGTCCATTTTTGCGTCGCAAATCAGAAAAAAGAAAGAAGAACAACAAACAGATTTTCAAAGAGATCAATCTCCGAGTCCACACCTGGTTTATCCGAAGCAAAAGACAGCGAAAACGAGAGAGGTGGCAGAGAGCGTCGATAGAAAATTAAGATTCGGGTCTAATTTAATATCCGCGAAGCTATCGGGTTCGTTAATTTTGTGTTAAATTCTTTTCAACAGAATAATAATATTTATGGAAAACACTATTATGCTATTTTATTTCACACCTCTATTTGACTGCTTGCTCTTTAGTTAATAATTAAGAAAATAATTTTAAGTGTATTGAATTTTTTTTTAAAATCTTTAAATGTATTAAAAAAATTTATACCGGTGGTCAATATGGGGCGGCATAGCCACACCCAATACTTATTCCTCAAAAACACTAATTTATTTAGATTCATCGTTAATTTATTTATTTCAAAGAGAAAACTTTAGAAAGAGTCGGACTTCTAATAGCCCAAGAGCAGCTCACCACTAAATAACTGACACCTAAGCTTTCCACCATAGCTATTCTATGGTTGCACTACATCTGATTATTGTGTATTTCATAATAATCTCCGAGGTGTAATTGCACTTACGGAAAGTAGCTGTATGTAAATCTTTGTAATGCTAGTTGAAAGTCATTGAAAGCATTGTTATGAATACTGTACCGTACCGGTCGGTATTTTTTGTACCAGCTACTGGACCGGTATAGATATATTATATGTTTCGTACCGGCTGATATTTCAATTTTTACCGGCCTGTGTACCGATTTGTACGGGCTGATATTTTGGCCTTATTTTTTTTTTCAAACTATAAGTTCATTTTTTGACCCTTAATTCAAACTAGACTATTTATAATTTATATATCTATGTATTTATATATAGACTATTATTTTGAAATATAATTTATATATGTAATTTATTCATATACCGAAATGTTATTCCGAAACGGTACTAATATCGAAATATTTCGTTCCAGTAACTCGATCGGTACGGCATCCGGTACGGTATTCAAAACATTGATTGAAAGTCAATATATAGTACTTTAGTGACTCACAAAAGAAAAAACTCTGATGCCCAGATGGTAACTCAAAACAAGGGCCGAATTGAATCTTTTATAATTTTGATAAATATAAATTAAATACACAATATAAAATATTAAACAGCATCAAATATATAGAATAAGGATAAGAAAAGAGCACACTTAATATTTTATTGATGTTCGACCCCACTGCTTATATCCATTCCTAAATCTACTCATTGAGTATTCAGAATTTATTGGAAGTTCAATGGACAAAGGAATCCGAGTCAATTTCACCAATTTGATTTGTGGAGTACTGATTTGTCTAACATAATGATGTATGCATTTGTAGTCTTAATTGTTACTAATTGTTGATTTAACTTTGTAGAATTTTCTTTTGGTGATGCACTATCTGACCCCACATTTCAATGACTTTCAACTAGATGGAAGAGAGGGGCATTGACGAAGACGAAGAGAGGGGCAGAGAGCTGAAAGCTTATTTATCTATGGGTGCTTAGAATCGTTTTTGTGTGGTGAAGCCTATTTCTCTTATTGTTTTTTTCCTTACGTGGCAACTACTGACTGGAGGGCTGCTTTTGGGCGTTTATTAGCCTGATTGTTGCAAAGCGTTTTGCAATTTCAAAAACGTAAACGAAGAAAAGATAAACACATATTGAAATATAATATTCCCCATCTTGGAAAGATAATATTATCAACAACCAATTAGTTTTCCATCGATCAATGATCCATAAGATTACAGGAAGTGAAAAGTCTTTAAAAGTGTCAATGAGTTTCAACAAAACTAAATTAATATTTATTTAAGTAAAAATTTAATCCCCATTATAGAACGTTAAACTCACCATTAATTAATTATTTTCTCGATAAATAATAATGATATGAAAATTCTATTTACAAGTAGGTGTGAATAACACCTAACAAAATACTTATATAACATGACTTGATTTAAAAAAAAAAAGTTATAAAATTTAAATTTTAGAAACCAATCTCATCATATAAATGATGTTGATGGTATATTGTACGCATTAACTTACAAATAGATCCAACAACTCATGGTAATATTTTTCCCCACAAATTTGAACATGATATATATAATAGAGAAAAAAAATTAAAGGTAGTCTTATTTACTAAATGATTTTAACCATCATGAGTGGCACTCTTATTTACTGGCCCCCACGAATTCCGACATCCCAAGTGTCCCGACCACCGTAAGTTTTCCGTCACATTAGCCTGCAGCCTTCTATAAGAACTAATCTTCTTGAATCGCTTCCAATCATTGAGGACAGCCTTTAGATCCTTCACCTTGGCAGTAATACTCCGACAACAATTTGCATGGACGGTGGTCACTGCCCTAAAATCCTTGCTCTCTTGACAAAACCCACTAAAATAGAGGGTGTCCAAGAACCTTACAGTAAGATTCAGTTGTTTAATTATTCCCCCTTTAATTAGGTTTGATAGCACATCTTGCTCCTTCTGCCCCGTGGAGTTGTCCTTCTTAGAATACCATGTGTTCAACAGTGTGATGGTCTTGTTGTTCGATCGAACGTAGTAAAATCCGGTGTTGATCGGTTGTTTTTCCGACCATGGATCGCCGAAAAACATGTCAGTACTGATCTGTAGATCCTCGGTTTCGTTTTTGCTTAGCTGTGAAAATGGATTTCTTAGCCACATTACATCGGTATCCTGTTGCAAGGGAGACAATCATGTTAATTAACCATGAGAAAGTCATTGACGTGAAGTGCCGTACGAGAAAAGAACTCAAGAGATCAACATTCAAACAAATTAAGTTCCAACTAGAAAGTTCAAAGCTGCTCAAATTCTGACATCGTGAAAAAGATCAAAAGTGTTATCATGGTTTGTTCGTGGCAGTTTTACCTAAATAATGGACATGCATTGGAGATTTATGAATCAGCTGGTTTCATTGTTTCAAAAACCTAAATGAACATGCATGCACTAGCTAGGAAGTAGGAAAACATATCTCCTCTTATGACTATTCTCACTAGAAAATTAAACCTAATTAATTGTTTCTTCTATCAGGCACGTCACTATCTCAATTAAACTACTAGTATACTATCAATAATTTCCTAGAAAACCAAACCCAAACGATCATCATGTGGGTCGCCTTGATTGATATTGAATTAATTAATTAATTAGAAGCTTTTTGTTTTTTGCTCTAATGTTTGTGAGTACTGAGAACCCTAGCCATGATTTCATTAAATATTTTTAAAGATTCAAAACTAAAGGGGAACTAAACTAAAACCTCTCCGACCTACCAAAATGCAATTTCTATGCAAAAACGTCAGAAAACACCTGCCCAGAAAACAAAACCTCCTGCTTGGAAAAAAATTAAAAAAAAAATAGCATTTCAATGCATGACAGATAGCTAGTGGCCAAGTCTCGAGAAATTTTATGTCACAGCTGACAAATCATACGCGCGTCCACCGCTCTCAGCCATTTACAGTACTAGTTTTCCATGTTTATTTCCGAAACTCATGGCACCGATGTAGCTAGATTGCCGCGGCCAGCCATAACAGAAGTATAAAAACTAAAAACTCGTATAGTTTGTATCCGATGATCATAATTTCTTATCATTTCTTGTCTCAAATTTTTAAAAATATAGACGTTTATATATATATATTTAGGTTTTACTGTAATTAATATTATCTATAAATGGTCTTTAATATAGCGAGATTCACATCTTATATCTATAGAAATTGTATCTAAGACAATAGAATTATTAAAAAAAAAAATCATATTCCATCTATATATATATATATATATAACCTAACTTGTGTGTGGCTGCATCTACCTAGCTATCAGCAGAAAAAAATATTCCATGACAGGACCAGTCACCAAACGTACATTAAGTACTATTTCTTGTTAAAGGGATCATATATTAATTAACAAATTAATTGAAAAGCTTTTTGATACCGCAACCACATCAGTTTCATAGCCAAAAGTCAAGCTACGTACTTAACTATTTTTTTATAGACCAAGATAATCGTATGTTAATCATAATTAACCTACTTCCATGGCATGCATCATGTTAATCATAATTAATAACTATTCGATCTACTCACACCGTACTTCCATGGCATGCATCATGTTAATCTGTGAAGCATTTTCCAGTCCTAATAAGTTTCATGATCTATTAATGACGATCCAAAAATATTCCCATTAACATACTTATATATATATTTCGTAATTTAGTAATTTACTGCATGCCACTCTGAGTTAAGGAAAGCAATAATAGTAGGAACTTAACGTACCGTGAAGATGAAGTTGTAGCCACGCTTGAGAACTTCCATGAGAAAATGAGTTCTTCTCCACATCATCTTGATGAAATCCTCGGACATGTAAATCTTTTCTCCCCCAAAATCCACGCCGTCCGTTTCCAACTTATAGCAGTTCAAGCGTAGGAACTGGCAGCGGTCATAGGCCGTCTGATCTACGGCTACGAGTAAGAGGTGGTCAAGGAGTGGTCTAGTCTCCACCCCAAGCCAAAAGCTCTCAAGGAAGAGGTCAAGCATGGTGGTGTCTGCTCTGATGTCTTGGTCCGCGTAGGCCTTGTTTACGATAGCGATGATGACAGTTTTATTTGCCATGGAAGCTTTGGATAGAGCTTCTTCAAGCTCATCTTGTTGGGGGACATAAATATCGGTGGTCTGCAGGGATTATTATAGCTTAAAATTACTTTTTTAAGCAAATTAAGAAAACCCATATTCATCTTTGTGCATGGAATGACACGAAATAATAAGCTGCATGGAAGCAAGAAAAGTACTTAATTATTACCGTTTTTGAAGGTGTGCAAATGGATTCCTTTTGGAATGCATTGAACGGATTTCTGACAGAGGAAGACCAAACAAAGAGGCCGTAGAAGATCCCAATGAAGAGCAACAAGAGTAGTGCAGGTTTTCCAATAGACTGTTGTGCACAATCCATGTTTTTGCTGATCATCATCTGGTGAAATATTGAATGTACGTCGACGTTTGGATGGTTAGCTAGATCAGTAGTTCTCGCTTTAGGAAGAATTGATGTAAAAAATTAAGGATCTTAAACACAGAGGAAGAGGAAGAGGAAGAGGAAGAGGAAGAAATGGGTTGGAGGTTTTGGTAGAAAACTCATACAATGTGGCCGAGAGCTGAGGCCGACTTATATACGTACATGACACGCTTGCTTGCCATCGACTTTACAAAATCAAATGTCATGTCCCCCTCGATAGGATGTGTGTGTATATATATATATATATGATAATTTTTTTTTTTTCCCCAAATTCAGGAGATAGATCATATATATACCTGCATTTTACAGACATATATGCATGGCTTCAACGTTGAAGCCATGTAATTACTGCTCATGTATATATATGATATATTCAAAGTTCTATATATGGAATTATATATATATATATACAAGCTGGTAATTGGAATAATGGGAGACCATTTTAGTTTCGTTTTGTCAATAAATTGTTATAGACTCAATTAAGGAAGAAATGGGTTTAATTTTGACTTATATTGAGGGCTGTTAGAAGGGTTTCCGAAAGGATCATTAAAATAATAATATAGGACAAAGAATAATGTTGAAAGATCAGACTAATTCAGAGCACCAACATTAAGAAATTAGGTCACAATATAGATGGGTTTGTTGGGACGGGTGACACGTAATTCAAATGGTCTGGTCACCAAAGGGAGTTAAAGTTTAATACGTATGTTGTACTTCTTGTATACGAATTGTCAATGCTAGCTTCAACTTATTAATTCAAAACTATTCCGCATGTGTACGTAATTCATTGACTTCCTTTCATAATAACAAATTAATTAGCGGAAATGTATATTACACGCGATTACATTTATAAGAGCGAAATGACTATACATATATATTTGTCATAATAAAATAAAAAAGGAGGAAGTGGTATATATAGTTTGTGACATGATTTTTCTTTCTATAATTGATTTGATACGGTATGTAGAATCTTTTGGATTATTCATAGACATTCACATATTCCAATTTTGGCCCAATTGCTCATTCATAATGGGTTTTGGGCCCGGTGCTAGGGGGCTTGCTTGGCTATCTTTCCAATAAATCTAATTAACCAGAAATAAGAACTTTAAATAAAATATCAATCCATGAGTGCCCTGAAATTTACAAAATCCAACATGTCTGGAGTTCCAAAGTGCCCCAACCTTTTAACATACCCTTTTCCTTTTAATTACCAATCTTGGTATGTATAAATAGAGGATCTTGCTACTTATATAAATGCCAAACACATATAAACAATCCAAAGAAAACATCCAAAAGGAAAACGAGAAAAAGAAGGCTTGAAAAAGAGAAGAATGGACAACTGTTAAGAGAAAAAGGAGAGTAATCATCATCGTTAATTGGCTTAAAACCCCTGAACACTAGAGGATTGATCACAGAAAAATGCAGGTCCTCTGCTTTCTCTTTGTCTTTTTGGACTTTGGAGGATCAAGAACCAACTTGATAGAAGTATCGAAGACAGCCTTCAGATTCTGCATGTTTCATCAGTAAACTTTCATGTGACAGTTCTTGGAAGAATGCCTAACAATTAAAAAAGCATGCTTTCAAATCTCATACCTGCTGTGTCTTTGAGCTGCATTCTATATAGGCTATTGCTCCAATTTGCCTTTTTAGTTCCTCACCCTGGCATTAAAAGAGGTATTATAGAATCTTTTATTAAAAAGGGAACAAAATTCTTGACTGGCCTTTTTAGTTTTTTTTTTTTTTTTAATGGATTTAGTTTTTGACTATGTTTGTTTCAGCATAAACAATTCAAGGCTACATAAACATCAGACTAAGGACCATACAATCCAATGCAATAGTGTAGCTAACAGATGAATAAACAACAAAAGCTTAAAAAAAAAAAGTTGCAGAGTGTATAGCCAACCTGTTTTGTAGAAATTGTACATGCCCCGGGATAATTCAATTGAAACTGTTCATCCTCTCTCAGATCTGCCATTAATTGAACCGCATTAAACAGAAAATAACAAGACACAAGCATGAAAAAGCCAAGGAAGAAAGGACACGAATTTTTGTTCTGTGAAAAACTGCATATACCAAACTTATGCATCCATGTGACAGACAAGAAAATCTTGAAAATTCTATAGGAAAAGAACTTTTCTTAATTCTTCAGTTTTCGTCTTCCACCAAGCATACTCGATTATTTAGAGCATTAAAGCAAGGGAAAAGTTATGGCAACAGGCATTTACAGAACTAACAAATTGATAAAGCAAAGAATCTATCACCTAGTTTGGTCCCCACAAGAACAATGGGCACTGATGGGGCATAATGTCTCAGCTCCGGAACCCACTACTCCAACATAATAAGAGGCACAAAGAAAAAGAAACAAGCAGAAAGACATTGAGAATCTGATCAGTATATACATTTGGTCAATGACAGAGAATCAAAAGAAGACTTCAATGGAGAGAGAAAAAAGAAAAAGGAAAAGCTTACTTTCTTTGCTATGTTCTCAAAGCTAGGCCTACTTATGAGAGAAAAGCAGAGAAGGAAAATATCAGCTCCTCTGTAACTTAACGGCCTCAACCTGTTATAATCTTCTTGACCTGCAAAAATTTTGAATTATTTCGATAAGATTTAAGTGTCTATTTTCTCTGCGTGGGAAGATTCATGTCATTAAATGCTTTAGGAAACATAGGATCCTGCCTTTTCGCCGACAGTCCGCCAATTACTTTCTTTCCCATTTTCTCAAATTAAGTGCTTGTTTGGATGAAAAGAAATCAGTGAGAAATATATGAAAACTGAGTCTTTCAAATAGTTGGGGATGATAATGGCGATCGCCATGGTTCTTATATAGTAACTAATTAACAACCATCGAAACAAATCGAAAGATAAAAACAAAATCAAGCATTATACAAATTAACCATGAGAGAGAGAAAGAGCACCGGCAGTATCCCAAAGACCCAGATTCACAGTCTTTCCATCAACCATAACATTGGCGCTGAAGTTATCAAAAACAGTTGGGATGTAATCCTGTGAAACAATAAAAGAAACCCAAAAAGCAAAACCCATTGGGAGGGAAATCATACGCAAATGAACATGAGAAGCAACTAACAAGAGAGAACACAAGAAATAAAGGGCATGAAAGTGAAGAGAGGTTGTACAGTCGGGAAAGTGTTGGTAGTGTAGGAGATGAGCAGGCTCGTCTTCCCAACAGCACCATCTCCAACTGTCACACATTTGATAAACCTTGTTGTTGTTGTTGTTGTAGTAGTACTGTGGGTAACGGCAACATTCGTTCTGTTATTCATCTGACAGCCAATGATCTCTCAGACGAACCAGAATTTCTTTGAGATAGTATGATGTTGATTGTAAGAGAGCGTATGTATATATGAGAAAGAAAGTTGAAAAGTTGCAATATTTTCTTCAGGCTTTTTTTGTGGGGGTGGTAAAGATCTGTGAGATCACTTTAATTCGAGCTGTCAGAGGCAAAAAGTGGATCCAAAAGTAGCCCACGTATGAAATAAATCATCATTTCAAATCCATTAATTTAAAAGTATAAACAACAAATATATGAGGAGAGAACGTTAATTAGTACAGGGTCCAATAAATTAGTTTTACTAAGGCAGAGCCCTTTTTTGGTGCTATTTGTAATTTGGATTAAATTATGATTAATTCAGTTTAATTTAATTTTAAATTAAATCTAATATTTAAATATTTAACTCTTAAATTATTAAATTCATTTCAATTTAAAGTTTTTTTACATGTGAGATGTACAACATTTTTCAACCTAACATATTTTCACACGTGAGACCCATCATCTTTTTAAATTTTTTATAAATATATCTAAATTTATTTTAATATTCAAATATATTTAAACTCATTTTAGGTGGATCTCACAAAACTTATTCTACTATCTCAACTCACTATTATTTATAAAGAACTCAACTCATATTAACTCTATTCAACATTCAAATAGGGCCTAAATATCTAATTGAATTGCCTAGATCTAATTTGATTTTTTTTTAAAGTTATAATGTGTCTTACTACGAGTGAGCATATCAAAACTCAAAAGGGAAAAATCCGAACATCGAACTGGGCTAAATTCAAATTCATTCCGTATTTTTATTTTTTGGGTAAAATTCACAATCATAGTAGCTAGCCGTAGAAATTAATTTGATTTTGTTTTCCTTTCTTTTAGAATTTGGCGACATATAATTTAGAATGAATCTGTATTTCTATTTGAATCCTTTCACTTTTCCTCAATACAAGTTGACTTGCTCGGAAAAAAAAAAAAAAAAAAAAAAAGGTAATCTAGGCACCTTGTGTGAGGTTTTACTTACCTTTTTATTTCCTTTCCAATCCCCAAATAATAGTGTGATCTAATGTGTCTAATGTGCTATATAAAAACTTCTAGAAAACAAAATAAAGAGAAGTGACTACGGTTATAACTCTATAACAAGATAACATTTTTTAATTTAAACACATTAAATCAAATGGTTTTATAAAAGTTAATATGTTATGGAAAATGACAAACATAGAATATCTTATACAATTATATTTTAAATGAATGGTATTTTTATAAAATAACTTATAAAATAGTATCAATGTACATAAATATTCATATTTTAAAATGAAGTTATATAAAAAGTTGTGTCTATATCATTATTTATATCTTATCAGCGAGCTAGTTGCATAATAAGATGAATTTATCATTTAAAAATAAAAAAATAAAAGACGCATGTTTAAGTTATAAATTAATATTTTCATTAGTTACCATTTGATCATTATTTAACACCTCACATTTTATAAAAAAAAATATATATTAAATATAAAATATAAAAATAAATAATAACTGATGTATAATAAAACGTTTAATTACTTGTACCACTGCTAAAAGTGTGTGGCTTGTCTATCAATATTCTCACGGATCATGAAATAGGTAATGATTGTCAGTACAAATTATAGCTTGAGAAAACATGGGAAGCTAGCTCTAGAACGACGCTAACCAAGGAGTAAAGGCATTCAGTAATGATATATGTATAGTTTTTTTTTAATTTATTATATAATTATATTTTAAAATGAGAATATTTATGTAAAATGGTGTTATTTTTATAAGTTATTTTACAAAAATATCTATCATTTAAAATTTAATTGTATTAAAATTTATAAAAATGGTTGTATGTCTACTATTTTCTAAAAGCCTAATTTTACAATATTTATCCAGCTTTGCATCGAAGAGAGTGGATAAAAAAATAAAAAATAAAAAAATAAATTTATGCCAAAAGTAATGCTAAGTATGAGTTTAAAATTAGTAAGAATGGCACGAATTCTTTGTAATAAATTAGTCTCACTAATTTTTTTTATTATATATTTTTTCATAATCGTGTCTACTTTTTTATAAAATGGATTTATTGTATATATATTTAAAAATTTAAAAATTATTTATTTTAAATAAATAACTTTATAATGATTTAAATCTCAATAAACAATGATATAATAATATATAAAAAAAACAATGAATAATATTTTTATTAGGAAATATGCCATCAGTATCAATGTGATCTTTAGCATTATGCACTAGAGTACAAATGGGCTTCCTGAGCAAACCACCCCCCACCCCCAACTAGTGCTCAAACCCAGCTCAGCCTGGGAACTGTAAATTTGCAGGCCTACCATCATAACGTCAGCCTTTCTACAAAATAAGGGGAAGGATGAGATAAATTGGCCCAAGTTGGTAGACTCCGTTTAGATATTTAAAATATTTTAATATAAAAAAATTTTATTTATCATCTTTACATTATATATTATATATAATTTTATATAATTTTTTATTATGTTATCTTATCAAATATATAATGTATGAATAATAAATAGAAGAAATCAATTAGTTTTAAAAAAATAAAATAATAATAAAAAAATATAATGTGTGATATATATTTCTTTAATATATTTATAAATAATAATAAAATGCTTTTGTGAATAATAACATCCTAAAGTAATATATGAAGTGACAACTCGTAGAGAACAAAAGCAGAGTTAAAAGTCACAGACTCACGTGGTTCTACTACTAAGCATACCAAAAGAATATTCATATTGACCGTATGAATATATTTTATTTTACTCTTAAATCTAGATCACTAAAAGTAGGGATAGTACCACTCTGGCCGAGAGGCAAGACATGTTGGAAACTTCAAATAGATTAATATTCCATTCTTTTAATATTAATGCGTAGTTAGATATATATATATATATATATATATAGAATAGATTGATATGCAATCAAAACGTACGTTGAATCTCTATACCATACACTGTTTATGTGACTTATTTGATTTAAAAAATAAATTTTAATATTTAAACATTACAAATCAAATTTTACTATTTAAATAATATAAATTATATGCTCTAAATTTCAGAATAAAATTACATCTCATCATATAAATCTTAACAAAACTAAGTAATGAGCATCACGTCACCCAAAATATAATCTCCATAAATTTTTAATCTTATCATTTAAATAATATGATTGATGTACTCTACATGCTAACTTCATAATTAAATTACATCTTATCATATTCTTAATTAAACTAAATAATGTAATAAGTCACGTCGCCCAAAGCGCGCAACTCCATATAATTAAACTGATAATTAAATGCTGCTTATTTTGAGTACCAGCTGTTAGCACCTGTATATATTAGCTCCAAAGAAACCTTATTTTATAGATATATATGAAAACCACTGCATGCATGGCCAATAACTATCTTCACCGCTTACTTTCATTTAAAAATAAATAAATTAAAATTAATAAATGCCATGATCTTTGATCGATCTTATAAACTTATAAACTAATAAAACTGATATTAATGATGATCAGATTTAAAATGTCGAACGTGAATAATGATGATAAAAATATATATATATTAGAAGGTGGTCTATATATTATTGCCATCCTTTCAACGTAGGTATCATATATATATATGTACAACTTCGAAGGAGAAGAGAAGAGCTTCGTCTGCAATAATAATATTTGTTCATAATGGCGCTCCAAGCTCCAAGTAGCCTTCCATCCTTTACATGGCTTTTGATATGCCTGTTTATCCTGGTTCTATACTCACTACAAGAAATTTAATTTTTAGGGACGAAATTAGTTAGGGACGAACTAAATTTCATCTCTAAAAGTCATTTTTGAAGACGAATTTTTCATTTCGTCTCCAAAACTGCCTCAGATACAAATTTCGTTCGAATGGAAAAATATCCATTCGAACGGAATATTTTGTGACCAAAAAAATCGTCTCAAAAAGAAAAACCGTTCGAACGGGGGATAAAGTGTTCGAACCACCAATTAATTATGTTCGAACAGTATATGATCTGTTCGAACAGTAATAATATTGGTGGGAAATTAAATTTGTTTTCCCGGGGAAAGTTAATAACCGTATGAACTTAAATTTATTACTTCGAAAGAAAATTTTTTTCATTAATTTGTTTATCATTATTAATTTGTACATATATTTTAAATTTTGTTTTTCCGATAAAAATGATTTATTTTCTGTTAAAGTATATAAATATAACTTTAAAGATAATATTATTTTGTATATTATCATGAACGGCAAGTAAAATGAAAAAAATAAATAAATTAGCAAACACGAGAAATAAAAATTATACATTAATTACATCTCAACTATATAATGTTCAATACAATATAAAAAAGTAAAATAATAACTAAAAAGACTATTTGGTGTTGAGCAGATCAACATCCTCTTGTAACATTTTCACGCGCCCATCCAGATCTCTAAGCTTCTCCATAATGGGCTCAACGAACTCAACAAATAGAGCTCGTACCTGATCCAAAGTAATCCCAGGAGGCTGTCTCTCAACAGCGGCAGTAGTACTAGTAGAAGCTGGATCAGTGGGCGGGGCACTAGGCTGTCCTGGTGCAGCCTTCCGCAAGTGCCCCTCGCTCTTGCTGAATGTGATCTTGTTGAGGGGCCCCATCTGTGGCGACCTCCGCTCAGTCGCTGAAACTGTAACCCCTGATCGAAGTAGGAAGTTAGATATCAGTAGTGCAAATGGTAGACTACCTCCACTAACATAGCGTGACTCCGATCGGATGCGGTAAAAGAAATATAAGGCCAGATCAATGGGGTCCCCCCGCCCTATCCTCAACAAAAATCTGGCTCGATCGATCCCAAAATCAGTCTTGTGTTTTTTCGGGTCGATGTTATAGCCGACAATCAAGTTAAGCATTCTAAAAAATGCTATGCAATCAGCCTGTCAGATCACTTTGCTCCCATCATATGGAGGAGCCGAAGGGTCTCGCACTAGATGACGCACCTGATCATCTGTCAAATCATCATCAGGTAGTTCCACATCCTCACTACCATCCTCACTATCATCCGGATCTACATGCGGAGCTGGTATGGGGGATGCGGCATGTGTGTCAGAATCAGATGGTGCAGCCGCTGGTCCCGAAGTAGCCGGTCCAGGATATGCGCCGACCTCGCGTCGGATGTCGAGGAACTCAGCAATAATACGGGGAGAGAAATTAAATTTAACTCCCCGGACTGATAGAGTGTAGAAAAGAGAGTCAGCACTCTCCTCTCCCAATGCACGGTAAAACTCAACGACCATATCTGGGTATGCAGTCCCCTGCTGCTGACAGATCGGTACCCATCCCCGCTCAGTGAAAATGGATTGTATGCTCCGTCCCTCCCACGAAAGATCAGAGAAGTCAGACAAAACGATCTGACGCTCGACGAGTACAGATCTCGACGCCTGAGTAGGAGCTGGTCCAGTGCTACTTTCACTGACTTGGTCTCTTACACGTTTTCTTCCGGTAGATGCCATTAATATACCTATTGGACCACAAGAAAATTAAGAATATAATTATAAATATTATATTTAAAATATATTATTTAAGAATTACACTTAGATTGAACTGTATTGAAATAATCCGTTCGAACTAAGAATATTCCATTCGAACTAGCATAGTTGTTCGAATGGAAGATTCTGTCAATTCGAACAGGCAACTAATATTCGTTCGAACGGTAAGTTTTTGTTCGAACAAAAATAAATCTGTTTGGCACGAACACGTTCGAATGGAATGGAACCCATTCGAACGAGATCGAACCCAAACAGCCATGGCTGAGTCGACTCAGCCATGGCCGAAACTCTAATCTACACCAAAATGGCTCGATTAAATCGGTATAAATGATGAAGAAGTGAATCTAGATCACTTCTACCGATTAAAATCCATAGATACAAACAAACCAAACCAAAATGGGGGGATTTCGAATCCGAAACCCCCCCTCCCAAACAAACGTCATTAATCTCAAAAAAATTCACAATAGAAGCCCATACCTCTTAGAAGAGAAAAATGGGGTGTTTCTTCGGCGGTTGAGTGGCGGTTGAACGGCGGAGATAAGCTGGGACGAGTCGGATGTCGTTTTGGGTTCGAATGCACAAGGTTTGTTTGATGGGAATCGAACTGGGTGTATAAGTATCGTGACACCTCGTTCGAACGGAATAAAACCCGTTCGAACGGTATTAAAATCCGTTTGAACTTGTCAATATCCCGTTCGAACGGTTAATACTATGAATATATTTCTAATTATATAACTATACTAATGTATAATAATACTGATATTACAAAGTACAAAAGTATAAAAATAATACTAATAATAGTATTATAATGCTTTAATATATACAAGTTAATATTTTAATATAACTATAATTTATATCCTAGTTTGGGTATAGTTATAACTATTGACTGAGTTATGATTAACTACATAAGAGGCATTGGCTTCATCATAGGCCTAGCCAAATATTGTAAAATGAGTAATAAGTACTATAACTAATATACTATAAGTACTATAAGTATATAAGTACTATAACTAATATAGTAATATAAGTAACTATACTATATAGTACTAATACTAATATAGTATTACTTAAAGGTATCATATATATTTTATAATATATATACTGTAATTAATAAATTTAATTAGTACTATATATTCATATAGTACTAAATTAGTATGTTAGTAACTATATTAGTATGTTAGTAATCTAATTAAATGACACTAGTGATTGCTGAATATAGTAATTAGGGTTCGAACGGTTTGCTATGTATCATTTCCCGTTCGAACGTTCTGTTTATCAGTTCGAACGTGAAACTCTAGGAGGGAATTTTCCCGCTAAAGGGTTTTACGTTCGAACGGTTATTAAATACCGTTCGAACGTAAAACTTTAGGAGGGAGTTTCTCCCGCTCCATGGTTTCCCGTTCGAACGATTAGTAAATAACCGTTCGAACGGGAAACTTTATTCAAATATTTGCAACAGATCTCAGAAATCAGAATCTCCCCATTTCCCACTCTCACTCCCTCACAAACAAAGTTGCGTCATTCTCCCTCCATCCAGTTCCAACTATTTTCATTTTAATTTTACTTTTTGTGGAGTTCCTTCTCAGTACACGCAATTCTCATCTCATTATCGGTATGTTTTTTATAATATTTTTAGCTTCCTATGATTTAGTTACTTTGTTGAAAAATTGTTGAAATTCTTTGATATTGTTGTTGGAATCCTTTAATATTATTGTGTTGTTACGGTGTTGTTATTACTATATTGAAAGTTTTTGAAAAATTGTTCATCTGTTTTTCGTAGTTGAAGTAGAATTGAAATCTGGAACGAACACGTTCGAACGTGTTATTCTTTACGTTCGAACGTATATTCCGTTCGAACGGTGTATATAAACGTTCAAACTTGTTCGTTCCAGATTTCAATTCTAGTTCAACTACAGAAAACAGATGAACCAAAACACAATACACAAACAAACCAAAACACAATCAAACTTAGAAAGATATTAACTGCAAAAGATAGCCCGTCTACAACTATACAAACATAAAAATTTTAGACGCTTAGTCGGCTAAGGTCATATTTTGGTTGGGTTTTGGAGTGTTGGGTGAAGAGTCAAGACTTTAGTGACTCAATCCAGTCATTGAAATTGAAGTTATCATTGAAATTGAAACTTATCATTGAAATTGAAGACACTCATTCTTATGGTTCTTACCATACAAGTAACTCAATCCAGTCCCATACCATTTTCAAATTAAAACTATTATTTCTATTACTTTTTGTGGAGTTCATTCTCAGTAACAATTTTAGACTTTACGTTCGAACGGGTTATGTTTTACGTTCGAACGGCATAATACATATCATTGAATTTGAAGACCCTCATTCTTGTGGTTCTTAATATTTGAATTAATTCACAAACTTCCTCTCGAAAAAATAATACACAAACATAATCAAACTTAGATATAAAGTCATAGAAATATATTATACAGACATAATCAAACTTAGATATAAAGTCATAGAAATATATAATACAGACCATAAAATTTAGATATAAAGTCATAGAAATATATTATACAAACATAATCAAACTTAGAAATATTAAAATTAAAATACTCCATCTCCCATCTTCCATGTCCACCACCTTAGCATTGCCACCACCACTATTATTTAGGAATAAATCCAAGCGCAACTAACTCTTGAAATAAAGCATTGAGTTGTGAACTTCCGGAGTTCCCAAAACCACTTTGGACATCTTGAGTTGGGTTTGTATTGACAGAACCGACAGAACCACCTTGGACATCTTGAGTTGGGTTTGTATTGACAGAACCACCTTGGACATCTTGAGTTGGATTTGTATTGACAGAAGCATATGATAGACAATTTTGTTCTGTCTCATTCATTAGTGTTGCTAGTTGAGTTGAAAGATTTTCAACCTGCAGAAAACCAAGTAGGATTATAGATCTTGGTTGACAGAGCATATTAGGATTAAATATGATTAAAGAGAACCTGTTACTGAAGAGTAAAAATATATGAAAAAATTCCATTGATAGGATCTTGAAGCCTAGCTTGCGCTTCATATATAAGTGTGTTAATCGCTTCATAACGATTATCGACCGGGATGCGATGTAGCAGCCTCTTTACATTACCACATCTGAAAACCTTATGAACGGCTCCAAATTGGATATATCCAACTGGACCTTTGAAATAAGGATAAAAAATACATCCCCCACATTTCCTTCTCACAAATTTGCATGCTTCACAAGCAGAACCTCGCCTACCTCGCATCTTGATTGGTGGTGAGAGAGCATCCTTCTCACAAATATATAGACGGATGATGAGCTCGCATCCTTCTCAATCCTGATGAGCTCGCATCTCGTGATGCGAGCAGCACACCATAAAACCCGGCCAATTGAAGATGGAATTGCTTCGAGCCCCACAAAAAGAGAGCATAAACGGGGGGCCAAAGCTCATTCATCAATATCCATAAAGAGAGCATAAACCATCCGGGGGCCAAAACTCATTCGTCCTTGTGCACATGACCAGACCGACAATATCCGTAAATTATGGAGATAGTATATCCGTAAATTATGGGGATATACATCCGTAAATTATGGGGATATACATCCGTGAAAAAACTCACATTTCTCACACACAGATTTCTCTCAACTCACAGATTTCATACCACCGAACTCTCGACCCTCATTTCTCTCAACTCTCATTTCTCTCAACTCACAGATTTCTCTCAACTCTCATTTCTCTCAACTCACAATTCTCACACACAGATTTCTCTCAACTCTCATTTCTCTCAACTCACAGATTTCTCTCAACTCTCATTTCTCTCAACTGAAATGGCCGGCTATCGTCCTTATAATATTGTTCCTGATTTGAATCGAGAACCTAGTTTGCCACAAACATTATGTTTCACTCCTGATGCTATCAATACCATGATAGCAACAGATAATTATTTCTTAAACAAGAGTGATGTGGAGGTTGTGGATGGAGGTCGAATAATGACATCTCAGTATGCAGCTGTTGTTACTACCTTGAGCCGAAGGTTACTCCTCAGGGTAAGTGAGATAGAGATGCTTAAAAAACAAGTAAGTGAATTGAATACTAAGCTTGCAAATAAACGAAAAAAAAAAGATATTAAAAGGACAAAATAATGAATTAAAGCTGTCTATGGACTTGTATGCAAAAAATTTGGAACCAAAAGTAGCAGAGCTGGAGAGAATGCGAAAACAAGTAGATGAGCCAAAAACAACTGAAATAGCGGAGCTTGAGAAGGAAAATGCAGGGAATGTCCTCAACCCTCCGGAAAATACCTCAACAACGCTCAACCCTGATGAAGATGCTTAATATATGTATTTTATACATATGTATGGATTCTATGTTTTGATATATGTATGGACTATATGTTTTGTTTTAGCTATATGTTTTGTTTTATGCATGGAGATGTGTTAGTTTGATATGTTTTGATATATGTATGGACTCTATGCTTTAATATATGTATGGACTATATATTCTGTTTGAGTAATATGTTTGCTACAAATGGGCTATATGTTCTGTTCTATGCATGGAGATGTGTTAGTTTGATATGTTTTGATATATGTATGGACTATATGCTCTGTTGTTGATGCACGCATTTGTTTTCAATAGGATATTAGACATGGATAAGAGTTGGATGTTGTTGGGAGATAGACTTGGGCGAGACTATAAGGAATATGCACAAGGGGTGAAGTTTTTTTTAGAGTTTGCTCGCATGAGCGTTGATAGTCGAGGATATATAAGATGTCCGTGCAAGAAGTGCAAGAATCTTAGTTCTTATAATTTTTTAGTAGTAGAGGATCATTTATTTGTAAATGGAATCGATCCTAAATACTCACCTTGGGTCTTACATGGCGAACCATTTCTCAAAGGAGTTAGATTTGGTAGTCAGACCAATCAAGTAGATGAGGGTAACGACACCGAAATAGAGGACATTAATGTGGATGATCCTGATGACAGTGACGATAATGGAGAGGATATGACTGAGATGTTAGGTGATATGGGTGCAGGAATGTTTGGGATGAGGGATGGAGAAGGAACATCTGCACAATCATTTGAGAGAAACGATAACTTTAGAAGATTGTGGGAGGATGCACATAGAGAGTTGTATGCTGGGTGCACTCGTCATAGCAAGTTGTCCTTCACAGTAAGGTTGCTTCATATTAAGTCTATTTGTCGTATTTCTGCCAAAGCTATCGACATGTTACTTGAATTTGTTAAAGAGGCTCTTCCTCAGGATAATGTAGTACCCCGTAATTTTTATGAAGCGAAGCAATTGAAGCGAGGGCTAGGATTTGATTATAATATCATCCACGCTTGTAAAAATGATTGCATTCTTTACTGGCAACAATATGCAGAATTTGACTCATGCCCAGTGTGTCATGAGTCAAGATGGACATCCGATAAACGTAATGTACCCCACAAAGTTTTAAGACATTTTCCGTTGATTCCTCGACTTCAAAGACTATTTACATCAAGAATAATTGCGAAAGATATGTCGTGGCATCACATAGAAAGAGTCCAAAATGAAAACTTCCTTTCGCATCCAGCAGATTCTTTACAATGGAAGAAATTTGACAAAGAGTATCCATGGTTTGCCGAAGAACCTCGCAATATACGTCTTGGTTTAGCAACGGATGGTTTTAATCCATTTGGCAACATGAGCACTTCTCATAGTACTTGGCCTGTCATATTAATGCCTTATAATTTGCCACCTTGGAAGTGTATGAAGGATCCTTATTTTATGATGACTCTATTGATACCAGGACCAAGGTCACCAGGGAATGAATTAGATGTATATCTGCAACCACTGATTGCAGAGTTGAAAGAGTTGTGGGATCAGGGTGTCAATACATATGATGCAGCGACATTGCGGGAGTTCAAGATGCATGCTGCAGTAATGTGGACAATAAATGATTTTCCAGCATATGGAAATTTGTCTGGGTGGAGCACAAAAAGTAAAATGGCTTGTCCTGTTTGTAATAAAGATACACATTCTCAGTGGTTGAGTCATGGTAGGAAATTATGTTTTATGGGACATCATCGTTATTTACCACATAATCATAGATGGCGTTCAAATAGAGCTATGTTTGATGGAAGGGTTGAGCGTAGGTTATTGCCACCAGAGTTATCTGGACATGATATTATCGTGCAGTTGGGAATGTTTTAGAAAACAGATTTGGGAAACATACCAGGGTTCGAAAGAGATTGACCACTATTTGAGGTTAGTGATGATCTTCTAAATTAATTATGTATAATAATATAATATTTTTCGTTGCTACAAATTAATCATTCACACAAACCTGCGCAGTGAACATATACAACTACTTCGCACGAATGGTGTAACTGACGTAGAAAGAAAGCATGAAGAGGAATTTGCTTCATGGTTTGAACATACGGTATTACTGTAAAGTTTCATTTTATAATATGAATTTCATACCACTAAAATCTATCATTTTTTTATATAATAATATTTATTGATGTAGGTTGTATCAAAATATGTTGAAAATTCAGAAGAAATTTCACCAGAACTGTATGCTCTGGCATGTGGTCCGTCTAGGCGGGCCATCCAGTACTCAGGATATTTGGTGCGTGGATATAGATTTCACACAGCTGACAGAGAAAGATATAGGAAAACTCAAAATTGTGGGGTTGTAGTCGAAGGAAGTCATGGGGATGATAACATTGACTTCTATGGAATTGTGAAAGATATTATAGTGTTAAAATACGTGGGAGGATATATGGTCTGGTTGTTTAAATGTAATTGGTGGGATGTCTCAAATCCTAGGTTGGAAGTGCGTAACGATAATTACTTTGTGAGTGTCAATACATCTCGCACATGGTATGAGGACGATCCTTTCGTTCTCGCTTGCCAAGCGAATCAAGTATTTTATTTAGATGATCCGGAATATGGAAACCCATGGCGGGTAGTGGAGAAGTTTGCACCAAGAAATGTGTATGATACTATTCCAGAAACAGAAGAACCTTCAGAAGAAGTTGATACTCCAACAAATGAAGAAGCATATCAAGAAAACGAAGTAGGCATCAATCTATTTGTTGATCTCAGCCAATATGATATGGTCTCATTACATAGAGAAGATGTTCAACCCGAAGTAATTGAGGGTGAAATATCAGAAGTCGATGAATCAACTGAAGTGTCTAGCGAGGATGAGGGTGATTGGTCTAGCAAAACAGATAGTGAATGAATTTCAAATATCAATTTTTGTAAGTATAATTTGTTTAAGGATATCCATAATGTTTGTTTGAATAATAATTTGTTACAATTTCAAATAGATATGCCTCATAAACGTAAAGCAACATGTGTGCCATCTCCATCCATTACTGATTCCCCGTGTGATTCACCTGTCATGAATAGTCAGCCAACACTATCAGACTCAGAACAAGGTATTTTATCAAATTAAATACTACAGTTTATGCTCAATTTAGGTAATATATCTATAAAATAAAAGTATTTAATTCAAATACTTGCTTTAATTACTGTATATAGCTGTTGTAAGCCAGCACCGAGGTAGAGGCACTACGAGGGGTGCTTGCATAGAAAAAGTAAGGAAAGTTGGTAAAATTAAAGTTGATATTCCTGATTATCACACCGGTGGCTCTGGAGATTCAGCAGCATGGCTTGCTTCTTTTGTTGGTACGCTTACTCGCACGTATGCACCTATTGCTACATCCTCTTGGTCTAAAGTTCCACAAGAAGTGAAAGATCACATCAAAAAATGTTGTTTGGTAATAACCTACATCTCAAGTAACTAAGTATTATTCATGTTACTTTTTGAATATTTAGTATTTATACTAATTGTTTACAATTATTGAAAGGATGAGTTTGAGCTTGATTTTGGCCGACGAGAGGATCGATTAACGGTTGAGGAGTTGATGTCGAATGCATTTCGGAGGTACAAAGGTCGATGTCATGCATATTATAAGAAGTTCAGTACTACAATAGAGGCGCGCCAAAATCCATTCCAAGCAATACCACCAAATGAATGGGAGAAGGTTTGTGATATGTTTGAAGATCCTGCCAATCAGGTAATTTCGCTGCTCTATTTTTTTAATAGTATATTATGATAGATGTATTAAACATATATATATATATATTTTATTTTTTTAGCAACGGAGTACTGTAAACAAAGCAAATAGATCAAACTTGAAGATACACCATCATGCGGGTTCTCGATCTTTTCATCGTTTGTCTAACAAAATGGTAATTTATTCTACTCCCTATTAAATATTAACATATAATACACTTTTCTGATTTAAGTTCTAATATATATATATTTTTTTGTAGAAAGAAAAAAGTCCTGCTGACTATGATCTGACCCAATTGTATGCAAAATCACATAAAAATCGTGATGGTGTTTGGACCAGTCCCGAAGCAGAGGCAAATTATGTAAGTTTAAGTTTCTTTAATTCCATTGTGACTATAGTTTTGTTACTTATACTAACTAATATGTTTTTGTTTTTGTAGGACAAGATGATATCTCTCAAGGAAGTTAATGAGGATCCATCTGATGCATCATCTGTCAACGATGTTCAGATCATTTCTCAAGTTCTTGGATCACGTTCTGGATATTTGAGGGGCTTAGGACGTTGCGTTAAACCATCTTCAACATCATCATCCTCTTCTCAAACTAGATCGAATGACGACAAAACTAAAAAATTGGAGGAAGCAACACTTGAAATAGAGAGATTGAAGTCTAAGGAAAAAGAGTTACTGATCAGATTAGATCAAGCAGCAGATCTTGAGACAAGATTAGAAGAGAATATGCAGAAGAGATTGGAGATGGAGGTACAAAAAGCTATGCTTCAGTTGCAGTCAGTTATGTCACAAAACTCTACACCACCACCATAATTGTAAAACTTTTTTTTTTCTTTAGGGTTAATACATTATAAAGTTTCAAAAAATTTGAACAATTGACATTTGAATTATATTTTGTGTAATACTAATATGGTATTTTTAATTAATTTGGTTTTGTTCTGTATGTTTCATACCGTTCGAACGGTAAAGAACCAATTCTAAATCCATTCGAATAAACAAATAACCATTCGAACAAAAAATAACCCATTCGAACAAATATCACGGAATACAGTTTGAACGGACGTAATTTGAATTCGAACAAAATTTATTGGTTCAAACAGTATCAAAATTTATTGGTTCGAACGAACTTTATTTGTTCGATTCAAAATTTTATTCCGTTCGAACGGAAAAATATTCCATTCGAACAAGATATTGAGATGAAATTAGTTCGTCTCAAAAAAAATATCCGTTCGAACGGTTTCGACTGGTTCCGCACAATTTCGTCCCTAAAAGTGATTTTTGAAGACAAAATTCAAATTTCGTCTCCAAAAACATTTTGAGATAGCCTTTTAGAGACAAATTAGAGACGAAATTTTTTCATCTCCAATTCTTTTTTAGGACGAAATTATGATTTTTTGAGACAAAAGTTTTTGTCTCAAAAAACCATTTCTCTTGTGGTGACTGGAAGAGATCCAAAGCCAAAGGCCGAATCCATTATAAGTTGCCCCCTGGGCCATGTAAGCTGCCAATTCTAGGGAACCTGCACCAACTGGCTTTCGCAAAAATTCCGCATCGTTTCTTCAAAGAGTTGGCCGATAAATATGGACCTATTTTTCAGTTGCAGCTTGGGGAGGTGTTGGCAGTAATCATCACATCACCAGATCTAGCCGAAGATGTGTTGAAGACACATGACCCAGCTTTCGCAGAGCGTCCTAGCGTTCTTGCAGTGGAGATCTTGTCCTATGATTATTCAAGTATGGTGTTTAGTCCCTATGGCGAGTACTGGAGGCAGATGCTTAAGGTTTGTGTCATTGAGCTCCTAAGTGTCAAACGCGTCCAGTCATTTAGATCGTTGAGAGAAGAAGAGGTGGGGAATCTTGTTGAGTTCGTGTCCTCTTCTGGGGGAGTACTTCCCATAGATCTGAGCGAAAAAATCTTCTCCGTGACACATAGAATAACTTGCAGGGCAGTATTCGGGAATAAATGCGCATATGAAAAGGAATTCATAAATTTGCTGCATGATATTATTAAAGTCGCTGGAGGTTTCGACTTACCTGATTTGTTCCCTTCACTCAAGTTCCTTGGTTTCCTCACTGGGACAAGGCCCAAGTTGTTGAAGATACAGAGGAGAGTAGACAATATTCTCGAAAATATACTCAATGAGCATAAGATCAAAAGAAGCACCACTTCAGCGGCCAGCAGCAAAGATGAGTCATCAGGCCATGTTCATCATGATGATATACTCGATAAGCTTTTGAACCTTCAGGCGGTGGGCGAGCTTGAATTCAATATAACAGATAAGCACAGCAAAGCTATTATGATGGCAAGCAAATACGATTTCCATGTATGATCTATTACCAGCATTTCCTTCTTGTTTTTTCTTCTAATTAATTACAAACTGATGGATCGAGCAACGTTATACAAAGATTTTTTTCAAGTAAGCGAGACTTCTGTCTACATGCAGGATGTTGTCTCTACAGGAAGTGAGACTTCAGCAACTGTAATTGAATGGGTTATGTCTGAACTGATGAAAAACCCAACAATACGGGAGAAGGCACAGGCAGAAGTGCGACGAGTGTTTTCAGGGAGGCGGAAGATCGATGAGACAGATGTTCATAAACTAGATTACTTGAAATCAATTGTCAAAGAAACCTTACGACTACACCCTCCAGCTGCCATACTCCCAAGAGAATCAAGAGAGAAGCGTGAAATTGGTGGGTATGAGATACCAAGCAACACAAAAATTATCATCAACGCTTGGGCCATGGGGAGAAATCCAGATTACTGGATTGATGCTGATTGCTTTCGCCCAGAGAGATTTCTAGGTTCTTCTGTTGATTTCAGAGGGGCGAACTTCGAGTTCCTTCCATTTGGTGCTGGTAGGAGGATATGTCCAGGCATCACATTTGCTCTTGCAAATATTGAGCTTACTCTTTCCCATTTATTGTATCACTTCGACTGGAAACTTCACAATGAGATGAAGCCACAAGAGCTTGATATGTCTGAGATTGTTGGATTATCAGCCAAGAAAAAGAATGCTCTTTACGTAATTGCTACTCCTTGGACGACTCCTACTCTTCCTAACTAAAGATATGCAGGGATCAATATCGATATCGATCGGGTTCTAATGACTGTTGTTGTTGATGGATTAATTGATATTGTACGGGAAGGCATGCAGCCAATCGATTCAATTATCATGTAATTGTAGTTTATTTTCCTTTTATTCAATGTGTATTAATTCAGTACCTAAACGTACAAGTACCAGTTTAATTTCATGTATGTTTGATCACCAACTTAATTAAAATCCTCGATCTCCTTTTTGTGATGTGTAATTATATGTAGTACTACTTGGTTTTCCTTTTATTTCACGTATATGTATGCTTTCATTATTCATCAGCCAATAACGTATTGATGCTTAATTAAAGTCAATTCCAAGCCAAAACTTATCTCTATGAATCCATGATCTTTATGATCATAACATTAGTTGGAATATTGCTAACTCGCGAGTTCAATATCATTAATGCTGCTGAAGTTTTTAATTTGGTGGCTGGATCTCTTAATTTGTGGGTGATGCTATAAAAAAAAGTAGTTTTTTAACTCAAAACATTTTCTATAATTATAAGAGATCAGATAGACTAATTAATTAAGCATGTGAACCTTTTATCGACGATTCGACACAGTTTTCAATTGCTACTAGCTTATGTTCCGGCTTTTCCTAATCAATGATCAAGTTAAACTAGTGGTCGTGAAAGTTGTCTCATTCAACCAGTCCAGACCAATAAAATACAGCATACAACAATCCATTGCGACTTCTAGCCGTAGTTTTGTAGTCTGTTTATCAGACTATGTAAAAATCTTTTCAAGCGGCTTCCCCTTCCGGAAAATGGGTGGAACCAAATTTTTTACTCCAAATTTCTCTTTTTTTTATTTCTCTTGTGTTGTATTTATTGCCTTTGGAAAGATTGTAGGGGGTTCCCATCCCATTAAACTTTATATCCTGTAATCTATTAGTTCATCTATGATATGCTTACTTACTTGAAAAAAAAATTAAGCATGTGAACCATATTCATGTATTAACTACTAAATATTGTCAATGGATAATTAATACGTGGACTTCGACATTTAATACAATGGAGTCGATCGAGATGCTGTACGTATCTATCTCTTTCAACTTATAAAAGCTGAAATTACGTGGATTTACAGGTAAGAAAAAATATATTGATCATTCTAATTTTTATCATCTTCTCATCATCTTATGATGTGGTATTAGATAATAGGTTGACAAGTGAAATATAATAAATAATCTCTAATCATTTAATACCACATTATAAGATAATAAAAGTTAGAATAATGAGTAGCATTACTCTACAGGTGATATCTCCTAAGAGAGGGAATGATTTACATGAGGTGATCATTGCCATGCACGCCTTGGATTTGTCTTCTTAATTGAAGATCACGCGAAATACGGATCATGGCATGTAATGCACATATATATCGCTTAATTGATTCGTTTCCATGAAATGTTTAAAGAAATGTTTATTAACGTGCCGATCGAGGGTAATTAAAGAAAGGCAATGGATGGATACAAATATACGCATGATGCACGTCTTAAGTAGTCAATGCTAGGTTGCTGCCAATCACAACGCATGCAATTAATTATATATATAGAGAGAGAATTCCTTAGGACCGGTCCGGCTGTTATTAGCCAAATAACAGCCTGCCAATCACTTAGTTTCACGTATGACTTCCATTACACTTATCCTAAACCAGCAAACATCAGAAAAGGGCAATCTCCCTTTTGTGATTTCAACTCGATGGAACTCCCCTCCCCCCTTCGTCGAATCTCAACCCGAAGGAACACTCCAGGAACCGCATGGGCTTCGTCGAATCTCAACCCGAAGGAGAACTCCCCACAAATCCAGAACCCCTGAATCTCAACTCTCAAATCTTCTCCTTGTGCCCTCATGAAACCCAGAGCCCATAAACCAGTCCACCGACGTTGACCCTCCTCAAATCACAATATGTCAAATGTATTTGATTTTAAGAAAATAATTTTTCATTGTTGTTATTGTGAATAATTGACTCGTTTGAGATAAAAGCTTACAAAAGTGGATTGAATGAACCAAAGGTGAGGAATGAAGAATCGTTGGTATAAAGGAAGAGAAAGGTCCTCAACCGCCGGATTTGGAACTGAATCAATGGTGGATCTCCATCGCACGGGTTGGGTAGGGGAGTTTTTGGGGATAGGGCTTCGGTGGAAGAGGGAAGAAGAAAAGGGGATGACCTGCCGCCCCGTGAGAAACGTCCCACCATGAGAAACACGCTCGAGTTCCTGCCGCACCGTGAAGTCGAGCTCCGTTGCAGCTCTTGGTCGATCTTCGTCGCACAGGTTGGGTAGGGGAATTTCTGGGGTTAGGGGCTTTGGTGGAAGAAGGAACAAGAAGAGGGGCTCGTGTCTTGGGCGGTGCAAATGAGAAAGGGGCTAGTGTGGTCTAGCGTATACATCTTTTCAGTGTATTCCTTACGTGTCTTGAGTTGAATGGAGGGCTGGTTTTTGGAGATTAACAGCCGAACCGGTCTAAAGCACTTCTCATATATATATTTAAATGCTTGTATTTTGCAGAAAGTAAAAATGTCAAACTTTTATCGGTATCAATTTCGAATTTAGAAGTAAATTTAAACTTAACTTTTTGTCGCAAAGGATCAGTGGTAATACCATCTTTTTCAGACAAAAAAGGATATAAAGAAGAAATAAAAAGAATTTCTAATATGACCTTATCAGACATACTTCGAATAAGTACAGAAATAATTTTAAAACAAATATTATTTTGGTAAATATGAGCTGTATTAAGCTCATAATTGATCTTCATCTAAGATCTATTTGTCGAAAATAAACGTTTCGTGCATTTTTTAAAATATTTACTAGGGATTTTTCAAAATATTTATATATTTATATAAATGAGATAAGCTTACATGATTGCCCTGATACATAAAGATGGTACATACAAATAGTCTGCAATGACTTTCCCATTTATTTATTTATTCTTTCCACCACAAATCCTTTTTAAAGCCAAGAAATATATCAAAGCTAGCTAAAATGTCCTCAAACGAAGACTAACTCCGTGTTCAGGTACAACGACCAACCTATATGCAGGGGAGTGGCGGTACCCTGGCGAGAGCGAGAAGGAAAGCTTGGACAGGATGAGAGATAAAATCACCTTCACTTCTGTCATGGCAATGTGTTGGCCAGCACAGACGCGAGAACCTACTCCAAATGGTATGTAAGCCTGTCGAACCTCGCAAGCTCCGGCAATCCCATTTGCGAATCTTTTCGGATTGAATTTGTGTGCATCAGCACCCCACAGATCACAGTCTCTATGCAGTATTGGGATCAGAATCTGGATGTTCATACCTTTTGGGATCATCACCTCGTTGAATCTGAAATCTTGGAGGGCCTCTCTTATCACAAAAGCTGCTACTGGGAAAAGACGCAATGTTTCTTGGATCACCATCGTCAACTGCCAACAAAAGTTACCTTAGTGAATGGATCTCTATCAACACTATGTGATTGCCTAACCATGACTTTCTACTACCATTCAAGAGAGAGATCAGACATATAAATAATAAAGCAAAATATATACCGTTTTCATTTTTAGGAGCATGTCGGCATACCGTTTTCATTTTTAGGAGCATGTCGGCATCCGGTGGCTTATCCCCACATATTTCAAGCACCTCAGCACGAGCACGATCCTGCCAATCGGGATGCGCAGCAAGTAGCATCAAGCTCCATGTGGCCGTGGTGGCAGTGGTCTCTTGGCCCGCAAAGTATATGGTTTTGCAGTTATCTATTATGAACTTGTCTCGAGACATTTTTACTGAGAGGCCATCACAGTCATCATAAATTTTGGCACCCTCAAGAATCATTTGTAAAAGATCCTCTCACCTGATGCAGCTTCATTTCGCTGATTTACCACCTTCAAAATCATTGAGTTGATCACTTTTTCTATTTTCCATATAGCTTTGTTATTTTTGGTCGGCAGCATTAATCTATCAAAGATTCATAGCAGCAACTTTCATATATGCAGTGTACAATCAATGTCAAGTGTTCACAAATGAAAAACAGAAATATTCGACTGTTAAGATAAATGAATTTGAGATGTTATGATACCTCAACCCGGGAATTCCAACAGTTGTCTTGGAGATTAAATTTTGAAGCATTTTCAGCTATAAGAATATTTCTTTTCCTTGGGAATAGTCGCTTCCAAAACAGGCTCTTGATATTATATCCGCGGATAAGCATCTCAAGTCCTCATCGATTTTAATGTCTACAACCCCTGTTTCATTTGTTGTTCTGTTCTCCCAATTTCTTAGAAATGATGCTGTGGAGTCCACCATCAAGTTCACCATGCCCTTTCATAAGAATCATGCCGATGATTTTCAGTTGGTATATAATATACTTAAGACAATTCAAGATTGAGTAGTTCAGCCATATACCAAAATCATGTACCTTAACCTTACTCATGAACAATTCAGGAGAAATGATCTTCCTTTGGTGGGCCCAAAGAGGGCCACTTGATGAAAATATGCCTTGGCCCACAAGAGGCCTGGGGTCTTTGGACATGAAAGAGGGTTTCCCCAGGCTCAAGGAAGTGCAGGAGCTGATTTTTTCACCATTTGTACATCTGTTACCAATAAAAGATGTATGTGTCCAACTAAATACAAGTACACCGACCCTGCCACCAATACATATAAGATGCCCTGATTTAGTGCTAGCTAGGTGATTTTTATACTACTTTTACCCATATTATCATGGAAAACTTGTTTTAAAGTAGTATATAAAACATCATGAAGAAGCGAGTTCTAACTTCTATAAGCAACCACCAACTTGTGTAATGTCTTTTTGCTTATTTCTCTTTGGAAATTGATGGTCACTTCAAGCAAAAATGTTCCTCCAAGACCAAATTCATATATATAATAGAGAGAGAGAGAGAAAAAAAAAAGGAAAAAGGCAAGACCAAATTCGTTTCGCCACTGCACTATATATGGGAAGACTTTGGAAGGCCAGTCGTGAGCGATGGCGGCAGCTAAGTCCATTGTAGCAGTTGTTGTTGGTGTTGGTGTGGAATTAACTCAAGAGAGAAGTCTCCTCATTTCAAAGATATTACCGAGGAGAAAATGAGGAGAAGGTCCTCTTATCCCTTGTCTTTGAAGCTTTGCTTTCAGTTGTTTTGGCTTTAAGATCATGAGGTCATAGCGATGCACCAACAACACTAAAAATCCTCCCAAAGCCACCCATACAACAATCTCTCCCATCTGAGCACAGTACTAGCTACTACGATCGCTAGCTACTTCTCTAAATATATCTTAATTGCTTGACCTAATTTATTGATCTTCTTCTTTCTCCTCTATGCCTCTTTATATACATATATTCTTCATCCCTAGCTGGCTAGGGACATTGTGTTCGTTTGAAGTTTAAAGATCGATCACGACGACTGTCATACATAGTGATTATCTCATGGCCGGTACGTATTTATAAGCTCATGTTAATCAAGACCCATCATCATGTGTTAAATACACGGATACAACTTATTAATTGATTAATAATTTCCAAACAGTTTCATGCAGTTGAAAAACACGTACGTACAACATAAACTTCTTTTAACAGCTAGCAATCGACATACAATACGGTAAAGCACAACCAATATTCTGGAGACTGGCTGGGTTAACTTTATCCCACACATGATCATGCATGCATATATGCAGGATATATATATATTACACTATATATCTGTCGTTAATGATCATCGTCTAGATAGGAGACATATATATAAGCCATACAATACAAACAAAGCTTAAACTCTTATTATGTTGTGATTAATGTAGATACCACGTAATAAACGGCAAAGAAATCAATAAACCAAAAATAATGGCGTCGTGTTAATTTATTGGTAATTATTAATCATGACTGGCATTGAACCTTAATTATTTTTATCCATTTGATAGAGACATGTTTATCATACTAGGTCGGAACAACGTGCAAAGCACGTTTGCCTAGTTCGGTAAAATAATTATTTAAAAAAAATAATATATATTTCATAAAAAAGTTGATTTTAAATAATAATTTAAGACATGAAAAAAAATGCAAAATCTAGCCAATATTTAGGGGTAATAATAGTTAAGTAGAGTATAATAATTACATACTTGCATAGATTAGAAGATAAAAACATTAGTTCAAAATATAACATAGTCCAACACATATTTATAACATCGATAGTTTTAGCAAAGTTGCCTACAATAAATTTAATACAAACTCAACAAAAATATTAGTTCAAAATATAACATAGTCCAACACATATTTATAACATCGATAGTTTTAGCAACAAACCTAACAAAAATATTAGTTCAAAATATGAGTCCTTTGATGTTTTGACTGTCCATCATTTTGTGTCATCTTGTATTGTATCAATAGACATTGAAATTTTTGTGCTGCTGTTGGTTGAGTCGATTGTGGTTTACTAAAATTTCAATCATCCACTCTTTCTGTGAAATTTGTGCTACAAGATTTTCTATATATGGCAGATGTTCCTGCAAAGAAAATTTTTAATAGCCTTGCATGATTAATAAAAATTTAAAGAACATATATGCTAGAAATTGATGTATTGTAAATTAACACAAATCTTTGAATGCAATGTTCTTAATTAAATTACTATGCATATTATAAATAAAAATAAAATTAGCATAATAGACAATTATATAAAAATCAATTTAAATGATTTTTTTTTTATAATTTGCTTTTAATAATTTTTTTTAATATAAACTTCAATGTATTTATAGATAATGCAGTAAATAAGAAAACATACATCGCCAGTGTGATTCATAAGTTCAACTGCCGAACAACCGAATGTTTCTTCTACAACTCTACCAAACATAACAACAAATAGTCTTCCTGTACCATCGTCGAGTTCAACATATGCTCGACAACTATAAATTTAATGAAAATATCATTTTAAGTTAGAATCAATAAAAGCTATACATTAAATCTATCACATAAATTATCAAACAAAACAAAAAATTTGAAAGATACATACCGTGGTTAGGAAATGTTTTGGTGTTTGCAATGATAACAAAGGAAGCTATCATTGTAATCATACCCAGTTCCTTTATTACAGCCAATACATGACATGTAAAAAAATATCTGGCGCAAGTCAACCACAACTATCTTGGCCTTTATCCAAAATTTTGCTTTCTACATTACATTAGAAACAATTTTTTAGGTGAATTGATCATATAAATATTTGAATTTGTTACGAAAAATAGGATTTTACCATCATGGGTTGTAAACTTTTGATCAATATAGCTACATCACAATTCTTGATTATTTCTCAAATACCAACAGAAGATAGAAATATAGACGGATATATCAAGTATTTTGCAATAATACTCTCGAGTAATAAATCATTAATCACCGCCCTTAAAACTCATAAAAACAAATACAACATAAGAAATAAAAATATGGAGATTTTAATATTCAAGTAGCATCAAACAAATAGTGACCTATTTGTGACGATTACCACTCTTGCAATGAAGTTGCCTCAGGAAGAACATGATTGATCATAAATTTACTTTTCGGACGCGATGAAAAAGACAATATTTCATTGGAAATAGAGATCATGATTAATGCAAGCATATATAATATAAAAGAAAATATAAGATTGTTAATTATTAAAAATACCATTATAAGAACCGACTCTTATCCTCTTTCCAAGTATAACCGACTTTGTCCCAATTATTTCTGAAATTTTTTTGCATTGAACAAATTGACCCCACATTGTTAAACATATGGGGTTTAAGTTACAAAATTGGAATAAAAAAAGAATTAATAGAATATGCAAAAAATAAAGACTGAAACATAATTCTAAAATAGTGAACTACCCAAAAAATATTTTTACTTTTGATTAATGACATATATTTCCTTAATGGTTGTTGGTCTATGTGCAGAAGTTATCTCTCTACATGGCTTGATACGGATTGCAACAGCCAAAATATATGACAAATAAGATTTAAAATTTTAATATATTGATAATTAAATATTCTAAAATAAAGAGTGAATTACCTATTGCTGCAACTGAGCCTTTGTAAGCGTCTAATTCATTGAACGGAATGAGTTGGTACTTCAGTGGCTCCAATTGTTTTTCATCCTTTAGAACTTCCTCAATTATTGTTTTAGAATTTAAGATCCATTGATATTCATATGTTTCAATTCTATACTTTGGATTCAGTGGCTTCACATATGTATTACTAATGTAATATGATCGGAAAATATGTAAAGTATCATCTCGTGAATCAATATCTTTATCGAACATTGTCACTTGCACTCGATTTTCCTGTACAATATAAGAAATTGAAACAAATAATTTACAAAAAAAAAAAGGATGAATAATTGAGTATAATAATTTTGTTTATTTTAAATTGTTTTTGGGTTTTAAAAAAATAATATTTTTAAATCTGTTACAAGAAGAGAACTAAATGAACAAAACATCATCAACATTTATATAATATGAAAAGATTTAAAAAATCAAACATCAAAAGACCTAAAAAATCAATAGTAAAAAAATAAAAAAAACAAAGATTAATAGATAGGATGCAAAAATAACAAAATCATTTATAAGTTTTTAGTACACCAAAAAAAAAAAAAAAAAGACAATAGATTGAAATAAATACTATACCTCTGGATCAATCAATGTTAGGCTTTGATACTTCACTGGGAAGTGTTGGCCTGGTCGTTTGGGTGACTTGTCTGCCACAATCATTTTCATTTTCCAATTTCTTAAATTTGGAGTGATATCTTTTATCGATGTATAAACCGTCTGCATCTTTAAAACTGTTCACATATAAACATATAGAAAAGAGAATTCTATTAAATGCGTAATTTTATTTAAGTAGTTAAACTCAAATTACACAATTGAATCATTACTCATATAACATTAATCTGAACATGCTAATCTTAATAATTCCGTATACACAATATTTTTTGTTCAGTTCTTTTTTTATAGTTCAGTCGACACTGGCCGTATTAAAACCTTTACTGTAGATGCAGTCTTAGCCCTTGATAAAGCCACATAAAATTAACCATGTGACAAAACAGGTTGAGGTAAATACATCCCAACAAAATCTAATGTTTGCCCTTGTGACTTATTTATAGTCATTGCAAAGCTTAATATGATAGGGAATTGGGTTTGTTTGAATGAGAAACCACTTTTTTCTTCAACATTTGGTAAGAATGGGATCATTGGAATAAAGACTCTTTTCCGCTATGGTGCCCAACTGCGATTTCTGCATCAATGACATTTCGATTAAAAGCCCAAAAAATTAAGCGTGTTCCGTTGCATAGTCCTTCTGATTGATTAATGTTTCTAAGCAGCATGATGGGACAATTTATCTTTAGTAACAATTCATGAGGAGGAAGTCCATTTGGGGTTAGAGTATTTAAAAAATCCTCCATGACTGATTGTTCAGATGTATCTATTGCTTCACCAAAACTATAATATCGCCTAAGCTCACCAGGAAATCTATGAATTAGTAATGCATTTATTTCATCAACATAACTGTTCTTTAGTGTTAATATGGCCCGATCCATTATAGCTGAAATATTTATTGAATATTCATGAATATCATGGAAAACAACATCTATTAAATTATCCAAAGAAGTGCAGTCATCTTCATAGAGAACAAGCATGCCATTAGGAATTTTTATAGTTTCATTAACTGTAATTGGTGTCATTTCGTTGCCTAATTCTAACATATATTCTAAAAATTGGATCCAATCTCACTCGCATATTTTCAATTAAATGAAGCTTGATCAATGTAGGCCACAAATAGGAAGAAGCCAAACTAGCATCAACCTGTTCTTGTCTTGTTCTTTTACGAACCACAGGTAAAACCTGACGAAAATCTCCACAAAAAAGATAACTTTTCCACCGAATGTTAACTCTGAATCATTAATGTCTCGTAGCATTTTATCTAATGTTTCGATGTGTTGTTTTCTTGACATAGGGGACTCATCCCATATAATTAACCTTGCTACACGTAGTAATTTTGCAAGGGCACTTTGTTTACTAACACAACATATGCTATGTTCATCAGTATCCAGTGGAATCTTAAAGCGCGAGTGTTCTGTTCGATCTCCAGAAATGATAGATGCAACAACACTAGATGAAGCAGTTGTAAATGCTACTAATTTTCTTGATTTTACTGTGGCGAGAATTGCCTTGTACATGAATGTCTTCCCTGTCCCACTAGGGCCATCAACAAAGAATGTAGCAGCTCTGTTTGAAAAAACATTTTCCAAAACAAAATTATAAATATGTCGTTGTTTACTATTAAGGGCTTCTGATGCAGCAATATCTTCTTCTGGAATTTCAACAACCAATTCATCATCAATTTCCCTAGATTTGAATTGGTCTTCATTGAAACAAATGTTGTCATTAAGAAAATGGAACGAATTAATATATTTCCCCATTGATTCAAGTATAAAAGAGATTGAGCGCAAAACTTGCATTTTTACATTAAACGTAGAATCTTCAATTGACCTAAAATCAACTGACATATCTTGCTCAAAATGTTCCCAAATGTCTCTTGGATTGGTAGGATTACAATAAACCAATATAGTTGCAAATAACTGTCTCAAACTGAACGATATTTGATATAGAGATGCTTCATGTAAACAATCTTCTAAGCCGCTGTCTCTCTGTAGCAAACCATGCATCGTTGCTGCCTCACGAAATGTTGGAGCCACAACACCATCAACTGTCCTTAGATCTTCAAATGACAAAGGTCCTCTTACATGATTTAGTAATATCCGTAGATAATACCTCTCACCTTCAAATGGATTTGCTATAACAATTCGATCTATAACAGTTTTCTTTTTCCGACAAGTCCACTCTTTGTATTGTTGGCTCCAAATATAGAATTCTGAAAATTCTTTGTACAACAACGTCTTGGCATTCTCATCCACTTGATTTAATGCAAAGAATTATGTTAACATCGATTTTGCAGACCGATCAGAGTTGAGAACATTGATTAAGTCTTCATTTACTCGAAAAGTTACTTGGTGTTGATCCTTAAGATGTAAATATAGGCTATACACTGTTGGGTACATTTCATTAACAATGAAACCATATATTTTCCACATAGTTTCAGGAGGAGCAATGCATCGGGCTGATTGAAATTATTGGATTTCATCAATTTGTTGATTGTTTTGATCAGAAACCAAATTGAAAGCAACACAATCATGCCCTTTGTAAATGTACTTATAAAAATATTTGACTGCTTTTACTGTAGAACAAATCTCGACATTAATGTGACAGTCAAATGTTGCAAGCAAATACGGATTATATGGAACGACCCAACGATTATCCAAATTATGACTTATCACATTGATCATTTTTTGAATATCAGAACACTTATATATTGGAAAACAATCATTTCCAACAATCGTATTTGATGCAAAATTTTTTGGATAATGGTTTTTGCAATAACCATTTTTTTTCATGCAAACATTTGTTGAATTCAACACCCCACATGGTCCATGCATCATATGCTTGACAACAGCGTTATGCAAGTGCAGATTCATATTTTTATCTGGTATTTCTGCTGATACAATATCATCAAAAGATTCAGGCGCATCGAGTTTCCTATCCCTTTGTAATATAATTAAAAAATGAGCATGAGGAAGCCCTCTTTTTTGGTGCTCAATAACATAAACATACGCTGAGACTTTTCCAAATATCTGCCGCTTGAATAATCGATATTTTAATTCTTCTAATTTTGCATGAAAGACCCGATCAACCAAATCAAGCCGATTTTGACTCTCCTCATGCAGGCGTAATTCATTTGAAATTTTTTGCCAGTTTGGATTGCATGTCATTGTTAAAAAGATGTCTTATTTACCATAACGCTGAACTAAAATCATTGCTTCCATATATCTTTTTTGAATATCTCTTAGACCTCCAATAAACGACGAAGGCAGAATAATCCATTTTTCAACATTAGAAGCATTAGTTTCCCCACGTGTAATCGTATCAACAATACCTTGATATAACTCAGATCGAATATATTGTTGTTTGTTATGAAAATAATCTAATCTTGACGTCTCGATCTTAACATACATATTAACAACAAATTGTTGCAATAGACGACCAGATAGTAACAAAATTGATTTGACATTTTCTCTGATTTACAATTTGTAGCAATAATATTCATGGCACAAAATGATTGGATCCTTCATTTTTCTGTTTAATGCTACAAAAATTGAAGGAGAATGAAATATTATGAAATTGGACGTCTACAAACTAAGTACAAAATGGGAAGATCAAGATTATACTCTAACATCATTGTTCTCTTGTTAGTAATTCTTTTGCTGACATTGATTGGTGAGAATCTATTGATTGGGTTGTTACATTACATATTAATGTACTTCCTCTACTAACCCTTTGAATGCCTTGATGCCAACCAGTATTGCCACAAAGAAATAATAATGGATACTAAAGTGGATCATAGCAGCCAAAATAATACTGAACTATATGACTTCCACCAGAATGATTAAAGACAAAAAAGTCACATCCTCTCAGCTGATCTGCATCATCATTTTCTACCCATATTGCTGCAACTTGTGAATATGTCGGGGCATTGAATATACACTGATCTTGGCCAGCATCTGATCTTATATGGATTACTTGATTTTTCAAATTTGACAAATCACCAAAAGATCGAAAAAATACAAAATATGGATTGATACGAAGAATATCCATCAGTTGAGCTACAATTAATGGCTCCATTCTATCTGAATCATAAATGTGATTTTCTAATTCATGCTCGGTATCATAGAAATATAATTGTAGATAAGAAGGATGACCATTTAAAAGGAGTAAATTGTTCCTTTTGGTTCAACGCGAGTGGGATTTTTTTTGTTCTCTACTTTTCTAATTTGGTAAATATTTAATGTTGCATATGATAAAGTGAGGTTGAAATTCTTGGTCCAAGCTCTCGTTAGGGGCATGTTTGTGGGGAATGTAAACAACTCCACTAACTCGGTTTTCAAGGATGTTGGAGTTTTCATGATATTATTCTCATTGAGGTGAAAAAGATAGCACCGAGGGAGAAAAGAGAGGAGGGAGGTGGGGATGGCTACAATGAGAGCACTCTCATCATAGTTGTGATGATGTAACACCCCATTCCCGTAAGCTAGGAGTGTCACGTATTTTTTAAAAAAACCCGGCAAGAGATCTCATATCTAAGAAAATAATTTTATGATTTATTTCATAAAACTTTATCTGATAAAAATGTCTTCAAAAAACTTAATTGAATAAACTGAATAGAAGTCATGTCATAAAAGCAATAACATAAATTTATTTCTAGAATGTCTGAAACTAAAATAACTGCTCTTTCTAATCCTGGCCTGTCTGCTCGTAATCATCATCCTCACCTGGATGGTTAAAAACATGAAAACAAATTAAAATGAGTCGAATACTCAATAAGAAATCCATCACAATATTAACATACTAAACGTAAGGTTTTCATAAAACTTTTCATGTTGAGAACTTAAAATTCATGACTGTTCATACTGATGTTTATGCTATGCATGACTAATTTATCTGAATTAACTGACTGAACTGATTTAACTGACTGAACTGACTGGCCAACACACTTAACCCTGTGTGCGAGGTTGTGCATAGGCCCCACGTCCCGCGGCCGCGAGGGGAACCGCTGATAGTATTCTAGCATACTATGGTGGACCACGCTTGAGTCCGTGGCTTGCACATCCACCCTGAAACTGAACTGCATTGGTACCATGCATCTAAATGGCCATACCTGAACTGATTTTATCTTACACTTGAACTTAAAATAACTTATGTGTCTTATGACCATGAGATGCATGACATAATACATACATAATTATAATTTGTGAATCTGAACATGATGCGGAATGACATGATCGTATGCTATGCTGGATGACATGTTTGCATATGGCATGAGTGGTACATAAACAAAGGCTATCAATGAATTGGCTTGAATAATACTCAAATATAAGCTGACTGTGATGATCCTAATTTTGTGATCAAATAACTTATCTTGCTGTGCTTCTTCTTGAATCTCAAGTTGTAACTTGTCACCGAAAAGAGTACGCGATGGGGGATTGGCTGGACGAGACGACGGTGGCTCTAGGTGGCTGGGGCAAGCCCGAAAGCTTAAGAGAAGCCGAGATGAACGAGAGAGGTGGGTTCTCGGTCTGCTACGGCTTGCTTCGGTGGTTGTGGTTTCTTATGTTTTCTTCTGGAGGTCTCGGCCAGGGGTAGGTTTTATAGGCAAGGAAAATGGTATTATGACCATAAGGAGATGGGATAGGATTTGGAGTTGAGAGTTTGGTTTCCTACTAGGATTTGGACTTGAGAGTTTGGTTTCCTAATAGGATTTGGAGTTATTAATTAGAGGATAAGGATAAGGCTTATGGGTGGAGATAGAGAGAAATAATGTTTAAATTCAAATAAAACTCTAAGCTATTGTAAAAATTGGGTCATAATAAAATAATAAAAATAAAATGATAATAATCTTATTAAAAGAACAAATGTAAAATCTGATGATAATAATAATAATAATAATATAGCTATAAAAAAATACATAAAATGTATCTATAGCCTAATATTAGAGTCGGGTTGTTACAGATGAACTTTTGGAACTTCCAATCAAATTTTAATTAATTAATCTCTCAAAAATATAATATATAATGTAAACGAAGGATAAAAGGGATTGAAGTATATAATCTTGACAAAATGATAGCTGCAGGAACATCCTGGATTGGAGCAATTTTAATTACTCTTTTGTTTTCTTGTTATTATTGCTTAGATACAGTCACCCGTGTAACATGTTTAGTTTTTAGATCATAGACTCTATTTGAAAGGCATGCGGCTAAAAGAAAAATAATATCATTATATGCATGTCCCACCCACTCCACAATCCACGTATTGTTGGTTTTCAAAGCTGGGTGAAATCCAATGCAGGATACATGTTTGTATGAATTTTTTAGGGATATAGCTGGATGAAGGGTACAAAAAGCATTGGATTCTCTAATATTTGAAAGACCCGTGAAATGTATAGAGATCGATTGGCAAGTTTGTTTGGTTTAGATAGATATGACTGTTTATTCACAAAACAAAACAAAAGAGATGTCGTTTCACACCTGATGTGAGTCCAAATCATAGAATATTCAAGAGTTAACATATATATATATATATATATATATAGGAAAATGCTAGTTGCCCCGCTCTTAAGTCCTGTTTTTGTATCCCGCTCGCCGTGGCCTACACGTTTGCAAACAATAATTCATTTTAAATCATAAGGAAAGGCAACAGAACAAAAACTCCTCCCGTGCGCTCTCTCCTTTTCGCCCATCGACCCACGCCGTTCGGCCTTTTCATCTCGCCCATCGACTCTGCTCATTCTCTTCATCAACCAAGCTCCTCTCCGACCTCATCTTCCTTCCCTCCATCTCCGACCACAGTTTTCTTTTTTCTTTTTCTTCCCAGACAAATTGAAAGTAAAATCTCACATGCACAAAATAACAAATTTCTGGATTTTGATGAAACAAAATAGAACCATATGGTGTGGCTGAGATGCTGGAAAATGGGTTCCCTTTTCGCCAGGGAGGAGGCATCCGAATTAAAGGGTTGGTAGCGCGAAACTGCCGTGTTTTGAGGAGCAACCAATTGCTCTGTTTTTCAAACCCAAAACAGAGGAGTTTCGATTAACTATGCAGGTAGTTGTTCTCGGCACTTTGGTGGTGGTGCAGTGGTGTACGATGGTGGAGCTGGAGCTCCCGTGATGGTCAAGTGGAGGTGGTGCACGGCGAAATGAACAAAAAAAAAAATTGTGGGCACGAAGAGAAAGAGCATATATGTTAGTCATCTTACGTTGAATGCATATAAATAGACCTCTCGCCTGCGTCAAGGGCACAAAGCCGCTGAAAAACTTGCTCTGAAGAGTGATAAAACCTTCCTGAGAAGAACCAGAAGAAGACTAACCAGAAGAACCGACTCGAGAAGACGGTTTCATGCACGTTCTTATAGAGATCCGAGAAGCTGCTTCAACAATGGCTGGCGGACATGCTTCGAAGTCTCAGGCAAGTTGGAGGCCCTCAAGAACCTTATTCCAGTAGGCATTAATGGCGCCGAGATAATAAAACCAGACCAGTTGTTCCAAGAAACCGCGGAATACATCCTTCTCTTGAGAACCCGGATCGTGATGTTGCAGAGACTCCTTGAGTTTTGTGGGTCTAGTGGGAGGGAGACTATTGTACTATAGTTTACTTTCATTGCAAACGAAAAAGTAAAAAAAATAGAGCCTTTTTTTTCCTGTTATTTTTGGATTTTGCACGGTCTGTTTGGATGCGTAGAAAGTGGAGGAAAATAGGGATGGAATAGAAAGTTTGGAACTTTTAATTAGTAGAAACATCTCGTGCTCTATCTTCTCAACTCTCTCCATCCAAGTTTTCTTGGCATTTCCATATTTTGTTTTATGTTTTTCTGTTTTTGGTTGCATTTGGGTAAGTGCTTTAGTAGGTGGTTGGCAGATTGAGAAGATTGGTGAAGAATCACAGCACACTTGCATTCAGATTTGAGATTTCATAGGAAAATTCTTCCCCTCTCTGGGTGGATGAAGCCATTGAAATGTGGAGATGAACCAGGCGAAAGAGAGAAGAGGGAGGATGAAATGGGTCTCCGTCTGGGTGGAAGACCAGTAAACGCGTTGGAGGAAAAAAGAAAAGGAAAAAGTCTATCGGGGGTGATGACCAGTAAAGGCATTGGAAAAAAATAAACAAAACAAAAGCCAAGTGGAAACTCCACATCAAGCGGGACTTCATAACGGGATCCCACAATGGGATGAGTAGCACCACCCATATATATATTAGAATTTCATATCACTTAAAGAGACCGATTTCATCTATAAATGCCTAGTTACATAAAAGATATTATAAATTGACGTAATTTAATATGATGGATTAGATTGTAACGTATCATTTTAAATCACGCCAGTGTATAAACTTATTTTTATAAAAATTTTACATGGATCTAACACTTTTCATTCTAAATTACTCCCAAATAAATGTTTATGTTATGTTATATTATATATATATATAGCATGTGTGTGTTGTGTGATATCCTAATAATAGGAGTTAAGTAAACGACATTGCTAGTTAAGCTAGTGAAGTACTAATTAGGTTTGCTTGATTAGATTTATGTCATAAATCCCCAAGAAGTCAAAAAGTAAAAAGAGATTGTTGTTCCCAATTAACCAGGCAATTTACCTCAATCTTGCTTTGATGATGATAACCCCAGTTCTATTTATAATCATTTCCCCCCCTTATAATTCAAGCAATTAGCCTTCACTTCACACTTTATATCAAAGTTACAGAGAACAAGCTTTCTTTAGAAAGGCTGTCTACAGCCCACAACAAAGGTAAAAAGAAAGCAAGCGCCAAAGGATTATAATTTACACGGAATTAATTAATATCATCATCACTCTGATCTCTCTCTCACCCTAGTTATGAGAAAGAGCCCTTAGGGTAATGCATTGCTTCAGCTACTTGTTTTGTTTCGTGCAACTTTTACTTTCATGACTTTTTAATTAATGTCATCATCACTTCACACCTCATGTCATACGCATTGATGCATATTTATTTATTTTTGCTTCCTGCATTTTATTAATTACTTGGAGAGCAAAGAATAATATATAGATAATTAAAATATATATATAAAATTGAAATGTGAGCAATAATTTCATTTAAATAATAAATGTCCACCTTCATAGACAGTCCCCATTAAAAAAGGCCATCAATATTTGGAAATCAATTGCAATTTATGAGATCCTACTCATTATAAATTGAATGGTTGTCAATGGTGGGATGCATTCAAAATTATTACTTGTTGATCCATATGTCTGAGATACTTAGATATTCCAACTCCCACCATAGTTACAATCCAGTCGTTAGAGTTCATTGAAGATGAGAAAGTAATCCAAAATGAAAAGCAACTGGGTCCTATCTATTAGAATATTCAAGAGTTAACATATATATATATATATATATATATATATATATTATTTTTTAATTTCCTTTTATAAAAAACTGCCTTGGCTGTAGATAATTCCCATTTCAAAAGCCAGAAAAAGAAATCGACAAAGTGTCATCACTTTCCTGCATAAAAATATCTGAACTACTCAAAAGAAGACAAATTAATGCTCATTCGTATTAATTAAAACCATCAGCTTGTTATATAAACACACCTCTTTCTCTCTCTCTCTCTCATCATGACAACTCAGATACAAAATGTGAAGCCTCTTCATAGCAAGCATTTGAAGCATTTTCCTCAAGGTTGAATGAATTTCCGTAATTTCCAAAAAAGTTCTCCATGAACACATTCTCGTCGTATGGAATTGTTGAGACATTATTGCAGATATTGTTTATACTGAATTGTGGCATCATGTAATTGGTAATTTCTGACTAAAACCAACTTTGGCCATCTTGTGGGTGAGAAGGTATTTCGTAGGACTTTTCATTAGGGTTTGTATTGAGAGAACCATAAAGAAAATTTTGAGCTACTTGTAATTCCTTCACAGATGCTAGTTGAGTTTGTAAATTTACAACCTGGAGAAAATAAAGTATAATGCCACTAATTAATTAGGAGTTAACCCAAATTAGAGTTTCAATCATTATATATAAAAAGAGAAAGTCAAAGGGGGAAAACCTGCTGTTGAAGAGCAAATATTTGTGAAACAACACTATAAATAGAATCTTTAAGCCTAGTATGCGCTTCATACCAGATTGTGACAACCGCTTTAAGACGATCACTCACCGGGATGTGAGCAAGGAGCTTCGAAAAATTACTTGCACCGAAAACTTTATGAACAGTGGAGAAATGGATAGCTCCATGTTTATGACAGAAATAAGGAGCAAAAATACATTCACTAACACATCTCTTTCTCTGGAATATGCAAGCTCCACAAGGAAAATCTGAATCAATCATTTTGATGGTCAGTTTCGATCCAAGGGGGGGTTAAGTACCTGGATCGAGGAGAAAAAAATAATATCCGCAAAACCCGAAACCCAACAAATGCCACAAAATCGGGAGTTGATTAGGTCCTGATAATGATATATGTGTCATAATAATTGTTGAATTAATGGCTTTAAGAAAATTGTAATAATGATATGAGATGATTTGAGATTACTTCTCAATCCAAACGAAATCTAAGTTTTGTTCTTTTAAATAACTTCAAATTTTTACATTTTTTGTATTTGTCTTTGGATTTTTTGTGGCCTTACATATTTTTATTTTTATTTTTATTTCTTCAATTTTTATTGTTTAAATTATTTTTATTGGCCAATCATGTAACATGTGCTTAAAACCAACCATAAGAATAGAATATTAAAACTCTATAATTTTTGCTTGGCATGTCGGCAGCATGGACATATATAAATGAAATCTTTTATAAAATTAGGGGACTTCTCTATCTATGGATCACCAAAAACATAACATTTACAGAAGAATGTGATTATAACTTTAATGATGTCTTCTCAAAATATTATTGATAAATAGTTCCAATCTAATCAAAATAATTACTTACAGAGATAAGCATCAAAATAATTCCCCCCCCCCCCCCCTTTTCTTCTTTTACCAATAAGATTGATCTATTCCCAAATTAACATCCCACAACTGTCAAATATAAAAGCCAACTTGCAAAAGTTGACAAATATAGTGTTATTTGGCCCATAGGAAAGGGACCCAGCTCCATCCATATCATTAATTTCTTATTATGGAAAGCATTCTATATGGGACAAATGATCTAAACAGACACAGAAGATACACATCAAAAACTTTATGCAACCCGTGGACTTTGCTGTTTACATGGTTTTTTTTCCTTCTTTTTATATGCATTATGTACTCGATTAAATGGATCATCATTACTTTTATCTCTAACAACACTTTCATCATCATTACTTTTCATATTTTTATTTTTTTTCCCATTTTTCTTTTAATATTTTTTTAATATATTTAAATATTTTTAAAACATTGAAAAAAATTACCAAATGTATATTTTTGGTATGTTTAATATATTTGTTGTGTTTTTTTTTTACTGAGGTCGTCTTGATCATCATTACTTTCATCTCTACTTTCATCATCATTACTTTTGATCATTGATTAATTCAAATAAAATTTACTCTTTTGTTTTCTTGTTATTATTGCTTAGATACAGTCACCCATGTAACATGTTTAGTTTTCAAATTATAGACTTTATTTGAAAGGTATGTGGCTAAAAGAAAAAATAATATCATTATATGCATGTCCCACCCACTCCACAATCCACGTATTGTTGGTTTTTAAAGCTGGATGAAATCCAATGCAGGATAGATGTTTGTATGAATTTTTTAGGGATATAACTGGACGAAGGGAACAAAAAGCATTGAATTTTCTAAAATTTGAAAGACCCCATTTAGGGATTGCAAAGTTTTATTTAGGATTTGTATTAAAGTTTTATTTGTGAAGAAATGAGGAATTATCTGATTACTTTTTTCTTACGCTCAGGTTATCAATGTCTTATTAGTTAAAAAATTATTTTTTAATGAGTTTGTCATTTTTTTTTAAATATTTAAAACGATTTTAAAAAAATACATACAAAAAATAAATAAATAAATAAAAGGCACTTATAGACAAAACTCTCAAGACAGGCCTAACAAATCCCTTTTTTTAATTCATGTAGAATAAACCGTTATTACATAGTCATAACTGTTGAGTTGGAATTATGTGGCATTATGTCCCGACCCATGGAATCAACATATTGATAGGCGTTGGCGTCAGGCTGGAAGTTTTTCAAGTTGAGACTCCTCAGGTCAACCTGAGGGTTGACCAGTAGGTGCATCTTCAAACGTGCCAACCCTGCACCATACCCATATGCAAAGGCGTTATCCCGGATAGTTCGGGCGGCTGAGAGTTGGGGATGCAAGCGGACAATCTCCTTGTTCGCAGTAGTTAGCTCAGCATCTAATCTTTTTCGCGCCTCCCTCGACTCATTCACCTCCCGAGACATTCTCAACAAACTCGCCATAATCTTATCTTGGCGAGCATCAACATCAGCACGCTCCTTCTTATACCTGTCAAAGGTGGCCCGAGCCTCAACCAACTCCCTTTGCAACTCATTGATCCTGTTGTTCTTCTCATGGCATTCCTTCCAGAATGCCTCTTTTCTTTTAGCCAACTCCTTGGTCACCCTCTCGCACTCTCTCTCAGAGGAAGCCAAAGCAGTGGCTGCCTCCTTGAATTTTCTCTCAGCATCAACCCGGGAGTACTCAAAGGAGTCCAACATCCCCTGAAGATGCAAGACCTTTACTTAAGTGTTAGCTCTCTCCAGCTCAGCCACATGTAGAGCAAAGCTGTCTCGGGCATGGAGACTCTCAACACGGAGAAGTTCGGACCGAAGGTTGGATGATTCCTCACGAAGAGAATCAAGGTCAGCCTCTAAGGATCGGGCGTAGCCATCAGCCTGCTCCAGACTCGCCCTACCCTCCACGATTCAAGACGCCAGGTCATCAACGTTCTACACAAGCATGATAAAATTAGAATATGACGCACGCCAAACAAAGCATATGCAAACAAAAACAGATGATAGGAAAAGAGAGCCTTACTGGAGCCAACATTCTCTTCAGGCGCTTTGTCATTTCTACTACTGCCTCCGAAGGAGGTAGAGAAGTACGGGGACCAGCATCTTCCTCCCAGCCAACGTCTTCCATTGAACTGGTTTCAGCCTGTATTATAGTCTATATCATTAAAACAAATTAGTTGGCTGACAAAGGAACACATAAAATTATCACCAAAGCATTTCATACTTACACTATAAAGATTTTGTTGAGGATCCATACTCTCCACTCTATCTCTAATTTTAATTTTGTTGAGGGTCCTAATTCAAAGGCTCGAGGCTTTGCTGCTTTATTTTTGCTAATTCAGACAGCTCCAATTTATAGCATCTGTCAGGACACAGGTAGTTCTAGATTTTACGGCATTTTCTTGGGTTCCAAGTTTTATGAATTCTAGATTTTACGATTTTTTGGTGCGGTTCATTTAGGCTGTGGTGCTCGATGAAGTGACTTTAGTACTCGATTCTACTGCTTCTTGTCCTAAAGCTCAATTTAGGCTTAGGTTACGATGTATACTATTTTTTGGTGTGGTTCACAGTGGGTGTAGGGTCAGGTGATTGGGCTGGTAAGTTCATTTTACCCCCAAATTATATAAAGTAAATAAATAATAAAATAATTCACATTTTTTGGATATATTATTATTAGGAAAATGCTTTAGTCACAAAAAGATTACTAACCAGCTGGCAGCTATATATTATATATATATATATTGGTCGGCAGTAGAAGTTTATACAGATTTGAATAACTTTAAGAATGATTAGTTTGGTTAAGACTAATATACTTAAAGAATGATCAGTTTGGTTAAGACTAATATAGCATGAATGGAGGAGATAGTGTATCTCCAAGTCAATTTGTTTAATTCAAATAAAATGAGAACAAAAGTCATACTCTCATTTCTTATGTGACTTATCAAAAAAGTTTGCTTGGTAATCAAGCACTTGAGAGAATAATAAAAGAAAAGGTTAAAACAATGAGAGAAAATATATATAATAGGATCCCCGCAATGCTGACCAAGAATCATGGCCATGATGATAATGTTCCTTTAACCAAGGGTGGACCATGCATATTATTGATCTATCATACTTTTGATCATATATGAGATGATGAGAGATATCATCATTTTTTTTGATCATGTAGACATCATCATTAAAATTTTCAGGAGCCACCAAAAATATTGATGAGATCTCATTACTACATGAAGACAACCGAGTTAGTGGAGTTGTTTACATTCCCCCACAAACATGCCCCCAACGAGAGCTTGGACCAAAAATTTCAACCTCACTTTATCATATGCAACATTAAATATTTACCAAATTAGAAAAGTAGAGAACAAAAAAAATCCCACTTACGTTGAACCAAAAGGAACAATTTCGCCTTTAATTAAAAGTACTAATCATCAAATAGTACTTTTTATAAAAGAAAACAATGGAAATGTCGTCAAAACCTCCCACAATGTTGACCAAAATAATCAAGCAAATAAAAGAAACATGACCCTCAATCTGAATCCCGCCATTTTACTCCAATCCAGGATGTTCCTGCTGCTATCATTTTGTCAAGATTATATACTTTAATCCCTTTTATCCTTCGTTTACATTATATATTATATTTTTGAGAGATTAATTAATTAAAATTTGATTGGAAGTTCCAAGAGTTCATCACAACTATGATGAGAGTGCTCTCATTGTAGCCATCCCCACCTCCCTCCTCTCTTTTCTCCCTCGGTGCTATCTTTTTCACCTCAATGAGAATAATATCATGAAAACTCCAAGATCCTTGAAAACCGAGTTAGTGGAGTTGTTTACATTCCCCACAAACATGCCCCTAACGAGAGCTTGGACCAAGAATTTCAACCTCACTTTATCATATGCAACATTAAATATTTACCAAATTAGAAAAGTAGAGAACAAAAAAAATCCCACTCACGTTGAACCAAAAGGAACAATTTCGCCTTTAATTAAAAGTACTAATCATCAAATAGTACTTTTTATAAAAGAAAACAATGGAAATGTCATCAAAACTACCCACAATGTTGACCAAAATAATCAAGCAAATAAAAGAAACATGACCCTCAATCTGAATCCCGCCATATTGCTCTAATTCAGGATGTTCCTGCTGCTATCATTTTGTCAAGATTATATACTTCAATTGCTGAACATGAAACCTTACAGAAACAGAGGAGGAGAGAGAAGGGTGTTAGGGGTTGGATCTCACAGTGCATCTTGTTGTGTGGGTGACACCAGCACTTTTTGTGGTGGTTCGAGCTAGAACCGGAGGCTACATCTGCTTCAACGGTGATTGGCAGCTCGATGGGTCTTCATTCATTGTGCGCCCACGATCACCTCGCTCTCCCTCCTTGAAATTCTCACCCGTCGTGCACCACTGGGCTACCGCTTGCCACTGAACGCTCTTCACAAGTGCATGTCGGTAAGCCTCTCCGACCACCACTCTCCCTCCCTCGGCTTCTTTCTCTCTCTCGTTGTCGTCAACCACGACGCCTACGCTGCTGCTCGCCACTCAACCCTCTTCAGCCTTGCCCACGCCAACAGAAATAACTCAACCCTCTACAAGTATTTATTTAGTGAATTTGTATAAATTTCCCTTTTTGTACAAAATTGAAGGGACTATGTTTGCATCTGCCTTACCTTCGTCTATATGGTTATATTTTTTTTGCTGAACCACAAATGAATAAGATGAAGAAAACAAAAAATGGAAGAAAAAATAAAACAAACCTGAAGAGATAAGAGGCAGAAACGAATCATAAGAGAAGATCAAATCTTCGGTCATTTGCCACTGCATGCAAATGAAAAAAAAAAAACATCAATTTTGTTAAAAAACATGGAGACCAAAAATTCATCTACAATCCTCAAACTTGAGGAGAGGATATGCATAGATGCTATCCTCCATCTCGTTTCCTCTCCTTTGGTTCTCTCTCTCTTCAACCATGGCTCTCTCTCTCTAGTTGGAAAAGGGAAGACGAAAAAAATGAAGAAGTTGACAAACAAACCGAATAAAACCATTCCTTTGATATTAAAAGACAAATATACCCCTAAACTACACGGAAATATGTGCACTAACTAAATCAACAGAAGGTTAAAATTGGCATGAGGATAGAATAAACAAAAGGAAAAAATGGATGATGAAATTGTCCTGTTCATTACTGTAGAAGCGCAATAGGCGCTTATTATAATAGAAAGATATATATATATACTGTCCTTTTCCTCTTTTGATTTCTATCTCTTGCAACGTCATGATTGTCGAAATATGGGTGATACGACGGAACTCACATCTTATCGCAACGTCATACCATAATTAAAGGACGTTGCTACGTCCACAGAAATTTCTACCGAAATCTTCTACAAAACACTAAAAATTATTTTTTATCTTTTTTTCACTATTTTTTAAAACTATTTAAATTTTTTTAAAAAGAAAAAAAATCACATATTTATTTAAAAACACTTACTTATTCATTAAGTAAAAATTAAAATTAAAAAAATTAAAAAAAAATTCAATAAAGAATTTCGGTGGATATCATCTGTGGGCATAGTGTTTTCCATAATTAAAATTGCGTGATAGCCAGATGTTTATTGAAACATCAATCAAACCCGAATGATTTAATCAACTTTGGGTTCATTCCAGACATATAACCTACAATAGGAGTCAAATTTTCTGGTATGATAATTGGGACGAGGGTGATCCTCTCCATGCGGTGATTGAGAAGCCTTTATTGAAGATTGAAGAGTGTGGTATTGATAATGAGTGAGATATTTCACTCTTGAAAAGGCTTATGGGTCACCAAACAACTACTGATTTAGTTCATTTTTTGGCTAGGCGCAAGGAGGGGCAGGATGTCCTTATTTGGTAGGATGATAATGATGGTAATTTTAATACCAAAAGGGCTTGGGAATGTATCAAGGTTCGAGCGCATTCTTTACCTTGGGTTCAATAGATTTGGCATGCCAATCTCTCAAAAAAATATCTCCGCTATGATGTAGAAAGCTAACAATAATTATTTAATTGTGGATGAAAAGAGTAGAATGTGTGGCATTATCCCCATTGTCTCTAAATGTAATTGTTGCTTTGTGGGTCATCTTGAGGATCTTAATCATACTCTATGTACAGGTGACTTTGCTAGACAAATTTGGCGTTTGGCTTCAATCCACTTAGGTGTGCATATGGGTCTCTTCCGCACTTGGCAGGAGCAAGTCAACTTCTGGTTTCACCGTGCTAGCCATTCTTCTCATATCCAAACCATTTTTGGCCTTATTCCGTCCTTAGTTTTTTAGAAGCTATGGGATAGATGTTGCAAAGCTAGGTTTGATGGGAAGGTTGATATGGTTGATTCAGTTTGGCACAATGTTAAATTCTAAATCCGTCATGTTATGCAAGTGTTTATGAAATCTTTGAGACTTTCTAAGCAGGATATTGCTGATATTTTAAAAAGGTTGGATGTTCTGGTTTTACCTCCTAAAGCTAAGAAGGTGACTTTGGTGAAGTGGTTTCAGCCACAACAAGATTGGGTGAAGCTTAATACTGATGAAAGTAGTTTGGGTAATCCGGATCCGGCTGGTGCAGTGGGTGTTATTCGAGATGCAGGTGGTAAGTTGCGTGTGGCTTATTCTGTGTTCTTAGGTCAGGGTTCTAATAATTTCGCAGAATTGAAAGGTCTATTAGAAGGAGTTAGGAGGTCTTGTCGGCTTGGTTTTTTTCGAGTTCATATTGAGACTGACCCCAAACTTCTAGTCAATTGGGTTACTAAGGGTATTTGTAGTATTTGGTACCTTGAGGATTTTTTGGATGAGATCCAAGCTTGCCTTGACTACCTGAACTATAGAGTGACTCACGTCTTTCTTTCGTGAAGGTAATGTTATGGCTAATTTTCTTGCTAAGCAGGACGCTGGGTGTCTTAATATGGAGTGGATTGATGATAGGGATGCCTTGCCCAGTCAGTTATATGGCCTTCTTTGCATAGACAAAATTGACTTTCCGTATTTGAAATTATCAAAATGAGGTTTTTTCTAATTTTGCCTGTCCTTTACCTATTATTTTCATCATGTGTGAGCTGTTTTGCAGGTTGGTTCCTTAGGGTTGTTTTTTTCTTTTAGTTGGTTTGTATGAACTTTGGGTCTTAGGGTTTTTGATTCCCAAGTATGAGTCGTTATGTCTATTTGTAATTCCTAAGTGTCTGATTGTAACCATGATTTTCCTTCGTCAAAAGTGAAAACTATTAATAAAATTGAGATACCGTCATCTTCTTTAAAAAAAGAAAAAGAAAAAGAAAGTGTCAAATTTTCTCTTTATGCATTATTCATTTATCGTTTTCAAGTACTGGCCGGAAGCTCGCCAATGAGACCAAGTAGGCTAGAAAAACTGGGATGTATGTAGGTACTAGGTACAATGTATTGTTGCTCAGTATTTTGTTGTATTTAGTAGTTTGACTAATGTGATCCGTTAAATATATTTTACAATAAAAATAATTTTATAATTTAAAGTACAATATCAAGTCAAGTCAATGTATGAGTTTATTTTTATAAAATCATTTCGTGGCTAAAACATTTCTTTATCGACAATTATTTGGATTTAATTATTCTAGGTTTCTTTATTTTTTTTATCCCATATCTTTAGTCCTTTAAAATATATCTAAAAGCCAAAAAAAATCCTCTACAAAACTTATAGGTGGTGTGGGCTTTTGCAATTCAAAAGCTATGCAAATTAATTCACTCAATCAAGTATATAATATATATTACTCTTTTTATTCCCACCGAAGCTATTATTTCTCAAAGCTAAGAAATGTGATCGATCAAGCTGTCCAGAGGCGGAGACAAACTCCATTTTCAGGCACAATAACCAACCTAACTACAGGGGAATGGTGGTATGCCGGCGAGAGTGAGAAGCAAAACTTGGACAGAACCAGAGATAAAATCACCTTCAGTTCCGTCATGGCAAAGTGTTGTCCGGCACAGACGCGAGACCCTAATCCGAATGGCATATAAGCCTGCGGAGTCTTGCAAGCCCCACCAATCCCATGAGCAAATCTTTCAGGATTGAATTTGTGGGCATCAGGCCCCCACAGATCACGATCTCTGTGTAATATTGGGATCGGAATCTGCATGTTCATACCTTTTGGGATCATAATGTCTTTGAATTCGATATCTTCCAAGGCCGTTCTTACCACAAAAACTGTAGGTGGGAAAAGACGCAATGTTTCATGGATCACCATTGTTAACTGCAAACAAATTAATTTCGATATGAGATTATACGTACCCTTGAAGAAGATGTTTCCAGGCAGAACCTTCAAATATGCGGAAGCATTAATATAGTACACAACATGATGTGTAAATGCATTGATGTATTCTCTAGTTTTGATCTTATTTTCAGGGATATTCTTAATTAACATGCTTTTTTACAGAGGGCGTGTCCTTGGAAGGTAATCTGATATAATGGAATAGAATAATTAATAGATGGCAGCCAGTACTCATTCGTAGTGCAGTTGCAGTAATTAAAGAGAAATTACTATGACTAAATTGTGAAGAGCAATTAAAATACCGTTTTCATGTTTCGGAGCATGTTGGCATCCGGTGGCCTATCCCCACAGATTTCAAGCACCTCAGCACGAGCACGAGCTTGCCAATCAGGATGCGCAGCAAGAAGCATCAAGGTCCATGAGGCCGTGGTGGCAGTGGTCTCGTGGCCAGCAAAGTATATGCTTTTGCAATTATCCACCATGAATTCTTCCCAGGGAATTTTTATTGGTCGGCCATCATTGTCATATTTATTACTTTTGGCACCCTCCAGAATCATTTGTAGAAGATCCTTCTCATGTGATGATTCTGCGTGCTGTTTTACCACCTTTAATATCATGGAGTTGATCTCTTTCTCGTTTTTCCATATAGCTCGATTCATTTTGGTCGGCAAGAATCTATCAAATATTGTTCAAAACTACTTGCATTATAATCAGTTTGTTCAAACTCAATCAAGAAACAACAAGATGATGAATGAATGCTACTATCTGTCGTACATAAGTACCTAGACCCTGGAACGCCAATACTTCTCGTGGACATGAGTCTCTGAAGCGTTTTGAGTTTTAGGAATATTTCTTCCCCTTGGGAATAGCCGCTTCTGAAACAGGCTCTTGATATAATATCTGCAGATAACCCTCTCAAATCATCATCGACATTAATGTCTGCAATACCTCCGGCCTCATCTTCGAATCTACGCTCCCAAGTTGTGAGCATTGAAGTTGTTGACTCCACCATCAGTTTCACCATGCTCTTTTGGAAACGGCAGGCATGCATTATATGTTGATTAATCATTTGTGAATAATTCAAATTTAAACCTTTGATTTTATAAGATTTGTGAGTTGGGAAAGGATGATTTCTTCATAAAATAAAGCTTTATGCTTCAAAAATGATATACTGTAATAGTCTAATAGATGTTTGAAATCGTAAACTGGCGGAGATTTACCTTAACCTTCTCGACGTAGAACTCAGGAGCAATAGTCTTCCTTTGGTGGGCCCATATCGGGCCGTTGGATGAAAAAATGCCTCGGCCCAGAAGCGGCCCACGATCTTTGGATAGATAAGAAGGCTTCCCTAGGTTAAGGGATGTGCAGAGACAGATTTCCTTCACCATCCCTGCATCTGTTATATATAGTTGTTGTATGCTTCCTGTTGAATACAAGAATACTGGCCCTGCCGAAACAAATCTTAGGGGATGAATCAACTAGGAAGGAACTTGATCTTGTAGCTCCTTCGATCATGTTTAATGTTCCAACAAATAATTTTGAGTAATGCTCTAGATACAAGGCGTGCAAAACTCGTGCATTCTCTTAAAAAAAAAAAAAAAAAATCGATTCTTAAAAAATATAAAATCATATTGATCTTAAATTTAATCACTTTTATTAAAAATCAGCATATTAAAACTGTAAAAAACATTTCTCAAAAATCGAAGAAAAACTAATGATATATATCAATTGTGTTATGTTATATGGGTTTGGAGTTTAACCGAATAAAAGACACGTGTCTTTTTTTTCATCCTTTAAAATAAATAGACATCTCATCTCATCTCATCGTATTCAAACCTTATCGGGATCATAATTTATACAGGTAGTTGCTGTATACATAGAATTATTATATACCTGTCTTCATTTCAGTGGGGCAAGTAAATTAATGTTCTACGGTCTACCCCTCTTGACCATATCTAGACATTAACGGACATGGCAACAGATCGATAAAGAAACGTTTTTTTCTGAAAGCATCCACTACCTCGTATTAATCAATGTCTTTTTGTTTGTTTCTGTTTGGTGGTATAGAACTCTTGGGATGAAAAGTTGAAAGCACAGACCTTTTCCATTTGATGGATTGAATAAAACTAAAGGAAAGAAGAAAAAGATTTAGAAGGGAAAGGATTAGTACCATATTCATTTTTCCACTGCTCCAGGTATGGGAAAACGATAGAAGGCCAGTCACCAGAAATGGCGGAAGCAGTTGTCGGTGTGGAATGTATCAGTTCATGTCGGTGTTGAAGAATTCTCTTCATATCGGGAATATTTCCCACTAGAAAAGAAGGAGAAGGTCCTCTTATCCCTTGCCTCTGAAGCTTTGCCCTTAGATTTTTTGGCTTCAACACCAAAAGGTTATACAGATACACCAGCAAAACTAAAAATCCACCCAAAACCACCGATGCGATCGTGTTTGCCATCAGATCTGGCCCTTCCTTCCTTCCCCTGCTTTTATATGTCTGAGCTTGCTCTCTCTTCCGCTTCTTTAGGTTTTCTTTGAGCTATTACCCCATATAAATATATATATAGATATATAGATATATAGATATATATTATATCCTTTTCTCGTGATAATGATAATTAATTAAATCATAAGCGCACCAATTAGATTAATGTCTACCTGCAAGTGAAAAGTAGGCAAATACCAGAAACTGAGTGACGATCTGATAACACTCTAATTTCGTCAATGAGTTTCGTGATTGTATAAGGACAATGATAGAATAACAATTATTTTGACAACTCAAATACAACTTCACATTAAAAAACTTTAGATTTTCTCTATTAAACTCATGTTTTTGTATGTGACCGATGTCTGAGTTTTTGGGATTGAGTGATTTGTCTCTTCTACTCCTTTTTGCGAGGGAAGCAAATTATATAACTACAAAACATGTGCATGAATCTCAGGAAGTTAATGGCCAAAAATCAGTCGGCAAAAGATAATTTAAAAATCAGTCGGCAGAAGAATAGAAACAAGGAAATTAGTCAATTTTTAGAGAGATCCCATTGGAAGTGTTTTTAGGTGCACTTTTTCTTGGGGATTGACTTAACTATCAAACACTCACTTGTCATTTCTCTTGTAGCATTCAATACGCAGATCTTCTGAGAATTCCAACACAAGTTATGGAGCTGGCTGGCTGCAGGCTACATTTCATAACGGGAAAAAAGGTTTCAATTAATTTCTACCTTTGTGTTTGTTCAATCAATATCTTGCTCTTTCCGTGAAGCTTAAGGTAAGGGCTTGATTTTCATTTTTGTGTGTTGGTCACAACAGTGCGAGTGATGCCTGTGCTATTGATTATCAAACAATATTAATATGTTTGTGCAGTTTTACAATATTTGCTTACCAAATGCCATTTTCCCACAACATTGTAACAAAGGCATCGCCTCTGCATTATTCTTTTACAAACCCCTACCAAAAAAGAAAAGCTTCTCAAAATCAAACGTCCAAGGTCACACTCTCCTCATATGGAGACGAACTCCATGTTCTGCTCGATAAGCAATCTATCAACAGGGGAGTGTCGGTATGTTGATGATAGCGAGAAGCAAAACTTGGACAGAATGAGACATAGCATCACCTTCAGCTCTGTCATGGCTAAGTGTTGGCCAACACAGACACGAGCCCCGAATCCAAAAGGGATAAATGCCTGTGGAATCTTGTAGGCCCCACTAATTCCGTTGGAAAATCTTTCTGGATTGAACTCGTGGGCATCAAGCCCCCATAGATCTGGGTGTTGCTGCAACATTGCAAATGGAATCCAGATGTCTATACCTTCTGGAATTAGTATGTCTTTGAATTTAATGTCTTGCACTGCTGTTCTTGTGACTGCCGGTACTAGTGGGTAAAGGTGCAATGTCTCTTGAATTACCATTGCCAACTGCAAATAATCAAAAAGATTAGAATACACTTCCATCATTTTGGTCTATATGGGATGAGAAAATTCATATTTTGTTAAATCCTTTTCATGCTTTGAGGCAGATCAAGATGGCATAAGAACAAAATCTACACAACAGTAAGAGAACATTTTGACCAGCAGATAATAGTTTGTAGCTCTTAATTTTCTAGCAGCCATATTCTATTCCTTCTGCTGTGTAAAATTACCCTTTTATGGACATAATGAATTTATAATGGTACATACCGTTTTCATGTTTCTGATCGTATCAGCATCTGGAAGGCCGCCTTTACACATTTCAAGCACCTCAGCACGAGCACGAGCTTGCCATTCGGGATATGCAGCTAATAACATCAAGCTCCATGATGCGGTGATGGCAACAGTCCCATAGCTGCCAAGATATATAGTCTTGCAATTATCCACGATGAACTTGTCAGTAGAGATATCCGACAAATCACCAGCATTTTCGGCTCCTTCAAGTATCATTTGCAGAAGATCCTTCTCGTGAGTTGTCTCCGTCCTTTGTTTAACTACCCTTACTATCATGGAGTTTATCTCTTTCTCTAATTTACATATCTGTCTATCGATCTTGTTTCGAAAAAACCTAATTGTTGTAAGATCAAGTTTAAATTGGTTGAAACCAAGTTAGGGAGATTCACAGATTATAAAAGATATTTATGAACTAAATTTGATAGTAAAATTCAGCACCAACTCTAATGACGGTAGATTAAGGCCAAGTATAACCAATGAAAAATGGTCACAACAACAAACATCTTCACAATTTCTTGATCATATTTGTAGGAAAACTTTAATGCAATGGTACCTAAACTTGGGCATTCCGATAGTTGTCTTTGACATTATTTTTTGGAGAGTTCTGAACTTCAAGAATATTTCTTCCCCTTCAAGATAATTGCTTCCAAAACAAGCTATGGAAATCACATCTCCAGACAAGGTCCTTAAATCCTTGTCAATTTTAATGTCTGCAATTTCTTCCTCATTTTCAATCCTAGTTTCCCATGCTCTTAGCATTGAGGTTGTACCGTCGACCATTAGACTCAGCATGCCCTTCAAAACAAAGTTTCAAGTAGAAGTTTGCATCAAATCTTACAATTTATAGCACGCAAATTGAATAATCCTCTGATTGACATGGATCCATTTTAAATTTTTAATGGCAAATCTTGACTTGTACTGGCTTCACTGTTTGAAATGGAGGGGGAAACAAAAAAAATAGTGGGAAAGAAAGTTTTCTCTGATTATTGCTTTTGAAAAGAAGTAATCTTTTATCAATTAAAAAGTTATTAGTCTACCATATCCACTGGGGAATCTTACCTTGACCTTGTCCATGTAGAATTCAGGAGCTATTATCTTCCTTTGGTGGGACCAAAGTGGACCACTTGAGGATGCAATTCCCTTGCCCACCAAGGCTCCCCTCTCCTTGGTTATGTAAGAAGGTTTTCCTAGGTTCAGAAAAGTACAAAGGCCGATATCCTTCACCATCTCTATATCACCAGCCCACAATATCTGTATGCTTCCAATTGAAAACATGAACACCGGTCCTGCCCACCAATGCATCAGATGATATCCCTATATGAGTTTGGTTGATAACTCCAAAAAAAAAAAAAAATGCGGGATGGAGAATGAATACTTATAAAAAAAAATTTCTCATCGGCCACTATTGGCCACTATTTACCATGACTTGTAATGGTCAAATAGAAAACCAAAATAGAAAGGATAAAGAGATTGACCGACCGATCGCCAATCGGAGCGGCGCGTTGCACCCACGCCCTAGTCAAAGGGAGCGCATGCCGCCCACGCGCCACCGCGAATCTTCTTTGATTGATGCCACGCGCGACAGCTCAGGGTCTAGTGTCTTTAGCATCTTCAAGATCGACCGACCGGTTTCTTCCCAGGGTGGCCTATGTCCCTCATGCGTCACCACAGTTTTTGTTTTTCAGTGTATGTATTTTAGTTTTGTTTTGTGTAAGAAAATAAGTGAAATAGACTATTAGACTTTATGTCCATAGCAGGAGAACCCCTCCTCTTTTGGAGGAGCCCTCTGCCGTTTTAGGAGAATGGATGTGTTGTTTACTTCTCCTCCTTTGGAGGATGGAGTTTGGGTGCTAGTTGTTTTATCTTTATTTTATACAGAGAATGATACTCTCTTTTTTAGAGTTTCTTGAAATTAAGACAATATCGGTCACAAATATGTTTGTGTACAATGAAGCTTACAACATATGTTAGTTTGACTTGTAACTTGAATCATATGTGTAATTTCTTTCATGGAATGAAATGATGTCTATTTTCTATTAAAAAAAAAAAGAGGTGTATTAGGAAACTATTATGATACAGTCTTTCATTTTTCTCCATGACTTGTAATGCTAATAGACATCAATATTTTGAAAATCCTTTTCGATTTTTCCTTTCTTTCTCTATGGCTATAAAAATTTCGTTCCTCTTAAATGGGCACCAGAAAAAAAAAAAAAAAAAAAAAAAAAAAAAAAAACCCAGATCGTACCATACTCATGTCGCCACTGCTCCAAGTAAGGGAAGATCGTCGAAGGCCAAGCATGAGAAATATGGTCAACATTGGGGTTGTGGTGTTTTGGAATACTAGTTTCTGCAGCAGCTTGGACCTTAAGGTGGATTTTCTTCATGTCTGGGATATTCCCCAAAAGAAACGAAGGGGAAGGCCCTCTAATCCCTTGCTTTTGGAGCTTTGATCTCAGCCTTTTCGGCTTCAATATCAACGAGTCATAGAGATGCAAACCGAATACAAGAAACCCACCCATTAACACCGACACGATGATCTTTGCTGCAAGGATTTGCTCCTCCCATCATCATCTTCATCATCATCATTTCTTTCCTGCTGCTTCTAATGCCTGATAAAATGCAAGGCGTCAACCAAAGAGTAGATGACCCATAGTGATACATACGATGGCAAGGATACGCTACTTGTCCTGCAAAAAGACAACACAGAGAAACAAAAACTAAAAACCAAGGGAAGATGCATCCTAAACTATCACTCAACTTGTAATTATCTCCTATTTTATCCATTCTGATAATCGCTTTCTAAATTATTGAAAAATTATTATGTCCTTATTTTCTTCTTGAAAGGATAAAATTATTCATAAAAATTTCTTTTAATTAATTTAAAAGATTCCATGGGAAGGATACCGTACTTGTCCAGCAACAAAAGGCAAGACACAAAGAAACATAAATTAAAAACAAGCGGAACATTTCGGTTGGGAGAATGGAGTCGTATTTGTTTTATCAGAGAATCTGGACGATGGCGGATGTAGTACCGTTGGGTTTTTCAACCAAAGCTTGAAAGCATTCACAGTAAGTTTTTTTTTTTTTTTTAATTCATTGGAATTTATAGTCAAAATTTACTTTTCTATTTTATATACTGATTTTTATAATATATCATATATTATTTTATTTGTTTTTTCTTCATATCATTTAAATAATATTTTTTAAATTTAAATATTTCCTCTAACTTCCCATAAATTTGCAATGTCCATATATTTTTTATGCTTGTAATATATTTTTATATACAATATAATACAATTTCTTCCTTTACACACAAAATAAAAACATATAAACCAAATAAAAATTCAAAATAAAATCAAAATATGAAGAAATTGGGCAAAAATTATTTCCAATATATTTTTTGAAAGAAAATGAAATAGATGTGTTTTAAATTACGAACAATAAAAAGAATTTACTTAGATAATGAAAAACAAAGTAAAAGAAAATGAGGGAATAAATGAAATATAAAAAAAAAAAAAATGTTTACCATATGGACAGTAGCCCTATATGGAGCAGGTTTATTGTAGATGGATGTAAAATAGAGGAGTTTTACATGACTTATTGGTCTAGTTTTTAGATAAAAATTTACATATTTGGATTCTAAATGTATTTTAAAGGATCCATTGACCATTAAGTCCCTAGATTGAATGAAAGAAAAATTCTCTTATTTTAAGTTTGGATAGCGAGAAGTGTTGAGAAGTGTTGTATATTATGAGTAGAGATTGGAGTGAGTTTGTGGGTCCCATTGAAAGTGTTTTGAGTTGTTTAGATGTATGAAGTATATTGAGTTGTTGACTTTTGGATAGATAGTTGAAAAATGTATGAGTCCCATCAATGATTAATTTTTTTTTTAATAATGATGAAATCATGATTTTATTTATATATAATAGTGATAAATATTATAGTTATTTTATTTTATATATAATAGTGATAAACGTTATAATAATTTTATTTTTTATTTATAAATAATAGTGATAAATATTATAGTGATTTTATTTTTTTATATATATAATAATGATAAATATTATAATGATTTTATTTTTTATCTATATATAATAGTGATAAATATTATAGTGATTTTATTTTTTTATATATAATAATGATAAATATTATAATAATTTTATTATTATTTTATATAATAATAATAAATATTATAATAATTTAATTTTTTTATCTATATATAATATATAATAGTGACAAAGAGGGAGAGAGAAGTGCTTGTACGAAAGGCCTTTCATTGGGGAGCATGCATTGATGGAGATGGACAACCTATGACAGTGAAAACAGTACTTTGAAGAGAGATTCGGATGTTTGAAAATACTTCAAATCTATTTGGATGTAAAACTACTCCCAACCGTACAGCGTAATCTCAAAATACTTGAGATATCTCCAACACCCAAACTTAGCCTTAGTCTGGGTTTGGGTAATGAAAGTGTTTGAGAATGTTTGTGAATAGTAGTAAAAAAGTAATAATATAATATTAAATAGTAGTAAAAAATAGGTGAAAAGTAATAAATAGTAAAAAAAGTAGGTGAAAAGTAATAATAAAGTAAAAAATAGTAGTGAGAGTGTTTGAGAGTACTTTAATACCCAAACTATGCCTTAATGTCCTCCCCTTAATTTCGTCAAGAGGATATAAATTCGAACTTATTTTAAAAATATTATTGCTCTTTAATTATCATTTTGATTAAATGCTGTAATTGCTTTAATGGGATCTTTGGAAGGACTTCCCACCACTTCGTCTTATATCTTTAAAGGATATTAATGCAAAATACGTTAGAAAAAATCACACTTTCCAAACAATATTTGTAAGAATGTAATTGGTTCAATTCGGTCTGATTTTTTACATTTTTTAAAACTGAATCGATATATACCGGTTTTGAAAATATAAGAATTGATAACAAACCACTTCGTTATTGAAACCAACACTTCCAATTGTTTTCAATTAATAAATAAATAAAAATTGACATTTTTTTACTCTTTGAGAATAATTTTTATAAAATTAAATTTATTTTAAATTAAATTACATGATTAGTTAGTTTGGTTGAATTTATTTTCTTCTAAATTACGCAAAAAGGTCATGTTCTGAGATTTTTAATCTAGATTAAAAAAATAATAATAACTTAATAGTAAAGCAATAGGCAATAGTAAAATAAGTGTAAGGATATCATTACACTATTATGTATCTTATTCAATGACTCCAGAGAAAAATTAGAATTCTGAGATAAGAGAAAATTGAGATTAAGGCTCTATTTGAATAGTAAAAGTGTTTCATCTCATCATTATAATTTTATTAAGTTTCATTTAGTTACCAAACTCACATCTCACTCATCATTATAACTTTTTTAAATTTCAATACAAAATATAATAAATAATTCAACTTTTTCAAATCCTAAAATAATAATAATAATATTAAAAAATAATAATCTAACAATATTTTATCATCTAAACTCAACTCACTTCAACATTCAAACGTACCCTAAATTTTTACACAAAATATAATAAACAATTCAACTTTTTCAAATCTTAAAATAATTATAATATTAAAAAATAATATTCTAACAATATTTTTTTTCAATTTTTAGCTTTTATCTCAACTCACAGAGGAGCTAAAAAAAAGAAGATTCGAAGGGGGAGAAGTAAACGTTGATGATATTAAGATCGTTTTTACTAGGGAGAGGTGATTAAGGTTGTGCAAATCTCCGAGAATTCCAACTTTGTCCGACCTTTGCTCCGATTCTGACTCCGACAAAGTCGGAGTGGTCGAAAATTGGAGTCGGGATTGGAGTGGCTCCAAAAATTTAAACGAAGTCGGAGTACGGAGTACGGAGTCCCCTCGAACTTCCGAATTATTTTTATAAAAAAAATAACTGTGTTGTTTTTATTCCTAACTTAAACGATAGCGTTCCATTTAAATAGGAACAACATCATTTTGCCACGTAAAGAAGAAGCCTTTGTTGCCTTTCTTCTTCATTTCTTCTTCCCTCTCCATTCTGAACTTCTCAAGTTCTCTGATTCTCTCTCACACTGTGAGTTCCTCTTCCTCCAACTTCTTCACACTGCTGTTGCCGCAGTGCTACACCACCATTTGCCTTATTGTCATGTTCACACTGCCGTCACACATCAATTGCTAATTGGTACTTTTACTATTTAGGGTTTTCATTTTCAATTTAACAAGTGGGTCGACGTAGATCTTCATTTTCATTTTCAATTTTCAATTTTACTTGAAGAAATATTTGCCAGATCGTCATGTTTCATTGTTTTGTTTCCTTTTTGTTTTGCCACATGGGATCTTCTTGATTGCTACTTCATTTTGGGGTGTTTTTGAAATGAGACGTTTACACGGCTTGACGTGTTAAATGAGAGTTTAGGGACTAGAACAGTTAAATGAGACTTTCTGACGTGACATTTCAAGTGAAATTAGATTCAGTATTCTAGCTGTGCAAAACCTTTAGAATATATAATCACTTTTACAAGGCTCCTCCTTGCTTAGATTCGAAATTCGTCTCAACCTATCTTATCTCATCTCATCATTATAATTTTTTTAAATTTTTATATAAAATATAATAAATAATTTAACTTTTTTATTCAATTCATCTAAAATCATCTCAATTTATCTCTAAATCCATATGAAAATAATGTTGCTAAACCAACTCATTCCGAAGAATAAGGAAGATGCTCCTCAAACTGTTTACCAGTCAAACATACCAGTGAAATGAATTACAAATTACCAATAAATTATTTAATAGTTCATACAAATTTTTCTAATAGCAGTAGATGAAACAGTCAGCAAGAAGATGGTTTTATTTAGTTTTAAGTCACAATACTTTTGCACTTTTTATACTTATTGCTATGAGCTGTAGTTGAGTGACTCAGTCCATTGGTTTGTATTGTGAGTTGAGTTTATTTGTGGAAGTTTAATTCCGTTAAGTAATGTTTTGAATATTGTACTGGATGTCGTATCGGTCAAAGCACTGGAATAAAATATTTCGACACTAATTTTGTTTCGTATACCGTTTCAAAATAGTCAAAATATGAATAAATATATATAAATTATATTTTAAAATAATAGTTTATATATGAATAAATTATATATAAATACATATATATAAATTGTAAATAGTTTAGTCTGAATTAGAGATTAAAAAATTAGTTTGTAGTTTGAAAAAATAAAAAATTAAATTAAATTAAAGGTCGAAATATAGACTGGTACGAAATATATATAATACCTATTCCGGACCAGTGACCGGTACGACAAATACCGATCATACCAGCTGGTACGATACGGTATTTGAAATAGTATCGTCAAGTATCCAATCTTTTTTTGTATAGTTCAAGATGTGCTAGTCATTACGGTTGCCTCAGAATTAGCGTTTAGCACTGGAGATTGCGTGTTGGATGCTTATCGGAGTTTATTGTCATTGTCAACCGTGGAGGCCCTCATTTGCACACACAACTAGATAAGTGAAACACTCATTAGACTAGATACCGTTGACGTTGATAACGAGAGCTACAAACTTGAATTGAATAACTTTATATACTTTTAAATGATTATTTAATTATTTTTAATGTTTCATTTATTTAACATCTATTTTTTATGATTTTATTGACCTAATTATAAACCTTAACATAATTGTTGATGACTAAAAGTTTGAGACGGATGCTCTATGAGAGTTGGGATGAGGTTGAGTGACTATGAATTATGGAGAATATTTGAGAATTAAATTATACTTTTACTATGTTTATTTTTTTATACTATTTTTTTTTCTTGTATTGGTTGAGACTTTCTATCTCCATTACAAATATGACCAATGGACCATTAAGTGAAATTTTTGCTGCCCAAGTCCATATGGTGTTTATATCGTTATATATAAAAACTAATTATTAATAAATTTATATATTTTTTCATGTAATAAAAATAAATAATATAAAAAAAATAAATAATATAAAATATAAAAATTTTAAATACATTGTAAAATAATAAAGAAATGATAGAAAATAGTAAGCATTATTATCCCTCCTATATATATCTATATTCTTAAAAACATTATCAAATCAATCTTTCATTCAGTTAACGAAATCTCTGAATGAAACGTCGTGTCAGATGCGATAGAATCTTGCCACTCGAAAGATCGGGCGTCATCTCTATGTAAAAGATCAGCTAAAAAGCAAAGGAAATTACTATGACGCAAAACAGTCGGAAAGCAACTCAATTGGCGTAGAATACCTCATGCGATTAAAAGCTAATTTCAGTTCAGGATACATTAACTAAAGAGAACCAAACCGGAATTTAAAATCATAACACTACCCATGACCAAGCCCATCACCACCTATTGACCCTAAAGTCGAATAGTAGACTAGCCTCTAGCTCCTCCAGTCCCCACTTTCACCGCCCCTGGAGTATCTGGACCCCCCGCCGCCGCCGCCGCCGCCGCTCCCGTACCCACGGTCACGCCCACTACCGCCGTATCCTCCTCCGCCGCCTCCTCCACGGCTGTACCCACCTCCACTTTCACGGCGTCCACCACCGCCGCCGTATCCTCCACCACCTCCACCGTATCCTCCACCACCGCCCCCGCGGCTGTAACCGCCACCACCTCCCCCGCGGGACTGAGCCTCGTTCACGGTGATGTTACGGCCATCGAGATCCTGGCCGTTCATCCCCTCTATCGCATCCCTCATCGACTGCTCATTGCTGAAGGTCACGAATCCGAAGCCCCTTGACCTACCAGTCTCACGGTCGTTGATAATCTGAGAACGAAAAAAATAAACAGATCTACTCAGGTCAGATCTACCACAGATATAAGGTTAGATTGAATCAAAATCTACAAGAACCGATCGATCTTCGCCTTTTGGTTAGAAAGATGAAGATGGACGTACCGATTAGTGTGAGATAGAGATAGCAATAAAAGAATCATTTCATAGAGGGAATCAAGTAACAGAAACAGAACAGAGCATAGCAGACAGATCAGATCAGATCAGATTCGGATCGGCGACAAAATAAGCCGGATCGGGTCAGATCGAAAATCTCTGCGACGACAAACGGACCTTCGATCCGAGGATCTCGCCATAGGTAGAAAAGGCACGCTCCAGGGCTTGGTCATCGGTGGCCCAGTTGAGCCCCCCGACGAAGCATCGGTATTCGACATCTGCGGACGCCATTGTTGTCGTTGAAGGCAACGGCTGGAAGCTAGACCTAGGGGTTAAAAATCGGACAGAATGGGGAATAGAGGGAAAGAATGGGAGATGGCACGAGGAATGAAAGGGTAGCACAGCCCTCAAATAAATAGAAGAGGCTGGCGTGCAACTAGGGTTAGTTTGGGCCTGCGTGAAGTGTGCCTAATAAACTCGGGTTAAGTTCGTTGCAGTATGAAACGGAAAAAATATCTCTTTTGTACCATAAATTCTCTCTTTTCGTCCTCTCACAACTTGTTAAGTTATCTAATCATTATTTTAATATAAGTTCAATTATTTTCGAACTTCTTTATATTTTAAATAAAATATATTTTTATAAAATAACTGAATTAATGAAAATTTTAAAATAGCCGTAACATTTAAATTAGTTTTTAATGTTCAATAATAAACACGATAAATTATAGTAAGATATTTGCTACCTTCTTCCATATCAAGTCAGATGTTAAAATATTTAGATTCGTTTAGATTGAGAGAGGCTTTCAATCCAACCCACTTCATCTCATTTCATCTTATGTCATAATTATAATTTTCATAAATTTACATATAAAATATAATAAATAATTCAATTTTTTTAAATATTAAAATAATAATAATATTAAAAAATAATATTCAAATAATATTTTTTTCAACTATCAATTTTCATCTCATCTCATCTCATCTCAACTTACTATCTAAACTTAACCTTAAAGTCAAAGTTTTAAGAATATTAGGATCGTCCAAAACAAGAGTTAAATCAGATAAACAATTAAAGTGAACTGAATCATTAAACAGAAAAGATTAAATTATTCCAAGTATTATTATTAAATAAAAATATCTTTTATTTAAAATATAATTATATAAAAAATTATAAAAACAATTGCACGCATATTACTACTCTTTTTTTTCAGTACTCGTTAAACTATTTGTCAAACGCATACATATTTTATGAAAAAAGGAATTAGTAATATTTATTCTAAATAAACAGAGCTAAATGAGGATTGATAAGCATGTTCGAATTAATATAGGCTATAGCGAGATAAGAATTAGAATGAAATGTAACATTTTCAAACAAGAGAAGTGATATAGTTATAATGTAACATTTAGGTCTAGTTTGTTTTTTATATGAGATGAGATGAAAATGAAATAAAATATTGTTAGAATATATATTTTTAATATTATTTTTATTTTAAGATTTAAAAAAATTAAATTATTGATTTTATTTTGTGTGCGAATTTAAAAAAATTATAATAATTAAATGAGATAAGATGAAATGAAATTTTTTATAAAAATGAACGAGATATTAAAATAACTATTTTCAAAAAGAGCTAAAAGCAAAAATAAAAAACAAAAACAAAATTTATGTTTTAAAATTTTATTTTCTATACTAGTATATCATTGACGTAAAAAAAAATCATGTTAATTATATTAAAAAATTATTGATATTTTGACTTTTTTTAATTGTAATGAATATATGTGTAACAAAACTCACAAAATAAACTATCTGAGAAAATATGAAATAAAAATAAAATAATTTAAACCCAAAAAAAAAAAAATATGATGATACGGATAGAGGACAAAACAAAGAGAGACAGTGGGGATCCTACCAGGAGCTCGGCGTCTCTCCCATTGAGCCATTCCCGTATTTCTCCCTTACAATCACAAACCCTAGCTTTCTACTTCTCTCTCTCTCTACTTCTCTATTCCACTTCCAATCCATGCCCTACCAACCTCGATCTCTCTTCCCCCTCCAAGACATCACCGTCCGATCCCAAAAACCCTTATTCCCTCCCCACCATTCTTGTCCAAATTGATAGGGTCTTTCTCTGTTTGTACGTCCAGACATATTAGTGACCGATATATGAACGGCCACAGAGCTTGAAATCTTTGGCCTTTTCGAATCCCGGACATCGTGTAAGAGCTAGTGAGGTATTTGGAGTCTTGGACAGAAATTATGTATCGGGATCGAGGAGGTGGAGGTGGATCGTCGAGATCGGAGATCGTGGCAGGCCCGCTGGATCGCAAGCGCATCAACGATGCGCTGGACAAGCACCTAGAGAAGTCGTCCCCGTCCACTTCGAAGGGTGGTCTCAACAGTAAGGACAAAGAAAAGCTCTCTGTGCCTTCCACGTCCACCGGTAAACCGCAGCAGCTTGATCCTCGCGATTCTCGCCCAACTTCGCTTTCCAAGAACAAGTGTTCCGATGGTCAGCCATTCCTTATTTTTGTTTCCCCCCCTTGAATGGTCCGGACTGTTTGTTTTTATTGTGGAAGCGAATTTTGTGGGGGATCTGGGTTTACTCAGTCTCTGCAGTTCCAGCTTGTGTTATGTAAATTGCGTTTCGTTTCTGGAGTGTTTTTTCTTTTTCTCTTCCTCTTTTTCTTGTGTTATATAAAAAAAAAAAGCTAGTACTGGGTTGGACTAAATTGATTGATGAAGCACCTTTGTGATATAGGATCTGAGCTGGGCGAAGCGGCTTTGCGAGTAATGATATGTTATGAATCAAAATTAGCATGTTAGATCTAATTAAAGTTTTATTTCTTACCGGTTTCCATTTGTGGAATTTGTAGTGGTGGACTAAGGCGACATATAATCTCTAGTCCTCAAGTGCAAGAGCTATAAGCCTATAACTGGATTTTTTTGCATATGGTTTTTCTTGCTCATGCTTTGTTAATATAAGACTGGTAGTCATAACACGTGGTTACAGCAAGCAGAGAAATTAAACTTATTTGAAGTTCCGAGACTTTTCTACCACTGGCCCTTGTAGCCCCCCCCCCCCCTCTCTCTCTCTCTCTCCAATTTTTAATGGATATGCATTAAATTCTATTGTTAGTCTTATTTGAGAGTCTGCTATACTATGATTGAAAAATAGGATGGCTTTTTACTGTCTTCTGATAGTAATCATGTGATAGGTAATCAAACTAAAGTAGTAATTTGGACTTTGATGGCCATCGTGCTCTACAGATCCAATCTGTCGTAAGAGTAATATTAATTAGATGTTGCCTAGAGCCAGTGGGCTTATGATGTTTCTTTCTTTCTTTTGCCCGAAAGTTAAATACAATCTCTTCTGGAAGATTTGATTTTAAGCTGGGTTTTCTGATAATTTTAGAGCTGAATTTTTTTCATGGGAGGGCCGTTGCTGGCAATTCAAGTCACATTTTTGTGAGGCAAATAAAAAGTGTGTATTTTTTTACAATAAATTGATGTAAATTCTACTTATAATATACAGCTGATTAAAAAGTTGTCATTCTTTTTTTTTTTTTTTTTTCTGCTGATGGTTACCTTGTTTGCATTGATTCCAGAGGAATCTGAAACAGACAGTGAAGAGTCGGATGTTAGTGGTTCTGATGGAGATGATACATCATGGATTTCGTGGTTTTGCAATTTGCGAGGAAATGAATTTTTCTGTGAAGTTGATGATGAATACATTCAGGATGATTTCAATCTTTGCGGCTTGAGCAGTCAAGTTCCATATTATGATTATGCACTTGACCTGATTTTGGACGTTGAGTCTTCTCATGGTTAGAAATATCCTATGCTGACATGTATTTTGATTTACAATTTTTGGACTGCGCTTCCAAATTTAATTTGATGTTGCGAATGGTTGACTTTTTGACCAATTTCAATTAAGGGTTTTGGTTTAGGACATAACTTACTGTGGAGGATTCTGGGTGAAACTTGCATACCATTGTGTGTTGAGTCAAAATTCATCTTGTGGAGGGAAGCTATTCATTTAGCTGGCTGTCAGGCCAACTTGGGCGTTAGGTTGCAGTCATGTAGTCATTGGATGGAGGGTCTTTCATTACATAAGAGGTTTTAATTTTACTCACTTATCATTTCTCTGCGGGACTTGTCCCCCCCTCTTCAATTCACAAAGTCTGTATTTGCATTTTTTTTTATATTTTGTTATAACCATTTCGCTATATTCAAGGCACACCTATGGCTGGTTGGAGACACCTTTTGTAATACATAAATGAACATCTTGGCTGATTTATTTTTGTTGGATTTGGGGTGTGTGTGTGTATGAAGGATCTTGCACTTGAGCCATTTTTAATGGGTATGGATATTGACTTGCTCAGGTGACATGTTCACTGAAGAGCAGAATGAATTGGTTGAGTCAGCAGCAGAGATGCTGTATGGTCTTATACATGTTCGATACATACTGACCAGCAAGGGAATGACCGCAATGGTAATGTTTAGAATTAACTTTTGCTGTTATTTTTTTTGCTTGCTTTTTCTATTTTTATAAAGGATAGTTATTAAATCTTCTGCAGTTAGAGAAGTACAAAAACTATGATTTCGGAAGATGCCCTAGAGTTTACTGCTGTGGACAACCCTGCCTCCCAGTTGGTCAGTCAGACATTCCTCGCTCAAGCACTGTAAAAATCTACTGCCCCAAATGTGAAGATATATATTACCCTCGATCCAAGTACCAAGGCAGTATCCTTCTGTTGCACTCGTTAATCGCTAAGAAACTTATTTGCATATATCATGCATCTGCCTCAGCAATGAGTGGTAATTTTAGTGATCTAACTGTACATCAAATTGATAATGTTAATTGAACGTTGACAAAGTAGCCAAGGCAGAAGAACTAAGAACCATAGAAAGGAGGGGCTTATAAACTGATCAAAAAAGGGAGGAGGGGCTTGTAAGTGACACAACAAGGTTTGTGAACCTAAAAGACAAAATTTCGGGATCTTTGGCTTACCTTGTTGATGAAATGAATTTGGACTTTTGTTTGAACTTCATTCAATTAACAGAAGAGTGAGCCAAGGCAAGCAACAGAACGAACTAAGCCTGGCTGGATTACCATAATATGAGCTCATTCACTGCTGCTGCTTCTTCCACTGTTGTGAAAGAAACCATTGTGCTCACATTTGATGCTTTTCTGCTAACCCTGCTGATTTGCATAACACCTGGACTTGAAATTTAAGCTAGGATTGTACTGGATAGTAAATGAGCTCTGAGCCAATCATGGATAATCTGAGATAGGTTAATCATTAATGAGCCCTGAACCCTGAGCGAAACACATGAAATCTGAGTCAGTTCCGTTAATCTAGTTGCAGAGACAACCTTATGCTTTTAAATTGTTTAAAGTTGTTGCTTAGTTTGGTGTCTTTGGCAATACTCTTAGGCTATTTACTTTTGGCAGCTAGAGATGTTATATTGTACTGAGAAAAAAAGAAGAGATGTTATATTGTGTATTTATTCATGTAGTGCAGTTGGAGCTTCCCTTGAACTGTAGCTTGATAGTGCATGATTGTGATTTGTGTGATTAACAATTCTTTGTTTTGACCATTGTAGTACTGTGGCTAAATATATGACATGTTTCAATTTGCAAGTTTCTTTTGGTTGCAATTTCAGATTTTCTTGACTTTATCAAGATATTGATGGCGCTTATTTTGGAACCACGTTTCCCCACTTATTTCTAATGACATATGGACACCTAAAGCCACAAAAAGCAACACAGAGCTATGTTCCAAGAGTTTTTGGCTTCAAGATCCACAAGCCGTGACATTAGAGGTGGGAGTTACTATTTTTGTGATCAATTATCCAATTGTCCATTTGTGGTGGCCCTCATCTTTCCTCGTGCTTATGTTGAAATATGTGTGGCTCTAACAAGCAAGATGAAATGCAAGAGTACTGGATTTGATTTGCCAATGAAAATGTTTAAAGTGAAAATCTGCCTATTAGCAGTGCAAACCTATCCTTTTATATGATTTCTTGATTTTAACAGAGCGTTTGTAAGCTTCTCTCTTTATCATGGGCTGAGGATATGACGTGTGCTTTGCAGTTCCCCTTGCCTGAGTTACTTTTCTGTGATTTTGTAGCGGTCGAGTATTCACCAGCTTCTTAAATTTAAAACATATTGGTGAGATATCGTAAGGCTTGACAAAATCGACATATCACTGATTTCGAAGATATTTGTTTTTTTTTTTTTTTTGTTTTTTTTTTTTATTGTTGTCATGATCAATATTTTATTATTCCATTAGTCAGAATATTCGTCAATAAAATTTCTATATTTTCATACATGTATTGTCTATTACTTAGTCGCACCTGCATATATTCTAGGTTTTCTTTTTCCTATATTTTCTGCAATATTTTTCCTTTTTTTTTTTTTTTTATCTGTCCATGATATGATATTGTATAATCGATATATTCATCACAAATACCTACATATATCTCTGAATTATCTTAAACAATGGTGTAGCAGTTGAGAAATCTAGGTAGGGATTCAGTTTTTCTGATGTAATACTGATTGATGCAATTGGTTTTAGTAGAGTGACGTGATGTATACTACAAAAATGGAGAATTTACCAATAATGGAAATAAACAAAATCAGAAGAAAAATTGTATTATCTACTTGATCAAGTCGACCATTTTTGTAGGCATGTTTGATGAATGGAGCCGGAAATCGAGGGGGCAAAAACCATGACTTGTGAAGAGTGGCGCCTGCTTAGCCATTGGAAACAAAAAAAATACAAAAGCACAGATAAAATTGCAAAGCGAGTCACTCCCGGTTGAAAATCCAATCGTGTGTGCATTGATTAGCCCCCCTTTAAGACATTATTTAAGGTAGACAACCAAATGTGATTGGTGTATTATTCTTTTATTTTTATTTTACCATTGCATGTTTGTTGAGAACAAGGGGGGTAAAGCTTAAAATCATGATAATTTGTTTGGCAAGCAACATATAACGAACATATTCATGGCATGTGCAAGGATTGGTAGGGACTGCATGTTTTTCTTTTTCAGTATTCACCACTAGACTGTGTTCGTTAAAAAGAAAGTTGAAACACTACAAGATGTCCTTGGCCTCTGCAATCACTTGCTGCCAACTTGTCCATAGAAAATCTACTTCCCTAGCTCTTATCTTCTCCCACCTGTTGGATAAGGAGATCAAACTCCAAGTGGGGTTTCTACCATATTCAGTTGGCCTCATCTCTTTTCTATGACTTTTCAATTTTTTATTTTCCTTTTTAATAGACTGTACTTCCTTGTTCTACCACTTTTATTTTGTTCTTCATTTCATGAATTCTACAATAACATTAACTTCTTTTGAGGATTGATGAACTAGATATAATGTTCATGGCCAATAAAAAAAAAAAAGGTTTTCAGATTCTGATACAGCAGAAAATGGAGTGGCAGGGGGGAAAATAGGAATAAAATAATAGCAAAGAGTAGTCTTTCTTTAATTAATTTTTCAGGACTATATAGATAAACCAAAAGGGGTCAATCTTATAATAATAATAATAATAATAATAATGTCACAAAATAAAATAAAATACTCAAGCAACCATGATCTATTGGGTTCAAATATATATATATATATATATAATCATACCAAGTCCCTGCTGTTTTTACTCACTCATTGAGTAGCAATCTCTATCAACAACCAAGCATTGAAAGACACCAGATTTCAACCAGTGATGATAGGATTAGTTAGTATATGACTGAAAAGTTAGGGGGGTGACGATCTTTTTATATATATTTTTTAAGTGGGTTGTTAAATTATTTGCCTCTTTATCATCTATAAAAGGTAAAAAAAAAGTTCTCACTGCATAGGGTCCGCAAAATATTTAAAGGAACAAGAAACCAAGATTCCAATATTGCCTGAAAGATTACAGTTTCAAAATGGCCGAGAAGTGGTTGCTTTCAAATCATTTCTCAATCGGCACCAATTGTATAATAAATGTTGTGCTTTTAACCTTGGGAAAATCGAACTTTGTGGGAAAATCGATCTGCCCAAAGTTTAGCTTTGAAAACGACCATATATGAAAAATTATGAAGAAAAATATTCTGCCGCCTTCATCTTACTGCTCCATTTGACCCTCAATTAATTTTGTTTTTCTTGTTTTAATTAATGATTAAGAAAGTAATTTGTAGTGTATTGATATATTTTTTATATTTATAAAAATATTTAAAAATAATTAAAAATTTAATTAAAAAAAACACAACTTTTGCATTGGCAATCACTTGCAGCAGTAAGCTGCAAACGGCACAGAAGTGCAGCTCAAAAATTATTCCATCCTTTAACTGCAAACTCATTAAATTAAGAAAAACACTATACCCACTCCATTTGACCGCTTGCCCAAAAAAAAAAATTTCTTTTTATTTAATAATTAAGAAAGTAATTTTAAGTGTATTGAGATTTTTTTTTTTAATTTTTAAATGTATTAAAAAAATGTAAAAAAAAAAGGAAAAAAAATTATACTAGACGGTAAACCCAGCTGTCAAATTGGGATGACATGGTAGCTGCACCCTTAAATTAAAGGATGAAATGTAATTTATATAAGCCTCCAATTTTTAATGATATGCCATCGTGTGAGTAGATGAGAGTAATATGCTCGTATTTCAAATCTATCTAATAATTACTCATCTACACACATTTGTTTCCTCGTGCTGCGGAAAAAACTAAGCCCTTCATTTGTGATCATTGTGCAGACTCCATTTTAATTTTTGAGCTTTGTTACATATATACTATACATCACATTTATTTTTATTTTTTGTTAATTTATTCTTTTTAAATTAATTAAATTTTTTTACTCAAAATTCATAAATCACACATTTAGTAAAAATAAAAAATAAAAATTATGTATAATACTCGGTATGAAAATGATAAGTAAAATTTTTCTTTTAAAAAAGCCCATTATTGCTTACCCTTTTTTCTACCTCCCCTTGATTGGTCGTGAACTCTTCACAAAAGTTGAGACCTGTTGATGTGTTAGTGCACCAAAAGCTATGACATATATACACACATATATATATATATATATATATATATATATATATATTTATATATATAAAGTGTCTATGAAACGGAAATTGTTGGTTTAACGATTTTGTTGTTTTCTGTTAACTTTTTTTACTTTCTCCGTTAAGTCCGTTTGTTTTGTAAATGGATTAAATGTGAGGTCGGCTGAAAGGATAAGATGTAGGTCTTCCCTTTAATGTTTTTCACTTTTCCATCTTCTCTATCTTTTTGCATATTCTCATTCGCTTCTCTCTCCGAAACCAAAGCCCTTAGAGAGAGAGAGAATGCAAGGCTTCCGACTGTATTCATTCGGTTCGACGAAAACCACCTCCCCACGGTCGACGGCAGCTAGCTCGACAGAAACTCTGTTGGCTGGATTTCGTGTTGGTGCTTTTTGGTGGCTTGTGTTTCGAATTTGATTGTGTTTTGGGTTTGGATTTTCACAGTTTCTGCTAGACCTGTGTTTCGAGCATTTGGGTTCGTCTACATGGTTTTGGATTTTAGGGTTTTTGGGTTAAATTTCTTTGATTTTTTTAATCATTTAAAGCTTTATTTTCTTTATTTTTCAACATCTGAATCTAGGGTTATTGATATTTTGGTTTTTAGGGGTGCCAATTTTTGCCCCTGTTCTACCGAGTGTAGTGAGAGAAAAAATAAATCTGAGAGAGGAGTTTTTCGAAGCAAATGCCTGAAAAGAGGAGTTTTAATTGGATTGTGTTGAAGAGACAATTTGAGATTGTGAGAGGGATCATTTGTTGATTTTTTTTTCTATGCGTGTTGAGAAAGATTTCTTGGTCAGTGAAACAATCTCATATCATTAATTTTTACTGCTGTTGGTTTTATGTGTGTTTGCTTTCTAATAATTGTTTTGTTTATATTTCAGTTTTGTCTTTCTGAGTTTGATTTTCTCTTTGGTTTGGATTCACTTTCGTGAGTCAATCTGATGATTCTTTGGTTGAATTGCTTCAAAGTCTAGCAGACATGGATATAACAGTTCAAGCACTCAAGGTAAATTATGCTACCAGATGTTTCTTGGTATTTTTAAATTAATCTCTTCGAATTATAACGATTATCTAATATTTATTCATCTATTGTTATTTTGAATTATAAGAGACTGATATAGGAAGGCATGTGAATCGATTGCGAAAGCATTCATCAAGCGATATCCGAAGATTGGTGAAGCTATTAGTCAGGTTTTAAACAACCAAAATTTAAGAGAAATATGTACAAATGTTCTTATTTTTTTTGTTTCTAATCTTGCACATGATATATGTAATTTAATTTTTTTGCTTAGTTTTGAAAGTGCAGTCCGTGGTTTGTGGCAATTTACTGTCAAATTGCTATATAAATAACTCAGATTTTGCCAAATCAAGAAAAACAAGTTCCATCTTTTATCATCCCCAAAGCTTGATTTACCTGCTTACTGGCACAACTGATAATTTAACAACCACTTTAAATTGTTAGAAAAAATGGAGCATGTAGTTAGTCAAAGTAAAAGGTGATATAGTGCAATACAATCCATTTGTGATCATGCAATGCAATAGCTCTTTCTGCTAAGAATCCTCGGTTGCTAAGGAGTGTTGAAGTTTTGCAGTTAAGGAAGCAAGGTTGTAGTATGGTCATGGCCTTGATGTTTTTTTACTCAGCATATGATTATGCCCTTGATGTTCAAGTTGGAATGATTTGTTTGTTAATGAAATTTCATATATTATACGATATGTTATGGAAGTAAGGTTTTGCAGATTCTTTAATAGGATTTGTGTGCCATATTACATGTAATGAATTTGCTCATGGTACGACTAATACGATATGCTTGTGTAAAATGTTTTATTATTTGATATCTATTTACTGATTATTCAACTCATTTATTTGCTTTTATGTTTTAGATGTTCCAACTCTTTTATGTTTCAATTAGATTTCCCATATGTGAGTAGATTCGCTTTTCAAAATTTTTATCCATAACTAAACTTAGAGCATCACTGTCCAGAACTATATAAGCTATTCCTAGGTGGCACATAAGTTGCAAACCCCTCAACATGGCAAGCAGCTCTATATCCTCTGCTTCATTCACAGGCAACCAAGGAAGTAATCCATGAACCACAAACCAAACTACATTCAAGAACCACAAGTTGTCTAAAGCTTTGGCTTGAGCAGTTATTGTATCAATGTTACTGAATAAGTTACTTAACAAAAAAAAAAATGTTATCGAATAAGTTACTCCAACTTATTGTTTAAAATTATTTTTATTGAATATTGAGCTTGTCCATATGCATGATCCCTTTGTAAAGATAGATACATGGATATATGTATGCCTTCTTTGAAATCTTACAAATTCTTTCCTTTCTTTCTTGGTATTCCAGTATTCAGTCACAGCTGTTATGCCTCGGGCTTCTATTTTGGAAACGAAAGTAGCATGGTTGAACTCCATCAAAGCTGACTTAGTGGTACTTAAAGGCTTCTCTTATTTGTTTGTTAATTAGTGTTATCAGTTTTATAGGCATTTTCATCGTGTCAACTTGACCATTTTGCATGCTATGATCCAATTGCTGGGAATTTATATTAATTATAGACTTGAATAGAATGTCTTTGACAATTTTTTGTGCTTATACAAAAATAGGTCTCAGATGTTCCAGTTGCTTGTACAAAGTCAAGGCATATCGCTTTCCCTCTCTTCCCCTATGTGTGAGTTTTCCTATAGCTATTTTCAGGTGAGTTCCCCTCTAAGGGCTCTGGCAGCTCTTTATATAGCTCTAGCAGCCTTCCAGATCTCATGCTGAATTGCCACTTTCTTCTCTTTTCTACTCATTCTTGCAGATCCAGATATAGCATCTGCTACTCCTGGGAAGAAAACCAGCTTGCTCTCATAGTCACTTGGAGGCCCATAAATCTACTCAGACAAAAAAATAATAAAAAAAAAAGACAGAATGAGTTGGCTGGTCAATAGGGTCATTTTCATAATTCAGAATAACAGTGGTGCATTGTTCCTTAAACTGCTTTCCTAAAAGTGAAGAGAATGCAAAATCAAGGTCCAAAGGGAAAGTTTCCTTCAAAGTTATTATGATACAGAACCTGACTCTTTTTTCTGATCTACACAGCCATCAGTTACAATTGGCTCCAATGAATCTATGAAAGGGAAAGCACTTACAAGATGCTTGAAGCCCATCTGCATCCAAGAACCCTTTTTCAACAAGCATCAGTCGATCATTCAATGCTCGCTTTTTCAACACCAAAGAATCACCTGTAGTTTTCTGCTTTTGCAGTATCTGCTCTTCAAAACAAGAAATGGGCTACAATTAATTTGTTTTAAACAAAAAATAAAAGCAGAAAAAAATTTTGAAAAAAAAAGGGAAAAAGAAAAAAGCATAGTGGAGATTTACATGGGGATTTTATTTAGCTTCACTAATATATGAATGTCCCAAAAAAGGTTTATTGATTTTACCTTCACTTCTTTCTCAGCTTCTTTAGCCGCAGATGGAAGTTCTTGAATTGATGTCGTCAGAGGATGTAGGGATACACTACCATTCAAAATGTTGCTTAAGATGTTTTTATACCCCTGCCCGTAAGAGGAAATTATAGTTCCTATAACATACTAAATATAGCTTCGAGTAATGTTCATACCTTTTACACTTGCTTGAACGACAGTGAAGCTATTAATCTAATTAGCAATTATGTTGTTGATCAGTGTCTATTGAACCTGGGAAATTAATGATGCTTCATGCTCTCCAACTTCCTGCTTCTCTCTTTTCAGTCCTACTTTTATGCTTAGTGATTCACATATTTTTTTGACAAGTAATAAGAAATTTTATTGACAAGTAAATAGGCATATACCAAAAAAAACACCTAAATACAAGTTAGGAACTAGAATGGACTAAAAGCAAATCATGAAAGTGATTTACATCTATTTGTATTCTACTTTCCCTTTTCTTATATGTGTTTGTGTATATACATGTATTATTTTCTCAGCCCCTCTTGGATTCTCTAAAGAACCCATCACCATTTTTACTTCATACATATGCTACTTGGCATAGTCTCTTGCTGCTTTTTATACAATTTAATATGTTTGTTTCTGCTCTTCGTAGGATTGATTATAGATATACTCTGTTTGGATATATTTGCATCAAGCTATACCCTATATTTTTCATTATTTATAAATTACATAAATATTACGTCGTTATTTACTTAACCAAAAACATTATGTCCTTATTAAGGAAAAATTAGTTTTCAACAAAAAATAATTAAATATAAACTAAGCAAACGTGCATTGCACGTTGCTTTCACCTAGTATATATATATATATATATATATATGTAAAGCTATTATAATTCATGTTAAGATCCTTTTGCGCTTTTTTTTTTTTTTTTGTTAGTAAAAAGAAAAAAGCCAAGCATACAAATTGCCGAACTTGGAAATAAATGTTATCAATATCAGAGAGGCATATCAGAAAGCCAAATTTTCCAAGTACAACAAAATTGAAAAGGGAGGAAATTAGGATTCAAAAGCTAGAGCATATGCTAGAAACCTTTCTATTTTTCATGAAGATTCAAATGTGAATGTATCCTACCTACTTAAATGAAAAAATCAATAAAAAGTATAGAATAAAGGAGAGATCTACTTTTGCTTTTGACAAGTACTAACACAACAATCACTTCTCGAATTGTTCAATTAAAAAAATTAAAAAAAAAATCACTTTTCGAATAATAACTAAAAAACTTCAGTTTCTTAGTTGACAAGTAACCGCAATCCTTGGAATTATTCCGATTTATATAGTCATGTTTTAAATGGATGGTATTTTTATAAAATAACTTTAAAGAATAATATTTTGTTATATAAAAATATTTAATTTAAAATATAATTATAAAAAATTATAAAAAAAATATGTGTATCATTACTCATTAAAAAATTAGTAGCAAGTTTTTTTCATCCACTTGCTTTACATTGTTTTCTACAAATTTATTAATTATCATAGCAGAAAGTTAATTTTATAATATTTATCAAGCAACGAATTTTCTCTTACTCTTATTTGAACACATATTATTGGCTACTTTACATAGAATGGAATGTGTAGTTTTCAAAAATAAAAGAAATAGGACACAATCACAGGCTCAACTCGAACAACTTTGCATGAATGCCGAATAACATCACAATTTCACATAATCACATGGTTAAAGTTGATCGTTTATACCTAAAGAATAATGTTACTATATTTTCTCAATTTGTTCGTTTATGTATTTAATTTTTTTTTAATGATTAAGAAAGTGACTATTAATGTATTGATATTTTTTTAAAATGTTAAATCATGTTTAAAAAATATTTTAAAAAAAATACAATTTACATTAGGGGCACACTGAGTGGACAATTTTAGTAGCATTACTCTATACCTAAATTTGTGTAAAATCTTTGTACTTTCATGTAAAATACAATATCATCAAATCAAAATCTAGCTTCAAACATGATTTTAAATTAACATTGTAATAAAATAAAAAGCAAAAGAAAAAAGAAAAAGAAAAAGAAAAAAGATGATAGAACAATTTGTAATAATATGTTATTTTACGATAGGAATCAAAAATTGTATTTCAAAATTATTTAATAATTAGAACAAAAAAAATGGCATGTCAGTAGTTAACGTGAATTAATGAGGTTAATTTGGGAAGCCCAGATCCTCCGTCCCCCTTCCCAATCGATTACGTGACTCCATGGGAGAGAATCGGTCACTCTGTATTTTACGGTCTTTCCCTTGCATTTCATATTCTTCCATTGCTTTCAAATTCCTCTCTCTCTCTCATTGCCAAAAACTTCAGGCTCACACCGCTCTCCATCTCTCTCTGAGAAGGAACAACGACAGCACCAACACCCAAAACATTTCCCATAGAAAATATCGCAACGCCCATTTGAATTCATTCCAACACATAGAAATCACAAGGGGAGAAAATCTCATCAGAAAACGATAGAAGAAAAAAAGTGAGAGAGAGGGAAGAGGTGTTTTCTTTCTTATATGTAATGCATCAGAAGAAATCCGAAGTTCAGATCGGAACAGAAAGCAGCGGCGTCTCTTCCGATTTCAACCCTACCCCTCCTCTCCTTTTCCCTCCTCCTTCCGCTCTCCACCACAAATTATCTTACAATTCCCACCTTTCCCCTTACCCAGAACAATCTTTTCATCCCTACTCTTCTTCTCTTCCTCTTCAATCCCCCTCCCACCAGCATCTACTACAGAATGCCCCTGTTGCCCCTCCTTCTCCTTCTTCTTCCTCTTCTTCAACCCCTTACAAGCGGACCCCTTTGACCCAAACCCATTCCTCCCTCTCCAAATCCCCTACCATTTACCAATTCCACTCGCACCCGCCACAATTCAATCCCCAAAACGCTTCGTTTTTCTCCGTCTCGCTTGCCGTGAAGACCTTTTTGTATCGGACTCTTCGCAAAGTGAAGCACTTTCGACGACTGCGGGTGCATCTGCGGCTGATCCTCTTGCTCTCCCTCCCGTTCTTCTACTTCTTGGTCTCGCATCCAAGCCACACCTTCATCCTCGACTTCCTCTCCGCCTTCGCCTTCTCCGCGGCCCTCTTGTTCTCGCTCAACCTCGCGCTCCCTCGCCTCCCCTCCATACGCCTATTCCTCGCGCGGTCATTCCCGATCAAGCTCTCCCACTGCTCTCCCATCTCCAGGCCGCCTCTGCCGGTGTTTTGGACGATTGGGTCGCGGCCCAAACCCGAGAAGAGACCGAATTCTGGGTGTTGGGTCCAGGTCTATCGCAACGGGGACGTGTACGAGGGCGAGTTCCACAAGGGAAAGTGCTCGGGGAATGGGGTGTATTACTATTACATGAGTGGGAGGTACGAGGGCGATTGGGTGGATGGCAAGTATGACGGCTATGGTGTCGAGACGTGGGCCAGGGGGAGCCGGTACCGTGGGCAGTATCGGCTGGGGCTTCGGAATGGCTTTGGGGTGTATCGGTTTTATACCGGTGATGTTTATGCCGGAGAATGGGCTAATGGACAAAGTCATGGGTGTGGAGTGCATACCTGCGAGGATGGGAGCCGGTATGTTGGGGAGTTCAAATGGGGCGTCAAGCACGGCCTTGGGCACTACCATTTCAGGTCCGGGATCTAATTACTGTATTTTTGTTGTTGTTGTTAGGGGGAAGGGGGTTTAATTAATGATTAAAGAATGGAGATTTCTGCGAACTGGTGATAAATTTGATGATGATTTCTGGGTAATGGAGTGGACTTTGCTTTTGTGATTGTTCTTGGTTGCTAATTCTTGTTTAGAGTTGGAATTCATGTTAAGATCTTCAACATTAAGTTGTAGTAGTTTTTTTTTTTTTGAAGTTGTTAGAGGTTGATGAACTTATCGGCATGATTTTTGTTGGGTCCTTCTAGATTAGAGATAACATGAAACTGATATATCGATCACTGCAATTTAGCTTATTGTTTTAGTGCTCGAGTATTAGGTATTTATTGCTCAAAGCTGGGCTTTTTAAGGCATGACAGGATCAGAATGATCTCTTCTTCAAATGACTGATTTTATTTTCCCGGTAACCTACAGTTAGGAAGACGTTATTTGTTTTTTATGCTTCGTGCTATGCTTTTAACTGAATTATAAAGTTATGATTAATAAAGCAGCCCTCCATCTAAAATGATGAACCAATGATTTTACCATTCCGTAAGAACAGTTTTTCTGTTTGTTTTCTTTATCATAATTCATCAGTAATGTTAGAACAACGCACATGTGATTGATTTATCACATTTTTTATATTAAAAACATGGACAACATTGCCAAATGGACAATATGAGCCAACATTGATTTTAGACACATAATCTGTATGTATGCAAGTTTCTTTCTCGATAATTGGAATCTCTCTCTCTCTCTCTCTCTCTCATGGCTTTATACTTTATCACAACTCATGTATTTTTATCTTATTTAGAAATGGGGACACATACGCCGGAGAATATTTTGCTGACAAGATGCATGGGTTTGGGGTCTATTCTTTTGCAAATGGACATCGATATGAGGGAGCCTGGCATGAGGGTAGAAGGCAAGGGCTTGGAATGTACACATTCAGAAATGGTGAAACACAATCTGGTCACTGGCAAAATGGAATCCTTGACATTCCAAGTACACAGAACACCACCTCTCCTGTATCTCCTGTCGCTGTATATCATTCCAAAGTGCTCAATGCAGTGCAGGTACATTACTTCCTACCTTAATACTGTAACGGTATGGGAGGTGGACCCAGAATACCAAACTGTAGACAGTTGATTAAGCAATTTGAAAAACTAGTAAAGGGTTTCTTTCTGATTAGTTCTGTTATTCTGATTTATAATCAGGAAGCTCGGCGAGCGGCAGAGAAAGCCTATGATGTGGCAAAGGTGGATGAAAGGGTCAACAGGGCAGTAGCATCTGCCAATAGAGCAGCCAATGCAGCTAGAGTAGCAGCTGTTAAGGCCGTCCAAAAACAAATGCACCATAATGGCAACGACAACATTCCAATTCCTATTGTGTGACTCCCCTAACTGCAGCTCGGGCTCTTTTAATGTGTCTGACTGCCACATCATAACAATGGCGTATCTTGTTTTATCTTGTCATCTTCTATTTGGCTTCTTCCTTTGAGAGTACCCAGTTCGGGGTGCCTCTTGGAATCAGTGACCAGCAGTGAGGAAGATATCTGAAGAGGGGTGGGATGGTCATTAACACTGCTTAAAGATTGTAGAGAGAGAGAGAGAGAGAGGAAGGTTGACGATGATGGTATCCATCTCATATGTTCAACCAATTTTTTGCTTTTTTATCTCAGTACATTTTTGTAAAGATGAGGTAGATGTAATATAAAGGCTGGTGCCGAGGTAAAACCTCATCCCAGCTGCTGTTGTATCCGAGTTCATTGGTTTTGTAATGGAGTTGAAGAATCAATCTATTTCTCTCCATTTTCCATTTGTAGTCGTTCATGTTGGTGCGTAGTTAGTCCTTACCCCGTACTACTAGTCGTTGTAATGATAAAAGTCGGATGTCTTGTTACCTCGGGGCAACGTCCTAATTGTGGCATTTATTGAGGATGTTTGTGGCCAACTGGAAGCTGCACCTATTCTTAGTAACAAATCGAAGGAATGCTGTACGTTCGGAAGGGAATTCTCGGAAGGCATTTCTAGTTTCCGGTTTCATGAAGAGGTGATGCGAAAATGTCTACTTCCTAGAATTCATGTCAGTTTGTTACTTAAAAGGGGGTAACACGGCGTATTCGAGGCACATATCTCGGGACGTCTTGCAATAGGTGGTCTGCAGTCCGTACTGCATGCATCCTAAAATTAGACCTCCCGTGTTTTCAACCCATTTGAGTGGACCGAATTCTCGCAAGGTCGATTCTCCCAATTGCTCATGTTGTTGGCTCTGACGCGCTTGGGCTTTTTTGGGAAACTTTTGCAATCATTGTACGTCATTACATTGAAATAATATATATATATATATATATAAGATTGTTATAAAACAATCGTGAAACTAACTGGATGTCTTGCAAATTCGGATACAGAGCTCTAAAAGAATCAAAATACGTTTAAGAAAACCCTCATAAACGGTCGGGTGTTTTGCAAATATTTACCCCGACAAATAGAATCTCAATAAATATGAGATTTATTTGTCTTACAGTGAGTGAGTCTTACACTTACAGTAGGCTATAAATTTTCTTTTGTCCTTCATCTATTCTCTCCCCCAGTGCCCCCCCCGATTCTCCTCTCCCCTTTCGATTCTCTTCTTTTCCTCTCCCATTTCTATTTTCTTCTTTTCCTCCTCTTCCCTTTTCCCTTTCTCTACATGTTTGCAGTTTTAGTTATTATATCAATCCGTTTGTAGTTAGATTTTTCACGTATTTTCTTAGTTTTAATGCTGTGAGCCAGTCAGATTTGATGCGTTGATCTGTAATAGTGGCAATGAGATCTACTATCCATTGTCTAACTCTGTGCATAGTCCTTCTGGTCTTCCCTTTTTGATAGACTTGGATTGTCGTTCACACACTGAATACCATTGGGGTGGAAAAGGTTTGAGCCTTGCGGAAAACTTTGGTCCATTGGGCTACTTCTATCATGATGGAAAGGGAGAAGAAAAACTCGTTGCAGAAGATGAAGCAGTGCAATAGAGCACGGAGACGAGAAGAGGATCCCGAAGGAGAGAGCTCCAATTAGGGATTTCTTAGCCCAATCAGGAGAAATGCCATGGGTGGTGGTGAAATTATTGCAGAATATTTGAGGCTTCCGGGTTTCTGATGGTGATGCGGCAACAACTGTTTCATTGTTAGAGTAACTCGAAATCCCGGCAAACCAAGATCCTTTGAGAGGCTGTAAACAATGTGAATGCGACCCAATAAGTAAGTCTATCAACATGTTTCTCCATTCCAATAGTAAAAGGCGGTTTCTGAATAAATTTCATCGCTTATTTTATATGCATTGTTATACTTTTAAAGTGAAAGACCATTAGTAATATTTCTTTATATTCTATATGTGAAAAAGACGTAATAGAAAAGTGGGGTGCGAGAGCGAGCTTTATTTTACAGAGAGAGAAAGATGGGGGAGGAGGAGAGAGTCAGAGAGATGAAGCGTCGGGCATAAAAAAAGTGATCAAAGGTACATGCAGGTCTATGAAATCACTTTGATGAAACCCATACGTGGAAATCTCTTATTCGCTGGTGTAAAAACGGCTATCACACCCGACCGGCCTAGCATCTCCCTTAACAAAATAGCAGCCATAAATACCGGTTACACAGTATAATTGAGGCAAACAGATCAGGGAAGCATAAAACTCCATTTCTGTTCATCGGTGGCTGATGTTTTTTGCTTATAAAATAAAATGCCATCGCACATTCTCTCCATTTCATATGTTATGCAATGCAATACCAGATAGAAAAGAGAACTAAAGCTGCATGTTGTAAACGAAGCGAACACTAATGATAAACCGCGTAACCCAGCTCAAGCTGAATCTGCTTGGTCTGTATCTCCCAAACAAGGCATTTAATCAAATATAAAACAAAACAGATACTCCACTTTTGTTCAGACATCTCTCAACTACATTCAGATTAATAATGTCAAAATTAAAGACGAACATGTGGAATTCAGTTTCAGCTCTCAGTCTGCTCCCTAAGCCTCCGGATGGTGCTCCTAACAGTCACGGCACTAGCAGTGCTGTTGAGTTCGAGCAAAAAACAGCAATTAGAGCCCTCAACTATAAAATGTTGGTAAACGCCAGACAAAGTTAAAGAAAATCCTTACTTCAATGTATATGCACCTCCTGCCTTCACCTTTCCACAATCCTTGCAACCCCAGATTCCTACAGCCTTCCTCTTCACTGCAAACTGCAAAAGAACACCACTCATTTCAATGATTGCATGTTAATCACTAAATGAAAAGACAGAAGGATGAGGGGAGTTACCTTCCCGCAGAACTCGCAGAAGTATTTACTGTGTTGACTAACTTCCATTTTCTTAATCTGCTTCCTCAGACTAGCACCATATCGAGTGCCTGAAATGAAAGAAGATAAGTATCACCACATTTCTAACACACAAACAGGCAGTATGCATCCCAACACAATTAAAAAGAAACAAAGGACTAAATGGCCTCAATCTGAGTCCCATTCTTTATACTGAAGATTTCAGGAGAAAGCACACCATTTCAGTCTTGATTTACTACAATAAAGGCTCTAAGATGAGGGAATGGGTAACATATCAGACTGACCACACATCTCTAATTCCTTATCTCCCATAATCTTAAATCATTGTAACCTTGTAGTACGAATAGAAAAAATGGATCACAACCTCTCCTTAATCTTAAAACCTTAAATTTACATCAAAGAAAGAAATAAGTCTGTAGAACTTACCATACTTCCCAACAATACCGGCCTTCTTGGTTCTCTTGGTCTGCATGCCATAAAAAGATCACGATGGAAAGTAAGGCACAGGCCATGGATAGGGAAAAAAATTGATCAATAATTTGAAATCGCAGAATAGAAATTTTCAGGCGTATGATTACTATGAATCAACATGAAATTCATCGGTACCGGCAAAAACAGAATCAAATATATATCATGGAACCACCCTCCAGTAAACTGAGATCAGGGAATACCATCATTTCATGAAAATAAAGAACCTCAACAATCTACACTGATATTAAAAGCTATACTAAGCTCCATTTGCAAGAAAGACCACTTGGGGTTCGACAGAATAGCTCATGTATTACTCACTACAAGCTTCGGCTGAATTTTACTTACTTACAAGATATCTTGAGCCTTCAAATATGTCAGCCAAAGTCACTAACCCAAATCTCTTTCTAATGACCTACTTAAGTTGATTTCCCAATCTGAACTAAAACTATACACATGCAATGTCCAAATAGTAAATAATCAGACGATTAAAATTGAACAACTAATATATTGAAACTCACAATAATATGACGAAAAATTTAGTCTTTTGTTGACCCAAAAACGTAACAATCAGATTCATTTCCAGAAGCTTATTCATCTTGAAAAATGAACCTAGTCTTTTCTCAACCCCAAACAGGAACAATCAGATCCATTTCCCGACGATTATTCATATTCACTTGGAAAAGAAACTCGTTAAGCTTCAATATCGGAATCTAAGAGGGAGGGGAAGGAAGGAGGAAGATAGTACCATTTTGGAGGCGTCGGAGGGCGAGCGGGCGAGCAAAGCGTCTCGTCGAGCGGATTGTTTAAAGTCGAAAATGAAAGAGATTTGGTGGTGGCGGAAAGATTTGTTGCCCTAGACTAGGGAAGTGAAGGTTTGCGAGAGCATGGACCATGGAATGGGTTTTAAAGCCCAGTACGGTCTCCACTTAGGCCTTTTGAAATTTGGGCTTTTGAATACGTATGGATTTGTATTTGAAATATATATATATATATAGTTATATTAGCGTCTCACTTTTTTGTGCAAGCTATTTGAAAAAATATGTATCTCTTTTGAATATTTATGCAAGTTATTTAAAAAAAATTGAGACTATTTAAAAAAAATTAAATTTACACAATCTAATGAGGTGCAATGTTTTTGTAACAGTAGAACCCTTAAGTGATAACATGTAGCAAAAAGGTATAAAACCAGGTTTTACACAGTAGGTGCTCTCATTTGGATTATGGCGTTTGTAAATTGTTATGAAATACCTCATTTTGGACATAATTGACTTGTAAAGTCATCATAACTCTAAACTTTTTCTAAGTGCATGTGGAAAGAACAATCCCCGTGAAGGCCATAATAAAATTAGTCTGGTTATTTTCAGGTTAGAAAGAGAGGGAGATAGACGCATAGTAATGTGAGTAAAACATATATTAGAGCAACTACAAATACAACACACACTATCCACCAGCCCTTCTAGCACACAATAATTTCAAAAGAGCACAATATGCAAGAGTTTTGATCTATTGCCAAGACATGGAATGAGAGTATGGGTGTGCGTGTGGTGCCCCAAATCTGGTTCGAGAATCTGTGGCATTAAAGCATCCACAAATCATTGTTAGACGACGAAGATATACTAACATCAACTCATATTAACACGACCCAATATGTCGAAATCACCAGTGTGATTCAAGAAAATTATAAGTAGGAAAACTTAAAATTTTCCGATGCTCAATTGAACCCTTCATAATCCCAGTTAACATTTGAAGAATAATATTAAGACATGGAGAAGGAAAAGGAAAAGCCCGATATATAAATCCCTGCCCGCCCGCCTGCAAGCCGCAGAATTTTTTTTTTTTTTTGTGTCGCAAATCAAGAACTACCCTAAAACACTAGAGAATAATTTCTTTCCTTTTCTTCTACCAAGATACAATGAGCATCAAATATCCCCCTAAATAAATTTCTCTAACTTCCTTGACCTGTAAGGCTCTGGAGGCCGAAAATCCTCAAACCTCAAAGTGGAGCTTGCCTGGATTTCATTTAAGACAGAATCCCCCTTCTCGGATTTTATAATTTCCAACGTGCTTCCAAGAACATCTGCCGCAAGCCCAACTTCTAGAAGATGACCCGGCTCCTCTCCCCCTTTATGTATTAATAACCCAATCTCTCTCAAAGGGATCACATTTTCTGTAATGACTTTGGCAAAAATATGACCAAGAAATTCTGGTGCTCTTGGGGCATCATTTACGGCATCCTCCAGAGTAGTCAGAACAGATTCAAACCTGGCCAGATGTAGGGAAACAACTGTAAGAAAATAGGGCACTGAATATAAATCATGAAAAGCCAATAGACCATAACTAATATTGTGAAATATCATTTACCCTTTGATGAGCTGGGCTTGACTCAACACACCATCCCCGGACTTAGAAAGATAGATCAGAAGCCTTGCCAAAAGATCCCTTTCCATGTCCTTCCTCTCCAAAGAGTCTGCAACCCATAGCGATACCATTGACGGATGGAAGTTTGGGGAATCCAATTCTTTAACACACAGTTCAACTTCTTTCTCGTCTCTGGCACTGAATTTAAAAATAAAAAATAAAACATCATCCAGTATATTGATAAGGATAGCAAAAAAAAAACAAGCGCTATAGAGTTTTGTATTCTCAGCAACAGGGGATTATAAACTGTCCCAAGAGGAAAACTACATGCTCCCAAGTAGATTGATTGAGGTAGAGTGTAAGTGACACTTCAAGAACTTTTACACAAGGCCAATTTACCAATTAGCTGGCCTACAGTTTAAATGACGTATGACATACAGTTTATAATACCAAGAACCTAAAAGCATCATGATTATTAAACATATCACTTAATGAAAACTATTTTTATGCAATTTTTCTGTATTCATCGCATCCCTCCCTTCAAAACAATAAACAACCTTCAACTCCCGCTGACAACTAATTCAGGCAGCAGGTGAACTGTGTTCTGTTATTTATTCAGCCTCTTAGTTTAAGAGGGAAAAAAAGAATATTCAAAAGCTTCAAAGATGTTTTTCAAACCTTGTAGATAGAAGGTAAGAAAGAGAACATGGATCTTATAAAATATGTATAGGGTTTCTTCACTAAGTCTCATTTGTCATTTCAGAAAATCAAGTGAGATGACAAAACATCCCCACACCACTACAAAATAAATCTTCACCGAGTCAAAAAGTATGGCCACCACAATTTTATGGGTAAAAATATCATAAGAAACAATAAAAAACTTTATAGACTCATAACCTGGTCGATTTTCAAAACCCTAAGCATACCTAATCAAATCCAATCCAGCTCATTCGAAATTCAGAGTTTCGACAAAAGAAAATACAGGGGGCAGAAAGGTGAACAAAGCAATGAAGGAAGCGAAAATGAATTCCCCATTTCAACTTGCAAGCAAACAAAGGGAGCCTAAATCAGAGATCCCATATGGCCTGTGTACTGATTGACTACATTCCATAATTTGACTCTCTTGCATTGGATAGCATCTATAGACTTTAATCGGATGAATGTATAGAGGTTTTAATGGAAGCACTCATGTGCCGGCCGGCAAGCAGATGATGCAAGATTCTCTAAACTTGGAAAATACGGATTGCTATAATAGGACAATAGATGCACACATAAGAGAAGAGGAAACCTGTAATATTCTTTAATTGCTGCCATTGACTTATCCCGAAGCCGTTCTTCAGGCCATACTTTTTCTGAAGGAACATTTTGAGGAAAAGCTGTTCCCTGCCCTCGTGCAGGTGGTGAGATTGCAAGAGATCTATCAGAACTCCGGTCTGGATTCCTTGGGTCTCTGTTACCATAACTCGCATTGCGCTCTTGAGAACTAGAAGGTTCATAAGCTGCAAATCTATCCGGAATATATCTTGGAACAAGATCCTCCCTTGTGCTATAAGCTGTTCGCTCTGGTAAAGTGCTGTAGCCATTCAAACCAGCTGCCATTCTTCTGAAATCTGTGGAGCCTGGAGATACATCAGCTACTGGAGTACTTGGCATTGACGGTGGTCCTCTGATTGACATTCCTCTCCCAAGACCACCTTGAGGTCCCAGAGTAATAGAATCATCACCACCGGGTCTCTGAGGCAAGGGAACTGACAACATCCTAGTGTCATGAGATTGTCTGTCCTCCAACCGAACATCCTGAATGCCAAGCCCACGAACTGGAGCAGACAGTCCACGGAAACCACCCAGCTGAGCATTTGGGGAAGACAATAGTGTTGACCCTGACCCTCTAGAACCAAAATCCATAGGTGTCCTTCTAGCTGACTGGTTGATGCTTAAACCACGACTCAACCTACTGGATTGTGCCTGTCGTTCTTGAGCAGCATCTCTGTGCACTTCATCAATCTTTTTCGGCCCTTCAACTTTTCTTCTCTGTTGCCATTTATTCTTTCTCAAATCCATAGCATCCTTCAACATGAACCTGACCCTAGAAGATAAATTCAAATTGGTAGAGAGCCCCTTCATTCTGTCAAAATATGCATCTATATGCTCCTTGGCCTTTGGATGGTCAATCATCTCCCCAATAGTACTCATCAATTTGCACAAAGCTTCAACATCTTCTTCATCAGGAGTCTGAGACTGACCCAACAACTTCGTTATGCAAGCGTGCATTATTCGCTCAGTTAACATTTTCTTCTTGTATAACTCCCCTATCAATCTAATGTTACCCAGCATTCGTCTTCGAGCCTTAACTCTCTTCTCTTCTCTTTCCTCTGCAGACTGTTTAATCTCCCCCTCTTCATCAACTTTATTAGCTTCTTCTTGCTCTCTTTCCCCTCTCTCAAATTCCTCCTGGCACTTGTTCAGAAGTACTCTCTTAAAGGTTACCTTTTCGTTGTCTTCATTGAAATCAGGCAACTCCACAGCCAGATGACTACAGAAATCAGCATACATCTCACAGAAAGTAGGCTCCATCAACGCTTTGTCAAAGATCTGCGAGATGACACCAGTTAGAGTGACAGCATTGTCAATTTTGACGGCTTTCACTTGCTCAAAAAGTTTCTCAAAGTTCTGAGGAGTGAGCTTGTTTAAAATGCCTTTCAGTTGTCTTTGCTTTGCCTCTTCCTCATCCGTCACCTTACCCACTTCATATTTCTTCTCAGCTCTGTGCATCATTCGTAATGGAGTCTGAGGGGATGGAATCAAACCCTTCTGTTGAATACTGGTAGGACGTAACCACCTGTCAGCATCAGGACTATTTCTAGACATTCCGCCCTGAGGACCCATAGATGGCCCATGGAGGATACCTCCAGGATACTGCACAGGTGTTTGCAAACGTGGGTTCCGGAGAACACCATAATTACCACCCGATCCAGGTCGAAAACCTGCATTAACCCCATGGCCGGAATCCAGACGCACATCCCGCCCTGAACTAAAATTACCAGGTACTTTACTCCACCTGTCTTCCTCGATCATACCACTACCACGGCGGTCTATTCGAGATCCCCCACTTGGCCTGTCTATAATTCTCCCAGGACTAGGGTACGAATCGCGCTCAACAAGATGAGAGCTATTGAAACCACCACTCATCACAGCCTCTGCTATATCAGCTGTAATCTCAAAACCATGTGGAAGATCAGTGCATTGCTCTGAAAAAATCAAGAGGAAATCTCTGGAATACTTTTTGGTCATAGTTCCAACTCCGTCTTTGTCATGATTATCCAGTATTCCATGTATCTGTTGTCCATCATCCGAAACTTCTAATTTTGGAGTTGATATGTCAGCAACGTCTTCCCAATCATCAGGTTCAGCTTTTTCCAGTCCACTTTTTTTGCTCGCTGGGGCATCTAATTCAACAGCATCAGTAGGTGCCTCCTTCACATGCACATTAGAAGAAGTGCTCTCAGTACTTTCTGTAGACACAACAGTTTCTTTCTTTTCCTCCGGGCCCTTATAAGCATTATAAAGATCAGAAGTTAACCCAGCAGCGTCAGCTTTTAGAAGAACTTCTTTTCTCTTCTTTTTTCCTCCTCTACCAGTACTCTTTGACCTATTCAGATCGGAAATAGGTTTATCCTTGGCACCTGATGCTCCAAAAGAGTCAAAGCCATCAATGTTCTCTACACCTTCCCCTTCATGTTTTGAGGTTGCTTCTGCAATATCAGGGGTTGGAATACGAGCAGACAGCTGATCTGATATACCACATATTGCAACAACTTCACTACTGCCTACACAATCACTTCTGCTTGAAAAGGCATCCACATATGAGCTCTTCTCACAATGAGGACTTCCACCATCTGTGGAGCTCAAAACCTTAAAGTTGCACATTTCTGATTTATCAGTTGTCCCGTCAATTTCTGTATAACGCCTTACAGGTTCATCCAGCCCCCGCTGTGCAGTCTTTGAAGTTAGAACCTCATCATTTGTAGTTACTGCCTTCAGACCAGAATCTTGACCAGACTGTTCTCCCACAATTTGTTTAATATTTTCCTGAGATTTTAACAAAATAGGCTCTGAAGATATCTCACTACCGATATTATCCTGTTTGGACCCTTCAGGCAATTTGCTTTCTCCTTGTTCATCTATTCCCACCGTTTCTTGGTCTAATTGTTCATCTGGCCTAGCATGATGAACAGTTTCAGAGGTATCAAGAATGATTTGAGCACCACAAATCTGAGATGAGACACTGGTTGAGTCCTCTCCAACACTGTCAACCTTTAATTCAGAAGCATCATGAGTAGCATCACCAACAGATGACAGTGATTGCTGAAATGATGAAACACCTTCACTATTCGCATGCGTACTAGTTGTTTTAGCTAGTACAGCTCCTGAAACTCCACCGTTAGAAGATATACCATGCTCTAGAGCTCGAGAAGGAAAATTTGAGGTTGAAATAGATTGGCTAGCAGCCTGTAGAAAGGTGTAAAATTTTACTAAAAAGATTATGAAAAGGCTAAATCAAAATAAAGATGCTTAAAAGAAATGGTAATAAACAAGTACAGCATAAAAATACCTGATGCTGTGGTTGGATATATCCTTTCTTGCCTGGCTTCTTTTGATGATCTTTAATCGAGTTTGACCTACCAAGGGTTTCCCTTCTTCTGCCTTCATTATTGGGCACAACTAGTGCAGATTCCTCGGATGGTGAACCTGAAACCGAAGATAAGTGATCGGGTACCAGGCCGTCAGAAGAACTAGCATCTGAAACAGCCACTGACTGTTTAGTCGCCACCGGTAATAACTTGGAGACCAATGATTCAGAGCTAGTTTTCATCTGCCACAAACAGACTTCTGGAAACCTCTGAGAGTCCCTATGAGGATGTGATAAGTTAGCTTCCCCAGATGGCCTTACATGTTTTGGAGATTCACCCTTTTCAGTGCCATGTGAGCAATTTGGCAGCAATGAGTCTCCAACCTTTTCTCCAATAGAAGGACCAGTGATTGGCTTAACTGTAATTGGTACTGTTGTCAATGGAGGAGAGGAGATTATGTTATGTACATCGCGAGAACGTTCCAAGTTTGGTGGATCTGCAACACCATGCATTTGGGTCCCAATCTTATTTACAGGTTTGGGATTATGAGCCGATGGATTCGCAGAAGTCATGATTTGGGGACCCTGTGAAGCTGGATAGTTAAATCTTGACGCTTGAGAATTGGCTGCTATCTGGCTACTTGTTAAAGGAACAGAATTCTGGGTTGGATAAAATATAGAGCTGGCATTGTAAGAAGTGGGAGGATAAAAGCTAATGGGATGAGAAGGTGAATATGATGGAATAGGCTGTGATTGAGGATGCATGTTAGGGTGAGACCTAGGACCAGCTGACCCGACGTCTGAATAGGAATCTGCCCGTTTATCAAGCTTTAACTCTTCACGTGTCTCTGGATGAGTAATCTTGACGGGAGTTTTACGAGGACCACCATAACTTCCGCCCTGCTGCTGGGGATAATGTGGAGTCATGCTGATTCCCATATTGCCCAACTGAGGACCCATTTGAGTTGGGAAACTCAAGCCCTGGGCTTGATGAATAAGACCTTGTGTCTGCATAGGAAGGTGTTGGAGACTGGGAAGATACATAGGCTGTTGCATTTGGGGTGCATTTCCCATGGACAAAGGTAAATTCAATGGCATTTGAAGTGAAGCAGCTGTCATGCCCTGGGATTGAATCTGTTGGTTAGGGCCTCTGAATTGCACAGGAACCTGTGGCTGGTGAAATGGCATTTGCAGCATCGCAGTCATGGGATGAACAGAAGGCTTCTGTGGTTGGCTTGCTGGTTGGGGAGGTGAGATTTGCACATCCTTTTTGACCTTGAGCACTGAATGAGCCTCCCCAGTATTAGCTTGGATTACAGGACCGACATCCTTTCTTGGTAACTGCTTAGGTGCAGAAGGAGCTGGCAACGGAGCTACGGATCTAAAAGAATCATGGCGTGCCTGCAGGTCAAAAATACAAAAGGTTTCTTTAGTTACAAAAATATAAATGCCCAGTGCCATAAATTTCCAATATCCCACAATGAGTAATGGAACCATACACACACCAACTGTCCAGGCACAAAGGAAATGCCACATAAAAAACATGCTAAGTTTTAATACTACATTGTGCATAGTTCCATACTACTTGAAACAAAAGATGAGAGCAAGGATAGAGGCTATCATTAAGAATCAACTTACAACAAATAAGCAGTCCACAAGATGAGAATGGGATAAGTTATAGTCCACAAGGTTATAATTAAGTGCTCACATATTGTTGTTCAGGTTTCTGGGGGTAAAGGCTGTCATGGCGTCCTTTCGTATTCTATTTCCGGCACTTCTCACCGGACATAAGCTATAACCTACAGTTCAAGGAAGATAATATTATTAGGAAGGATGTTCAGGGGTTGGTGGAAAGGAATAGGGAGGATGGTGAGATTTTTGATTCCCAGCGGAAGAATCTGGTTGTGAGGAATGACGGTTGGCCTTCCAAAGTGATGCAAAGGTTCGGAGAAGTAGAAGGGTCATTCAGCCATGTTCGGGCAGAGCTCTCAGTATGGAAACAAAGGGTCGAATCTTTGTTGAAGATAGTTAATGGGGGATTGGGCTTGTTGATGTGCTTGGGCCATAATCTATCAGGCATCAGAGATGTGAAGGAAGTAAAGGGGAAGTTGATTGGACCCAAGAGTAATAAAGGAGTTGGACTGGGTCAAGGCCGATAAATTAAATCAGAATAGTGGAGGATGAAGTCTTTTAATGGGCAGCGACATTTGAAGAGCCCAAGAGGTGAGGAGGCCCAGCCCATGGCATCGGCGGTTCCAACATTTGGCCAGAGTTCACAGAGTGGGTCATCGACAGCGGGGGAATCTGCTGAGGGGGTTCCGGCATCCAGATTCTCATCGGATTCTCGCCAGCAACCTAATTTGAAAAACTCGATTATGGTGGTTGGCTTGCCCAGTTCTTCTGAGGCTCAAAGGGATGGGTCATCCACTCAAAAAGGGTTGATGGTGGCCGTAAACTCATGTGGGGGTACTCCGGCGACAGCTGGCACTCCGGCAAAGGGAGGGAAGTAAGTTTCCTTTTTCACGTGGCCTTAGAGGAGGATTCTCTACAAGCTAAAACACAAGAGGGTTCAATTCAGGTTCTGGCATCTCATATTCTATGTTTGATGGCGCGCTGCAGATGGGAGAGGGTAAGAAAGTGGAGGAAGATGAAGGAAATGAGCAGGTCTTTGGATCTGCCAAGAAAAAGTGACAATGGTGTCCCTTGTACACCGTTTAATATTTCAGAGATGCAATTGGTTCTTGGTGGTGGGGAAAGTCCTGAGAATAGTGATTATGGAGAGTTGGTTGCGTCAGATGAGGAAATGGTTCCAGACCCATTGTGTTCTATTCCTCCCAGAATTGAATGGGATAATAAATTTTCTGATTGGTTGTTAAGGAAGGTGGATGAAATAAAGGAGTGTGTAGGAATTCGTGTGATGGTTATGAGGAACAATTCTGTGCTCTTCTTATAGCTATTGAGGCTGGACAACCATCATTGGGTAAATCAGGTACAAAAAAGGAGAGGGAATTGAAGCATTTGTCTTGTTTGATTGATTATAATGCAAGGGAAGGAAGTGTCTTTAGAGATAAAGGCAAGGGAAGGGTTGCCAACAACAATTAATGAAACCAAAGATAATCTCTTGGAATTTACGGGACTTAACGATTACAAAAAAATCTCCATATGAAGAATTTGATCCACAAGTGGAGTGGTGATGCGATCTGTTTTCAGGAAATCAAATTAAAATTAGTTAATCAATCAATTGTTAGTAGTTTGTGGAGCTGTCATTGTGTGGGGTGGGTGGATTTAGTAGCGGATGGGGCGTCGGGTGGAATCATTGTTATGTGGGATAGGAGGGTTGTGGAGTTGATAGATCATTTTGTGGGAGATTACTTGGTGGCGTGTCATTTTAGGAATGTGGATGATGGAGTGGAATGGGCTTTTGCTGATATTTATGGCCCCAATTTGGAGATTAATAGTAGAGCGTTATGGGATGAAATGGCAGGTATTTTCTGTTGTTGGGATCTTCCTTGGTGTTTTTTAGGGGATTTCAATGTTATGAGGTTTCCTAGCGAAAGAGTGGGGGATTCTCATTTCACTAATGCAATGAATGATTTCTCTGATCTGATTTTTGAGCTAGAATTGATTGATTTACCAATGGCAGGAGGGGATTTTACGTGGTCCAACAAAAGGACATGGTCAAGGCTGGATAGATTTCTGGTTACGGCTTCATGGGAGAGTTGTTTTCCAGATTTGAATCAGAAAAGGTCACCAAGATTATGCTTTGACCACTATCCTATCATGTTGGATTGTGGGAGTCTTAGTGGAGGAAGTAGAGACTTAAATTTGAAAATATGTGGCTGGAGGATGAGAGTATTGTGGAAAGGGTGAGGCAATGGTGGTCTTCATATTTGTTCTATGGCACTCCGAGTTTTGTTTTGGCTGGTAAACTCAAAGCTCTAAAACAAGATCTGAAAAAATGGAATGTTGAGGAGTTTGGGAACATTGAAAAGAAAACGAAGCTTTTGTTACAACAACTGAAATGTTTGGCGGAAAAGGAGTTGTCGGGGGTTATTTCAGGTGAGGAGTTGGAGAGGAAAAAAGGGGTAGTAGCTGAACTGGAAAAGATCACTTTAATGGAGGAAATTTCTTGGAGGCAGAAATCTAGGGTTCGTTGGTTGAAGGAAGGTGATAAGTGTACAAAAAATTTTCATCAAATGGCGAATTCTCATAGAAGGAACAATGCAATTGAAGTTATTCAAGATGGTGTAAAAATGCTTTCGGATCAAGAGGCCATCAAGGAACATGCTGTCAATTTTTATGAGAAGTTGTTCAAGGAAGAATATTCGCGGAGACCAAAGCTGGACAGATTGTCTTTTGATACAGTTGATCCAGAAAGTGCAGCATGGATGGAGAGTTTTTGAAGAAGATGAAGTGCTAGATGTTGTCCAAGGAATGGCTAAAGACAACACTCCAGATCCAGACGGGTTTTCTATGGCTTTTTTCCAAGCATGTTGGACATAGTGAAGGAAGACATTATGAAGGTATTTCTGGAATTTCATGCTTTTATGAAATTCAAGAAAAGTATCAATGCTACTTTTATAGCTTCGATTCCTAAAAAGGTGGGGGCAGTAACTATGCAGGATTTCAGGCCAATTAGTTTGGTTAATGGAGTCTACAAGATTATATCTAAGGTGCTGGCCAATCGGATGAGTGCAATAATGGGAAGAATTATATTGAAGTCACAAAATGTTTGTGAGAGGCAGACAAATACTAGATTCAGTTTTAACAGCTAACGAATGTTTGGATCAGAGAATTAAAATGGGTGAATCTGGAGTTTTGGTTAAATTGGATATGGAAATGGCTTTTGATCATGTTTGTTGGGAGTTTCTATTGTATCTTCTTGGTCGTTATGGTTTCGGTGAGAGGTGGTGTATGTGGATAAAGCATTGTATTTCTACACCAAGATTCTCCATTTTGGTGAATGGTAAACCAGTTGGTTTCTTTAATAGTTCACATGGTTTGAGACAAGGAGATCCGAATCTCCTTTCCTCTTTATTCTTGTCATGGATGCATTGAGTAGAATGATTGAGGCTTCGGTGCGAGGTAGCTTTTTGTCGGGTTTTGAAGTGGGCCGTGATTCTCGGAGTAGTGTGATTGTTTCTCATCATCTTTTCGCTGATGACACATTAATTTTCAGTGAATCCAATCTAGAACAACTACGGTCTTTAAGAGCTCTTTTGTTATGTTTTGAAGCTGTGTCGGATTAACTTAACAAAGTCTGAAATAGTTCCAGTTGGCTCAGTGTCAAATATTTCTGATCTGGCCACTATTTTGGGTGTAAAATATCGTCGCTGCCAATGTCATATCTTGGTCTTCCCATGGGTGCCTCGCATAAATCTGTTTCGAGTTGGGAAGGAGTGATTGAGAAGATTGAGAAGAGATTAGCCAGCTGGAAAAAACTATATTTGTCTAAAGGGGGTAGAATCACTTTAATCAAGAGTACGCTGTGCAATCTTCCAACATATTTCCTTTCTCTCTTTCCGTTACCGGCTGGGGTTTCTATAAAAATTGAAAAGATCTATAGGAATTTCTTGTGGGGAGGTAAAGGGGAGGAAAAGAAATATCACTTGATGAGTTGGGATAAGGTATGTCAACTGATTTCAAATGGTGGTTTAGGTGTGCGTAACTTGAGGCTTTTTAATAAAGCTCTTAGTGGGAAATGGTTATGGAGATATCATTTAGAAAGAGATGATTTATGGAAAAATGTGATAGATGTTAAATATGGGGTTATGTGGGTAGTTGGTGTTCAAATGAAGTAAAAGGTGCTTATGGGATGGGATTATGGAAGTCTATTCGTATGGGTTGGGGGGAGTTTGTTAAACATGTCAAATTTAAGGTGGGGGATGGATCAAGAATTCACTTTTGGCATGATTATTGGTGTGGAGAGTTAACTCTCAAGAATGAATTTCCTTCTCTTTTTCAGATTGCAAGGCAGCAAGATGCAACTATGGCTGATTCTCTCTCTCTTTTGAATAATAGCACTCAATGGACTGTTGACTTTGTGAGAAATGTAAACGATCGGGAAGTCACTTTAATTTCAGATTTTCTCAGCAGATTATATGAGTTGAAGATTGTCCGAGGAAGTGTAGACAGTTTGTTGTGGATTCATGAAAGAAATTTCAGATTCTCAGTTCACTCTTATTATAATGCTTTAACCTGCCAAGGTGTAAGTGATTACCCCTGGAAAAGTATTTGGAAAGTTAAAGTGCCAAATAAGGTAGCTTCCTTCTGTTGGCTTGTGTCTCATGATAAAATTCTGACTACAGAAAATCTAAGAAAGTGTGGTCTTTGTATTGTTGATTGGTGTTCTATGTGCAAGAAAGATGGCGAATCAGTTAATCACTTGTTTCTCCATTGCGAGGTGGCTAAAAGTTTGTGGAATGTCATTTTTGGAAGGATGGGTATTTCTTGGGTGATGCCAAAGCATGTGGTGAATTTACTAGCTTGCTGGATGCATGCTGGGTGGTGTCTACCTATTGCAGCCATTTGGAAAATGATTCCTTCATGTTTGATGTGGTGTCTATGGCTAGAAAGGAATGGGAGATGGTTTTTTTTTTTTAAAAGTAATAAGAAAATTTTATTCATACAAATGAAATAGGCATAACCCATGTACACAGAAAGTATACAAGAGGAAACACCTAATTACATTCTAGCTAAGGAAAGGAATGGGAGATGTTTTAAAGACAAAGAACAGTCAGGGAATTTTTTCCTTAATCTACTATGTCTGTGGGCTAAGGCTTTTGTAATGAATGGTGATAAAGTGTTTCTAGTTTTTTCTTTCTTTTTAGACGTTGTACGTAGGTATTTCCTCTGGTATACTTCCTGTGTACTTAGGCTATACCTATTTATGGTAATAAACTCTTATTAATTAAAAAGAAAAAGAAAAAAGATGAGAATGGGAAGAAAAAAAAAAGTATAAACCTGATCTCGTTTCTGTTCATCCAAATTTGGGGGCGCTGAGCTAGTTCTAGCAGGAACCTACAAACACAAAATGATCACAATCCTTTTGACTATATTAAATGAGATTACAAAAACTACTGAAAACCATTCGACTGGGAAAAACCAATAACGCTCATTTTGGGGATGTGAGAGCATATGCACACCTGCATCCCATTCATGCAACCAGGACTTATGGACCCAAACTGAAAGGGGAATGCCTTAGACGCATCTCCAGGGGCTGATCCACAGAAAAACATCAAGATTATATCATTAGTTCATTTGTCTAATACTACAAATCACTGCCAAGAAAAAAAAAAGAACATTGATAGTCTTCCACATTACAATAAATTTCATATAGTTAAAAAAATAATAGACATATCTCCAACGCTTCTAGACATACCCTTTGCAGGTGTCGTAAGAGCTGTTGAGTCAGAGTTCACAGAGGCAGATTGAGAAGTCGGAGGCTTTGGAACTGCTCGGATGCTTCTCTGAGGAGCCAACAACTCAGTCGGCTTGGCAGCTGTGCTTGTAGTCGGCACATCAGATACTGCTCCTACCATGCACATTAACAACAAAATCATAATCCAAACCAATCAAGAGGCTAAACTCATAAAAACGATGGAACTTCCATCAATTATAAGGAAACCCACCAACATTCTTACCTCAATATTCACAAAGCAATACAGCAGATAAAATACAATTTTTTTGTTCAAACTGTATGGGAAAAATTCATACCATGTTGGGGCTGTACATGGGAACCATTCTGTACTACGGTACCACGCGGCATAGAAGCATTACTAGGCTCCAATGATGTCGAATTGCCAATGGGCAAGCTTGCCCTGGATTGACCTCCTCCTTGTGCATTATTATTATTCTTCTTACCACTAAAAACATACAAAAAAGCCCAATCAAAATATAAAAAATGAAACCGCAATTGAAAAATAACGAAATAAACAACCCTAACTCCCCTATACACCACAAAACAATCATAAAATAAAATAACTTCCCAAAAACGCCACGAAATTTAAAAGAAAGAGAAAAAGATTCCAAATCACAAACCCTAGAGTAATGATACCTGCGGTTGGAGGATAGATTGTAGGACGAAGAAGGGGCGGGCCCGCCGCCCTTGCCGTAAACTCCTGAGGAAACCCGCTGCTGGTTGGAGCTCGCGGATCGCTTATCGGATTTCCTGTACTGTGTCGTCTCGTTCTTATCCGACCTATATTGATTATGGGACATATATCCCAACCCTTAAATTCCCTCCTTTTTTCGCTTTTGTTTTGTTCTTTTCCTCGCAAATTTCTCTGCAGGCAGACAAACAAGATCCAACAACCATAAAAAAAAAAAAAAAATCCCCACGACACTATTAAACCAACAAAAAACAAAATCCAAACACATGAATACACAGAGATGGAGAGACTCAAGGACCTCTAAAGCGAGAGTGTAGAGCGAATTAGGGTTTACTGGGCGGTCATCAGAGCCAGAGGGTGAACAAAAAAACAGAGACGGAAAGAGAGATGTAAAAGAGGAGGTAGCAGCGTATGAGAGAAAAATAAGCAAAATTGGGGAGGGTGATTTGGTAAAGAGAATCTATCAAATTAAATTTAAAAATATTATTTAATTACCGATATTTTTATTTTTCACAAGCAGAAAAGGAAAAGGAAAAGCAGAAAGAAAGAGAGAGAGATCGATTTCGGCGGGTCAAAATTGGAAGAGGCTCTTGGGTCCGATACGTAAATATTATTATAATTTTATTTCATTATTATAATTTTTTTAAATTTTTATATAAAATATAATAAAAATTTTAATTTATTTAAATCTCAAATCAATAATAATATTAAAAAATAATATTATAATAATATTTTATTAAACTCATCTAAAATCATCTCTCTATATATCATTATCTAAACGAGTCATTAAGTTAGTTTAGATAATAGAGTATTCTATTATTATTTATTAATTTTTATTAATTTTTATTTACTATTCACTACTATTTAATATTCTATCATTACTTTTTAATTATCATTCACATAATATCCGATATTACCTCACTATTCAAATACAACCTTAAGATTTTTCTTTTAATCGCTCTATCTTTCTTCTCATATATCTTTGTAAATGAATGTATTGAGAATGAGACGTTATGAGAATTTTGTAAATATGAATGAGATGATTTAGGAATAATAATGAGAACATTTGAATTAAATATTTTTTGGATTTTGATAGAGGTAGCAATATGTGACACGACTGGTTAACTCAACACGCACACAATACAATAATAACGAGTTTAGATTTAATCTTAAGAAGTTCGGATTAAAACAGGTTGACTTGTTAAGACACGATTATTTAACGGATTGATAACGGGTCAACCATTTTTTACCCGTTATAACTCATTATGATCCGATAAAAAAGTTAAAGTTACAATTATATCATTATAACTAAAAGTAAAGTTGTTGAAATTTTAATTTCAATATTTTTATTATTTGAATTGTAATTTTGGACTTATAGTTACTTTTATATTTTTTTATAGATATTGTGATTTTAATATTTATATAAAATTATGATAAATTTAATCAGGTCAAATAAGTTAATTTTAGGTATGTTCAACCATTTACATAAATGGGTTGAAATGGGTCGCATCGTGTCGTGTTAACCTACTTCGTATTATTCACTAGCGGGTCAAAACGGATTGACATAACACGTGTTAGGATTTAAGATCTTGACATGATAAATTTAACGAGTCATGTTCGAGTTGACTCATATAGTATAATATACATGTATTAACACGACTCATTAACATGATTTGACACTCCAGATTTTGAGAAATAAGAGAGAGAAAATTGAATAAAAAATATAATAAAATAAAATTATTGTTAAAATAAAATTTTGTAATATAATTTTTATTTTGAAATTTGAAAAATTTTGATTTTTTTTTTTTAAAGTTTGAGAATGTTGTAATGACTAGTTTGAAAATGTTTATATTTGAGCAATATTTAGAAATAAAATGAAATGAGATGAGATGAGATGAGATAAGATAATATGAAACGAGAACTATTTCCCTACATCCCCTGATAGCAATATTATATACTACATTATCATCTTGTTTTTATTCTACCATGTGAAATATTTATTATTATTAGATATATATTTTTTAAATTCCCAATTTATTTTTATCTCTGCTTGTCACTGACTTATAATCTGCTTTATTCGGAGTTGGAGACACCGCACGTGTTTCTCACGCGCATCTTAATTAAAAGGATGAAGGTGTGAATAAATTAAAATCTTGAAAATGGATTGGAAGAGGTTTTGTTTCCTTTAGGGAGAAGGATGCATAGTATGGATGGGAAAGTTGATGGTGATTAACTTTATTGTTCGTGTAATGTCACATTTCAGGAATTACTTTGATCAGGAAATCAAATCCAAATTAAAAAGTATATATATATATTTTTTTTTTAGAAAATTAAGTGTATTATTATTTATGATTTGTCAAGATCTTTTGGATCAATTGACAATACTTTGATTTCTCATTAAGAAAACTAAGAATCAAATCCCCCCTATCCCATATATAAAAAAAAAAAAAAAAATTATGATCAATATGGTTTATTACTGAATTTATTTGAATTTTATATGAATCTTTGCGTGATAATAATAAATTTTCAATAAATATTATACTGTCTTTATCTTTCACTTTAATATCTTGATCCAATAAAGAATAAATGTCTTGTATTTATTTATTTGCTTTCTTTAGTTAGCAATAATCTATAGTTCAACAAACATTGTTAATCATGTATAAAAAAACATCATAAATTTTAAAAGGAAAAACAAATTGACCAAAAATATTGGTAGACAAAAGTCAAGCCCACCCATCAAAAAAAGGAAATAAAAGATACCTGTTTACCACATGGACCTCTTTCATGGGTGACACATGGTTTTTTAACTTATTATCCAGTTAAAACTACCAACTTAAAAAAAAAAAGAAAAAAAAAAAGGCACCTTTCTTTCCTTTTCTTCGAGTTTGGTTTTACTTTTTGGCCTTTGGGATTGCTTAAGAGGGACTATAATGGGAACTCCCTTTATCACGACAAGCATTCAAAGTCGTTGTAAATGGTTGCATCAATGAAACAGCCGTTTTGTTTCCAACATTTCGTCGTTTTGCTAGAGTTTAGAAGAAGAGTCAAAATTATCAATAGGAAGCTTTTTAAAACGCAGTGTTCTGATTTTAAATATCTTCAACCATGAACTGTGCTTGCTATTTGCCATATTCTTAAAGTCGGATTGATTGCAATGCTTGATAGTTTGAAGTGATTCTCGCGTGTGCGCGCGCGCGTGTATGAATAGCTAGTCCACAAGGTTTATAACATGAACTTATGCAACCATGAGGATATTCTAATTCTAAACATCTTGGAATGTTTGGCCAAAATGGTGGTTTCATGTTTACATAGGAGAAATCATGTTACTGGCATGGAACTTAGAGAGTCGTGCATCCTACAGAACAGAATTTGTTGCTTTAAGAAACATTATTGGTGGAATTGGGTGAAAGCGAAGATTCTAAAGTTCCCCAGGCTTTTGAAGTTCAGAGTCAGCTTAAGCATCAATTGGGCAGCCCATTTCAAGTGGTGGGAGGAAATCATTTTATTTTCATGTGGGCTTTTTGTATGGTGCTGTCATCTATTCTCTTTAACCACTTTACCAATCAAACTGTGCCGTGCAGGGAAGGTTGTTTTGGTTCTTTTTTGTTCTCTGCTCGAGTTTGTTTGCCTGTTTGTCTTCTTCCTCTTCTGGTGTGTCTGTCATGAAGCATGTTTTAGCAAAGCAACAACTCATACCATTCATTAACAATTTGGAAGGGTAAAGGGATGCAAGAGTTGGCTGTACTTGTACTCGCAGCATTGATTAGTTTGAAACGTTGATATCACCATGCAACTTCAGACAATTGCTTAGGAGATTAGGCCCTCTCAATCTGGTGAAGCATAGTTTGCCCCATTTATTAGCACGATGTCTTTATGTTAACAAGCTTAAATTTGCTGGCCATGCCTTGCACTTAGGCAAGCTTGACAGCTCAGGCAACTGTTTCTATTTTGGTCAGTTATAATCTCTACCCTTTTGTGTATGTGGTTGACAGAGGAGAGAATAAATCAATCATTGAAATTACACCAACTTTATATCTTTTTCCCAATCTCTAACATGTCTCTGCAATCTGCATAGCCTTGTTTTGAGTTCGGAAGGCCCTGGGCCTGAAGCTGCTGTTGCCGCATCTGCTACTGCTACAGCTAACTTGCTATTGCCGCTAAGGTATTAGCAGTTGTAAAGCATTTAGGACTTGCTTAGAAAAATATTTCATCTAAAAATTATAATCTCATTTTTAAATATCATCCAAACACAAATACTTTCAAACTAATCATTACAACTTTTCCAAATTTTCAAACAAAAAATAAAAAACAATTCAATATTTTCAAATTCCTAAAAAAAATATTTTTTATTCAACTTATTCTTTTTCATTTTTCAAAATCCCATAAAATATTAATCCCTATTAAAATAATGGTTTTATCTTATCTCATCATTACAACTTTTTCAAATTTATATACAAAGTATAATAAATAATTTAATTTTTTCAAATCTCAAAACAATAATAATATTAAAAATAACATTTTAATAATATTTTATTTACCTTTCAACTTTCATCTAAAATCATCTTATCTAAAACTATCTCATTTTATTTAATTCAAATTATTTCACTATTATTCACGAATTATCTCATTATTATTTATAAAATTTTCATCTAAGTTTGTTATTGAGTTTTGATGCACTTCAAAAGCATTTCCTATTTGTGTGGTGTATATTGAATTCTGGTTCCTTTTAAAAGCATTTTCCCCTTCGTATTGAATCAAAATTGGCTTCAAAGACTCCGAGAGGGAATGGGATCTTTTCACAGACCGAAGCAACTTTTAACATATCTTTTTACTTTTCGAGTCTTGGATTATATGCAATCGCCTTAAAATAATAGAAAGGAAAATATTCGAGGACGATCAGCTTCTCCAGGAAAATCCAAAAGAATGTGCTTGGGCCAGGTAAATCCTTGGCAGGCTTACTAGTGTACATATGCTCTGGGCTTGAGGGGCTGCCTCAGTTTGGGCCAAAAGTTGAGGCCTGGATAGGACCATAAAGGTACTTGGATTGTTTATTATTATATAGCAAAATTTAATTTAAAAAATAAATTTTATATCAAATCTTTATCAAATAAATTTTACAGAATACTTATAATATACTGAGTTAAAAATTACATAATAACTCATTTTTTTCACCTTTAAAAAAAATCAAACTTCTGTTTTCTTTCTTGCTGGCGGTGTAACCGATTCGTTAAGAGGAAATGATAAAAACCTAAAATTATGTTGTGTCAAGTAATTGACGGGTAAGCACAAGAGGCATTCAAAAGATGATATCAAAATATTTATAAATGGTATTATTAATCCTCGATAGATAAGATGGTTTTACTTTGCCTAACAGGTTTATATTGACAATAACAATGGTTAATTTTCATGATAATTAGGTAACGTTACAGCACAGGCACCCACCTAAAAGCTACCGCATATTTAAATACCATTTTGTTGGATTGTGCATGCATGGGTGCTGCAGCACGTGCATTCCAGCTTGCAAAGTTCTCTTCAAGATCGGCAACTTTTCACACGTGTTGAAGTTTGAACTAATCTTCTGAACTAATTTTAATATGAGAAAATCTTCTCATCAGTTCCTGTTTAGGATAAGTCATTCTACACCATAGTAAAATAACCTCATAATAAAACCGAATCTCCCTCTCATTTCAAATCTCATTTTACTTCTGCCTTCCGAATCACCCACGGCCTCCCCCCCCTCTCCCCCAAGGCCTCTCGCCCGTCAACTGTCGAGGTAGCGGCGACTTTCGAGGTGCCGTCGACTGTCGAGATGGTGGCATGACGGCAGCCGGTGCGAGATGTTGAGATTTGGCCGTGAGGGAGATGGAGAGGGCATGTGAGGGAGAGAGAAACGGGCGTGCGGAGCATGTGCCTTGGGCTGGGGGAGGAGGACGAGCTCGGTGGTGGTGGTGGTCGATGGCTGCGGTGGGAGGCCGAATCGGCGGCGATGGCGGCGAATGTGAGCCGCAACGTGGGTGAGTGGGATGGGGCGACGGGCATGCGTACAGAGGAGTTACGGCCTCGGGCTAGGGGAGGAGGACGGGCTCGGTGGCGGTCGTCGTTGGCTGCGGTGGGAGGTTGAACTGGCGGCGGCGATGCCGGATCTGGACTACAACGGGAGACACGGGAGGAGAGAAACGCGAGAGGGAGAAGAGAGAAACGGGTGAAAAAGAAAAGAAAAGAAAGAAGTATAAAAACGATGTTGACACGTAAGATGTGCTCGGCTGATGCGTAGCACGACTCTTCTAATATTGATGTTCTTGTCAATCTCATGCATGCCCCATGAAGAGATAAAATTTATAAGAACGAGACGTTGTTGACTATAAGTGGATGCCACACTTAAAACCCTATTAACAATGGCACAATATTTATTTTTGTGTTAATTTTTTAAACGAAGAAAAGAAAAATACGCACCCTGATATCCATCGATAGGTGTGGTACTGATGGCAGTTCTTTAATCGAGAACCCATCTGGCCAACGCAACTCATGTATAAACTGGTATTAATTTAGACAAGATGCCTATGCAAATCGAAACTCTAAAGCCTGTACGTACGTAGTGTGCAACTCAAAAAACTGTGTTCTGGTGTTCCAAGTTCAAACGTTGAGATGATCGAAACTGAAACCTTAAAGCATATTATCTTTTGGTTTACTAAAATTAGATCAAGATTTATTAGTTCAATTCGAAAGTTCTTGGACTATCATGAACTATTATATTTGTTATATATATTTTTTTCCTGGTCAACAGACATGTCATTTTATGATCTCTCCCTTATATTAATTTCAGCTAACAGAAACATAAATTATGGTTAAAATTAAACTGCACGAAAGAGTTTATCCCAATTCCTTTGAGATAACTAATATATCATGATGAATTCTATACGTTTTTATCCAAAATCAACTGAAGATTTATATTAATGTTAATTTAATATTGGTTAATATTTATCTTTTATCCCTCCTGAATTAGCTTATGACTCGGTTTCGATCACACGCATTCATGAAGACTTGTACAACTACTTCAACACGGTCAATGAGCTGCATGGAAACTTTTTGGGTAAGCAAACTGCTGTACAATTTCTTATTGATTAGGTTTTGGAATTACCCCTTTTTTTTCTTTTGGTTTGGAATATTCAAATGATCATATTTATTATAATCATTTATTGCGTATGCGTCATGCGATGGTTTTGACTTTCAAGTGCTACAAAATCATTGAAACTAGTTGTTATTTGGTTCTAGAAGTGATTTATAAGGTCCCTCCTTTCCCCCATTTTAGCCTAACTTTTGCTTAAACCAACTTATAGGATAAACTTGTCCATAAAACCAGCGTTCTCAATTGACCCTTTGCATGAATATTAATAGGGGTTTGCGTGAAATAATAAACTTCAACATTTTAGCATGAACTTTGGTTATTTATTTGATTTATAAGAGAACGGATTATCTATCTGTGAACCAATATTGTTATTAGGTGCCATAATAAATAATACAACTCTGCATGGAACCCACAACCAGTAGATTATAAAACAAATCCTTACATACATATATAATTTCATCTCTCCCTCTCTTTTTAATAATATTTTATATAAATCTTGATATCTAGCTATCTTTTTTGTGTTAGACACTGCTTCATTGCGTTGACAGGAGTCGCATAACTCCAATTTTCATGTAGGGGTGAGAGTGCCCGGGCTATTTCAAAAAGGGAGAAACTTGCCGAATCCATGGTTTAGATCTCTGGTTTATCTTTTCAAAATTATTATTTATTTTTACAGATGAGATGGAATGAGTTAAAATTAAAGTTAAAAATTAAATAAATATTACTAAAATATATATTTGTTAATATTATTTTTGTTTTTAAATTTAAAAAAATTAAATTTTTTATTTTATTTTATATAAACATTTAAGAAAGTTAGATAAATCTTGACACCTTGTTAATTTGTTTTTTTAATAATAATAATAATAATAATAATAATAATAATAATAGTAATAGGTGCCTCGTTGGCGGTGCGTTTCTTTCGGATCACATTTCTAGATGCTAAATCTTTTCAAAATTTGTACTTTTTGTTATTTAAAAAGTAATACAGATGCATATATTTTTATCATATAAAAAGTCTAGACAAAAGATGTAGGGTATATACCATGCATTAATTAAGATAAGATTATTAGTATTTACACTAAAGAACATGAACATTAGTCTTGCATTAAAGTATTTATCACAATATAATATTTAATAATTGAATAATTATAGAGGAAAGGTATAGGACTTGAATAATGGTAGGCATGCGACTAAGAAAGCCATTGATAATATTATAATTAACCCTCGTCTCCATGGATATGAAGGGTGATTAAAAAAAAAAATATATTACTATGCCCTTTTATTTTGATTGTTCTTGTATTTTTTTTTTAATTTTTTTCTTTTATTAACTGATTAAAAAATTGACAATTAATATATTGATGTATTTTTTTATTTTTTAAAAATATTTAAATATGTTAACAAAATGTAAGAAAAAAATAAAAAATAAAAATTGTTCTAATAGACATCCCGAGCGGTCAAAGTTGGCGGCACATGCACTATCCTTGAAACAAAAATGGATCAAACGCCAACGTGTTTGATGTCGATTGTTTTTCTTTGTCAATTATCACAGCAATGGCTTCATTAAATTGCGACACCAATCAACAGAACCGAGTTTGACACTTCGTTGTTTTTCTTGGTGGGATGCGCCATGCCCGCGCTGCAGTGCAACGCATGGGCGAGGTTTGCGAGCAGCCCCGGTAGCTATTTATGTTTTTTTTTTTATGAACCGGTAGCTATTTATGTTGATCCTTCTGTTCATTGTTGAATTCTTCTCTTCAGTAAAAAAGTACGAAGGGAAAGGGACAAGCTAGACCCTATGGTAGTACCTATTCCATGTTTCCAGCCCATTCATTTACCAGACCGAACAGATTTGAGAGAGCAGAAGAATTCTTTTTTCAAATTTGAGAGAGAGACAGAGAGAAAGCAAAGCAAAGCAAAGAAATCCATGAAACTCTACCCCCAACACCGTACACAGGAAAAGGTGAAATATTTTACCTGTCTCTTTATTTGCCTTTGGTATGCGGTTTGTTTCATCTCATATCATACACATTTTTTATAGACTATTCGTCCATTTTTTCTTGCGCTCCCTTTCTGGGCTTACATGATTTTTTATAATTTTTTTTCTCAACTGGGTCATTCTCATGATTCTCAATTTGCATTTGTATCTTCCGTATAGTCGGTGACAAAGTTTATAGCTTCATTGTGCCATCTGGGTTTTCTCTGTTCTGTTATCCTTTCCTCAGCCAGCTCTTGCTCTCCCATTTCTGTGACCACTTCCCTATCCGACAGTTCTTTTCTCACTTGGATTGCTTCCATTTCTCACTTCTTTTCTCAAGTTTCTTCTTCTTCTTTTTTTAAAAAAGGGATCCCCTTTGATTTCCACTATTCTGTTACTGACTTCTGTCCTTTTGGTTTAACTTATCTCACTACCTCTGTTTTGTGTTTTTTCCAAAACCTCCTAGTTTGTACTTATTTTTTCCGAAAGCTTGCATTTGTTTTTTCATTTATGTGCCATATTCCTCTCTCTCTCTCTCTCATTTCGTCTAACACGGTGCTGATGCTTTGTAGTTGTAATTATTTATTCGTGCAGTTCTTTTCCGGGTTGATCCAGTGACAGTAAAACAAGATAACATTTAAATTTAGGAACTTGGTGCTAAATTCTGCGCAATGAATTGTTTCTACTACTTTAAGGACAAATCCAGAGGAAGGGAACAAAGATCAGCCCCAGAGTTGAAAGAGCAAAGAAAATCCGATTATTCTGGAGCTGATAGGGTCAGTAAGTCTTCATGCTCGGCGTCTTCCCCGCGAGGTATACCACAACTGTATGAGGAAAAGGCTCATGGTTTGCGTGTCTTCTCATACTCGGAGCTCAGACAAGCAACAAGTGATTTCAGTAGGCTTCTTAAGATTGGGGAAGGTGGATTTGGGAATGTGTACAAAGGTTCAATCAAGCCTGCAGAGGGAAAAGGCGATCCAATTGTGGTTGCAATAAAAAAGCTGAATGAGGATGGTTTACAGGTAAGAGTTTTAGATCATGTTCTCAATCAAAAAAGTTTCATTTTCCTTCAACTTTCAACACAACACATTTTTACACAAAATACTTTTCCATCTATCCAGAAAAAGGAAAGAAAATCATCGAACTTCTTATCAATGGTCCCTACGAGTCTCACAGATAGAAACGCAAAACGCAAATCACCACTTTTTCTCCAAATTCGCAAACATGCTCTTAGTTTTTAGGATAATGAATATTGTGTTAATCCCTTTAAGAATACTGTTGGCTTCATACTCATTGTAAACGATCAAATGCTCTATACAATAATGATGAATTATCGACGCATATACATGAATTCCCATTGGATGTGTTCTGACTGTTTTCTCATTCTTTTTTTCCTTTTTTTTTGTGTGTGTGGGGGGGGCGTTGGGGGTGGGTGGGACTTAACTCTCTCTCTTAAGTGCTCTGTCTCTGCAATTTTGGTGCAATAGCAGCCTGTCATTACATTTAAAATTATATTATCTTTCCATTGGCATTCCTCTGCTCACCTATTTTCCAAACGGATATTGTTCTTTCATGGACCTAAGGGCACTTCCACTTTTGCTTATTACTCTTTCCTCTAGCCACTCTCTGCAAACTGTCCAGATGGGGGAGAAAAAACAGCTCTCCAGATGGTAAATTGGTATTCTTGCCGGTGTAAATGTTTCTACGTCGATCCTACAGATTTATAAATCAAAAAAGATTTTTTTTTTCCGACCTTAGAGCCCCTCTACCTGGAAAAACTGGGTTGATACTTGATTGACCACCCTCATATTTAAGCAAGAAATTGGGGGCGGGGGGGTGGGGAGCGTATGTTCTTTATTTCAAAAACATGTGTGGTAAAATATGTTGCGTGCGTATCATCATTACTCTTTATTTCAAAATTAAAATTACGAGGCTGCTTATCTACTGAAAATGAAAGCATGGAAAAGGATTTTCAAAATCTTGGCCCTGCGCCATTGAGATGAGTGGGATGTGCACAGCAAGCCTCTCTCCCTAAAGTTCAACCTTAAGATCCCCCCACCTGAAAAAAAAAATGAAAAAGAAGAGAGAAGGACAAAAGAACCATATATCTGCCCACTCACTTGATGAAAGATCTTTCGTCCTCTCGATTGTTCTTGTTGTTTTGTTTCTTTCCATGCTAATGTGCTTATTATTCCCTTGATTTTTTATTATGATTATATAAGGATTTTGATTTTCTGAATGGTTCCTCTAATTTGCTGTTTCCAATATAGGGCCACAAACAGTGGGTGGCAGAAGTTCAATTTCTCGGTGTTGTTGAGCACCCTAATCTCGTCAAACTCATAGGATACTGTGCTACTGACGGGAGAAGAGGAATCCAGCGATTACTAGTTTATGAATACATGGCAAATAAAAGCTTAGAGGACCATCTTTTCAATAAGGCACGCGCAGCTCTTTCTTGGAAAACAAGATTACAGATAGTCCTGGGAGCAGCTCAAGGACTAGCTTATCTGCATGAGGGATTGGAAGTTCAGGTTTTTCCCAATTAGTTCTACATCATACCTTCTACTACATGTTATCTTCAAGATTCAACTTTGCTCTTCATTATTGTAAACCCTAAATGCATTACTCTCACGCTGAAGGTAATTTTCCGAGATTTCAAAACATCCAATGTGTTGTTGGATGAGAATTTTGAACCAAAGCTTTCAGACTTTGGGCTTGCTAGGGAGGGGCCAATGGCTGGGCAAAGTCATGTTTCAACAGCTGTAAGTGTTGCATGCACTTGTTTTCATCAGCATTTTAGGTCGCATCACTGCTAACAATTTACTGACCTTATATATATCAAATATATACAAGGTTAAAGCATATTTAGTATTTCATATGTTACGGTGAGACGGAGCATAAAAAAGTCATTCAGTACAATTTTTTTTTAAAAAAGAAGATATATATCAACGCATACAATAGATCAGGCAATCAAAAAAAGCTTCTAGGATTATACTAAAACTCGCTAAAATATTGAATAATGTAATGGTCTCCTGGATCTTCAAAACTTTCTTGGGAATTGCTGCATACTGTACGTTAAAGTCAGGTGATGCACGGTTAGAAGAAAACTCAGGTTGCATTGGAACCACTGTAATATATTGTTGTTGTGGTGCTCATTAGAACACTTTTGATGATCAGGTGGTTGGAACATACGGATATGCTGCTCCAGATTACATCGAGACTGGTCATCTGACAACTAAGAGTGATGTGTGGAGTTTTGGAGTTGTACTATTTGAGATTCTTACAGGCAGGAGATCGTTGGAAAGAAACCGCCCAAGGGCAGAACAGAAACTTCTGGAATGGGTGAAACAGTTCCCTGCTGATAGTAAAAAGTTCAGCCTGATAATGGACCCTCGTCTGGGAAACGATTATTCTAGTAGTGCAGCTCGAAAAACTGCAAAGTTAGCAGACAATTGCTTATTGAAAAGTGCTAAAGATCGGCCAACGATGAGTCAGGTAGTAGAGAGATTGAAGCAGATAATTGAACAATCCGAGGATGGTAACCCTTCTGAGAAAAGTCTCGAGTCCTTTGAAGATGACCCAGTTGATTCGGATAAGAAGAGGAGTCAAATGGGTGCCTCAGAATCATGGAAAAGGCGGATGACACAACTGTCAAAACTGGGTGAGCATGTGGAGGGAGCAAGTAGAAGAAGATTTATGATAATGCAGCGGGCCCAAGTACCTTAATTGCTTTATTCCCCCTGCCAAGATTCATTTTTGTCCAATTTTAGGGTTTCATGGCTGTTAATAGTGTGAAAAGTCGTGGACATAAACACATCGGATGAGATAGAAAGTACGTTAGATTATTGTTTTTTTTTTTTTTGGTGTACAGGTTACCGTTGGTGAAACATATTATGGCAGGCTCTGTTTCCTTAGCTTCTTCAGCTTATTTGTTATTACAATCTCCTTTAGCTTCTTTGCTGACACTTATTTCTTGAGGAAATTTCCTCTGCGAATTAATCAAGTGAACTTATTTGATGAAGATTATAAATTTTACTTCAAGTAAGCGGAATAAAAATGTAGGAGATTGTAATAAGTCCTCTTCAACGAATTACAATCAGAAAGACCAATGAAATCTAAGAAAAAATTGCAGTTTATACCGTCCAAAGACCAAAGTGCGTGGTTCTTCAAATAATTAGTTTTGCAAAGAAACAAATAAAACTGTCTTTTGTCCTTTAAACAACAATGTTTCTCTTTCACCAAGCTGCTCACATTGCAGAGAGGAGCTGCCCCTAATCTCGCATTTCTCATGACGACTGTCTCCAGTGTCAAACATTTCCATCACAGTCCAAAGTCTCCCCAAATGCTCTCCAAATAGATAAAACCGAAAACCGCAATTTGCTGTCCATAAAGCAATGTAGAAGGAGCTGGTGCAGTGCACACTTCACCACACAATTCAGAAGCCCAGAAGCTCCGACGATAAATCTCTTCCGATTTATCAGTTCAAATCGTTTTCGTGGATGTTGGATAATGTTTCATGGGGCTGCAAAGAGTACTCTATAAGGAACTACTAACTTATGTCGATTTACATAGAACTTAAGATCAAACGTTAACGAGCTTGTGACCATATTCCAAGTTTCTTGTGACCACGACACGGAGATCAGAGTATAACTAGATATTCACATTCCAACAACACTCAGAAATTGTATCTCTCTGTTTTTTCTTTTTTTGGGGGGGGGGGGGGGGGTGTTGTTAAGGAAAATTGTATCTAATTACTGAAGTCGCCAAAATACTGGCAAACCAAATATTCAAAATAAAATAAAAAAGAGGCTCAAAACTATAGTGTATCAGCTCTGCCAAGCCTAAGGTCGGCAACATGTCAAACTTCTTTTGGCAGCATGAAAGGCATCGCCAAATGGCTACTTGCCGAAGACATATTCAAGCCCATTGTTGGTCATCAGCTCTGGGGACCTAGCCAAGTCTCGGTAATTCATTTCTGGATCCATGCCAATTAAGCTTTCTTCTCATTCAAACTAGACTGAATTGAAATCTGCTTTCCATTTGGGCATAAGAATTCAGATGTGTATAAATTTCTGCTTCTCGTTGCAAACAGGAAAAATATGCAGACAAGCATAATGGAAAAAGCCACCGGCTAAACTTCCACACCAACACAACTCAGCCGAACAAGAGGCATCCTTAATATCTTCTTTGATCAGATGAATTCATTTCACGGACATGCTCTGCAAAGCTAAAATATTGAGTTGTAAAAACAACTTTAAAGGTGGTAAAAGTTTTACCCCAAGGTGCTACAATGGCCACCATTGCATCCTTGCCTTAGCGGCAATAAAAAAGTAGCCCTTATTTCAACTTGACATGAACCATCTCTTTTCATCGTCTTTACAAAATCATTCTTTTCATTTCCTTTCCGTAGTGGAATCAATTTTAGTCAAGTCCAACTTAGTCTCAATAGGAACCAGCTCAACCCAATGACTTCCCCTAATTGATGCTGCTTCCAACTTATCACCGCCATTCAATTCATAAAATGCCCTCGTACCTTGAGAATAGCTTGCACCACACTCGTGATTACAAAAGATACAACAATGGTACTGCTATCTAAGTCAACTTTCATGAGGTCAACTTCCATTTCCAATTAGTTTAAGAGAATTCTGATTTGTATCTCTGTGAGGTCTGTTTCTATAAAAATAATCATATGTAATGTACATGAGGAAATCCAGAAAGAGGTTCTTTGCAGATGTTTCTCTGAAAAGCTCTTCATCTTCTTGTATATTACTATAGGCCCTGTCCATTATTCTAAAGGTAATTTCATCAAAATCAAATGAAATCTCACTCAACTTCTGACACCACATTAAGGTCCTCTCAGGCATCCCCTGCTTGCAAAAGTGAGACAACAATACATTGGTTGTAACTACATTCGGAACAAAAGCCATCTTAAGCAGTTTTGCAGTTAAAATCAGGGCGCGATCCAGTATATCACTACAAATGCCATTAATGATAGTGTTGTATGTTACTGTATCTGGAACAATACCTGCTGTAACAAGCTCATCCAACATCATTACCGCTCGATTCATTTTTCGACTGCTGCAGAAACCATGAATGCGAATATTATACGTTGTGATATCTGGGTCCCAGCCACTGGCATACATTTTATCCATAAACTCATCTGCACTAACTGTATCGAATGCTTTACAAAAACCACCAATCAAAGTGTTGAACGTGACAATATCTGGGTACAACCCAGTCCGCTGCATGTCCATGAAGGCATTGATTGCTGACTTCATTCTACCCTGTTTACAAAGCCCATTAATGATCATATTGGTGGTAAATATATCTGGAAGAAGTCCCTTTTGCCTCATCTCCCTCTCCAATTTTAATGCTTCATTCAGCTTCCCTTGGTTCACAAAACCACCAATCAAAGAATTATGTGCAAAATTATTTGGCACAAATCCTTTCCTTGACATTTCTAAGAACATATCATATGCTTTCTCCACCAGACCTGCTTTAGAAAGTCCATCTATAAAGGCTGAAAAGGCAACAGCATCAGGAGATACCCCTCTTTCTGCCATCTCATTCCACAAACTTCGAGCCCCTTCCAGATCTCCTATCTTGCAATATGCATCCAAAAGTACTGTGTAGGCCACTTTATTGATAGGAAAACCCTTCTCTATCATCTTACACAAGAGCTCTCTGGCTTCTTGCAGGCTCCCGTTCCGGGACAAACCCAGTAGCAAAGAACTGCATGTCGAAGATGAAGGAGTTAAATAGTATCTAACCATAGTTTCATACGTCTCATGGGCCTTTGCTCCTAACCCAGCTCTGCTATAAGCTGCTATAATTGAGTTAAAAGCAATCACGCTTGGAGTTATTCCTTTCTCAAGCATATCCTCTAAGAACTCTGTGCCCTCATCCAACCAACCTGCCCAACACAGCCCCGCAACGGAAATATCATAGAGTGAACAGTCCTGGAACAATCCCGGAACAGATATATCTCCTAACAACCTGTCACCATCCTCTTGTCTTCCATACTTGAAATGCCCTGCAACCAAAATATTAAAGGTTATCCCATTAGGAGATATGCCCCTCTTCCTCATTTCTTCATAAAGCATGTTTGCCTGATCAATGTCCCTTGCCTTAACATACCCATCCAGCAAAGTGTTATATGTAGTGGTAGTTAGAGAGACACCCATATCTTGAATTCCATCAAAGAGCTTCCTTGCTTGCACCACATTTCCCTCCTTACACAAGGCATTTACCACCATATTAAATGTTACATCACTCGGCTTACAACCCCTTGCGGACATCAAATGCACCCAACTAAGTGCATCTGATGTCCATCCCCTTATGCAGTATGCATTGATCACAATGTTATACGTAAAATCATCAGGTTCACACTGAAATTTCCCCATCACATGTAACAAACTCTCTCCAGTTCTAACCATACCTTTTCTGCAAAAGCCCAGAATCATAACGTTAAAAGTATAAGTAGAAGGGCGAGGCCCTCTACAAACCATATCCCTAAGCATCTTCCACACACTACCATAATCACCAACTCTAAGCAACAACGTGAATAGAATTGAAAGGGCCGATAAACTCGGCCTCAATCCTCCCTTCCTCATCCTATCCAAAACCCCCAATGCCTCCTTATCCATTTCCACATTCACAAAGCACCTCATCAACGTGTCTAGAACCGAGTAATCGGACTCATATTCATGGTGACCGTTCCACATAAATTCCACCAATTCCTCACTCCTTCCAGCCCCAATTCTCTTAAGTATCCACGAGACCATGTCTTGTGCGAGAAACCGAAGGTCCTCCGCTGCTAAAATATGCGCAGCAACACAACACAACCGGACAATCCCCTCGGAACAATCCCGAAACGCGCATTTAAAGAAGGCAAACGCGGTTTCTCTGTTTCCGAACAGTTTCATTATCTTAACTAAGAAAAAAGGGCAATAATTTTGCGAAAATCCCCTCAATACAAAGCCTTGTCGCTCTTTGATCATCTTGGCTAACCCTACAGCTATTCTTCGCCGTTCATTTGAATTAATGGAACCAAAACCAATCGAATTCGAAGTGGTACGAGGCACAAATTGTTCCAAAAAATCAAAACTTCGATAACTATAAGTCGAAGATGAAGAGTTAAAGGAGGCAGAGTGTGAGGGTTTATGGGTTTGGGTTTTGGGGAGTAGAGTAAGATTGAAAACAGCAAGGGTTCGAGAGGGAGAATGTACCTTGAGAGTGTTGCGCACCACGCAGCGCACATTAGCAGACATCCGAGGGTGCCGCGAATCGTGGTCGGAGAGGCTTTTTTGCACCGGGAGAATGGTTTTTTTTTTTTCCTTTTTCTGGGGGGTGTTTGGGGGTCTGGGTTTCTTTTGAAAATGTTGTGAAGCAATGGGCCTACTCGAGCAACCTTATGGCATTGGGAAGTACGTGGGCTTTCCTTATTATGCAGGAAGGGGTTTAAAAGCTTTAAGAAAAATTTAGATATTTACCATATTAAATTTATTTTTGATGTGTTTTAAATTTGACAGTTATAAATTGAAGAATGCATTAACCACTTCTAGTATACATTAATATCAAGGTCTCTATTATGATATAGCTACTCATTTCTTCAATCATTTCTAATCATGTACAGAGCCTACTATTTTATTAATGACAGGTGGTATATTTTACTCAAAACACACGTATCATGATATATAGATGTAAAATCTAATATACGGTCTGTTTGAGAACACAATTATTTTTAGATATTTTTAGATTATTTTATTATTATTTATAGATCATATGAGATATTTAGTATCCAAATAAAACCAACCCGAATGATGGTGGGCACACACCCACTTGTGTATCTCTTGATTCACCCATCTTTTCCCAAAGCTTTATCCTCTCCTTTCTAACGTTTACGCCTTATCGGAGTTATGGAAGACTTCTAGTTTTTTTTTATAGATTTGCTTGAATTTGATGATCAGAATACACCCACAGGTGCTCGCTAGTTGGTACAGCTATGCCATCATCCACTACCACCTAAGTTTAATTTGGAGATAATCTGCCATGAGCATGCATGCCCCACACGCCACTTATTTGCTCAAAAAGTGTCAAAAGATCTCTTTTAAACATTTTTGTGACGTCTCTATTGATCTTCAACAATAACAAGAAGCAATCAAAATTGATTTGTGGAAGTTTTAAAAAAGTAGATCTCATTTTAAAAAGTGTAAAAAAAACTATTCTTCATTAGCATGATTTATTTTTTTACAAATGACTTGTATGAAGCTTATTTATTTAAGACTTGTACCTAATATTACTCATCACTCATCAAAATAGAGAAATGATTTGTAGAAATTTTTAAAAAATAGATCCTATTTTAAAAAGTAAAAAAAAAAAACTTATTAGCAGGATTTTTTTTTTTTACAAGAGTTGTACCAAGCTTATTTATTTAAAATTTGTAGCTAACGTTAACTCATCAAATAAAGATTGCATACAGTTTCAACAGCAGTGTCCCACGTGATTCTAGCCTAATATCGCATCAACATAGCTACCTCTTTTTACATGATCTTTCTAGCTCACACGAGAGCTATTATATGCTTTAGGATCTTAATTGCCTCATCCCAAATGAACTTTCCTAAACCAAATATCACTCAATATGGCTTCTTCGATGAGACTCACAATTAAGGTCTAGCCAATGATCCAAATTCCAAAGACACAGAACTTTGGATCAAACGTACGTGATGTTGATCACAGCTAGCTTGGCAATAATAATTAGTATATATGATAACAAAATCTGAGACTTTGCTTTGGCCACGGCTCATTTTTCTGGTGATCGATCGATCTAACAGTCAAAAAGACTATGCTACACAAGGTAAATCGCTGCTTTTGAAACTTCATCGATGACAATATTCCTACTGCTTGATCAACAGTGACATTTGTTGAAACGCCTCACTCTCTCTCGCTCCCCCCATTTGCCAAGTACTTCTTTTGAGTTGAACATGCGCGAGTAAAGAGATGCCGGAAAAAAAACGGTTGATTTTATATTGAAATAACTAAATATTGATTTTAATGATTCAGAATGACAGTACGTTACTTTTGTCATTTTTGAAGCCCTTTGCGAGCCAGTTTTGTACTGCGCATATCTTTTTCCTTCTGGAGTTTTGACCTACAGTAGTACTCTTTATGCTAGACACAGAAAACTTAGGGCAAATACTAAATAGCAGCCCCTTGAAGCCAGCTGGAGTTCTACACAAATGGATTTGAAGGAAGAAACCGGAGAATATGCAGCAACAGAAAGAAACCCAAAACTACAGTGTAAAATTATTCGAGAAAAAGTCTCTTATTGATATACCATCGCCTCAAAATTTTGGAAAGAAAAGATTTAAACAAGATCTGATTGCACCAGAAAAGCCCAGCCGAGTTTCCGCTGGGAGCTTCCTCCCAGGCAAAATCTCTGGTGGGCATGCATCCTCTTAGGCCGTGTCAAACCCGCATCGATCTATGCATGCCCACCGCTCCCTACTGCTTTACAAAGAGTAGACTCAGATCCCTATAGATCCAGCTATGTCCTCCACGAACTTTCACGCGGATTTTTTTTTTCCCTAAATCTGAAAGATCCTCTACTGTGCTATGTAGCATGCAGAAATTAATTAGGCCACCACAAGCGTACTCGTCCGTACATTCTTGCTTGGAGTGGAATCCTTGTTGGTGTCTGATTTTCTGACGGTTCTATTTGAAGAAGAGGCTGAAGAAGGAGAAAGCTTCCAGCTCTTCTTCTCTTTGGCCTCATCAATCTCTATCTGTTCGTGCCTGCACTCTTTGCTACAGAACGGTGTGTTCCCTCTGCAAAATTTCCCACACACAAATACCCATCAGAATCTATTCTAAATAATCACAGAATTCAAAGAAACTGTTAATTGGAAGTACTGCATGGGATTATAGCAACTTCACGAGTTCAGATTCTAACATCTCTAGGTTCACTGGATCTATACTTTTTCATTACAGCATCGTGACAGCCGGGCAAATCCAATCATATCAGTTTATATGTGTAAATAATTGCGTGTAGAAGAAACCAACATCGAAGGATTAAGATGATCAAGAAAGTGTATGAAAATCGTGATGAAAAAAAAAATAACAAAAGGAAAGCTAACCTGTACATGAAGATGTCACTGTTCAAACCAAGCGGTTTCCGGCAAAGGAAACAAGCTTCAAGGAAGTGGGACTGGCTGTAATGATCTTCAGATCCATCGGAATGGAACATGATGCCCGATCTCATAGCGAAGAAACTATAGAGATGCAGATTCTTAACTCACTGAATTAACAAGGAAAAAAGCTAGGATCTTTAAAGAGTGAAATGAATGCTAAGAGCTAGGGAGGAGAATACACAGGCAGAGTGGGCAAATATATAAAGACTTTAACAGGTTGCCCTGACTTGGTACAATCAGGTGCTACATGGATCACTGTGGACAGATGGTCTGCTCCAATTAGTTCCTTAGTAATGTCAAAAATTTAACTTATCATCTTCGCATATTTTTTAAAATAATTTAATAAATTTAAGAAAAAAATAAAAAAATATATAATATATTATATATAAAGATGAAAGAATAACAAAAATTAAAGCAATTTTTTAATAAAAAGGTGCAGACTTCACCGGTGGTTTTGGAGATTCAGTGGGAATGAATCCATTGGCTGGAGTGCATGCATCTCTCTCTTTTCTTTTCTTTTCTTTTATTTTATTTTCTTTTTTTGGGTAAATTTTTGTTTTTGTCCTTTTCTGCAGTGCTTTTTAATGCTTGGTCCCTTCTATGTTGGGTATTTGTGGTACAGCCATGGAGTTTAGTATTTGGGTTCACTTCACCTAGACTCTTGTTAATAGAACGCTTCGATACCTATGGAGATCTAAGACCAATGTTTAGGTATTAAGAATAGTTTTCCGTACATTTATTTCATAGCTCCATGTAATGTAGTTACAGAACGATGGAACCTTTTCTTTTCCCCTCCCTATTTTCCAGATTTAATCTAGATTAAAGGACACAAAATTGCTTTACTCAAAGCAGAAAAAAGTGGGAATCTTTGCTTTTCCTAGACATTTTTTAATCTCAACCAGAGCATGTCGGGCAGCATTGAGAGATTGAAAAGTAACAACATGGAAACTTCCTCAACTTTCATGTTCCCTGCCCCTCATCAACTACTGTCTAAACTGATTTAAAAAACAAAAAAATTTATAAAAAATTTTTATAAAAATAAATTTATAAATTAACATAATAATTTGATATGATACATTAAATAATAAAATTATTTTTATTATAAAATAAATATAATATATCATATAAAATTATATCAATTTATAAATTTATTTTTATAAAATCTCTTTATAATAATAACACTTATATTTTAATAATTTTATTTCAGAACTAATTATTTGTTTCGAGGATTTATTGGCAAATGTAGACTAATGAATGAGATATTGTATTCTCTAAAAAACAAATTGTTACTCTTTATAATGATTTAAAAAAAAATTCACATATCTAGCATGTCGTATTTAAAAAATTAAAATTCAAAAATTTAAATAATAGAAATGAGTCTCACATAAAGCACATATTAATACTATATGTGCTGATTTATAAATAGAGAGAATAACGGGCGATTAGGGAAAAATTAGGTGGCGGGATATATAAATCATGAAAACATCTATGCTAATAATTGAGTTAATGAAAATCATAGGGAGGGGGTGGCAAAATGGTCCCCTCACGTCACAACTCATGATCTTTCTAGACTCCACATGGACCGCTCTAAGACGTCGCTTTTCTCAACTGGGTGAATAGTGAAACATAGGCCCCACAAACCCCAGCACCCAATGGAAAAAGAAACAAAACAGAACAAACAAACAAAAGAGGGAGAGAGAAATCATGTAAAAACGCCAACCTTGGAGCTGAGTTGGTCCGGGACCCACATCCTCGGAAAAACAAACAAAGTGGGACCTACGTGACGCACGGCCGTGCTGGCTCTTATTTCCTAGTGGGCCACTAGGTCCTTGTCTGCCGGCCCCACAGCTACTGCCCGTGTCGCCCGGGCACCCCTGTCCTGTCAACCCGTCTAACGGCTAACGTCCTCTTCTCAGTGCCCGTCACACGTGCACCCTTCGTTTTTGCACCAGCGCAGCACGCACGCAATTATTGCACGTGCAACGTGGCACCCGTTTAAACAAAAGCGATGCAATTTCCCTGTTCTATGTTCTTTGAGCTGGCACGCCATCTTAGGAAAGTGGCTCGACGGTGGAGATTGCTCCACGGTACGAAGGCTGTGATGGGCTTCATTACAAAACCTTATTTGTACAATAAATCTTTTTAACTTCTCAACACTCTATATTCTATTTTTTTTTTAATTTTTTTTATTAAATAATTTTTATATGAATAGTAAATAAAAAATTTGAAATATTTTAAAAAAAATAAATTCAAAAAAAAATTTTAAAAAAATATTAAAAAATATAGAGTATAGAATATAGATAAATAATAGAAGGTTGAGTAGCAAAACTCCTTTTTATTTCTTTATATATATAAATTATTATTAGTTATAATGAGATGCTTCCTGGTTATTTTACTAAAAGTAAGTCAATGGAGAACTATATATATTTTTTAAATTAAATCATTTTTAATCATTTCTTTAATCAAAGAAATTTAATTTGGACATGTGCTCGAGATCAATTAAATTCTTTTGGGATCCCTTTTAGATATCATCATGATTTCGTTGTTATACAATCTATTACTTCTAACTTTAATAAAAGATAGTTGAAACTTGAGCTTCTCAAAAAATGACCAAAAGAGAACTTGCATTGATATTGGTTTTATCAAAAAATAAACTAAATGTAAAATTTGATAAATTTCATCAAAAGAAAGCTATATTAGATTAGCCAAAGAGATAAGTGGGAAGTTTTGAGCTATAGTAAATAAATGTGTTTCTTTAAATTTGAAGAACTACTGTTCACTTATCAAATCTATTTTTTATTTATTTTTAATCTCTAGAGGTCTTTTTTATTCACGTTTATTCTTCAACCGTCTTGTAATAATAATGAAAGAATCAAATTAAATTATTAATTAATATATGATTAGTATAATTATAAAATATGAAAAAAATAAAATATTATTATTAAAAAAATAATATAATATTATTATTTTGATGAATTCAATCGTTAATCTAATGTAAAGTTATGGATAATGAAGTTTTAAATATATAAAAAATATATATATTTTTATTAAAATTTAAAAATAAATTTAATGAGTCTTATGCTAATGCGCCTAGAGGAGATTTTTCTAAGAAAGACACACTTCTCTTTTTAAAAAATAAAAAAGAAAAAGTTAAAAAATTAGAACTTGTTTAAAACCACTGTTTGAGAAGATGACCAATCACTTGAAAAGATGTTTGGGTTTATTGACCCATCCCATTATTGTCATGAGAAATGAGCTGAGATGATTTTAAATAAAAATTAAAAATTAAATAAAATATTATTTTTAATATTATTATTTAAGAATTTAAAAAAATTGAATTATTTATTATATTTTATGTAAAAATTTAAAAAAATTATAATGATAAGATAAGATGAAACTATTTATATATCCAAACGGGACTTTAAACTGTATTTGGTAAGTATAGACAAATCAATCATTATTTTTTACTACTATTTACATATTATCTAAAATCATTTCAGCATTTCCTAAATGATCACGAGACGGATCAAGCCACTTCAAGGGGTGTCTTTACGAATTATCACATACTATAATAGTTATCGTCATCTTATGAAGGTGGGTCACAGAGCAGTCCTGCATAGTGTGGTTGGCCATTGTTTCAAAGAGGGAGTCAGCCACCCGTTGCAGGGATTGGGGTGGACTAACAGCAGTGGTCGGCCTTCCCCTCAACTAGTGGTCCAACTATCCCTACTTCCCTTGCGTTTTATTTTTATGTTTACTTATTAAGAAATGCTCTAGTCACAAATGATGTAATTTATCAGATTGTAAAGTAAATTTAATAGACTATATAAAATTACGTTAGATTATATAATTATTTTTATATAATCTTTTTACGACTGCAAAAGTACTTTTATTTATTTATAGAGGGTTGAATCAGCAATTTTTCGGTCGTAATAGCTCTCTAAGCTGTTCACGCTTTCTAATCATTTTTACAAGTTCGTTGGTTTCATTTTGTAAAATCTCGGATAAACTCTTGCTTCTTTTCTTTTTTGGTGGTGAAGGGGGGATTATTTACTAATATAGCCAAGATCATTTGGATAAATTAGCAACACCTTAATTTCTCACTTAAAAAACCATCGATCGACTCCCCCCTCCTCATGTATATAAAAAAATAAAAATAAAAAAAAATCTATCATTGTTTACTGTTGTAATATATGATCAATCATTAATTACGTCGACTCTACAAATCATCTGCCAACGACAAAAACAGCTGAACTTTATGCGAGCAACAAACATCCTTTTGTTTGTCTGTTTGCTTACATATTCCAGTATAAAATTGACTTGTAATGGGCTTTGATAACATGACAATTATGTACTGAAAATGATATGTGAGGTGTTTAGGAACGCGTCAATCATAACAAAATACAGTTTGGAATTCAAAAGCATATTCTGACGTAGTTTCCAGTCTAAGTTATGTTCATAATTCAAAGGTTTTGTGGGTAACAGGTCTACTAACATGTTTATAACTCAATTAATCAGGCTCCTCACAAGCTCGTGTTGAGTATTTTAAATCTAATTTGGTTATTGGGAGTTTGGTACGCCTCTTAATGGTACAATTTATGAACATTAGACATGGGGAAGATCCTGTTGTTGGAAGAAGAGGTTCTATGAAAGAGTATCAGAACAGAACACAAGGAAGAAGAGATGAGAGGAGGTTATTTTGATCTTTAAATCAAAAGGAGAACAGAATAAAAGAATGGAGGCAAAAATCCTCGTTCCTTGGAAGTTCTGCTCCAACTTTCTCATTGCCAGAATTCACATTTCAAGATTATTTCCACCAAACCCACATTCAACGCAGAAATAAAAGAACCAAATGTCTTGAGTAATATTGGCTCCAGGAGAAAAATCAGAGTCATTGAGGGTAGCCATAAAGAAGTAAAAAGTGACAGTGGCTAGATCAAGAGGGGAGCACAAACAAAAATAATATTAACCTGTCAGAGCAGAGTTGAGAGCACTATGCACTTCAACTCCAATTTGAGCTTCAGCTTTCTCCAAGTCAGTCGAGGCTGAGCTCAGCTTCTGTGTGAACTCTGCGAGCCCCTTCTGGACAAGAGTTGGGTCAATTTGATCAATAGGCACAGCCTCGATGGCAACAACATCTGCATATGAGTTTGCATGGATGAAAGCAAAGCCACTGCTGATGAAATACTTGGTCACTTCATTCCCTTCATGCACTGACAGGACACCGGGTTTCAACTCTGCAATTGTTGCTACATGTCCAGGAAGAACACCCATTTGCCCCGTTGTTGCTGGTATTATGACCATGTCAACCTGTAAAGACACAAACATCAAGAACAGTGATTTATAATTATGGGCAAGAAATATTTCTTTGGGTGCACTGTACATGTATTACCTCTATAAGCCAGCATTAATATGCATGTTATCCACTTGGACTCAGGCAGAAAAGCAAGAAATACAATTTGAGTTTCACCAATGACTATGCACTCAAAAACATGATTATCCCCTTATTAAGTCCTACATCTTTCAAGCAAACTTCTTCTGCTTTTTATTCTTTTGATTGGCAGGTTATACACACACCCAATGGGTGTTGAACTCATGGCCTAACCTTCCACTCCATCCTTATAGGGGAAGAGTGGCCATTTGAGCTCACTGGTTACATCTTTCAAGCACATTCTCCTTTCATCTTCATAATTTGCCAAGAACTACCACGGATATTAAGGTCCAAGGAAATTAAATTGCACTATATGTGTTATCAACATTCCTTTCATAAAAAAGAGGGGTGGACATGATGACTGTCTTATGAATTGGAATGAATATTTTTTCTTTTTTGATAAGTAGGAAAACTACATCTTTTTTTTTTTTTTTTTTGATAAGTAAAAATATTTTATATATCAAAAGGAGAAACCAAGTACACTAAAAGTATACAAGAAAACACCTTGCCCAAAATGACCCAACAAGCCCCTAAAGACCCAAAAAGCCCATAAAAAACCACCCAAAATACATCAGACCCGACCCAACCCCTAGCTTCCCGTAGAACTAAAACTCTACCCGAACACCAACCCTAACACCTTGATTCCCCCCTTCTTCACAATGCCCTCCCTTAGGACTTCCCTCTAGATGAGCTACCACCCTTAGCGTCGTAGTTGATTGTCGAAAAAAGACGCCGTAACTCCCTGTTTTTCTTGAAACTTGCTTTGGTTTCAAGCGTGCGGCTTGCCTCGATCGCAGTAATTAGTTCTTTAAATTGGTCTTCATATCCTCCATGTGAAATTTCCACAAACTGCTGAATCTCGTTAACTTTAGGCAAAATCCAATCCGCTATTGGAGGAAGAGAGACCAGGGGAGCCACAGTATCTAACTGCACTCCCAACTCTAGACATTCCTCTACACAAGGCACCAATGTCAAATCCATTGGTTCTCCAGTAACTCCATTGGTTCTCTCTAATGGTGTTGGGGTCCCTATTGGAGATTCTGGGGTGACAACAAGTCCCTTCACCTCTGGGGTGATAGTGGATCCTACATCTCCTTCAGGCCTTGACAGTACACCCTTTTCCTTCAACTCTGACGAGGTAGACATAGTTTCTTCTAGGACCAAAGGTGTAAAACCAACTATCGATCTATCATGTGTTACACGAGGCGAGTGACATTCCATTACTGATGTCTCTACGCCAATACCCGATGTAGACCCCGCTTCAAATAACCCTGATTTCCTTTTGACCCGCCATACTCTCTTGGATCTGGTTATAGGGACAAGGCCGAATCCAATCTTCCGTTTTCCTTTTTCTAAGTTTAAAGGATTCGGGCCTATCATGTTTCTTACCACCCTATTGCCTCCAACTGAAAGCTGGTCTATTTTCGTAGACAAGAGAGTTATCGCTGCCTTCAACTCGACAAGTTGGGTTTCCATCTCCTTCAAAGAATTGTGCATATCGACAAGCTGGTCCTGCGGCATGATTTGCGGCCCCCCCACACTCTGAACCTTCGAAGCATGACCCGTCTTTAGAGCTGCCGCATAAGATCGCCTCGCCCACGAGGATGTACTTGGATCTTTCTCCATGTTCTCCCTCCCTGCCACACCTCCTCCAGCACCTTGTCCTTCCAAGCCTTCACTCCCTCTCTTGCCGAAAGAAAAATAATGCAGCACCTCCCCCATCCTTTTCCTACATCTTTCTAACATTAATAATGTATACATACAATGTACTTATAAAAAGAATAATGTCTGGTTTTAAGGTATTCCCCCTCGCTCACCTAGAGTTACCTAGATAATATGAAAAATCCTAAGCCAAGCTAATATGCTAGAAGTAGTGCTACCAAGATTCAATAGTTTTTTTCAAGCGATAATATAACGAGGATCAGCTATATGTCCGAACAAAGTATATGTGTAATCCCTAGGGGTTGGCTCAAGTGGTAAGAGCCTTGGTCTTGGTGGTATGCTCCCTCCAGGTCTAAGGTTCGAATCCTCTTCGGTGCAAACAATTTCTAGGGACCATCGGATTGGGGGGATTTCACCTTGAATTATCCGAGGTGTACTTGAGGAAAACTTCTTGCCGAAGGCCTGTGCACCCCTGGGATTAGTCGAGATTTTGTTCCCTAACATCCGATGCCAATAAAAAAATTATGTCTATGTATGTGTGTGTGATCCTCTGATCGGTACCAAATTATAGAACAACATACTTAAGCAAATTTACTTTATAATAGGGGGGAATGAGAGGAAGTTTTGTATCAGAATAGATTGTGGATTATTAACCTTCTTCAAAGGAACGCGAAAAACAGAATATTTATGTTGAGTAAATACAGTCGTAGATGTGCATGCGCCGCGCAATACACAATACTTTTAAAAAAGAGTAGGGTCCACTATTAAAAAATTAATTCTTTTTCATGTGAATCTTATATTACTTACTTTTTTAAAAGAGATTGTGCGATTCTGCACTCAATGACTACAAATATCAATTTTTTTTTTTTTTTTGGTCTCCCGGATAAAACTTAAAGAATCGTGACTTGCATGGAAGAAAAAGACTGAGGACTCTTTATACATCCAAAAAAACCCACAAGTAACCTATTCCCACTTTCTGAATATCCATACTTTCACAAGGATCGCATTGTTAGATTTACTGACCCAAAGCCCAGTATTTTATGGACAAAAACAAGTTTGATATTCAACATTCGAATTAAATTAATGCAAAAACCAATTTGGAATCACAGAAAAAAAAAAACCAAAAAAGCAATGCATCAAACTGACGCAAAAGACGTACTACTCGACCTCGGAATAAAAAATAAAACGAAACCCACTCAAATTCACATCAAAATAAACCAAAAGCACAGAGATTTACCCTATAATAAACGAAACTCGGGAAGAAGAATCTGGGCGCGACTGACCTCTTTGGTGGACAGCTCGGAGGCATACGGGAGCACGAAGTTGACGGTGAGCTTGGAAGGGATGGAGGAGGGAGTGGGAGGGCGAGGTTTCACGAAGGCGATAGGGGTCTTGGGGGGTTCTATGTTTGGTACCACTTTCTTCCAGGCCTCCACGAAGGTGGAGTCCGCGGTCGGAGCCGCCGGGAGATCGGTCGAGAATGGTCGAACCCAGGACCTAGAGGAGGAGAGAAATAATGATCGGGTCAAGAGGCCACTGGCTCGGCGGAACATGGTGTGAAATTGTTGGGGTCGCTCGGCTCTCGCAGGATCGGAGGGAGATGGTTCGGGTGCTGCTGGTTGGGTACCTCGAGCAAATGCAGGGGAATATAGGGGAAGGTTGGTCAGTGGCAGTGTCGCACAGAGTTTTAGTAGGGCCTGCAAGTGGGCTATTATGGTCCAGCCTCTTTGTGCGGAAGATGTTGCCCATAATCCAAATGTCTTTACCAACCTACATCCGATCCACATTATTAATAAGTCTACTTCCTCTTTAAGGCCCAGTTCAACCTTCTAGGCCTGTGCAAAAAAACCGAATATCCGATCTGTCCGAATGATTCGACCCGACCCGACAAAGACGGTTTAAGCAAGCTTTCGAATCGAACCCGTTAAACACCGGTTTCAACCGACTAGCGTTTAAAAGAAAAACTCACTTAAAGCTTTTTCATATGAACCGTAGCCGCTAGCCCTCCCCATTCCCTTCGTCATCTCATCTCCATTTGACAGACTCGTAAGCTAAGATCATGGCCTGACGTTTCCATTTTTACTCGCGGCGGGTGAGCGAGAGAAATCAATGGCGCCGAGGCAGAGAACCCCGAATGTGAGTAGGATGATCTGGTTCGTGGTATCGACAAATACTTGAGGTCGAAGATGTACCACAAGAGGGGCCTCTGGGCCATCAAGGCAAAAACGGTGGCGTTTTTCCTCGCCACAGCACTAAACCCAAGGTAGCCCTTCCAGCCGAGAAGCCCCCCAAGTTCTATCCTACGGATGATGTCAAGAAGCCCCTCTTCAACAAGCGGAAACCAAATGCCCCTAAGCTCAGGGCTAGTATTACTCCGGGTACCGTGCTAGTCATACTTGCTGGGAGGTTCGGGAAAGAGAGTTATTTTCCTGAAGCAGCTTCCAACTGGATTTCTTTTGGTCCACTAAGCTCAAGGTGATCGTTTTGGTTGGCTTCAAGTTCGAGGATTACTTAGAAAAGAAAATGTGGGCAAGGTAGAATAACCAGACGGGGGTGATTGGGAGGAAGATGCCCAGGAAAACTAAGCAAAAAAGTTCACCCATTGTCTCGAAAACAGAGAGAGAGTAGAAGGGGACGAGAAAACGGGAAGGTAGCTAGATTAGATTGATTTACTTTTACGTCACTTCAATGACAGCCAAGTCCTTTTAGGTACTTTTTTTTATTCTTATCTTTTTTGGATTCAAAATATTAGAGAGAGAGTAATGAGAGGAATGAGTAGAAAAAGAAACACCAAAGTTTGTAAATTAATCGTTTATTTTTCTTAATATCTATTTTTTTAGTAAAAAAAAAAAAAAGAGTTGTAAAAACGGGTTGACCCGATCCGAAGTGATTGGATCGGATCACTGCCATTCAAATACTGAGTCGGGTCGGATTAAAAAACCGTCTAAAATGATCGGGTTGCAGGCCTACAACCTTCCTACTATTTATACAAGAAAATGGCCCATCAATCAAACAAAAATAGTGAGAATTACAATTGAGAAATGTTTTAGTCTCAAATAATTATATAAAAATAAATATATAAAGTGATGTATCTTGATGTAGTACATTAGATTGTAAGGCTAATTTTGTTATAAAGTAGATTTAATGTACTACATAAAGCTACACCAATTTATAAATTTATTTTTATGAGATGTTGTAATACTTTTAATTACAATTTACTACCATAAGTTTGTAAAATAAATTTTTATATTTTTCTTTGTAAACTTCATATTTAAAAGATAAATTAAATGATCTTCTCATTCGCATTGGATTGATTAACCAAGAACGAACCAGCTTTTTCAATTCACAATGCAGGTTTGGGTTTAAATCTTGGGAACAACTATATCCGTTAAACAAGCCATATGGGTTACTTTAATATATATATATATATATATATAAAGGGTACCATGATTGCATTGGCGTGCCTACTGCCTTCTTTTCTTTTCTGTTTTTCTATTTGAGCAACATGTATTAAAACTGAATTTAGTATATGAATCGTAACCATGACCTGCTAAGGGAGTCAACCAAACGACACATGAAATGATGAAAGAGGGTTTTGTCTCTGGGGATCTTTGTCCTGCTTGTTGTATATGTGCTTCCCCAGTACCATTAATGTTTACAGAAAAATCAAAGAGAATACCTTTTTTGATTCACGTTAATAAAAAAGACCAACATCACAGCTTTCCAAAGCATGCCCAAGAGTCCAAAGGAAGCAAACACTGGACGGAGCCGGCAGCCATTTTTAAAATTAATAGTGTACCTTCAGTTTTAAACTTTCTAATATTATACATGTTTTGTCAAGTATTTTAAAGCTAAAAACCCTCTAAAATTCATCAACAAATAAAAAGCCCTTTTCAGTAACCATATCTCGATCAGAGGGCCCATCTCCACCTTAGATGAAGTATGTCAATCCCAAGTTTAATGACTTGGTTGTTCCAGTGGGTTCAGCTCACCTGATTCAATTACACCCTCTCTCTCTCTCTCTCTCTCTCTCTCTCTGAAGTTTGTGCTCTTGAATGAAGTCTTTTGGTGCATCTTTACTGCAGAAAAACGAACTGGGCAAATATCGTGTTGTTTCTTTGTTATGGGTTGATTGTCAGCTCTAAGGAGATTAAAGCACAATGATGATCTTCTTTAACAAGATGATGACATTCATCATATCATTTCGGTTTACATGAATAAAGTTACCAACATGAGCATGGTGAAAAAAAACTCTGGGTAACTCGTTAGACGTTCTGAAGAACGCATTGAATACCTGCACTGCGCTACTGCCTTTGTCCAGAACCGTATCATGTTATTTGCCTTTGAAAGATAATGAATTGGGTGTGAACCCTTGGATGCATATATCTTGCAATAAGGCTTATTATATTACTGCGTTTTCTTTCTAGTTCTCATGATTTGTCTTTGTCGTACATCATTGATTGTTTTTCCAGACAAGGATGTATTCCAAAGCTCAAATTCACTTTAATTCAATATTGCATGATCTCCAATCATATGTTATTATTTAGTGATTTTGCTATAATCATCATTACTTAAGTGAAAAAAGGGGTAAACCTTTGAAAACTTTTGTTCCCTTCTTCATGATCTCAAGATCTAGGAAGGTGATGCCATAAATCAGTAGGGGGGCAAAAAAATTAAAAGGACAATACAAGCATATTGAATATATATGTAAAGAAAAATTGCTCTGATTATTGAGAAGTATTAACCACAAAAAGATTCCATAAAATAAACTCACAAATTGACGTAACTTCATATGATTCGTTATATCTAATTTATAATAAAAGTAATTTTACAATATCACATCAAATCAAGTCAGATTATAAATTTACTTTTATATAATTTTTTTGTAAGTAAAGTATTTGTTATCATATTTCATTAAAATTAGTCTGGCAAGTTATAGCCAAAACTATTGTTCAAAGACAGCACGAAGAACGAACCCAGCTGCAGATCCAAAAAGCAATGCAATTTTCACGGACACAATGATTCTATATTCTCTTTGGAACATACCAAGATTGTCAAGAAAGCAATGTCAATGACAAGTACTGCCAACTGCCAACCCACACACACAGGGAGCTGAGATAGTTAGAGAGCATGTGACGAGAGTACAACATTTAATATAAGATAAATACTAAGTAATAATGTAATGATGATGATGATGTTAGTATAATGAAAGGGGATTATGATATGATCATGCTGCTATGTGGTAACACTAATTAATTCCATAATGAGAGTGACATGCAGCTAGCCTTTATTGTATTATTATTATTATTATGGAATAATGGAGACAGCTTCTTTTCTTGGTTTTGCTATAAATTCCCTACATATATAATAATAATAATAATAATAATATAGCCATGGATCTGCCTCTCTTATTCTTGTACTATGTATCTCCTACGTACATATTCTACTGTGCTTCTTTTTCCGTATAGCAAGCACTTCACGCAGTAGGTGAACTAATTAAACAACTAATAATACCAACCATATTTACGGCTCCGTTTATCAAAACACGACCAAAATGAGACATTTTTCCTTATAAAGATTACAATTGGGATAATATTCATTTGAATACAATTTGTATAATACCTTATTCTTAATGTTGAGAAAGACACAATATTAACTATTACAATTTATATAATACAAGCCTCTGGGTACTCTTTTTTTTTTTTTTTAAAAAAGGTATCTACTATTAAAAAAATATTTCTTCACGTGGTTTTAAATTATTTTTTTTTTTAAAAGATGACTGTATAGAACTTGCATATCTTAAGAATGTAAATATAATTTCTCATAATTTAAAAAGTGTTATAATTAGAGTTATTATAATTTTTTATAAAATATAATAATGTGGGGATTTCATTTACTACATTAAAATACTTTATCCGACCTTATAGTATGGAATGCGCATTGAGTGATATTATACAATGGGAAATATTTTGTATCTATTTTTTTAAAATTAAACCTTTTACTACCATAAACAATTATGTTGGTTCTGGTGGAAAATACTATAAATTTCTTCAAATCAAAACTTTAACCCTCCAATTATTGTTTTCATGTGAATAATGTATTTATTATTATTTCTCATAAACTAATGTCATCCAATTCCAATCAAACTAAACCCTCCAAGAGTCCCAGCTGTCGACAAAGGATGAAATGAAGGAACCCAAATGGCCCACACAATTACCAAACGGTACCAAAGCCACGGGTGTCACTCTTTTATGGCCTCCATATCTCTCTCTCTGAATGGAATGAATGCGCCGGGCAGAGGCAACGGCACTCGCATTTACTCTTTTTATCCATCGCCCCTCTACTCAGATTTCAGAGCTCACACCATCACCAGCCATATAAAATTCAAGAAAAATTGTACACAACCGAACCCACCCCCATTCAATGAGTTTCGGTTCACCCATCTCGAACCACCCACCTTCTTTCTTTATACATTAAAATTTATTTCCGAATTATATTACTTTAAAACCGGAAGAAATATAGGAAGGAAATAAATATACCCCATTTACGAAAGTAAATGAAATTTACTCATACTTTTTTGGATTTGAATTTAGAAGTTTTAAAAGTGGTTTTAACAGTCCAAAAACGTTTTTAAAGAAAAAAATAGTATACTTGATAAATTTATAAACAATTCTTTAAGCACTTTAATAAAAAAAAGAAATTTAAAATCTATTTTTTTTAAAAAGCAATAAATTAAAGTTTTTGTTAAAAAAAATCACTGGTAGATAATGTTATAATTTTTAAAAATTATCATAAGTAATTTTAAAAATATTTTAGTTGAATGTTTATCAAAAAATAAATAATTTTTTTAATAAAATTTAACCATTAAAAGCGCTGTTATAACCTATCAAAAAAATAAAAAATTATAAAAAACTCACCTCACGTGCCTCTCACGTTGTCCCGTTTGCACACACTCGCACACTGACCTGTCCCTGATCTTTCAGTGTTGCTCGGACAACGTTTATAAACCTTCCTACGCGCCATTTCTCTCTCTCTCTCTCTCTCTAAGATTTTATTTTCTCTACGATGTCGTTTTCTTCTTCTTCTTCTTTTCCGCCGCCTCCATGGCTGAACGTCCTCGGAGGCACAGTCACAGACTCCACCGCTACCTCTGCCTCGCCACATTCGTCTTCATCCATGAAACCTAGCGTACTTGTTACAATCTTTATTCTCGTCGTCACCATCATCGCCTCCGTCTCCCTCTGTCTCCTCCTGCGCCACCTAAACCGGCGTTGCATCCGCCGCTTATCTACCTCCACGACCACGATCTCCACTACCACCAGCACCGACGCCGAGTTCATCTCTGCTCGCCGCGTCTCTCCGGAGAATCCTAAGAACTCGTTCGTCCGAACTCTCCCTCTCTTCCACTTCTCCTCCATCACTCGCCGGTCCTCCTCCACCTCCTCTGCCGACTGCGCCATATGCTTGTCCAAATTCGAGCCGAACGACCAGCTCCGTCTTCTCCCTCTTTGTTGCCACGCCTTCCACTCGCAATGCGTCGACACCTGGCTCGGCTCCAACCAGACTTGTCCGCTATGCCGGTCTTCCATTTTCGCTTCGGAGTCGGACCTCATGAAGGCCTCGCTCGCTTCGTCTAACGGTGCAACGTCCGCAGCAGGAGAGAGTTTTAGGCTGGAGATCGGAAACGTGAGCCACCGTCGAGCCGCTTCGGACACCGGCGATACGCGGAGGTCCTATTCCATCGGATCGTTCGAATACCTCGTGGAGGATGACTCCGAGATCAGTCTGAGCCACGCGCACGGAGGAGCTTTTCAGACAAGGAGGAAAGCGGAGCCTTACCTGTTCATCCGGACATGGAGTCCACTCTAGCTTCCGAGATAGCGGCTGGAAGAAGTTGGCTGAAGGAGTATATTGATAGGCTCTCATTCTCACTGTCATCCCGCGCGTTGTCATTTCGGAGCTCCGGAAGGTTTTTCTCTGGGAGCAGTCGCCGGAGCGAGATCACCGGGATCGGAGATTGTGACCTCGAAGCGAACCGAGTCGGCGAAGAGATAAGCGAGATGTTCCGATGGCTATCAGGGGTATGATTGTAAATAGGAAATTTCTTAGGACAATAATGAATTTTCATAAAATTACGAAATTTTAAATAGTTAAAATCCCACTCTGTTATTTTTTTTGCAATATCCACTCCATTGACTGTTTGAGAAACTGCAAGCAATTTTAACTTTGGAGAGGATATGGCAAAAACTTGAGTGGGGATAGGGCTAGACGGGAACTTTTATTTTTTCGCTGATATTACGGGCATGTCAATTTTCTTATAAAGAATATTTTTTGGATTTTCTTTCGGAAAAATTTGGACGGTGTTCGTTTCTATTTTTGGGAAGGTTAACGGCTGTGATTGGATTTACGAAATTCTAGGAAAAAGAACTAATTTCTCTGCCATCATCATTAAGGCTTGAGAAAAACAAAATAATTTCCTAATATAGATTTTAATTTTATGAGTGAATAGAATTGAATTTTGATGCTTCACGTCTGATCTGGTAGTTGATCACGTACGGTGTCTTTTTGCTGCACTCATTTATGATCCATCACCAACCATTTTAATGTATCGACTCTCTCTCCGTCTCTGTCCACTTGTTGACCATTTTATTTGATTTGAATGAAGATGTGGTAAATTTTAGATAATGAAAGGAGATGGTAGGTAAATAATAATAAAATTATTAATTAAAATTAGATCAGATGAGATGATGTGAGATTGTTTAATCAATAATTTGATGTAAAAAGATTCAGATTTTCTTAAAAAAGTTGAATTATAACATTTATCTTAACAGACTTTGCAAATTCTAACACAAAAGAATAAAAACTAAATTGCTGAATTGATAGTGTTGACTATTATTCACCGGGACAGGAGAAATTTATGGGTACTGGCTCTTTCTTTTGGGGATTCCTAGCTTACTGAAGTTGTTAGGAGAAAGTTGCTGAATTAATGCCTTCCAAAGATTCTAAATTTGATTAAGTATACTTTTTAATAAGTCAATTCTTGTGTTTTCCTTCCACTTTTTTCGCTTAATACTTTCTCAGCATAGTGTCCTTTCGGTTTTCCTTGTCGATGATAATTAACATTGTTATTGATATAGAAATTGATCTATTAGGGGTGATAACGTTTAAAAATAGCGCAATTATATGGAAGGAGAGAAATCTATTTTTGGCCTCCCTAAGGTTGTTCTGGGTCTTGATTAGTGTTGTATGGAGCCTTCGGCAGTAATCCAATGTGACTATACAATGTCTATGCATATATCCATGACGGTAAACAGCAAATAAATATAGAGAAAATAAATAGAAGGAGATATAAATTTATGTGGTTCGGTACTGGATATACGTCCACAGGGGTTCGGGGAGAGGATAATTGACTATAATATGTAGGGGTGTAACCGGTATGGTTTGGTCCTGTTTTGGACATATTTTAAAATCGAACTGGTATATACTGATTTTGAGATTTGAAAAACTGATACCACACTGGTTACACACCTAGACTGGTATTTCCGGTTTTATTGGTTTCGATTCAATTCGGTTTGGTTTTTCCCTTTTTTTATATAATATAGTATATAATAATATAGTGATAATATATTGTAGTATATTATAATATATATTATAATTGTATTATAGACTATAGTGATATATTATAGTATATTATAAGATATAGTGATATAATATTAGTATAACTATAAATACAATAGACTATAGTGATAATATATAGTTATTTATTTAGGATTATAAAATTTAATATTATATTAATTAGTAATTTATCATATAATACAAAATTATTTTATATATAATTATATATATTATATATATAAAATTTATATAATATAAATTTTTTTTATACAATATAAAAAATTAAAATATATAAATATGAACCGATCTGGTGTTAGAAAAAGGAAAACTAAAACATGACCAATTTTAATCGGTTTCAAGAAAAATGAAACTGGTACCAGATTGAACCGAACTCGATACCGGACCAAATCCACTGGTTTGGTCCGGTTTACTATTTTTTTTCACCCCTAATATTATATTTGTTGACAATCTCTCTTGATCTCTCATCCTCACTGTACAATAGAAATTTGAGTTCTATCCTCTGATTTTCATTCTCTAGCTGGAGTCTTTGTGGTGAGGTCGAAGAAGGTGAAATCTTGAAGAAGCCTAGCCAAAAGTCCTTGGAGTCGTATGGTTTTTCCCTTTTTTTCTTCTGTCTCTTGCTTTACGTCCCCTAAGCCTTTTATCCTTGAAGAGTCTTTGTTTTATGTCACTTCATCCTTCCTTTATGTCCATTCCCCTCTTTTCCTCCTGACACATCCTTCTCAACCTTTTATCTCTTCCCTCTCTTTTCTTATTCTTCCCTCCTAATAAGTCCTCCCACAGTCCTCCCACCTTGGGTTGGGTCTAAGAAATATCATGAGCCTGTCATATTTTATCCCTTACAAGGGGCATAAAAGATTGGGCTTGTATTGGGCTGTAGATACCAAAACTTTAACCCATGCTCAACCCATCTTTGTTGGTGTATTATGTCTCATGTTCATATGTTTTCCTTTTGAAATATTTTCTTTTTGTGGGGGACAAGATGTATTGGATGGAAATGCTTCTTTGGATATTATTGGAAGCATTCATCCAGGTCCATGCATGGAAGAGTTCTTCTTTGTTGCTACAAATTACTGCCTAGCACCTGAAAATTCTAAGTGAACCGCAACTTCAAATCGAATTCTATGTGATTAATGATGATGTTTGGAGACAAATAAACTGTTACCACTGTTGTAGCAGAAAAATATATGGCAAGGTCAGCGATATGATGCTAAAAAACAAAGCAGTAGTGCTCGTCTTCTGAGCCCCGTTGCATGGAAGACTGCTTCCACTGTAGCACCCTTTCTTTTGCTTGATCCCTATTCCATGATCTTCAAGCACAAACGTAGAATGTGTCTGTCTGCTGCTGAATAGAACACACCAAAAGGACTTTTTATGGAACCCAACCATTCCCACTCCCACTTAAGTATGTGATTTATTTCTCAGTAGAGATAGAGATTTCTTGTCTTTAACTAGAATATGGGGAAAGGCTAGCAATGGCTCAAGATACTTCGATTGACAACCCACAATGTGGCCGATTATGGTGCTAAAAGTGGGTAGCTCTACTCAGCACTTGGGAGCAAAAACTTCGGTGAAGTCATCTTCTGAAGGTTTACATTCTACAGTGTTGTTGCCCGTGCAGTTCACCTTGCATAATTCAAGATACCACAAGGCCATGCATGCACTTGAGACCAGGGCTGTCGTTTAGTTGCGAAAGTTTTTGTGCAGTTCGATTCTTGTTGATGATGTCCACAAGCTCGGTTGCAGGATTTCCTGCATAATAAACATCATTTAACAACCTATGTTAGAAATCATGCAGTCCAATTTGCTGCTAGAAGACGAGTGCTGTGACAAGGAATCATCCACTATTTGTCATATACTTGACCAAAAAGCCGTACTCTCTCAATATTAAGCACCTGCTTCTGACAACCTTAAACACTTTAGCCCTCTCTCGAGAGATGGGGACCAAATCTGGATTGGGTTACTTGGATTGAAATCCAACCTCCCCTCTGAACATACTTGAGGTGTTCTTGCTCTAATTTGTTACGAATTCCAATGCGATCAACAGAAAAGGATGAGGGATCCCTCTTCCTTTGATTCACTCTTTCGACAAAATTACTCTTGGTTATCAAAGTTGACGTCTTGCAAACAAAGTTTTGGAATAAAAACTTGCATCCTCCATTCATTAATCTAAAGCCCGGTTTGAATAGATAGTTCAAATGAGATGAGATAAGATTTTTTGAATAGTAATAAGATTTTTTGAATTAAGATTAGATGAGATGGTTTATAAAAAAGTGTATGTTTGGATAGTGAGATGAGATGGAATAGTTTTGACTTTTTGAGATTTAATATGCTTTTACTGTTCATGTCAGAAATGTTTAAGATGAGTTTGAAAATTTATAGATGAAATAGAGATAAAATACTAACCGTTTGGATGTCCAAAACCCTCTCATCCGTGCAAGACCAGACAAGACTCTCATTTGGCCCATCCTAACCGACCTAAGTCTAAATCTTATTCAATCTGATAAGATGGAAATCCTAACAACAGATAACCACTGAATTAAGAGCAGCTAAGGCTCTAATTTATTAGGATTACAAAGATAGACCTAATGATACTAGCAACTAAAAATAATGGGACCCCAAGAAACAAACTCCTTAGCTACGTTGAAGGCCAAACCATGCCAGAACTCCAATTCATGCCAAAACTCCTCGTAACACCCATATACTGATCTTCTGAACACAAGGAAAACAACCGTGTTTCTTCTCCAAATCTAAAGGAGTTGTAGTTGAAGGTAATTTATTAAGGTCAAGCTTTCAATTTTTTTTTTTTTTTGTCATGTCAGGTAGTGTAAAGAAGAAGAAGCTAATCCGAGGGCCTCTAAAGGCAAGACATCTAAAGGCAATGTGGTCTATCTAGAGCAGTCTAAGCTTCCCATTGAATTTACCTCCTGTGATCTCTAGGTACTCTCATGATTACTCCTTCTAAGTAGCCATTAGAAATGAAGGAACCTAGTCATTTTCTCTTAATAGGACATTAAGCTTATCTTGCAATGGTACCAGGAAAAATCCAATAAATTATTTGGGGGAACGAAATCTGTTCCAATTATCCACCATCATTTCAGGACAAATTCTCAAGCACGCTAATTGCACTGGAAAAGTAACCAAGTCTATGTAATTATCTAGTTGCATTATACAAAAGCACAAAAGTTTGGCATATGCAAAAACCACAGAGGGAGAAAATACAAACGATGACACGAATAATTAAACTTGCCAAAAAGGGGACGCTTTAAATCAAATTTTCAAAACCATTAAAAAGAATAGAATGGTGATTACAGTACCATGGTTCTTGGGAGTCACAACAGCCGCTAGCAGCGGAGGATACAGAAAAATGTACTCATATTGAACGAGCTTCTTCACCATTATCATCAAATGTGAACTCCTACGGGTTTTGCTTTACAGGGAATCTGAGGGAGACAGGAAAGTAAAAAGAGGACAGCCAAGTTTAAAAAAGAGGTTTGCTACGAGAATGTTGTGCTGTGGGAAAGGAAAACAGGGTGAATTTTTTTCCTAGGAAAGTCTAGGGAGGAAATTGAGTGAGTGACTACTGATGATTGATGAAGTGTTGCAGTGGTTGAGGACAGGAGATGGGAGTGGTGGTCCCAAGTAGCCATTTGTGTGTTGCGTTTTGGGATTTCTTTTCCTTGAGAAATGGAGCTGATTTCAAAACTTAAGAAATCTGCTAGCCCAGTTTCACTGATTGTGTGTGTATATAACCATTAATGAGTGTTTTCATGAGCAAAAATACAAGCAATGGAAAGAAGTAATAATGCTGAGCATTGATAAGCAGAGACCGATAGATAGGGGAGATGGAGGTTAGGCACGTTTGGAACATAGATACAATTAAATTTTAAGTTGAGTCTAATATTTAAATACTCAACTCTTAAATTATTAAACTCATCTCAACTAAAAACTTCTTTACACGTATACCTACAATCTTTTTCAACTCAACACCTATTTACATGTGGAACTCACAACATTTTTTAACTTCCTATAAATATATATAAACACAACTTAACATCCAAACACATCTAAACTCATTTTAGATAAGCCACACAAAATTTACTTCATCATCTCAACTCACTACTATTTATAAAGAATTCAACTAATCTCAACTCAGTTCAACATTCAAACGAGACCTTAAAGCGAATTTTTTATTAAATTTGTAAAATTATTTTTAACAACATTAAAAACTAAAGAAAATGTCTAAAAATAAATGAAAATCTAGCAATTAGTTAACTTACATTGGCATTGATGCATATTCAAAATTTGAATAAATATAGATAAAATTATCTACATTGACTTCATCAAAATGTAAAAATTTAAACTTTGAGTTACAGTGATTGTAAGTACATATGTTCATCATTAAAAATAATATTTTATTATAAAAACTAAAACCAATTTTTTTTCTGCGTAAACAGTGTACATTAATATAATAGTTTGTTATTTAAATAATAATCCAATTAAATTCATATAGGGTTAATACTACAGGATTATATCTACAATAATTTTTATTTGTTATAATATAATAATATATAGTATTATTAGCTAAAAAATTTGATACTCCCATCTAATTTCAGGCTAGTAAAAAAGTTGTCGATACTATCTAGGATGCCTTTTGTTTAATTTTTTATTATTAATCGTTGAGCTTTCTTTAGATAGAATAATTGTAAAATATGAAAAAAAAAATTATTATTAAAAAAATAATATTAAATTATTATTTTAATGAATCTAATGCTTAATCCAATGTGAGATTATAGATAGAGAGATTTTTAAATTATAAAAAATATGTACTTTTTATCACATTATAAAAATGAGTTTGACGAAACCAATGCCAATCCTTTAAGTTATAACTGTTCACACATAAACTAAATCTACACGTGTGATTTTAAGGGCAAGTTTGGATCCAAATCTATAACAACTCATCTTATCTAATTATTATAATTATTTTAAATTTTAATATAAAATATAATAAACAATTTAACTTTTTAAATTTTAAAATAATAATAATATTAAAATATAATATTTTTATAATATTTTATTCAAATTTTCGAACTATTTATCAGAACTAGGCCTAGTTTGAGTACTAAAGTACTCTCAAACACTTTTAATACTATTCTTTACTTTATTATTACTTTTTATCTATTTTTTTTACTATTTATTATTTTTCATCTATTTTTTACTACTATTTAATATTTTATTATTACTTTTTCATTATTATTCACAAACATTCTTAAACACTTTCACTGCCCAAACCCAACTTAAGTTCAACGTAAAAGCAGAAGTCTTTAAAGGGAACACTTTCAGGGGCTCAAAGCTGCCAGCCACCTGCCTCCATTTCTGTTTCTCTCTTGAGTATTTTATCGGTGGCGTCTACTTTCCTTACATTGCCTAAACCCTTCATATACAAACCAAACGCGCCCTCTCTATCTGACCAGAAAACATTAGGTGCTACGCTAAGCCCGTTTCAGACATATCTTCCACTCCTGTTTTTCAATTTTTCTTAGATGTTTCATTTTTAATTTTTCTTTTTCAAATTGTTTGACTGTTTTGTGTCTGGGTCATCAATAGGTCTGCGCAGAAATTCTCTCAGAGTCAACGCCATTTCCAAGAAATGGGAGCCCACCAAGGTATTTTTGTTCTCATTGTTTCTGTTTTTCAATCTCTAAAGTTTTTTTTTTTTTTTGGTTTTGCAGCAGTTATTGCTAAATTCCTGCACAGAAAGATTTATGTTTTCTTTCCTAAATTTATGGTTTTTTTGGCATAAAACTATCTGATTTTGTTTAACGCAGTTGTTATTGAGGTTTTTAAGTTTTATACTAAACGTCATTTTGTGTTGCAGGTGGTTCCACAAGCTGATAGAGTGCTTATTCGTCTTGAGGAGCTGCCTGAGGTATGATGTCTTTCGTTGCTTGTGTTGTGCAGTAAATCCATTTTCACGCTTGTCTCATGGTATGATGGCAAAATTGCGATTTTGAGCAACGTTTGATTTGATAGATAGTTCTAGCAATTGGGGCAAGTCCGTTTTTTCTCTCAAGAAATTTTTGTGTGTGCTGGCGAATGCACGAAAAGGTGCTTTCTAGTGCTTCCAGAAGCTGCTCGAAGTGGCCCCTAAGTACTTTATTATTTGGAACTCATTGATCTAACTTAACGTAGTCTGCATTAAACCATTTATATTCCTTTCCAACCTTCCAAGATATGATTATGAGATATGAACATCTCTAGCAAAAGTTGATATGGACCGAATGATCTCTTGGTCATTAGTCTAGTATGAGCTGGTGTTCTTTCTGTGGAGAAAAGGAAAGATTGAAAATAAAAATCTTAGTGTTGAACATTCATTCTGCCCAGGATTTATATGAAAAAGCAAATAAAGTTTACATTTTTACCAGGATACTTGTATAGGCACTGCACGTAGATCGGTTGCATTTGGGTGCTTTATAAGTGGTGGTTGCATATTCCTTTGCATGTCATGCTAATGAATAAATTTTTTATGCCACAGAAATCAGCTGGTGGAGTCTTGTTGCCCAAATCAGCTGTTAAATTTGAGCGGTATCTTATGGGAGAAGTATGCCAAATACCAGCTCTTGCTGTCTTGTGAAAACACAAATTTCTCATTTTTCGTGTAAAAAATTGTTTCTCTGGTCCTCTGGATATTTTGACTTGCTATGTGATATTTGTTTCAGATTCTCTCTGTTGGTGCGGAAGTTGGGGAAGTGGGGGCTGGAAAGAAGGTAAGCAATCAGAATATGTATGGTTTTGGTAATTTTTGAAGTGAGTGGCTGTCACCGAAACCATGTTGATGCTGCTTGACCATTAACTTTCTGATGAATGAACTCTTTCTTATGCTTAATGGTATTGTTTCCAAGAAGTCTCTAGTTGCTTGCTGCACATCTAACTGGAGTGAATGCTTATTTTGTGGCAGGTTCTCTTCTCAGACATAAATGCATATGAGGTGAGCCTTACTTTATTATGAAGTTATCATTTTTTTTTTTATAAGTTATTATGAAGTTATCATGTAGCCCTTGGTAATAGGAGCCTTTGTATACCTTGGGAAAATCTCCTCATGTAATATTTCCCATGATTGTGATGTAATAAAAACTTGGTGGTCATACATTTTGTGTTAAATTGGAAGTCTGTTCTACTACTAAATAATATTGTTTGAGAAATACTCTAGCCACAAAGTGATTACACAAAAACAATTCCACAAACTGACATAGCTTGATGTAGATCTAACGGGTCAGATGAAGCCACATCAGTTTGTAGGATTGTTTTTGTGTAATTCCGTTGTGGATGTAGTAGTCCTCTATTAAGTTTCGGTTTACTTGTCTACATATTTCGTGCATTTACTTATGATATTCTTAGAGTGTGTTTTAATAGCTTTATTCATTTTATAAGTTGCTTCAAGCTTATTGAGACTAACAATCATAGGAATTTTCAGAATAAGGGGAAAGATGTGATTGTGATCAGATAGTTTGGGTCATCTTTTATCAGAGGGTAAATATTTTTAGTAACAATCCAGGAAGTCTTTTGGCCTAGCTTGAAAATTTCTGGGAATATAATGCGCATGACTAGCAGTCATTTTTCTCATGACCATTTAATCACAATAGTGTTTTTTGTTGGATAAAAACCTGCTATATTTAATCTCAGTGGTGGCACTGTGGTAACTGGTAAGCTATGTGAAGAATATTCTGTTGCTGAACTGATGTTAATGTTAAATTGCTGCATGGACTCTGTACCTCTGTTAAAAAATTAGGCCAATTGATGGCGTGGGCATAATCAAACTCAAACAATTGTAGTGATAAAAAAATAAAAATTCAAACATTTCTATCTCAATCCTGTGGAGTTTAACTGTAAATTGTCCTTAATTAATGCTCTTTTGGCGACCCATGAAAATGGATTGATTGAGTTCACTGTTTTAACATGTGAATGTGTGGTTGTCTACCAATCAGAAATTATTATTAATATTATCGTCATCATCACCCGCTTCATAATCAGTTGAAGAAAAATTATGTTGGTGCTATTTCAGGTTGACTTGGGAACGGATGCTAAGCACTGCTTCTGCAAGTCGAGTGACTTGTTGGCTGTGGTTGAGTAGTGGTCAGCAATCCGCTATTATACGAGACTGCTTCCTTATGATTCTTGGCCTATCTTGTGCACTAAGTAGTAAGCTAGGATGGTGTTTCTTCTTACCTTCATTCTGTTTGACGTCCTGTAGTACGGAAATATCCAATTCATGTTGAATTGTGTCCACTACATTACTTACATGCACAAATGACATTATTTTTGTTGGTATTTTTTTTTAATAAATAGTTTTTGTTACGGTTCTTTTAGTGCTATTATGGTGGCATTTGATATTGAGAAGGGTCTTTAAAGTATTTTTATTCAAAAGTACGTTATAGGATTTATTGCTTGAACCTTTTTTAGCCCACTTTTATTGCTTGAACGTTTTTCAGCCCACCTTTAGATTATGTTTGGAAAGTGAGATGAGAATTTTGTGTTTTGTTTTAAAGTTTAAAATATTATTTTTTAGTTTTAAGATTTGAAAAAGTTAAATTGAGATTTGAAAAAGTTGTATTGGGATTTGAAAAAGTTGAATTGTTTATTATATTTTATATAGGAATTTAAAAAGGTTGTAATGATGAGATGAGATAAGATGAAAATTTTGTATAAAATAGAACATCCAAACATAATCTTATTCTCTTGATTGCTAGTAACTTTTTTTTAATAGGCTTGATATAAAATAGCCGTTTGGTATCTTTATTATAGACGTTGGTGAGCTGCTTGTGTTTTAATTCTTTTTATTGTTTATTGCCCGTTAGTCTTTTTACTTCCTGGGTCAATTCTTGTCTATATGGTTTATATATGTTCATTTGGTCTTTTGGCACGGGTGTAGGTGAACATTTAAAGAAAGTGAGATAAGAAAATAAGTTTAGAGAGTATATATTTTTTTGAGAGTATTTCTAGATAAAGAAAGGTGTTCTTTTGAGTGGAGCTTTAGACTCAACTATTTGTACAGAGTAGGCTTGAGTCATACGACGATCAGTTGGGCTGTTGTATCCTGGAGGAGTCAAGTCAAGAAGATTTCTGCTGCACCGGTTAATTTGAGACGTACACCGCAGAGGGCTTGAATCTCCTTAAAGAGAGCGACATTTCCGTGTCTCAATCCAAACTGGCTTCGTTTTTAATTTTAATTTCATTGTAATTTTTATTAAATTATTGTTTATTTCTGTGTATTTCACCAACAATTTTTGTACCTGTGAGAATTTTATGTTGCTGCTCAAAGTAATTGTGCCTCAAAAGCTAGCTAACTATGATTTGAAGGATACTGCCAAGCATTTACAGGGAAGTATTCTCGAAGGATGAATCTATCATGAAAAGGCTCATGGGTAAGGATTGTTATCATGCATGATGATGGAAAATGAAAATCATTTTGGATTTTCATGGGTAGAAAACAAAGACTTTCCAAAAGATTCCGTGTTCATGACACTGGTCTTAAGAATTGTAGCTACTACATGGGGAGTTTGCACACCCACACGCGCAGACACTAATGCAGATCCAATGATAAGTAAGAAAGACACTTTTATTCATTGAAGTAGGTGAAGTCCATGCACACAGAACATGTACAAAAGAAAGAACCTAATTAAATTATAAAAACAGAACAAAAACAAAAAATCATTCCCAGTTTGCCTTTTAATGGATAAACCATATGGGACTCTTCATGCCGATCGGATTTTTACCAGTCTAGTTTGAAATCTGGGTAACTGGTTCACCTGAGAGGTTATCGACCTAGATTTTACTCGGTCTAATAATTAGATGCCACTACCCATCTATTCCCGGGTGTGGATATGGGTACAGTATCTAGGCATTGAGTTTAAACTTAGAATATGGTTTAAAAGAAAAAAAACACAAGATACAGGCAAGCTGGTGCGTCCACAAGTTCTTTGGCAACTACAAATTCTACGAACCAAAAATTTGATCCAAGTCATGACCTAGATGAACATATGGACCTCATTGAAAACTTAGGTCTAGGTCCAGAATTATCCGGATGTCTGAATCCAGATATATCCAAGTACTTGAATGAACAGTTTTAGAAGTATTGACTTTTTTCTAAATGTATGAAAAGCCTTTCTTAGACTTATCATATAACTCCAAAAACCTTACTTAAACGTACAACATCCCTTGGGTTTTCCGCTTCCAAATCCAATCCCTAAAGCTAGACTATGTCATGTAATTTCAATACATGGACATCACATTACATATGGGACCCATGTTTATATGTGTCTTAACGCATTCTTTGTTCAACCACTTAGGCAAAGATGACGATGATATAGAAGCTCCAAGCTTCTGCAAGCACAAGTCACGAGCCACCTCATTTTTTTTAACTAATATTCATCCCTTCTTTCCCACGTCTTTAGAAAGTGTTATCCGAACTGCCCATATCTTCACGGTTATATAGAATTCTCCTTAATTTGAAGTTTTGAACAAAGAATTGTAGATATCCTTGCTATATCCCAATACCAAGAAAATGAGGCTTCCATTCTCTTACTTCTCCCTCCCTATTTTCTTCCTCTTGCTCTCCACCTTCCATGCCATGAGCACCAACAATCTCATCCCTGAAACTTGCAAGAAATGTGTGCACAAAGATCCGAACCTAACTTACAAATTCTGTGTAACTTCTCTGCAAGCAGCCCCAGGAAGCCACCATGCTGATGATCTTCGTAAACTTGGCAAGATCTCAATCAAGTTAATCAAACACAACGTAACAAGCACGAAACATCACATTCAGAAGCTCTTGAAGAACAACAGGTTAGACCCATTTGTTAGGGTGTGTTTGGATGACTGCTTTAGTCTTTACTCGGATGCGATACCAACTCTTGGACAAGCCTTGAAAGATTACAAAACCAAGCACTATGAAGATGTTAACATCGATGTAAGCTCGGTCATCGATGTCTCTACGACTTGTGAAGATGGTTTCAAGGAAAATAAAGGTGTGATTTCGCCATTAAGGAAGAGAAACAAGGATACTTTTCAGTTGTCTGCTATATCGCTTTCGATTATCAATATGCTAAGCTGATAAACATCCACTTTGGAGATCAAGTCCAGCTGCTGCTTGTCTTTATTCAGTACATTTTACCTGTCGTTTAGTTTCCTATGATATGTACGTATTCTCTTACATATTCTTTAAATTTGCAGTTTACATGTTATATTATTATATTGTTGGGGTGCTATCGTTCATAAGGGTGACGTGTGTTGTCTCATGTTAATTGCCATTAGCAAAGTCAATCATGATTGATGCTTTGTCTTTAGCCAATAGGCTTGGATGCCGAACACTGCTATAAACTATAAAGCAGAATCCATCTCTAACGTATTGGGATTTATGCTAACAAATAGAAAGAACTTAGATTATGATAAGCTTGAAATGCAGGTACGTATTCAATGGTTCAATCCGACTACACAGGTTAGTTTACAATCACGCCCTGCCCTTGGAACAACCACTTTCAAGATTCGATGTGGTCTGATAATAGGTTACTGTGCGGAAGACAGAAAGACTGCGAGAGTTTTCTCAAAAGGCATGTCGTGAAGAACAAGCCCAAGATACCCTTATCAAAAGAAAAATAACAAACATAGAAAGTAAGAAGCTTAGGCATGTCGTGAAGAACACAACCGTTCAGATATCTGAAGGAAATCAAACAAATTGTTACTGTTTAATGAACAGTCGAAAGCCATGTCTGATAAGGCTCTTTTTTTTTTCTCAAATAGATTTCGAATTATTTTCCACCGCAAATCTGGGGATCAACTCTCTACAAACATCCAAGTACACAAAACAGACGGAATAGATTACTGTTTAATCTGTTCCGCAAGTAGTTAAATGAGAAAAACGACATCGGAAAGATTATACTAAATTAACCAGCCATTGGGTGGTTGTAGATGTATTCGATTGCAAGATCACAGGAGTCAATCTTAACGGCTTCCTTGTCCGGAATCTCCAGCTTGAAATCCTCTTCAAGAGCCATTACAATCTCCACATTGTCCAAGCTATCCAAGCCCAAATCATTCTGGAAATGCACATCAGGAGTCACCTGCAGATGCATCCAAAATTGTAATCCAATAACATATTTTCCGCGATATTGTGCCTAATTTACTAGGAGATCCGAGGATAAAACCGTTACAAATGAAATAGACACCCTAAATTACTATATATACATTAAAAGAAAAAAGAAGGCTAATAGATTCAAAATGTTAAGTAGGGGATGATAAATACTACAAAGGGAAACTAAGGCCTGGTTTGGTTTCACCAACCTTTGAAACTATCTCATTCCATCTCATTTCATCTTAACATCCAAACACCATTCAAACACAAACATCTTTCAATTTCAAATTTTCAAAATTTCAACTTTTCATTACAAATTTCAACGTTTTTCCAAACTTCCAAACAAAACACAAAAAACAATTCGACTTTTTCAAATCTCAAAACAAAAATTATATTCTAACCATTTTTTAACTTTATAATTTTTTTATTCAACTTTTTATCTCTCATTTCCCAAAACACCATAAAAATCTTAACTCAAATCATTTCACACTACTATTCACAACTTATCTCACTACTATTTACAGATTTCTCATCTCATTTGTACAACCAAACAAGTCCTAAACGAAAAAGGCATCAAAATTGAGAAAGGAAAGATAAAAAATAGAGGGCTCAGATTTGACAGAAGGGCATCAGTTGACTCTTCAAAAATTTAGATGACATGACCTTCTTAAGAAAAGACTGCTAAAGAAATCAACATGGGGATATTTTGACAACCATCAGTGATGTTTACAAATTGAAAGCCTAAAGAAAACCACCATAAAATTTACAATATAAATTTACCGGTATTAGCTTTTGAAACCCACATAACAATTTATTGACTAAATGGCAGTTTCATCAGATGCTAGGGAAAACAAGCAACTCATCTCAAAATGCTATATTTCAGACAAAAAGCAAATCCAAACCTTGGATGCTAAGGCCCCGTTTGTTTACACAAAACCACTATCTCATCTCATCTGAATTGTGTATCCAACGGGGCCTAAATATATGAGTGGAACGCAGTGGACAAACCAAAAACCCAAATTCTATTTAACTTCCAAACCCATATTGTGAGATTCACCCAAGTGGTAAAGGCGTTAGTCTTGTGGTATGCTACCCCCAAGGTCCAAGATTCGAATCCCACTGGGTGCAAACAACTCTAGGGGCCATCGGACTGGGGGGTTTTCCCCTTGAATTATCCTAGGTGCACTTGCGGAAAACTCTTTGCCGAGGGCTTGTGCACCCTTAGGATTAGTCAAGATGTTGTTCCCGGACACCCGGTGCCAATAAAAAAAAAATGACAAACAAAATGAAGTGCAAAAAGCATAACTTCATACAGACAGAAAAATAAGGGTTTGGGGTGGTGGTTGAGGTGTGGGACAGGGCAATGTCACATAATTATCCTCTAAATTTAATCCACCCTGAACCATGGCTACAATAGTGATGCATCTCTGTTTCAGGGACAGATACAATACAGTTTGAGGTTTAAAGCAAAACAACCTTCAAAATAGTAGTTGGGTGAAAATCAGGTTCCATGAGATCCAAGAAATGTTTTTCCCAACTTGGACGGGGTGTGGAAGCCAAGACCTTGTGGCTTACTTTCCTTGCAACTATAGGGCCACGGAAGCTAGGACAGAGGATCAGATGCTTATGAACTTCTTCAATATCTAATTGGCAACTACTCAACCAAGCAGTTAGTATAGAGGTTTTACCCCTCTCCATTGTTTAAGCTTTTCAACTGAAGGACGTTCCGAGATGACAAGATTACAACACAGAAACAACCAGTAACCAAATAGTGAAAGTAAGAATCCTTTGGTCTGAGTGTATATTGAATATTTGGAAAAGTGTGCACTTTTCTAGGCAAATATAGCTCTTTTACTTAACTACTGCGTAAACATATTTACAAGCAAAAAGTAAGACATGATTATATGAATTAAGGCTGCGATCTTGAAATGAAGCACAATAAAAAAAGAGAGGGAGATAAGTTCTAAAGGCAATTTGTCCAATTAATTAAGGAGAGAAGTAGCATGACAGTCAATAAGACCCAAGAAGCCAAGAAGAATAATATACTGTTGGGATTCATTCTATTAACATGTAGAGAGAAACCCAATGCTGATGCTAAACAAAATTGTTAACTCTCTCCAAAATTGTGCTTTTTGAGTGCAAATGTCAGACTGGACGATACAGCTTCTCCACAAAGAAAATCAGAATTTTACTAGAATTTGGGTTAATTACTGCAATAACATTTCTTCACTGAATAAAAAAGTTGAGTTCTGCATATTGTTCCGAACAAAGAATCACTGCCCATTACACAAATGCCATCAGTAAATTGAAAAGTAACCGCTTAATTGTTTAGTACCAACCTTGCATTGTCAAAAATAAGAACAGAGCACATTGAGACTAGCTCTTGAAATCTATCAAGAAATGGTTTTAGCAAAGAAAAGCCTAACTGAACAATCACAAAAAGTATTTACACTTTTAAGAAGATCTTAGACGGATCAATGTGTTCGATTACTAAGACAAAGGAAATAAATTTTTTGCGATAATATTAGCAAATCCAATTCAATTAAACCATAATAGCTGTATTAGGCTCAGTCAAGCAGCAGTATCACTTCATATAACTTTTATTTCCACTTACCTTTCATCACATTCCCTCAGCAACAAAACGGATACTTTCTCCACGAAAGATACTATCTATTAGCAAAATATTAAACCTAACCGAGAAAGATTTCAGCTCGCTCAACGCAACCGAAAGAATAAATCATGAAGAGGTAAGCAAATTATGCTCGGTCATCTCACTCGTCGTATTTTCTAAGGAAACAAACAGGTATTTTACTAGAAAAGCGGATAAGAAGTGGGGATCGAAGAGGGATGAGGGAAAGACAGACCTTGGAGGGATCGACTTTGGGGAAGCTCTTGACAACGGAGAGTACTCTGTCGATGACCTCCTCTTTGGTCAGATGATCGTCGCCGTGAGATGAAAGGAACCGGAGGGAACCACCGTACGGTACCGGTCGCTCTAGTCTCGGTCCGATTAGGGTTAGGGTTTCGACCCGAACTCGGACGTGGCGAAGTATGGCTGCCCTCAATGCCATCTCTCTCTCTCTCTCTCTCCGGAGTGAAACAAAATAGTAAAAAGAGCAGGAGTACGTGATTTGACGTTATAATTGTCGCACAATCACATTAATATACTGTTTTGCTATTTATTAATTTTATTTTTAAAATTTTTTCTTCATTTTATTCTTTTTAAATTTATTAAATTCTTTTAAGGTGAGTTTGGATTAGGGCTTAACTCCGGCAGAGTCGAAGTTCGAGTAGTCGTTTCTGACTTCCGACTCGGAGTTGGAGTGGAAATTTTACTCCGACTCCGAACTCCGATTGGAGCTCCAATTATTTATTGAGATAAATGGATGCCCTTTTTCATCTTTTGAGCTCACCGTTGCCCAAATTCGAAAATATAAAAAAAATTATAAATCCAATAGTTTAAAAACTAAATAACTTATGGTTATTTAGCCATAAGTTATAACAGTCTCGTACAATTCGAATCTGTAAAAAAAAATTACTGAAAAGAAAAAAAAAACTTAAAAACTAAATAATCATAAGTTATAACAGTCATTTACAATCTCATTTAGTAAAGATAACTACATAAATATTAAATACGAATTTCACTTAAATCTCAATGGTCCATTGGTGATTGATATTTGGTCATGCCTGAAATAAAGATATAAAGTTGTAAGCAATAAATGAAAAAAACTGATAATAACAAATTGAACATGGTAAAAGTAGAATTTGATTCTCCATTTGATTATTACCAAGAAAGGGGGTTCTCCATCCCAACTCTCAAGGGGAGTCCATCTCAAACTTTCAAATTCTCAATTATCGGCAATTATGTTAAGGCTCACGATTAGGTCTATAAAATCATAAAAAGTAGAAGTTAAAAATATTAAAATTAATTAAATGAAAATTTAAAAGCATATAAACTTATAAAGTTACCCGATTCAAGCCTATAGCTCTCGACATCAACGTCAACAGTATCTAGTCCAATGGGCGTTTCATTGATCCAATTCTGTGTGTAAACGAGGGCCTCCACGGTTGACAGTGACAATGAACTCCGATAAGCATCCAACACGTGACCTCCAGTGCTAAATGCCGAATCTGAGGCAACTGTAATGATAAAAATTACTAGCACATCTCGGGCTATACGGGAAATGACTTGATACTTGGTGGAATTAACCTTCCACCAAGTTAACAACTGAAATACATCACTAAGTGCCTCGACAGCTTCCATAAAATATCGTTCAACCTCAGATGTATATTGCATAATATTCCTCGTTGCAATGAGTTGATGATACTTTTGCATAATACGATGGCGTGTAAGCCCAAGTCTGGATGGGTCAGTATCATCGAAGGAAACTGTCGATCCTGTTGGCCTCAAATGTGAAGAGCTACCAGTTACGGATGATGGTTGACAATTATTATTATAGTGATGATATAAGTCATCAATATCATTTTTAAGCATTGTAATAAATTTTGCAGCCTTCACTGCCTCGAGGATGAAATTTACCCAAAATTCTAGAACGGCCAACTTATAGCAGGGGTCAAGGATCACAGCCACAAATAGTAATTTATTTATCTTCTCAATATTCCCCCAATATTTATCATATTTGGTCTTCATCCTCGTAGCCATAGAAGATAACAATCTTCTAGAATCAGTACAACTATTTTTCAAGTGGAAGTGAAGCTCCGAGAGCTCGGTGAAGTACAAGTTTTTGGATTCAGATATCCACATGGTTATCTCATAAAAAACTTGCAAAAATTGAATAAAGTACTTCACACTAATCCAATCATGTGCGTCCGACACACCGAGCTCCTGTCCTGTTGGCTCTAACAAAGCATATCTCAGGCCCTCATTCTTGACCTCCATTCGCTCGAACGCTCTTTGATACTTCTGTGCCACATCCAACATCATGTATGTAGAGTTCCATCGAGTCGGAACATCCAAGCACAACATACTAGAGTATTCAATCTGAAAATTTTTTGCTATTGCCTTACACTTGGTTAAGCCTTTGGGGGGAATCTCTCACGTATCGCACAATGTTGCGGACTCGGGTAATGGAAACATAACCTCTTTTAACCCCTTAACAACTATGAGGTTGATGATATGAGCGCAGCACCGAACATGAATAAAGTCGTGGTCCCGAATGACATTATCGTTCACCGTCATGTTCCGCTTAAACCAATCAATTGCTATTTCATTGGCACTAGCATTGTCAACTGTAATACACATCAATTTTTGAATCCCCCAATCTTTTATACAATCATCTATCTTCGCACCAATGGATGCACCTTTATGATCCTCAATTTCTTTGAAACCAATAATTCTTTTATGCAAATTCCACTCACTGTCAATGTAGTGTGCTGTAATACACATGTAGCAAACGTTCTGTATGGACGTCCATGTGTCAGTTGTAAATGACACTCTCTGGCCAGTGGTAACAAACATTTTCTCCATCTTCGCCTTGTCATTCACATGCATTTTCATACAATCTCGCATCACCGTATACCGTGATAAAATGGGAAAGCGTGGCTCAACAAAGTTTAGAAACTTTTGGAAGCTTTTTTTTTTTTTTTTTACTGTGGTAAAGGGCATCTCATCAATAATTATCATCTCTATAAGAATCTCCCTCAACATCTTCTCACTGTATTGAGAGATGACCAGTTTCTTAGCCTGTGTACCATCAGTGGCCGTAGAAGTTTCGTAACTGAGGTTGGTCTGATCAGTGGCCGCCAATCCCTTCGCGATCTTATATCGTTGGCAACCTTGAAGATGTGCTATCATCACACTAGTGTCTTACTTCTTCGAATGACATTTACAAAGTTGACCACAATAGTGACATCTTGCTTGCGGGTTTGCAATTTTACCAGGAATTTTGGTGAAATGCTCCCATGTCCATGACCAATTTTTAGAAGCCTGTTGTGGTTGATTATGCTCAATGGACATCTCCTCCTCTTCGTTAAACATATTCTTATCCTCACCCTCTATATCCACTGGGAGTGGGAGTCGACTACTCGCACAAAATGTAGCTGCTCTAGAAATAGTTCCTTTAGATGTGACTCTAGGGATGGAAGTACCCACCGGTGTAGGAGATGTAGCATTGGCATCCACCACATCCCCTTGTGGACGATCGTCTCCACTAGGTCTATGATCCATATCACAATCAAAGAAGCTGCAAAAATAAATTAGAACCAAGAAATTAGTTTAAAAAATAACTAGGCTATATTAGTTTAAAAAATTAGCTTGTAACCAAAATTCAAATATTCATGCTTTTTGTCATAAAATATTTATATTAAACCATCACAAAATGTCAAAATATGAAAATAATATTCATTAATGACCCATTACATTATTCAACATTTTCTTTTCCCCATTTATTTTTTTAATCTCAATTCGGATAGTCTTAGGAAAGTTAGGCACCCAATTAGCTAAAACAATGAAAACAAGGTTTGTTATTATCTCATCATTTTCCATTCGAATCACAATATCAAAAGTCACAGAGCTCAAAACAAGGTTTGTTATTATCTCAGTTTAGGTATCAGGTTTGTAATCCCGCTCAAGCAAACTGTCGAGTGGAGCTCTCGGGTTCGATTGATTACACAGTCGCTCGAGCAGGAGTTGAGTGGAGCTCTCGGGTTCATGTTAGCTCGAGCAGACTGTCGAGCGGAGCTCTCGGGTTCATATTCCCTCGAGCGTAGTCGAGCGAATGGTCAAGTGAATATGGCTCGAGCTAGGGGGTCGAGCAACAGTCAAGGCAAACCTCAAAAATGATATTTTTGAGATGAAATCAAGCCAAACTCAACAAGTACAACTCAAATTCAACAGAATAACCACCTTTATGATCCGAAAATAACTAAATCTAGGTAATTCGAAAATAAACATAAAATTAAATCAAGTTTAGAGCTCGAAATCAGAAACATACCAAAGCTCAAAGGCTATGGAGGCTGCCTGAGAACGAGACGGCGGGACTACGAACTACGGAGGCGAAATGAGAAACGGCGGCGAGATCAAAGGTTCACTGGTTCAAAGAACTAGAGAAGAGAGGAAGAAGGAAGAAGGGGAAGAAGGAAGGAGGAAGAAGAGAAGGGCCGAAGGGGGGTCCTGCGTTTTGGACCCCCCCCCCCGTGTTTAATGTGGAACGGCGCCGTTTCACATATTATTTTTTTAAAAAAATCAGATATAAAACGACGTCGTTTTACATCTGATTTTTTTTTTTTTTAAATCGGAGTCGGAGTTCGGAGCTCCAGTTCACTCTGAACTCCGAATCCGACATCTTTTTTGGAGCTACTCCGACTTCAGTTCCGAATTTCGATTATTCCGACTCCGTCGGTATCGAAATCGGAGTCAAAAATTTCAAAATTTTGCACAACCCTAGTTTGGATACACAATTCAAATGAGACGAGATATTTTGCTGAAAGTTAAATAAAATATTATTAAATATTATATTTATTTAAAAATTTAAAAAAATTAAATTATTTATTATATTTTTGTATGAAAATTTTAAAAAAATTTAATAATGAAATGAAATGAAATGAGATAAGATAAAATGAAATGTTTTGTGTTTCTAAACCCACCTTACTCATCATCTATATATTACATATTTGGTAAGAAAAAAAAAGTAATATGTAGAGATTATAAATAGAATTTTTCTTAAATATATACAAGAAAGAACACTAAACAAATAAAGATGAAAAAATCTGCTTAAAAAAAAAATCATGAACATTAAATTAAGTTCATTAAATTTAGAGTTATTGTACGAGAAATAGCTTGTCGGAAAACAGTTTAATCAGCAATGCTATTTTTTTACCTGCCTCCAAATTCGATAGATGAAAAAAAACAGAGAACAAGTTTGTTACTTGTTCTGTAGTCTGTGTCAAAGACTCAAAATGTATTAGGTGTTTTTCAATAATTAGAAGATACCTACAAGTTCTAGAAGTATCTTAAAAACCCACCAAAAACAAAAAGCCCTAAATATTTTGCATCGGTGGCGCAGTTTGCTCTCCCATCATTTAGCACTCGTTCGTCGTTGGTCCATCTTTTTGTACTGTACGCGTGGCATATTCTAATGAGCCTGTTCTTCACTTCATCGATGACATTGTGCCAGTGAATATATAACGCGTGAAATTTGTGTTGCCCGATACCCTCTTAAAACCTCTATCTTTCTCGTATTTAATCTTCATCGTCAGCTTTTGAGGGTCAGATCCTTTCTTCAACCCCAGCGACCATGCAAGGTCTCTCTCTCTCCCTCTCACGTTTTTTTTAGGTTATGCTAATTAATTTTGAGCAAGTAATCAATTTGTTTCTGGGTTGCATTTATCTAACCTCTATGTTTCTGGGATTTCGTTGAATCTCTGTTTGGTTGCTGATAAAAATTGAGAAGGAAACAAGATGAAATTTTGAATCTTTTTGTGCCCGAGAAATTCTTGAAATCCTGTGTCTCGGACATTATTTTTTTACTTGTTCTCATTTTACGAAGAGTCTTATCTTTTTTTATTTGAAAGTATGCAGTTTTATAATCATGACAACCATAAGTATGTTAAGTATCTGTAATTACAACTCTGCAATCTCAGGAATTTAACTGATTTTAAGTGTTGTTTTGCACTTATATATTGAAGCTTCTCGTTTCTTTCAGAAACGGAAATGGAAGTAAATGATTGATGGATGCTAATATAGTCTTCACAATATTTAAATTGGATGCAATATGAAATTGTCAAACATAATGGATAGCTTAGTGTGAATTTTATTGTCATATACTTGAAGTTTGGGCTTGTTTTTTACTTAATAGAGAACAGTTTAGGTGTTGCTTGTTTCTCTCTTTTTAACCATGTTTCTGGGAGACTAATATGCCTGTGTGAAGAAAGCAAGTATTCCCATCCAGTTTGTAAGCATTAAAGAAAGGTTCTCTGCCTTCCTTTGGAGTTCTTACTTTGGGTAATTCATCATTTTATTGCAGGCTAACTTTTAGTGTCATTACTATGGGCAATCAAACTGATAGATGCTTACATGTGGAAATTTGTAAAGTAGACATCTTGCATACGCTATATTCAAAAAAGAGAAAATGTCTGATAATTTTTACCATTATGAATGTTTAGTTAGAGTTTTAGATGCACCACAACTTTAAGTAAAGGATCATCTTATGTATAAATCCTTTCTCGACTACGGAAAATGTACTTCATCTCATATCTAACGGTTGATTGGTAATTAACAATTTCTATATATGATGGTTTTTGCTATGTACCTGGTGTATCAACCTCAAGCTGTAGAGTAAGAGTCTATAAATGTTGCTATACATTATTTGCTGTTATAGTATTGATCCTTTAAGGTTTAAATACTTTCCCAAGTTCTAGTTTCTGTAGTAGATTCATGAAAATTGAAACACTTTTGTTAATTAGGATATTAAATTGCTTATACTTTGAAAACTAATTGCAGATAATCAAGAACCAATGATCAAAGATGGAACTGTGACTACTCAGTTGCTATTGAGAAAACTCAATTGGTGGCAATGGTGGTTTTTGATGGCTCTAAACATTTTTTTTCTTGTTGTGGGTCAATCTGCTGCTGTTCTTCTTGGGAGATTTTATTATGACCAGGGCGGCAATAGTAAATGGATGGCTACTCTTGTCCAAACTCTTGCATTCCCAATCCTTTTCCTCCCTCTCTTTCTCATTCCTTCCTCTCAGGAGCCTTCAACTTTTTCGGCCCCACCCACAATTACAAAGCTTGCCTTGATCTACTTCTCTCTTGGAGTGCTTATAGCTGGTGACAACATGATGTATTCTGTTGGACTCTTATACCTCTCTGCCTCTACTTACTCCCTCATATGTGCAACCCAATTGGCTTTTAATGCAATTTTCTCATACTTCATCAACTCTCAGAAGTTCACTGCTTTAATTCTTAACTCTGTGGTTGTCCTCTCATTATCTGCTGCCCTGATTGCAGTCAATGATGACTCTGAAGGACCATCAGGAGTTTCTAAGTCAAAATATATCATTGGCTTCCTTTGTACCCTTGCAGCTTCCGCACTTTACTCTCTTTTGCTTTCCCTGATGCAGCTTTCCTTCCAAAAGGTTCTAAAAAGGGAAACATTTTCTGTGGTTTTGGAAATGCAAATCTACACATCACTCATTGCCACTTGTGTCTCTATTGTGGGACTTTTTGCAAGTGGGGAATGGAAGACTTTACATGGGGAAATGGAAGGTTTTGGTACGGGTAAAGTTTCCTATGTAATGACTTTGGTTTGGACAGCCGTGGCTTGGCAGGTTTGTTCTGTTGGTGTTGTGGGCTTGATATTTGTGGTGTCATCTCTCTTCTCCAATGTAATCAGTACTGTCTCTTTAGCTATTACTCCTATTGCTTCTGTGATAGTTTTCCATGACAAGATGAATGGCATCAAGGTAATTGCCATGCTTTTGGCTCTTTGGGGTTTTGCATCCTATATTTACCAGAATTATCGTGATAATTCAACAGCAAGGTCAGCTCAAAATGATATTAACGAATCTCATAATGATTATTTATCTTGATTGTTTCTTAATGAGGGATTGGGAAAGACTGCCTAGAAACTGAATATCATGGGTGATCTTTGGTTAACTGTCCTCTGCTGCAACTGGTGCCTGCCTCACATTGATGTGTAATGTTTACAGGTTTATTTCTCTGTAGCCATTATTTAGGGTCAGGAAAATCATATCCAGATACATAGGCAATTTGATTTTTTATGTGATAGAAATTGTCATAATCTATACCGTGGGGATTATGTCATTTGATTTTTTCTAGTATGTACGTTAGAATCGGTCTATGCCATTTGCAACTAAATACCGGCTCTAATGCCAAGATGGATGGTATTTGTAAAAAAAATACCCTCCCCAACTAAGATGCAATTTACACTTTGTACCACAAACTATCAAAATTGACATATTGCACCCTTAACTACAAAAAACTTACAGATAACACGTGCAATTTATTCGATTAATATGGATAAGAAATAGATGATGTGGGACAATTTTGAAAGTTGAATCTTATTAGAGGCTGCATATTACAGATATTTGGTAGTTCGAGTATGCAATGCATTAATTTGGTAATTTGGAGTGCAAAATATAAAATGATTGTTGGAATGTGAAAAGTGTATTTATACCCATAAAATATTGTGGAAACAATGATTTCTCTCTCTCTCTCTCTCTCTCTCCCCCCCCCCCCCTCCCTCTTTAAGTTTTAGAAGAAGCTAACTTGGTTGGTTTTGGAGGTTGAAATGGGTAGATTCAATTAAAAATCCTTAATGATTTGATTATTGAAGATGTATTTGACTGGCCATTACAAATTAGTCCGGTGGTAATAGCTTTAACCTTGACTTCAAAAACATGTATCTCTTTGTAGACATAATATTCTATCCCTTTGGAGAGGAGGGGGAAAACAGAGATGCTGGCATGTTGAGAGGTAATTAGCATTTAGGTTTTGTTAAGAGATTTATGATCATGAGTTAAACCTCTTGGGGAGGGAGGTTCTTTTTGGTACTCTACCTGTTGTGATGTAATCCGTAGGCTGAACCAGTCTTCGATATCTCAAAGAAAAATTAAAGAACAAAAACGAGATCTGCTATCTTTCTGTACTTTATATCAAATTCTATTAAAAAAATGACATTTCTTAATATTATTTGGACTATGCTAATTGATCATCTTAATATCTAAACAATGAAAAAGATCTTCATTTGGTTCAAATAGATAAGAGTCTATTTTTCAAGTTCAACAAATATATATATGCCAATCTTTTACTTTTGAAGCTTTTAAGTTAGGGCAAGGAGAGGATCTTTTCCCATCAAATTACTTCTTTCAAGTTCTTACGAGATTTCTATTATTTGGTGACAAGACTGGCCTATATATTCAAAGATTGCGGGGGAGCATTGAAGTTATACCCTCTAATTAACAAAAACAGGCAATTCAAATGATGACATCTAACTGAATGGGTGCACAAGGGGAAAAAGAAATGATACATACCTCTAACAAACTTCCTCTGCTTTGACACCATATCTACCCCCCCACCCCACTGTCATGAAGATATTTGCAACTTTGGATATATTAATTTAGAGGTTTTGATAGTGACCAAAGATATAGGGAGAGGCCCATGCCAGATTATATTTGCATAAACAAGTGTCTAATTTGGTGTGCAATTTAGAATAATAAATGTGAAAATGCTAGAAAACCAGACCTTTCCTATTCACATTCTTTAATTTCCCAACTCATTATCAAAATATGGAAAAAAAAAAAAAAAGAGGAGATTTTGCATTCAAGTAAGACATTATAAGCTAAAGAAATGTAAAAAAGCAACTACTTATTCTGAGGGCAAAGAGTGAAATGGCAAGGGTTGTTACATTGACCATTGTTTGATCTCAACTAAACAGGCTGATAGAGCCCAACTTGCAACAAAATCAATTCCATATTTAGCCATATTCTTTAACAAAGCTAACCTACCTATATTTAGTTGATGTCCAATAATCTGTTCATTGTACTCAGATTTGTGAAATACAAAAGAGGCGAAGGAATGAGGAAACTATATGAATGGTGTGAGTTGGTAGAGACTAGAGTATAGAAGCTAAGCCTAATAAAATATTGGGTTGAACTTTGTTGAAGAAAATAAGTGGATCTTGACCTTTCGAACTTAACTGCATTACCTTTTTATCATGAGGCCAATGATTTCCTTCTTAAAATTATGATCATTAGAAGCCTCGATTTATGTCTTTCTCAAGTTTCAAGCTTTGATTTCAACAGACAACCATAACCCAAAAATAATTAAAAAATCAGTGAAGTGCTTGAGTAAGTAGTGGTTTAGCTTTTTTATTTTTTTTAAGCTTTAAACTAAAGCCAAATAATAATAATAATAATAATCCTAACCACCAAACACCCTTTCACCTAAAAGTTTGACAAAAGATATTGCCACTAAATGAAGAAAACGCGTCCCAAGCAATGCCTAAAATGTGGTGGGATTAGTAACCGACAAGACAAAGTCTAACTCCATACTCAATATTGAGACAAGCACAATGAACACCTTTACATCTCTAAATACTTTGTTTATTTCAGCTTGTCCCCAAGTACTCACCTCTCATTTTCTGTAGTTTTATAAATCAATAGTTATATTTTACTTAATTTTTATCTATCAATAGTTTAAATTAAAAAAAACATTTTAAATGTGACCATATTTGTCTGTTTATAATTATTTTATCAATATATCTTTTTGTTTTAAATGATTTTCCATTTTGTTATTTCTTGTAATTGATGTCATGATCATTTGGACACTTGTCACGAGATGATTAGTCACTATTTCGAATATAGGACAAGTTAGCATCTCTTTTTCAGTTTATTTGATTGAAGTAGGGTACGAGGATCGTCTTGATAATGTTGACATTCCCAAGGAAAAAATGATAATTTTGATGTTGTAATGTGTGAAGATCGTGCGTCGCTTTGCTCAATAGATCTAAGTTTTCACCGTCTCTTCTTTTTTGGCGACTCCCCAGCAACAACCAGCAGATGAAACATTACATCCATGCCAAAACTGCCTTCTTATATATGTTTCACTCGTTCAGGTAAAAATCACTAGGGGAGGTTTGGGGGTTGAGATAAAATTTTATGTTTTGTTTTAAATTTTAAAATATTATATTTTAGTTTTGAGATTTGAAAAAGTTGAATTGAGATTTGAAAAAGTTGTATTGAGATTTGAAAAAGTTGAATGATTTATTATATTTTGTATGGAGATTTGAAAAATGTGTAATGATGAGTTGAGATGAGAATTCTTGTCCCCCCAAACCAACCTTAGGGTTTGTCTAGAAAATAAAGATGAAATTAGATGAGTTATATAAAATATTATTAGAATATTATTATTATTATTTTGAGATTTGAAAAAGTTGAATTATTTATTATATTTTCTATAAAAATTTAAAAAAATTATAATGATTAGATGAGATAAAATAATATGAGTTGAGAGTGTTACTGTATCTAAACGAAGCCTTAAATTGAACTTTTGGCCTATCTAAAAAGAGAAACTTTACTTGCAACCGGGCTGAGAAACCCCACGTAATCGGATGCTATTTTTGATGAATTTTTTTCCTACATTTTTTTCCTCTTCATTTCGCTTCCCCTCTCTCTCTATTATTTTTTTTCTACCCTATTCTTCCTCTCATTCTCCCTCTACATTTCTCTCCTCGAGTAATACAGCTCATTGTTTTACTTCCACTATGGTATCATGGCCACCCCTTATGGAAGATTCCAAATAAGAGGAATCGAAGACCTCTGGTGAGGAAGATAACGTCGAAGGCAGCAGATTGGGCAAATATGCTTGCAGGTGAGGAAGATAACATTGGATCCTTCTTAAATGGGGCCAAAGCGTAGAGAAGGAGTTTCTCGTTTTAATATTTCGAGTAACGATGGAGATATCTTGCATAGCGTAGAGATGGAGATGAAAATCAAAAAAATTAGTAGAAATTTAATAAAACTAAACAAAAAGTATGAGAATTGAATATATCAGAAAAAGTACATAACCAGCTTCATTTCACTCATTTTCTTATATTTGGAATATTAGAAACTTGCTGTTGGTTTGGTTGTATCAAGAAAGAAAACGGTGTAAATACAGAAGAGTTGCTGTGATGGAGGCTAAGAATGCTTGCAAAGTGTTTGATAAATTGTTGAAGAAAAAATCGCTAGCTGGTTTGACTATGATAGACTCACTGAGAACACTCAGTCTCACATTATGCATTAACTAGGCTACTTTCTCTTGTCTTTCGTCTTATTTTTTTTTAAATCATCTGACATGGCAAAATGCCACTTCAGCCGAAACTGTAGTGGGAAACCGCAGTTGTACGTAGCAGTTTTGATCTAAAAAATTAGAACAATTTACACAATTTGTATTTTCTATTGGTGCTTGTAATTGAGATGATTGGATCCAACTATTGTGTACCGTCTTTATTGCGATAATATATTACAAATAATTTTATTTAAAAGTCCTTGAGTCATATATCATTTATGTGATATAATTGAATTTAAAAAATAAATTTTAAAATTTGAATATTACAAATCAAATTATGTCATGTAAATTATATATGGTGTAAAAGACCTTAGACATGCAAGTGAAGTTAAGGTTGTGGTTGGTTGTTGAACTAAACTCAATTCATCTCAAACAAATTATTGATGTGTCTCATTATTTTAAAAAAAGTTAAATTCATCTCAATTTATTTTATTCATTTCAATTTAAAAAAAAAAACTATTTTAACCTAAAAAAATTAAACTAATCACAATAAAATCTATAAAATAATACTATACAAACTCAACTCAACCTCCAATCGTAGCTAAGAGACAGCATCGTAGAACATTAACGTGTAAAAATGGGCAAGCTGATTGATTTGCCATAAAGTCGGGCTGGAAAAATTGCAATAAAAGAACATTCAATGCCACATGTACAACTCATGGAACTTCTGGTACAAAGAACATTCAATGCCACATGCATAAAGTCAGAACATATAAAATCACAAAAGTTAACTTCTTCGATGCCAAAGCCAAGGATTTGAACCAATATTCAAACAATAAGCCTTTAAATCAAAGAAAACTCAACCGCCAAGTCTTTAAATCAAAACACCTAGGAAAAAAAATAAAGAAAAAGAAAAAGAGAGAGTCATAGAATCTAACGGTTAAAGAACATCGACAGTTCTGTATCCTATTTCCTGGGAACCGTAAACCCTTTAGGCCTTTTTTATTTTCATGACTAAAATTTAAAATTTTAAAAATTTTGAAAACCTCCTATTTTATTATTATAATTTTTTTAAATCTCAATACAAAATAAATTAAATCATTCAACTTTTTTAAATTTTAAAATAAATATAATATTAAAAAATATATTTTTATAATATTTTATTTAATTTTTTAACTTTAATCTTATTTTATGTCATTTTCAAAAGCAAACGATAAAAATTCTTTCCAAAAACTTTTTGTTATACATAATTTGCCCCTACTTTTACTGACCGTTAAAAACAAGATTTTGTGTCGTCCATTAGATTGGGTTTCCATCAATGATCCCACATCTTCTGACACTATGCAACGTCATCAACAACAATAAAAGCATCTGACGAGTAATGTCTCAGACACACAGGACGAGTGAGAAATCCATGGGGCGTAAATTCCCTCCGGTGTAGGACACACTTCAACGGAGATGGAAGGATATGATGCCGCCACCTCATTCTCAATTGTACGCGTGGCCCCACCAACTCCACTAGATCTAATTTTCAGCTACCCGACCCCACTTCGCAATTGCTTGAAGTTATATATGCTACTATTCCAAGTGGGAAATGCAGCATCACCCATTATACATACTCCTAACAACCACCCAATAAGTTCTTGAACGTATTATTATTACAATAAATGGAGTTAAAAAGAGGACGAAAAGGTAATTTTAATTAAAATAAATAAATAAGACACGCTCGAATTGAGTTTTTCTGAATCCAATATTCACACAGTAAATAAAATAATTTGGTTTGTGATAACTGAACATTCTTCGTAGTATAAAGAGCACACACGATATTTTTTTTTCCCTTTTCTCACTGGCTTTGTAATTCAAATTATAATCCATACAACAATTTTTTTTAAAAAAACCTGAAATATAGAGGAATAGGGACAAAACCGTACTTCCGTGTACATCACCATCGACACCGAATGCGATGTCAACGGTCAACGGAATCAACGGTTGTGACCGACTCTTCCGAAATCCGCAAGCTTCCTCGACCGGTTCTTGCAAAATGACGCGGCCGTGGTCAGATATGGCTTCCCCGCAGTCCTCATCTCTCCGGAGACCGCAGCATCCGGTGGCATGCACTTCTGGTTCCAGTGCCGGCTGGGGCTCGCCCTCACCAGCGGGCTCAGGCAAAACGCTATTCCGGACATGCCTTGTCCCTGGCGATTCCGCCGCACGGCAAACGCTGGCGATCTCCAAGACTCCGAGCAGTACCCGCTAGCGGGAGCTGATCGATCGTAATATTCGTCGGAATCTGCCGTTCTCGCAGGAGACATTCCCCGATCCGCCCTCCGGAAATTATTTTTGTCTACGTTGGCGACGGATTCTTCGAGGAAGAACAGTCGCGACTGCTTTTTCCGGCTACCGGAGAAGATCGTGGTAAACCAAGAGGGTGTCGAAGAGGATGTGGACGACGAGGGCTCGCACGGGTGCCGAGACGAAACCCTAGGATCCGGTTCCAATTTCTCGGATCTAGACCTAAACAACTTCGAGAAGAGCGAGAACCTGCCGTTCTTCTTCCTATAAGAACCGACGTTAGCGAAGGTGGTGGCAGCGTACGTGGGACCCACCTGGGGAGTGCTGTAGAAACGACGATCCTGGCGGTCCGGGTGCTGGTGTTGCCACGTGGAATCATCCGATTTACGGCGAGAGACGTATGGGGAGACGGAGCGAGGGAAGACCAGTGGAGGTGGAGGCAAATTGGGGTCAGATTTCCGGGGATCGTCAGAGACAGCGGCGGCGCGCGATTGGGAGCGGGAGAGCTGGTGGTGTTGGGCTTGGGCCTGAACCTGAGCCTGGGCGGCGATGAGGGCGAAGAGTCGGTCGCGTAGACAGGAGGCACAGACGCCGACGGTGCTGCTAAGGTCGGAGGTATGCTTGTTACACCTCATTTACTCTCTCACCCGCACTAATACACAAACATGTGTATATAAAATGTAATCGTAACCGACCGATTATGAGGCGGCGTCGGAGGGTTGTGGGGGCAGAGACATATGAGCGATGCTGAAGTTGTGCGAAACAAAAAGGAGAGAGATCTGATGGGGAAAAATCAAAGGGGAAACTTTGTCTTCTTCTCGCTAAATCCCGAGAGAGAGGGGGAAGAGGGTGGGGGGTTTGAGAGTTTCATTTTTTATTTTGATGTAGAAAACCGAGGGCAATTGTGTGTGTTTGTAGGGTGCCAACGAGCATTTGGTATGCTTTATTAAAAATCAAAAGAGAGAGAGAGAGAGAGTTAAAAAGGCAGGACGCGCCGGATGTTTGAAATAAAAATGGAGCATGATGGGAATTCAGTCATCAGGATATGTATTAGGAAAGGCGAAAGCCAAAACAACAGGTGATAAGTTATAATATCATCATGACCCCCAAAAAAACACGACCATTTTTGAGCAATTGAGTGATTAGTTTCTTTTAAAAGTAATAGCAACTACTGCTGTTGACTTTCTTTTTCTTGATGAAGATTTTTAATCATTATCTTATACAGAAATAATGAGAGGTATTTAGTGACATATCCACTTAAATTTCGTTTAAAGAAATAAAAAAATACCAAGAAATTTAAAGGATTGCCATTGCCACTTCCCTTATCCCTAATCTTCAAAACAGCGAAATTAGATATGGCATTAGGATTTAAGATACTTCAAAACTCGAGCAGAGATTCATGTACACAGAGTTGAGCTCTTCGTTTTCTGTTGAGTTTAGAGTCAGCTTCTATCTACTCAACTAGTCTCAATAAATTAATTGCCAATGGTGTTAAATAAAATTACATACATCCATTGATTATAAGTGATATTAGGGTTTTTCGGGGTTGCAATGATTTTTGCCCGGTTTGCAGGGTTACGGTTTGAATAGCGCAATATGTGTTGGGGTTTACATGAGCTTTCGTAGTAGGTGCCTTAAGTCAATTTTTCACAATCGTCAGAGCAAAAGATTCAGAAAGAGCGTGGAATAAGCTTGTATACAGCGACATCCTACATTGATAATTCTGCCCCTCTAAACTGGGAAGGAGTTTCAGGACTTTTGGTGTTAAGGTTGAAGGGGGGTGTGTTTGTGGCTACAGTTTTGGCAATAAAAACACGCTAAGCTTTGACCCAATGACTTGTTTTGAGGCTCAACTTGATGTTTTTAATGTCCCTCAAGTCCCTCCCAAGAAAATAAAAATGCATAAAAATGTGAAAAATGATTTATACAAGTTATAAATAGATAAATACTGTGAAAAGTTTATAAAAAAATATACCACACTTTAAAAAAATGTTAACAAATTATTTAATTTTAATAAGATTTATTTATTTTACAGAACTTATCATTTAAGACTCATGCCTAATATTAATCTAAAAATAATACCACAAAAGAAATCTGTCCCTCAAGTGCCTTGTCAAAAGGGCAAGTCGGCAAAGCAATGGCCTCCCCCCACCCTTACGTCTTGCGTGTAGTAAATTCCCCCACCTAATATATCGTCCTTCAGACTAACCAACTCAATAAATGTAACATCTCATTTGCATGCCTTGTCATTATTTGCCTTTTCTTTATTTATTTCATACCATATCACGCTGGTTTAATACATTTTAAGCAATTTTGACAAATAATATTATTTAAAATGTATAATATTAATAAACACGATTAAAAATAATAGAATCTGTGAGATAAATAATACAACTGCCAATTCCAAGTTCGGCATAATATATACGAAAGAGAAATGATTTTTATAAGTTTTAAATAGATAAGTTCTATACAAGTTTTTGTAAAAAAATAAATTATAAAAAAAAAATGTAAATAAAAATTATTTTTTATTAGCGAGACTTACTTTTTTACAAATGATGTATATGAGATTTATCTATTTAGAAATTATAATAACATTACTATATACATGAAAATATGATAAGGTGTATAAAAACCTCAGCATCAATTCCTTGCATATGTTATCATTTATAGACCACCACATACTAGTTTTGCTAGTCTTTTGAAATTGGCTATTGGACAAGCTTTATAAAATCATCATCACCAACAAGGTGGTAGAGAGAAATATAATGGAAACAATTTTCAAATATAATGGAAACAAGGTCGAAAGCCTGCCCATTATAGACCACCTATTCTTAGTGGTCTTAAGCCTATTTATTATCTATAATTGCACATTGTCTACCCCCATGTTGTTTTGCTTCCTTAGTGCACATGCTGGGAGTTGGGGCTTGGCCCCCATGCCTCCAAGTCTCTGTGGTAACCAGCGATAATATACACTCGAATATAAAAAAAGCTATTGTTTTAGACATTTATTGGCTTGTGATGTGGACTTATATATATTTCTTGATTTATTCGTGTAGATCCTTTTCATTAGGTTATATGTACTAATATCGTCGGTTCCAATTCTATCTGGAATCCCTATGAAAACAAGTGGGTATACACGTACGGTACACAGTATTTATATATGATTGACCATATCATAAATGCTTGGAATATACATTTCAAGTTAAGTGCATTAGGATGATATCTTAGCTTACATTGTATCTTACCATGCACCATGAAACAAGACTAATGAAAGTGATCACATGTGTTCTTCTTAGCAAAAATGACAAATTTTATAGCCAGCATCACGTGCAGTACTTTTGCATTAAATAAAATATAACATAGCAATAGGTTCCTCTCTATTATTAATATGGTCAAATTAGAGGGGGGAAAAACAAGTAAGATTAATGATGATTTTGGTCTTGCCTCCAAAATCTTTATGACATGGAGTTCGTATCAATCAGACTTGGCAAAACGTGCCGCAGCTTGGAACTGGTCAATTTGGGTTTGGATTATAAATGATTATGCATGGCTCAAAATTGCTTGAAGTGTTGCAGGTTATCTTTGGTAATGGCGGGCGGAGGATCTTGGTTGTGCCAACAACTAGATTGCGTTGGATCATTTAAATAAGTCGCCTTTAGGTCACTAACCCATTTTCTGTGCAAATTGCTTGAAGAATAATTATATATCCATTTGCTCTTCGGTCGATCGAAACGGTGGATTGAGGTAATTTAACAATAGTCTCTCGCTCTCTGGTTGCAGTTCAAATTTTACACGTTTGTATAATGGCTCAGTGTTTGACCATCTCTATATAACCTCTTTAATTATAATAAGAAGTTGGCCGAATTAATAGCTACTCATTTTATATGTTTAACTTATTAACAAAATGAGTAACTAGATACAATTATAAATTGTGTAAATATTATACATTTTTTTAAAAAAAGTAGAATTTATTATTAAAAAATTAATTTTTTACACAAGTCTCATATTTACTTACTTTTTTTTAAACATACTATTTGGATTATAATTACAAATATCATTTCTCTTAATAACATGTCTAGAATGAATTGTGGGCAGCTGTTCTTGAATAGGCTTGCGAGTTTAACCAGTCAAACCATATTTAGAATGGGTAATTCATCTAAACTCACTCTAAATACTTGTAATTAAGCTTGCCCAATCAAGAAAATAAAAATAAAAATATTGTTCGAGACTCAAGGTGTGGTACCAGGAGGACACTGTTGGTTAAATTAGCAAAGTGAATCATCAGATTTGTGCCTAACACAATTTTCCATCAAATTTTGCTTTGCTTACCTTGCTGATGTCTTGTAAGGGATTCCAATATCGTTTGCCCATTGCTTATATTAATACTAGATATAATTTTAGGATATACAAATTTTATGTATTTTTTTTTTAAAATAGCAGGATCTACTACTAAAATATAAATTTTTTCAAAATGATGGTACTCTAAAATTGTGTTAGAGTGAGTTCAACTTATTCCAAATCAATTATTGATGAAACATATTATTTTTTTATAAAAAAATTAAAATTCATTTAACATATTTTAAACTCATATCTCATCTTATTTACATTTAAATACATCTCAATAAAATTTACAAAATATTACTATTCATAAATCTTGAAATTACCTCAACATCAACATCGAAACGCAGCCAACACGAATAATTTCTCAACATCAATATTCGAAATGTAATATGGACTGGGGGTGAGTTGCAAGTTGTTGGCCATTCCATGTGGTGGCAGCACCATTAATACTAGCTGTCGCAGCCGCCACGCAACGCAAGCTCGGGGACCTACGCATTACAATATGGGTTGATGGATATGGTACGATGAACATTGGAATTTTGAATAGTTTATTATTGACGGTCAGTGACACTTAAGTTCGGTTTGGGTACATAGATTATTTTATCTTATTTTATTATTATAATAATTAATTAATTTTTAAATTTTTAAATAATAATAATATTATATTAACTTTTATATCTCAATTCATCTCATCTAAATTTACTATCCAAATGACACGTTATTAATATTGATAAACAAAAAGTACATTTGTTAGTAACTTAGCATACGTCTTTTTTTAATTGTTGTTATTGCAATAAGTTAGGTTAACCACATATGTCACGTTACGCACTCTACTCATTCAAACCATGTGTCTCGAACTTGAACAATTTTTATATCTTCTATTGACTGTGATTCTATTTTGGATAATTCCATCAAAAGTTACTTTGAATATATAATTGGCATTAAAATAGACTACAAAACTTGTGATTGACACAAAATACAGGATGGAAGTTATAATTCTTAGAAATGCCTTATACAGTCTGAAGATATGCAATTATTGTACACTCCATCTGAAAAAAAAAAGTAGGTAAATTTGAGATTCTTATAAAAGAAATTTAATTTTTAATAGTGAATCTTATATTTTTATATGTAGTGTGTATTATTTAGATATTCTAAAACTGTATTTAACGTTATTTTTCATTGAATAGGAACTTAATGTACAAAATGGAACCTTAATCAAGTCTGAATAATCTTCCAATTTTAAGAGCAAATGTAGGGAATCTACATAGAGGTTTTTTCACGACAGATCAAGCTATATAACCTAGTCCGAACCCCATAAAAAAGTATAGCAATATTTAGAAAAACAATGGACAAAGAATAATGAGTTTGTGTCCTGTCCCCTTCACCCATGAAAATGAATCTTATCAAACTACAGATTTGATTAAAAAAAAAAAAAACATCCATCCCAAGACACTAACCAAAATGTCATAGCAATTTTATGAAATGTTTTGGATGGCTCTTGAGAATTGAGATAGATGGGTCGACTTTATAATTAGGTAGAATCATGAAATGACATTTCAAATCATATGGACAAAAAGATGTTACGAATGGCGTCAGCAACTGGCAGGGGAGAGAGGTTCTCTGTATTACATACTATTGGACAACTGAGACATGTCCGATCCAGCCTGACCAAATCCTGAACGAATGGCCCATTCTTACCCAAATTAATGTCTAATGCACTTTTTATCTGCCTCTCTCTCTTGTTTTGTTTCGTCGTGTTTTGTTTTTATTTTTTTAAAGGTTATTTTAAATTTAAAAATAAGTTGAGATAGTTTTTAATAAATTAAATAAAATATTTTAAAAATAATATTTTTAAAATTATTATTATTTTAAGATTTAAAAGAATTAAATTATTTATTATATTTTATATATGAATTTAAAAAAATTATAATGATGAATTTTAAGTAGAGTTTCAAACTCAAAGCTTAATATTCAAAACGGTACTTTCAACTTGGCCATCTATATCATCGATGTTGATGTTCTTTGATGGTAGTTGACAATTTGGACGGTTCTGATTTCTGGGTCCGCCTGTTACCCATTTTGGACTTTGCTTCAGGGATCTGTAGTGTTTGTCATTGAGATTTTGATCTCTGTAGTCTGTACTCGGCTCTCTACTATTGCCAAACAAAACAGACATTAAATAGACGAGATAATACATTAAAAAAAAAATTATACAAAAATAAAATTTTAAATTACAAATAATTTTAGAATAAAAGTAAAAATCTTTAATATCTCATCAAATCACTGTCATTTTATAAATTTATATTTGTGGTCAAAATATTTTTCAATAAATAATTAAATATAGAGCTCCCTATAACTTAATTAAAACTTGATAATTTAATCTAAATGTGGCTAATATATGATGTATATCCGTTGATAATTCTATAAACGTGCATTGAACATGTACGGTTTGGATGATTGAATACTAAATATGATTTTTTTATACTTCTAGAAAGTCTCCCAAGTCATCATACCCAATAAAAAAGGGGAAAAATCAATTTATTATTTTAAAACTGGTATAAATGGAACTTGTCGTCTAGCTATGAATATAACTGTTATTTATTAATTTATTTTAGTTTCTCCTTTCATTAAATTTTGTTTCCGGACTTGGAATTTCTTAATTATTATTAGCCGCTGATTTATGCTGATGTGAAGGTCAGAAGAGAAAAAAAATTAAATAATTATAGGCATTTTAAATATTATCTTTATAAAAGGGAACCTTTGTATGAGTAATTAGGAGCTGAATTGCCACTAGATGTTCTCTAATATGTCGAGAATTATAGTATTTAATCACATTTGATGACTATAATTATACCATAATTAATCGAATGTCGTAATTTACCGAATCAAAGTACTTAAAATATCTTATTCTTTTAGTGTTTTCTAATAGACAAATACTAACTGTACTTAAGAAAAATTTACTTTTTTACATGTTAATTATTGATATATTGAGAATTATGAAATGTTAAATTCAAATTTGAATGTAAAAAAAACTGATAAAATAAATTTTGTATGTAAAATTGTAAATACCATTATTATTTCTAATATTTTGAGAGGTTAGTAAAATGTATACAGTTGGAGGAAATGGATTGTTAATATAGAATATTGGCCCAATAAAAGGCCCGGACCAAACGGGCTCAGACCTACCAAGTTGAACCCAAAATGAGATTTCTGTGAGCTACAGGTGGGAATACGGACACGGAAGGGGCCTGAAGCCCTCAGGCCTTATACTCTTCACAAACCCATACGTTGGAAGATTTATCGCTCGATCGAATGGGCGTATACTTTGGAAGAGTTGCTTGTCTTCCAACAATAATCAGTACAAGTAGAACGGAATGGAAGAGTTTTTTTCCCTTTTTTTTTTTTGCTTCTTCTTCTTGAGCATAGAATGGAAGAAGTCAAACATGGGGTTTAGAGGTCCTTAATTGTTTAGAAAAATTAAGCATTGATCGAGTGACTGATGTTATCATCGGAGGCCATCGAAGTGAGACTTGTGATCACGAGAGATCATTTTAACCATTCCGGGACATTATAACCTATATATATATATATATATATATGAAAAATTCTAATAATCATTCTCACACCACACACACAATACACATAAATTTTTTATTTTATTTTTTTCTCTTACTAGATGTATAGTGTATGGATGATGACTAGATAAATTCAATGAGTTCATAAAGAATAAAATAAAAAATAAAAAATAAATGTAATGTGTAAGGATAATGACTAATAGCAATGCTCATAAATAAATATATATATTCTATATAATAAGCGCCTATCAAGTATAAATAGTAATAAACAGTATTTTTGTCTTCCTCTGCGTGTATGTTCCATTTTTGTGTGTGTTGTGTCATTTATGCCCTCTGTGTCTACCATTTTTTTTTTGCTTTTTAAGTGGTTTTAAGTGCTCTGTTTTATGCCGTTTTGTGTTTTATGTGGTTTAGGTGTAGGTTGTGTCAGTTGGTTTGGGTAGGTACATCAGTCTTTTTGTCAGTTGGTCTAGGTAAGTGGAAAAAATTTTTCTTTTAAATTTAAGGAAAATGCTACTGGCCTCGCTTTTAAGTCTCGTTCTTATATCCCGCTTGACATGGCCCTACACGTTTGCACAATTTATTCATTTTAAAACACAAGGAAAGCAACGGAACACTATCTCCTTCCATGCACTCTCCTTCTCGCCCATTGACCCTGCTACTAGCCCCGCTCTCAACCATGCTCCTCTCCAACCTCATCTCCCCTCCCCTCCATCTCCGACCTCATCTCCATCCACAACCTTTTTTTTTCCCTCCCCAAACCCATCGACTTTGCCTTCCCCAGACCCACCATTTTGCCGTCCTTAGCCCCATGAGTTTGAGCCCCACCAATTCATGGTCCCCTCTCGGCCATCTCTCCGACGGAATCTCTAAGGTCTTGGTTTTACTTTTTTTTCTTTCTCAATTTCGCCTGCACTAAGGAGGTAGAACATCCCGTTCTTTTTTTTTTTTTTTTTTGTCTGGATTTTTTTTTCTTCTGAGCTATGTTGCAGTAGTATTGTTATGATCTTGACTTATTATACTAAGGAAGAAAATGTATATGGAATGATGGAGACATTTGTGAAAAAAAGGATTGCAATTGACATGTATGTGAAAATGTTTGTGAAAACTGAAAATGGAAATGGAATGGTCTCTCGGTGTACAATGTAATGCAATAAGTTGTAGGAGGATGTTTGATAGTGCAACCGTATACATTGGTGCTTCAGAGTGCTAAGTGATTACGTTAGTCTATGTGATGACCTTGTGTAAAGAAATCTCAAATGAACTAAATCTTAATTCTAGCTAAATTGTAGTCGACTATATGCATCCTAGCTAGGCTGTTTTGGCATTTTATTGTACCTGTTTTGTATCTGTTTTGCCATTTTATTGTGATAAGGTCATAGGTGCTATAATTCTAGCTAGGCTGTTGCCTGTAAGTTCTAAGGAAAGCATTATTACGACAATTAAGATAACTTTGTAATTTCTATCTTGATTTTAGAGGCTTTGATATAATTATTTTGTATCAACGAATATTTCATTTTCATTTCTTGAAGGCCAAAAGCTGTCTTAATTAGATCATATCAAGAAGTTCCTCATAGAGCAATAAAACATTATTGGTGCCACACATGCATGTTTATTTCTTGGGGCATTTAGGAATTTGTATTTTATGCAGTAAACAAATTCTACTTGTCTTATAGTTGATGCCTCTGCTACTTTTGAATGGGCCTTATAGGACAATAGAACAATACCTCTTCTTGCATGAGGCAAGATATTCTACAATGTCAGAAACACGTAGTAGCACTAGCAATATCTCACGCTCAAAGAACTCTTGGCAAAATGAATACCCAATATCCTTTTTTGGTATTAAAGCATGTAGACGAACTGCGCATATGGAGGATAATGACGGGTGTCGATTTTTCAGCTGCCAAAACTTTGAGGTATCTCAAATTTAAATCTTGTTTGCTAAGAAGTGAATGGTAATCCTTGTTTGCTAATGTGTTGGTTAATTTTGCAGGCTGGACATTCTTGCGGATATTTTTATTGGTATGACCCGAAAATACCATTATATGGCGAGAAAAGAATTAATTGTTTAAAAATTAAAATTAAAAAGATACAACTAGTAATGGATATCTAAACAACTCGACATCGACTATAAATAGAGATTGAGAGGCGCAAGAGAAAGGTTGAGAGAGTCATTACAGTTTTAGTAATTTCAATGTCATAGATACTTTGTTTAGACATGTTTTTTGGAAAATTCTAAAACAATATGTAATATTTGAAGTTAATGTAATTTCATGTAATCTTGTGTGGTTGTGTAGTACTGGGTAATGCAAATCCAAATCCAATTAATAGCATGATTACAATTTACAATTATGATATTGTATCAAAAAAGAGTTACAAAAATAACGATTACAAAAACAAGTTCAATACAATCCCAAGATTACAATTAATGATCTAAACACGTCAATACAAAAACAAGTTCAATAAAATCTCAAGATTACAATATAAAATCCCAAGATTACAAATTTGTCTCATGGCGTGTACTAATAAAAAAGCACTAAAGTCCTGATGGAAAGCCTTTGTAGTGTTGTCCTATAGGGGCATAAAAAAATGTTGCCAGTGGCAACACAATTCACTAAAAAGATTATCAAAATATTTTGGTTTTACATTACCTGTGAGTGATGAGCACTCGAAGGAGTTGAAAAAAATTCTGGCGCATGTGTCCAAACTTGACTTTGTTGATCCTAATGTTAAAAGTATAATTTAAAAATAAATTAAATAAAAAACAACAAAAAATTCAAGACCAAGTGAATCATAAATATAGTATAAAGCATTATTAAAAAGGAACCTTAACTTGGCTGTTGTGCAATCGTCTTTTCGTACTGGATTTATTAATGCTCTTTTCAAGGGGGAGCACTTTTCTCTTATATGATGGTCTTCCCTTACTCCGAATTAGCAACAGACTAAGAACTCTAGGGGTCGAAACCTCTGTCGAAGGAGTTGTATCAACTGTGTTGCTAGTATCATGATCAACGATACCGGGGTACTATGTCTTCAACTGTTCTATCTGATTAATCAATTTAACACAACTGCTCTCAACCTTTGAAACATTGGAACACAGTTCATAGAAGCGATTTTGGATCCTATTGTACCTTCGTGCATCGTCGATGCTAGTAGTGTCATAACTACTTTTCATGAAGGTGTATTTTCGCTTAAAATCTTTCCTCCACCGATTCAAGATGTATTTTGATGGTATTATATGTTGTCCCATCTGAGTTAACACATGGAGATCGTGTCTGCACAAAATACTCATAAACTCAAATAATTTACAACTACATTTCACATCAAGGGGATGTCTGTGTATATCTACCATCCTCACACCCTATCTCCTTAGTAGTTAAATATAGAAATCATCGCAATTCTTCTTGTACCTCTTTGAATTTAGTAAGAGTAGATGCACTTTTAAATTACTTCTCAAGAGGATAGTGACTGATGCAATGAATGTCTGTGTTAAAGGAATTGAAATTAACAATTGCTTCATTCTCTACCTTTCTCCTAGGGCTGGATCATACTTGTCAACAAATTGCTTCAGAGTAGTTCTAGAGTGAACGTAGTCGTCAAAAAATACATTCATTCCTTCACTTTGTTTTGTGGTTGACATTTCTGCCCAGAATGTGTCTCTAACATAGACCGGCACCCAATAATGTCGATCACTATACAATGATACTAACCATGTATTCTCATGCAAATCATATGTATCGAGCATACGGCACCAATGTTCATCAAATTCATGTTGACTAAAAGAGTCATACACACACCTATGTAGGATACTCTTGATTTTTCCATATCGACAATGTAAGCCAAATTTTGCAGAAAGTTTTTTCATTATATGCCACAAGTAGAATCGATGCTTAGAAGTTGGAAATACCCTCGAGATTGTAATTTTCATGGCCTTGTCTTGGTCTGGGATGATTGCATTTGGCAGTTGGTTATTCATACACTGCAACCATGACTCAAATAACTACTCGAATGTATCTGCGTCCTCACTGGATATCAATCCGCACCCGAGTAGGATTTACTGCCCATGGTGGTTTACACCCACAAACGGTGAAAAAGATATTTTATACGCATTAGTCATATATGTTGTATTAAATGTAATCATATTCCCGAATGATTCATACACAGATCTACTCCAGGCTTCTGCCCAAAACACATTCTTTAACCGCATTTCATTGTCAATGTCAATCTTATAATAAAACTTCAGATTTTTTTTTACATATCTTCAAAATAGTTACATAGAGCTACACCACCTCCAACGCTGAGGCGAAGTCGTCATGCTTTGTCAATGTAGTTACGACACTTCTTCTCTTGAATTTCACATTTTCATAACCCCCCGCCTCAACAACCACAGATTTAAAATTTTTGGACAACCTTATTCCTCCCTCATCATTTATTTCAAACCTCTTACCGACACGAGCATTAATCTTCTTAAAGCATCTGAAATGTCTTGCCTTCCCCGGACTACAAACGTGTGTGTGATCCAATATTATCTTAAATATATTATATCCACCTTCAACATTGAATACCGTATTAATCCTAGCCTTACACTCAATCTTTACTATTTGTCTTGGTTTCACAACATTGGCAACCATACTCTTTGATGTACCTCCTCACGCGCATGCCAAACAAAACTATCTTACCGTCCCATTGTCATCATGTCTAATATTTCTTTTGAATACGCCAAACCTTTCTTCTTACCATACTTCATATAGTAAGCATGCACTTCTTCTACAGATGAAAATTGCATTCCAACCGTAGGTTTTCCAATAGTTTCATCACCTCCAATCTCCTTATCAATTTCTACCTCATCACATTCATTATTTGAAAATTCTATGTCGGCATCCATTACAATGTTCAAATTGTCTACAAATATACAACATGTGAAACAAGAATATTAAAATAAAGTTTTATAAAAATAGTTGTAATATGAGAGCTAGAGATGAATATATAATGAAAAAAGCATTATGACATCTATGTTGAAAATAGTGTACACTGAAAGAAACAATGCATGAGCTATATCAATGTTGAAAATAATGACCCTTGCAATAAAGAAGATGGTATATATCAATGTTTGTGGGCAGTGACCATTGCATTACATTGTACACCAAAATACCATTTTCTTATCTATTTTTAGTTTTCACAAACATATCAACTGCAATCCATTTTTTCACAAATGTCTCCATCATTTCATTTTCATTCCCTTGCTCAATACAATAAGTAAAATCATAACAATACTACTGCAACATAGCTCAGAAGAAGAAAAAATCCAGACAAAAAAAAAGAGAGAAAAGAACGGGATGTTCGGCCTCCCTAGTGCAGGGGAAACTAAGAAAGAAAAAAAATAAAACTAAGACCTTGGAGATTCTATAAGAGAGATGGTTGACTATGGACCACGAATTGGTGGGGCTCGAACTCGTGAGGTTAGGGATGGCGAAATGGTGGGTCTGGGGAGGGAAAAAAAAAGGCTGTGGTCAGAGATGAGGTCGAAGATGGAGGGGAGGGGGAGATGAGGTCGGAGAGGAGCTTGTTGAGAGCGGGGCCAGTAGCTGGGTCAATAGGCGAGAATGAGAGTGCGCGGAGGGATATAGCGTTCCTTTGCTTTCCTTGTGTTTTAAAATGAATAAATTGTGCAAACGTGTAGAGCCACGTCAAGCGGGATATAAGAATTAGACTTAAGAGCAGGGCCAGTAGCATTTCCCTAAATTTAATGATTTGTTATTTTTGCATTCCGCTTGGGTAATTGGTTTTTTTTTTATTCCTCCTTCCTTCTTGTGTTTAGGTAAACGTGGTTAGACATGCGTCTCTCTCTTTCGATTTTTCTGTTTTGAGGTTTGTGTTACTGTGGGTGGCTGGCTGTTTATTTGGTTCTCGCAGAAGTAGATTTTTTTTTCTTGATTTCATGTAGTGATGGGAAGTGATGGGACATTATTGAGATGGGGCAACTACCCTTCTAGCAGATGTGAGGGTGAAGGTTAAGCTGCCGTTTGGATAGTGAGTTAAGTTAAGATGAGTTGAAATAAAAGTTAAAAATTAAATAAAATATTGTTAAAATATTATTTTTAATATTATTATTAATTTAAAATTTAAAAATGTTGAATTGTTTATTATATTTTATATAAAAATTTGAAAAAGTTATATTGAGGAGATGAGATGAAACACTTCCACTATCCAAATGGGGTCTAAGGGGTTTTCTTGTGTTATTTCTCATTTCGTACCACAAGTCTTTCTCTCTCCCCAAAATGTTTTCTTCTTTTGAAATGGTTTCTTGAGTCTATGTTGTGAATCTGGACGTCACTTCTTGGAACTCTGTTACTTTCATCCTAAGAAGTTGTCTTATCGTGCCTCAAGCCTCATGCATGTGAATTAGTCAGGGCGGCGTGATACCCTAACTGAAATAATTAATGCAGCATTGAGCTTTGATCCCATTTCGGCACCTTCTCAGTCAGGGTTGACGAGTTTTTCTCTCTCCCCTCGCGGGGAGAGCCATGATTGCTATTTTCGGCATGTATTCCCACAACTGTTACTTCGGTTGCTTTTCAACCTGCTACAATAGTGCTTGTCTTTCTCCTTAGTGTATGAGTCGTGGTTACCTATTTTGCACGCTTCTTAGCAGCCATTTTATAGGAAATTGAGGAGTTTGCATCCCCTTAGCCTATCCTAGTGGTGCCCACCTTCATTTTCCCATATGATTGGTGGTTTTAGCTTTCCCCTCACGCTTCCTAGTATCCATGTGCTGGTGATGATTCAAGGCGACTGGCAGGTTGGGATGTGTCACTCCTGGCCACCTCTGTCAGCACCTCATTATTCTTAGGCCAGGCCAAACAGGCTTCTCACTTGGTGGGACAAGCCCACCAAAGGCCGTCATTTTCACTTTATCAGACCAATGGGCCTTCATTTGGATAGTGGGATCTCGGCCTATTGCACTGGACCTTTTAACCCTCTCCATTATCCCGCTAATTCTCATTGAACCGGTTTGATGAGAATTTAATTTTTCCTCTTCTTTTCTCTTCCTCTTCATTCTTTTACACTTTTACCCTCCTTAGACTAACAACTAAGCTCTTTTGAATGTCTTGATGAGCCATTTGGTTTCCCACGTCACGTCGTGCTGCACATTTCATGGAATTCGAACCCTTTGAGGGGTAGTTGGTGAATCGGCCGAAGGTGAGAATTTTCGACCAAATGTGAAAATTTTCGATCGAGCTGGTGAATCGCCTTGAGTTTCCTGTTCAAGCGATATGGGGGGTAGTTCTAATGACAAAGGAATATGGTTGAAGGCCTCTCCCAAGGAGTTATGTCGTATTGCCCTAGCCAAAGAATGCGTAAAGAATCACCCATTCGATGTCCTCTTTCCTTGGGGAGGATAATACAAGGCATTTTTACCTCCTCTTGGTCACACTATTTTTTGTGATTGCGTCATTCCTATGCAGTCTAAAGCCATACAGGCTTGGAAGCATTCCCTGAGCCCTCCTCCAGCAAGCAAGGAGAAGAAACTTCTCAGGGGGGTTGCAAGGGTCAACAACAGCCTAGTGTCCCCTTGTCGATTTTCTTTAGGGTACTCCTCAGCGCTAATTGAGGTGCGACGTCTCCCACCATTTGTTCCTGCTCCATTGCCAACCCCTTCTATCCATCCGTCGAATCCACCGAGATGGCAAGGGGGAGTGTCCTGTCCTCCCAGAAGCACTGGCTGCTCCTTCTTTCGCATCCGCTTTAATCGCGGAGTCCATCATGGTTGTGGTCCCGGCAGTGTCAGTCCTGCCGACGGGCCCGCACAGGTTCTTGGGGGGCCAATATGCTCTCAACGCATTTCTATGGGGCACCTTTTGGAACCTACTCCTCGTTGGTCAACTCTGGTAAAGCCTCCTCATGAGTTGAATGTGGAGATGATTGCCATCTTCTCTATGCACAGCGCATTCCGTTGTTCGAGGTCAAGTCTTCAAGGGTGCTGCTTTGGATTGCGTAGAAGGCCCCAATCCAGGTTTGTTAAATAATGCATTTATTTTGTTCTTGGCCTTATGGTTTATATTTTTTTTTCTTTTCTGTGGGTTGTGGATCTGAATGTTGCTTTTGAGATTTCTTTATTTGTTGTTGTTTACTTGTATTTTTTAATGTAGTGTTATTTTTAGATAGATTTTTTTATTTACTGCTATTCTTTGCATCCAAGAAAAATTTGTCAGATTTATACTCTGGTTTCTGTTGGTTTGTTTGGCATTTCCATGTTTTTTGTGCAAGCTTTTAGATTTATTTTTTCTGGTTTTTTTCTCCTTATTTTTTCATGCATATAGTTTTAAGATGGCTTCTTATGTTAAACTATGTTGAGTTTCAAATTTTTTGGTTGGAAAGTTTATAAAATTTGTTTCTTTTTAAGGATTCTACCTTTTTTTGTTTGGGTACATGTGGCTTTAGGATCGGTTATGGTTGTTTATCTTATCTTATATTTATGTTTTTTTGTTAAAATAGAGGGTCATATAATAGAATGAAAAAGAAATTAAATATTTTTGCTATTTTATAAAGGACCATTTTTTTTTGGGTTCCTATCTTGTTATTGGTATCCTTTATATTATGTACTTGGAATTCCTTAATGAATTGATACAATAAAATTACATATTTTTCTTATTTTACAGAGGACCAGTTTTCTTCTTTTATGGGTTCATATCTGATTGTTGGTATCTTTTTTATCATGGTTTTGAAATACGTTAGTGAATTGATACAATAAGCATATTTATTTCTTTTGGATTTATTTTTCTTTTTATTTCTTTCCTTTTGATCCTTGTCAGTTTGTGTGGAAATGGTAAAACAAGCATTCTAATTTGTTTTTTTTCGTGAGTTTAAAATTGCTTCTGGTTGTTTATTTTATATTATAAGTTTATGATTTTTGTATTTGTTGCAGTTCAGCAATATATAGATTAAATTATGTTGAGGTTAGAATTTTTTGGTTTGGAATTTTATAGAAAAACTGGTTGTTAGTATCTTTTATATCATATTCTTGGAACTTGAATTGATACATTAAGCATCATAAAAATCAATTAGTGAGGTTCAAATATTATTTTAATCTTCTTCCTCTTTACTTTTTCGTTCAAAACTGTTTTTTTTTTATTGGAAAATGTCAGAATAAGAATTCTAATTATTATTTTTTACATGTGGTTTAAGATAGCTTCTAGTTGTTCAAAATTGCTACATGACTTCTGCGCTCTATAACCATGGTATAAAGGTTGTCTCCCACATATGTATAGGTTTAGAGCTGACACCATGTGGTTGTCTTAAGAACACTTTGCATGATATGTCCAATTGGTTTTGTGCTACATGGCTTATGAAATCTTCTTACAAGAAAAACGGGCTTTTGCAACCAATTTATTGCAATCAAAAAATTGTTTGCAACCAGTTTACCCATTTTTCTTGTAGTGTCGATCACTATGAGTATAAAAGTTGTCTCCTACATATGTAAAGGTTTAGAGCCAACCATCCAGGTGATTGTCTTAAGAACACTAGATATGATATGTTGTACATCTTTGTGACATGGCTTTATGGATTGTAACTGAACTTGGTATGATGTCTACTATTATGGGTATCACACAATTAATATATGTATTAATATATATATGCTTGGCTTACAGGTGATATATAATTTAAAGATCTTCTTTAAATTTATGGATACTATATGTTTTTGTAAGTGGCTACCAAAGTTTTGCCCATAAAGTGGACGATTTGAGATCAGTCCCCTGGGAATGCGTTTAGTGATCAAGCCATTACAATCCTTTTGGTGACGTGCAATTCATGCAAAAAACGAGTAATTCACTGTGACGTATATATAGACCATTTCAACTACACGCAATTCTAGAGTATTTACGACATCGTAATTCTCAACACAAAAATAAAATTTTTGGGTTAAAACTAAACCATTTCTGTCATTAGTTTTATAGACACAATTAACTCGATTCTCAGGATATGGTCATGCCATTTTTTGAGACCATAAGATTAAGCCGCAAATATAATTAACCTTTTGCTACAATACTCTGCCATTTGTGGCAATTCTATATGTGCCACAAGAAGTTATATTATTGGCACTTTTTTTTTTATTTACGACCCATATCTGTTTTTTGCAACCATACGACTAAGCCGCAAATATAATTAACCTTTTGCTACAATACACTGACATTTGTCGCAATTCTATATGCACCACAAGAAGTTATATTATCCCTACAATTTTTTTTTTTTTACAGCAGGATTTCTTGTGTTGGATAAAAAGTGTTCCTGCATCTCAATATTTGCGACAAAAATGAGTTAGTCACAAAAATATTTGAACACCGGTTGGACAACCTATTCAACACACTGAGTAAACATTTGTGATGATTTTAATTGACGATATTAATAATTTATTGCGACAATGCATTTTGCGAACGTAAAATGAACACGCAATCAATTTTTTTTCCCGACAATATCTATGTATTTGCGGCACAAAAGTATTGCTGTAAATGTATTTTTTATACTAGCAGCGTATGCTTTTACGTCACTTAAAATCAAGAATTGAGCCATGGTTTTTTTGCGGCGTCAATAGTTTTCGACGGGATAAACTTTTTGAGAGTCATTAATAGCATCCACTTTGCGTCGATCGAATTTGGACGGGAGTTAATATTGTCGAGAAGGTGTGGATTTTTTGCGTCGAAAGTTTTAGATGCAAAAAACCTTTCCTGTTGTAGTGGATCATCTTATGTTATGAGTTTATGGCCTTTGTATCTATGATAGTTTAGCAATGAATTAAATTATGTCGAGGTTTTGCTTTTGTTATTTTATTTTATACTAAAGATAGAAAGGTTCTGTTAATGGAGATTTTTTTATAGTACTTTTGTGTTTTTTTAAAAAATACAACATAAAAGTAATTTGCATGGTACAGTTTGGGGCTGATGATGCTTTGAGATTTTTTTTTGTTCAAGTGTCAAAATTTATTTTTCTTTAGTTAATCTAATTTGTTGGTTTGTTTCTTGAAGGAAATTTACACTTTTTGATTTGAAGTTGATGATGCTGTGAGGTTTGTACATCTCTTTCAGTTTCTTTTCCCGTTTTGATATGTATATTTTTCATTCATTCCTTTTTTTGGATTTTTAGATTTTATTATTAATATGTTTAATTCGGTTTGTATATTGTTGGATTTTCACTTCCAGCTTTTTGAAAAACAAAAAACAGATGCTTTTATTTTTCTTTGTTTGAAATGTTTGGGTTTGCCATTTCTATCTTGGTTGAGAATTTTGGTATATGAAAAATCAGAGTTAGTGAAATGTTTAAAAATGTTGAAGGTAGTAAAAGAGGTGTTTGTCAAAAAAAAATTTATGCATTGCAAAAAGAATTTTGTTCTATCTTTCTAGGTATAAAAATGATTTTTGATTGATTAAAACACAAGGCTTTTATTAAAAATAAAGATATGCGTCTCATTAATGAAAAACTAATTTAAAATGTTTGGAAAAATCTAAGTATAAAAAAATAGATGAGTTTTGATTGATTAAAACTCAACTTTTATTAAAAATAAGGGTTAATTACACTTTACCCCATCGAACTTTCACTCAATTCATAATGTGCCTCCAAAACTAATAATTACATCAAAGTGAACCCGCTTACTTTAAAAACTTATCAATCCTCCCATTCCGTCTACCAGTAGCGTCAAATGTAACGGAAAGTGCCTGCACGTACTGCTTACATGCATAACACTTACTGTAAAGATGTAATTTTTATCTAATTTATTATCATTAACCATATAAAATATAAAATAACATATGATCAATTAATAATAAATCATACATAAATAACTATATTGTAGATGGCGTATTTCACAACCCGAGCAGCACCACATCAACCAAACTCATTGGACCTGCAGCTAATAGGAATAAGAGGCTCCGGTGATGTCAGGGTTCACTCCGATGCTAAAGTCAGTAAAAAATAGTTGATAATGAAGAATGTTAAGTGGGTAAGAAAATATTAGAAGAGTTTAGAGAGCCTTCCCGTGGGAGGGATGTCTGTTATTTATACCTGGCTTGGACTCAACTGCCGAGGGAGATCTTGGAGTGTCAGGTCGTGCTAGGGTCAGACCTGCTAACACCCTCCTGCCGTGGCAGTGTGTCAGGTCGTGGGTCAGTCGTCCTACAATACCTCTAGTAGCACATCGTTGCGTGCTAGGTTCCCTGACACGCATTGAATGCGGCGTGTCTCGGGCCTAGCATGCCCACGATCGGACACCCCAGTCGCCTGCGCTCTACAGCAGTCACCTGCTCCGTACCCTATTGCAAGGTTTGGCAGCCCACCGAGGTCCTAGGCAATCACTGTCTGATGATGGGCTCCTTGGCGTGGTTGAGCTTGGTGCCTAAGCCTTTTCGGATAGGCATGTGATCGTGGGCTCAGTAACTTAGACTTTATTCTTTAGTATGCATAGTTATTAAAAATAACATACATTTTATATATAGTGAATAAATATCAAATAATTTCATTGTGTACATAGATTATTCATACTTGCTTGCAATTTAGGTATCGAGTAATTTTATATATGGTTATTCATGTATGATGTATTAATTATTTACATATATTGACATAAATTATCACATGATTTATAATTTATTATTAATTGATAGCATATATTATTTTGTATTTTATTTAGTCAATGATAACAAATTAGAAGAAAATTACATCTTTACAATGAATATTATGTACATAAGCAGCACGTGGATGCATTTTCCATTACATTTGATGCTGCTGGTAGACGGAAAGAGGGATTAATAAGTTTTGAAAGTAAGCAGATCCACTTTGATGCAAGTATTAATTTATTAGTTTCAAAGGTACATTATGAATTGAGTGAAAGTTCAAGTGGACAAAATGTAATTAACCCTAAAAATAAATATATGCTTCTAATTAATTAAGCAAAAAGTGGTTTTGATTTTCCTTAAAAAATCTTAAGAATTGAACATAACCGAACATGTTCAAATTGGTTTATACTGTTTGGGTTGATGAATTTGTTGTTTTTATTTATTTTTTGTATGTCATGTTTATAATTTATTTTTTTCAAAATATTTTAAGCAGTTAACGAAGAGATTGAAAGAAAAAAAAAAAAGAAAAAAAAACAGTGTTCAATTGGTGAAGATAAAATCACCAATTGTACAATATAAAAGATATAAAATCATATTTTATTAGAGTGTAAAATCAAATAATAAAAAACCGTTTATTTCATCACCCCCTTCTTTATCACTTTGTCGGTAAGAAATATTATTTTTATCTACAATATGTATAATAATTTAACTATAAATATTCTTCTGTAACATTTGTATTAATTTGCAATAGTCTAAATTTTTTCCAAATAGATTCTTTAACTTTTTATTAATCATACGAAACTGTTAAATTTCTAACATACATGACCATCTACCATATCTAAAGAATATTGCAATACATACTTCTAAAGAAAAATGAATAATTTAACTTGGTGCAGATCCTAATTGACTGAACCAACAACGGCACAAAAATTTCAATGAACTATCAATTGATCATCTTGTACATAACCACATAAAATGATTACTTGCGACACAAACTAACCAACCAACCAACCAATATTTTGAACTAATCTTTTTGTCAAACTTGTTTAAAATTTGTGTTAAAACAAGTTTAGTAAAATGATCAGTTTACGAAACTTATATTTTGATCTAATCTTTTACTTTTTTGGCCTATCCAAACATGTAATTATTATACTTCACTTAACTATCAATTATTCATTAATTAGTTTTTTCCAATGCATTAATAAATTGTTTATTAATCAACTTTTTGTAAAAAACATATTATTTTTTAGAAAAAACTGTTTCACCCACTAAGCAAACATGCTTCGCACGTAATTCCCGTCGGCCTAGTGTGTGTATATATATATATATATATATATATATAACTAATAACGTTTTTAATTATTAGTTAGACTTTGGACAGTTTGTGATATAACTTTGATAAAGTAGGTACTGATCATGATTCAAACGAACCAAGTGACCGGGACTCTATTATTCTCTAGTACTTGGGATCATGTGACTGTTGCGTCGTCTTGCAAGGACCGATATATATAATAAAGGTAAATTAAATCTCGATTATTTTAACGTTTTAAATAATTAATAATTATGATTTAAAAATTGATCATTCTGATATGATCAACCAGAAATTATCACCAGAAACACGTATTATAAGTTGAACCAATTAACGTCAGTTTTTCAAGCTTTCTTAATTTCTTTAGACTTGACGTTTAACCGTACTTCAACGGACACGCACCACTACAGTATCGGTATTTGTATTTTTTATTTTTTTTTAAATTAAAAATACAGATCTATAACTTTTCAAGTTGTAATTCGTTATTTTTTCATGTATTTTTTACATTTTTTGCTATTTCTTTTGTTTTAGTTAAAAAAAAAAACATATAGTTTATTAGATTTGTCTATAGAATGTGTCATCTACTCTATCTTAAACAAAGTGTGGGGTTGTTTAATTCTGTCTTAGAATAATATGTGATATTTGTTAAATTTGTTTTAAGATAGAGTGTTGTCTCTCAGTTAGTTTGTTTGTAGAGAATTATAACAATATTGGATTAGACCATATCTATCACAAAGAAATTTATATATTGGATAACCTTAAAAGTAATAATTAGCTTGTATTTTATATATCTCATATCAAAATTGTAATATTCCATTATGAATGAATAAATGTTGTTTTATCTTAAAAAGAAAAAGGAAAAAAAAATTAACGTCAGTTTTGACTTATGATCATGATCGTTTATTTATCCAACGTGAGATCTGATTAGGACATCTCCCAACCTAATACCGAACATATATCTCCCAACCTAATGCCTAACATTTAACTTGCTTCAAAAAAAAAAAAAAAACATCTTTATGTGAGGACTAGTTCTGTAATTTTTCATTCTTGCATTAAAGCAATGCACGTTGTGTATGTATATGTAAATTACTCTAAGGCTGCGCAGGGTGGGTTTGAATGTTGAAGTGAATTGAATTGAGATGATAAAATATTATTAGAATATTATTTTTTAATATTAAAATTATTTTAAAATTTAAAAAAGTTAAATTGTTTATTATATTTTGTATTGAAATTTGAAAAAAGTGTAATGATGAGTTGAGATGAATTGTGTAAACAAACGCACCTTTAGAATTGATCGAGGCGAGCTGACTTTAGATGAGTTAAATTATTTATAAATAATAGTAAATTAAGATAATAGAGTAAGTTATATAGAGTTTATTTAAGATAAGTTTAAAGATATTTAAATATTAAGATAAATTTAGATGTATTTATAAAAAATTAAAAAAAATTATGGATCCTATACGTAAAAAGATGTTAGGTTGAAAAAAATTATAAATCTCACGTATAAAAAAATTTTAAATTAAGATGAATTTAATAATTTAAAAATTAAATTTTTAAATGTTAAAAATTTAGATGAAATCTAAATCTAAACCAACTGAAAGTGCTGATTTGTCAAACCACGTTAGAGCTTGCTTGCCTAGCTAGGTAGCTGCTCATCATGTAGACAATTAATGGTGCCTGGCCGATAGGTATGTTTCAAAGTAATGATATACACAATATATTTTCATAATATATTTTATAATAATCTTATAAAATGAGAATATTTTTATAAAATAATATTATTTTTATAAAATGTTTTATAAAAGTATTTCTTATAAGGCGTTGTAAAAAATATTGTGTAAATCATTTTCTACCTCTTAATTTTCGGCATTATTGAGACGTACGGCACTAGGAGTATTAATTGGTGCATGACAGATAAACCTATATGTCAGTACTGATGAAGTACTGAATTGATCGCTTCGAAGCGGAAAACGTATTTATTTTGAAGCGAAATAAATATTTTAAACTTTTCTAAGATTTTCATATCTTACTATCCAAACCTATCCTAAGAAAATTAAAGTTTATAGCTTCAGGACGGCCGCCGAATCGCTGTAGTTGGAGGCAAATCCGTGAGTCGCTTAATTAATTATCGGAATTAATTACAAGTCAATTCTTTTGAAAATACAAAGATTTTGCATTTAGGAACAAAATATAATTTACAGCTTAGATTTTCTATAGTGGATACAAGATTTGAGTTAGCTGGTCTTAATTATTATAAACTGGTTTTAATATTTAAAAAGCATTAAAAATAAATAGGTTTCTATATATTTCTTTATAACCAAAATTTTTTTGATAGCTGATTTTCGTTTTATTGATTTAGTAAATCTTGGTTTGATAATATTTGTACGTGCATGTGGTACTATCTAGATTTTCAAATATTATTATTAATGAAACCATATGTCTCTCTCTATGGACATTGATCAGCATATGATATTACGATCCATTTTAAAAATAAACCTAAACCAAAACATTAATTATTAATAATCATCATTTTGTTTCTCTATCATTTCGATCGAAGCAGGCCGGAGAGGATCGAGCTAATTAATAGATCACATGGTGAGGAGGCTTAATTCATTCCATTCATGCAATTCAGAATCACGTTCGCAGCTTGAACGAATAAAATAAAATCTAAAATAATAAATCCCCACCGGCCAACCACCCCGATCTTCATATGAGACTTTTTTGGAGGCATTTATATCTATTTAAAAGAAAATGGTACTTTCATGTTGAGATCTCACAAGCCTCGTTTTCAAGGTTGGATATCCTTTTATGAGTCGTTCTCTTATTCGTTGGCTAGAACATGCAATGTTTACATATGGCAATTACATCATGCATTATTGTATATTCTTTTAGTGGCAACAATACGAAGATCACAACAAGCTAATTAATAGCGACGAGAGCATTAAAAGACAGGATGAAAAATGATGGATGGTGGTTATGTCAAGTCAAAAATATCAACCACTTTGATTAATTGTAAAAAAATATTGTAAAAGAATTTTAAATGTATTATTATCGACTCAAACGCGATAATTTGACAAGTTGTTGGGAATTTTTTTATGTAGGAAATCCACCCTTAATTTTTTTTTTTTTTTTATATAAGTTTTAGAGTTATCTATTTTTTTAAAAGGAGTGCGCAACACCTATATATTCCAAGAGTATAAATAATAGGGTACGGCTACTATGCCACTCCATCTTTTTTTTTTCTTAATCACTAAATAAAAAATAAAATTTTTTAGCAAGCGGTCAAATGGAGCGGTACAAAATGGGAGGCAAAGTAGTGTTTTCCTAAATAATATCTTTTCTCTTTGAGAAATAGTACTCTAGTCACAAAAAGATTATATAAAGTAATTACACAAGTTGATGTGGCTTGATAAGGTTCGTCAAAGTTTGTGGGATTACTTGATTTGCTTTAATGTGATCCGTCAAATCTACTTTACAATAAAAGTAACTTTACAATCTAATGAATTATATTAAGCCACATTAATTTGTGAAATTACTTTTGTGTAATCCTTTTGTGGTTAGAGTATTTCTCATCTTCAAAATAACCTCAAATTCCTATTTTCTACAAGCAGTCAGCGTGAAGCATACTAGAATTGAATATATTGAGATTGCTTCAATATATACTTATGGTCAAGAATTCTTCCAGGAAAATGCATCCAATTATATATAAACAATAGTTCTGATCAAGCTATTCATCGTTGTTCGTTGAAAATCACTACCTTTTTCACAAAGTAAACTGAAAATCAATGGTAAGGAAAGCAATTCATCGATCATGGCTATGAAGCAAGCTCCCAGCATTAAACCAACATGACAGTCTCCATGATATGAAGTAAACACAAGAGAGAGGGGTGTACGTAAAGTGCAGTTGCTTGTGATGATCTTCTTATGTCAAGATGAAGACATTTTTCTTTGCAAGCATGCTTTGCAATCCAAAAGAGAAACATGCACATGGCTCCTAGGTGTAAGATTTGGTTTGTCCACCCAATTTAAAGACAAGCTTTGTCTATCCTCATGCCTAAAATATACTACTCATGTACGTATGTAAAAGCATGTGCACATATGAAAGTCGAGAATATCATGAGAGAAGAGAGAACAAGAGATATATGTAGAATGAGATAGCCAATTGAGTGTTTCTCAATAATGAAATCACGAGGCTTGAGTGTTTTGTGGTTTGAATATTTTTTTCATGTAAAATGTAAACCCTAGTAAAGCACGGGAAGGGTGACACCCTAGCAAACCAAAGGTCAAGAGAGAGGGAGAGAAACTTCTGGAAGAAGGAAAAATATTATTGTGTAAAAAGTATTTACATCCGTGTATAGTAGCAGTATTTATAATAATACATGAAGAAATAAAAGACATGTAACTAACATATGATACAAAGATGAATAAAATGATTAAAAAGAATAAGTTTAATTCCTAATACCCCCTAGGGCTACTGCCCGCATGGCGCGAGGCGGGGGAACCCTTCCCCGCATCCTGCCTTGTACCATGTGGAGGGAGGGGTTTTTTCCCCTGCTCCCAGTCCTGGCATCCCGAGGGGGGGGGGGAAGCCCCATCCGTCCTGCCCCTGCCTAGACCAATAGATTGGGTCTAAAAAATTATTTTTGAGGCCAAAAAAATATAATTTAAATTATAAATTAAAATGTATAAATATAAAAAGAACTTAAATTCATTAGAGTTATATTTTGGATTGTTTTGATCTCCTAGACCAACATTTATATAGGAGGCCAAGGAAATACAATAGTTAAACTTAAGCAATGTGGAACTTATTACTAGTATAACATATCTTATCTTATCTCATCTAATAATTATAATTTTTTTAAATTTTTACACAAAATAAAATAAATAATTCAATGTTTTCAAATCTTAAAATAATAATAATATTCAAAAATTTTTTTAATAATATTTTATTTAATTTTTATCTCAATTCATCTCATTTATAAAAACAAACTAAGCTATATATTTTTAGCAGTTGCACGGGCAGAAGAACCATAAGTTCAAAGGAAAATGATGCATGCATCACAACAAAAGCTACTGATTTTCTTTTATTTATTTATTTAATTATTAAGAAAATATTTTTAAAGAAGTTTATATATATATATTTTGTAAAATATTTAAAAGGATTTAAAAAATAATTGAAAAAAAATACAACATAAGAAAAATAAATTTTACACTTCTAATAAAAATTGTCGAGGCCACTTTCGGTGACCTAGAAGGACGAAATTTCGAAAGCGGAACAGAACGTAGTCAAGATAAAGCGATGGGTGGTACACGTACAAATGAATGAGAACGAGCAAAGTAGGTTGGGAATAATAAATGCTTACGAGTATTGGATCTGAGGTCGGCTCTGCTAGGTAGGCTTCTAATTAATACGGAACAGTATATATGGAAGAGCAGTGATATAAGTATTTAAATCAAGGAGTTACGTGTACCATTTGTATACAGTAAAGCATCTATATATCTCTATAAATGTGGGCAGCTAATTGCATGCACAGATGCAGATTGCAAGGCAAAGAAGTTAGTAGTGAAGAATATTGTATGGCTTCTAATTAACTTGCATGCAGGCCAGACCTCTCACCAATAGAGTTGGACGCCCCTTTGGAGCTTTAAGGTGCACTTAGCTCTCATCTCTCTCTCTCGATCCATATATAAATTTAGGATAAAATTATCAAAAACTAGTTAGTTTAGATATCATTATTCTTTAAGATTTGATATATTTATAAAAAGGTATTGTAGTATGTGGCTTATATTGAATGAAACACATATATAGAAAAAGAAAGCTGATACCGATAATGAAAAGGAGCGGAGTGAGGGAAGCGGAGTTGAACGACGTAACTCTAATTGACACTTAGTGAAAATTTAACCCCTATTCTTGTAAATATAAGCATATTATCAAACTACGATAAATTTTATATATTTTTCTTACTTTCTCTTTTTCATACTATTCATTATATTTTTCGCACTTAACACAACAAAACATATTGCGCTGGCGTACTAATAAGTCAGATTATCGATCTAATTTAGATTATCTAAGGGTTCGTTTGGTTTCCAAACTCATCCCAACTCATCTCAACTCATCTCAATTCATCATTACAACTTTTTCAAATCCCAATATAAAATATAATAAATAATTTAACTTTTTCAAATTCTAAAACAATTTTAATATTTAAAAATAATATTCTAACAATATTTTATCATCTCAACTCAACTCAACCCAACTCATCTCAACATCCAAACGCACCCTAAAACTTCTTTCTCCAAGTCGTACGGTTGTTCATAACAATCCGGCTAGATTGCTTCATAATTAGGTAGATAGCGCGCGGAGTCTTGCGTCCTCATGCGCGCGCGCGTGCAGTTCAACATGAGCAAGTAACAAGGTCAAGATGTTTTTCATTTTCTGTTAGTTTTGAGATAAATATGGGATGTTCCTTCTTACAATGTTTAATTAATTGATCATTACGTCTCCAAATCTTTGATGTTTTGGACGGCCATGATGTTAGCTTATATAAATTCCGATTCTGTTTTCGAATTAGTTAAATGCACCCAAACTATCAGAAGGTTCATTAATTAATTTATAACCCCATAAACTATATATATTGTGCATGCACCAGCTTTTTTTTTACTTTATTTGAACGGACAGTTAAATAATAGGTTAAATAATAATTAAGCATGCAAACTGAAAAGTCACTTTGAATTAATATTCTGTGTTGATTATATATGAGTCATGCTACAGAACAGCCCGAGTTTAATAACCCAACGGCGCATCTGTGTCCTTATTTTTTTTCTCTTACGTACATAGTGTAATAAAAAAAAAAAAATTTAAACTAAAACTAACCCGGCCACTATTTCGTACAGATCTTTGTGCACATCTTCGTTTTTTTTCTCCTGAGCTTCTTTCTTTTGTCTGTAAGAGGAAAACGAAAAGGAAATATTGCAACGTTACTTCTCACAACTCTTATCTGATATCATTTTAGGGACATTTTTATAATCTATCTTTCAAAAATAAGGTTATTTTAAAAAAAATATTTTTATTTTACAGAATAATATTAAATACAAGTCATGTGCAAACTCTTTGTAAAAAAATAGATTCTACTAATAAGTAATAATTTTTCTTATATTTTTTAAAGTGAGATCTAATTTTTTACAAAAATTTGCACGTATCTTGTCTATTTAGAATTTTTATAAATTAATTTTTTATTATACAACATATATTATGAAATATATTATAAAATATATTGTGTGAATTTTATTAATTTTCAAAGATATTTTTGTTTAGAAAATTTTGTCCGTACTCTCTCAATCTCTTTTTTAAAATAATTTTTAAAATTTTTTAATTGTATTTAGATATTAAATTGAATTTAGTTGAAATGATAAAATATTGTTAGAATATTATTTTTTAATATTATTATTATTTTAAGATTTAAAAAAATTAAATTATTTTTTATTTTTTATATTAAAATTTAAAAAAATTATAATAATAAATAAAAATAAAATAAATTTTATTTACGACCGTTTAAAAAAATAAACTGACCGTTTTACTTTCAAAGTTCAAACTTGACAGTTGACACCACGTCAAGTGCACGCCGGGGCTTCGTAAAATTATTCATTTATATATACAGTAGATATACAGGAGAAAAGGACTGATATTCATGAATCAATGACATTAATTAAGATTAGATTTGGGGTAAATATAAAATCAAATTTTTTATTTTTATCTCATCTTATTATTATAATTTTTTTAAATTTTAATATAAAATATAATAAATAATTTAATTTTTTTAAATCTCAATTCAATTTTTTTAAATTTTAATATTTTAAATTTTTACCTTAATATTATTTATAAAATTTTTAAAATTTTTTATCGTATCTCATGTATTCTTAAAAACGTACGGCCACTTGTCGTTTTGTGGAAATTGTCGCATCATGGGACGTCACTGATGTTCGGCCCCTACAAAAGGGCATCATCTATATTATTACAAGAAGTGTTATAGAATAAAAATATTTTATAAAAATAAATATATAATTTTAGAGCGGTGCTACCCCCACCGCTGGGAGCCACCGCTCCCGCTAGTGTAAATTTGTGTTTTTTTTTTTTTTTTTTTTTATATCTATTTTTTTAATACATTTAAATATTTTTTAAAAAATAAAAAAATTCATAATATTATTAAAAAATACTTACTTAATCATTAAGTAAAAAAAAATAAAAAAAAAATTTAAAAAGTCAGAGCGATAAAAATCAGCGATAAAACTCAACGGTAAGAGTAGCATTTTTCATAATTTTATGTCATATGTCATATCTATCTTTTTACGAGATCTTTTATGATTAAAATATTTCTTTATTATTATAACCTATGAAATGTTTAAAAAATCTAAAGACATGTCTATGCAGATATTGCCCTCACAAAAATTGCACCAACAGTGACTCAATTAAATATGGCTACCAAACCAGGGATCCTCACTAACTGGCCATGGAAGCCTCTTGGCCCATTCAAGGTACATTTGAATTAAATATTGCAATATCAAAATTTATGTATATTCATATATATATATATATATATATAGGCCGGATGCTGGAATTTATTTTATTAAGTTCTAGATCGATCGAATGGTTGCTTATCTGTATTAATTAATTAGTTTGAACATGCTAGCTAGCAACAGAAGTCATAAGATTATATGCATTTTCATGGGTACGTACTGTTATAGGCCGGGTTCATCAGCACGGTAAGCGTAAGTATAACGACCTCATAGCCTTCATTGAAGATCATGTCAAGGCATCCTGGTGGACGTGAAGTACACGTACGCGGTGATCTTGGCTCTACATGCATAGTACTGGGGTTATTCATATAAAGCACATGCATTTCAGCCGCTAGCTAGCAGTTAATTTTGTGGAATCTTTTTCTTAGGCTTTAGAATCGTTGCATGCTCAACTATATATATATATATATATATATAAATATATATTAAATCATATTCTGCTCTTAATTAAAGATCAAGTACTGCTAGAATATAAGAGTAGTCGACCGAGCTAGCATATATATATATATTTGCTCTTTTAATTTAGATAATTATTAATTTCTCAACTCTCTTTTTGGCATGCATGCATCCTGGTACGTACGTGAATTAAGTACGTGATTTTGGCTCCATGGGTTGTTCATAGCACATACCAGTTCATAGTGAAGGGAGAAAGAGAGAGATCAGACTTATTCTACTTCCTCATATTTCCGTTTCTTTTGGTGAGGATGCTTCACAATCTCATATGGATTTCTCTATCTCGTTACCGAACCGCCAAAGGCAATAATAGGATTGTGGATAAAGGCATTGAATTCGAGCAGGTTGATCGAGAATGCAACTGGTCAGTAGAAACTCTCTCCCTCTCACTCTCTCTCTCTCATCTCTGAATGATCAGGAGCTGCATTAATTTATACATTGTAGCTCAGAATTTTCTTAATATTTTCTATTATTTATACCTCTAAAATTAAGTCACATATTAACGTGACATTCTCAATTATATAATTTGAGATAATTATTGTACTCTAATTACGGAACGTTTTCTACAAAACATATAAATATATATATAGTAGCTATCTAGCTGAATTTGATCCACGTATATCATGCGACAAGCACATCCAATACATGAGCTTGTGGTATTAGTCTAGAGTTTGAAAAACGATAGGTATACAATCATTAATATAATTATATTTTAAACAAACGATAGTCATTTTTATAAAATAATTTATAAATTAAGTAATATTACTTTTAGATAAATACCATCACTTTAAAACATGATTATAAGATCGATTAATGTAAAAAAGATTGTGCGCCATATCATTACTCTTACGTACAAATCACTTATAGCAGTAGTAGTACTGATCAATGTTGGGACGTTGTTTATTATTATTTTTAATTATTCTAAATTAATATATATTGCAGGGATGACCAGATATTGTTAACCGGAGTTCTATTTTACATTAGCTACATGAAAATTACCCTAATTCATAACCTACCAGTGTGGAGAACAAAGGGTGTGGCTATCACGTGTCTGCTGCATGCTGGTCCGGTGGAGTTCCTCTACTACTGGTTTCACAGAATGCTACACCACCACTACCTTTACTCTCGTTACCATTCCCATCACCATTCCTCCATTGTCACCGAGCCTATTACCTGTAAGACATATATATATATATATATATATATATATATATATATATATATATTATATAGACTAATTCTTGAAACTGAATATATATGCTATTCTTTTTTACCTTAACGTCGCTCCGAAAGCTAAGCTTATTAATTATTAGCCATGATGATCAGTTGATCTTTATTACTAATTGATCTTGGCACGTACAGCTAGCTATCATGCATATATGATCGATATTCAACTATATGATTGATAATTCTAAACTTGATCGAACTAGTTAATTACCTAGTTCCATGCATATGGCAGCTGTCACTCATCCGTTTGCGGAACACACGGTATATTTCATGCTCTTTGGAATACCATTGCTTACAACAGCGTTCACCGGAACAGCCTCTATCGCATCCAGTTTTGGTTACATCCTTTATATTGATTTCATGAACAACATGGGCCACTGCAACTTCGAGCTCATTCCAAATTGGGTCTTCTCGCTCTTTCCCCCGCTCAAATACCTCATGTACACTCCCTCGTAAGTATCACTCTCTCTCAAACCCTCACCATATCCACACACACACACACACACACTAGCAGAAGATACCGAGAACTCATCCTGTTCCAGTATAATTAGGTCCTGACTGCACCACTATTTCTTGGACTACTCGATCAACAGGTTTCATTCTTTGCATCATACCAAATTCCGCACCAATTACTCACTTTTCATGCCAATATATGATTACGTCTATGGTACCATGGACAAATCCTCGGATGCTCTATATGAAGTTTCCCTCAAAAGACCCGAAGAGTCACCCGATGTCGTACATCTAACGCATCTTACGACGCCCGAGTCCATCTATCATCTACGGCTAGGATTTGCCTCCTTGGCCTCCAGGCCCCACTCGTTTCAATGGTACTTGAGGTTGTTGTGGCCATTGACATTATTTTGGTCTGTGATTATAACTTGGATCCATGGCCGTGCTTTTGTTCTAGAGAGGACCACCTTCAAAAACCTCAAATTGCACTCTTGGGTGGTACCAAGATACCATAAACAAGTAAGAAATTTAATTTGGGTATGAAAATCTTTTGAGAATATTTCCTATATCATCGTTAAGAAAATCAGTGAGAAACTTTTATTAATTGATACCTGTTGTTTTTATCATGTACATGGAATTCACTTCAGCTGGTTGTTTTTTTAATTTAAATTCCTGTTTTAAAAAATCTGCAGTATACATCACAACGCCGAAGAGAGGCTGCCAGGCTCCTCAATAGCTTGATTGAAGAAGCCATACTAGATGCTGAACTGAGAGGAGTGAAAGTGCTAAGTCTAGGTCTTCAGAACCAGGCAAGTAAATCCCGCTATCTAGTATGTTATTTTAATTTGTCTCCCTTACACCTTCAATTTTTAGTGCATGGTATAATCGAGAATTTGATGTTTCAACTCCCATTCAAAGAAATTAGAACCTCATCACCCATGCATGGCCTTATGCAGCATTTTAGAAAGTTTATCCTCACGAGCTTCTTAATTACTTTCTACCACGAGTGCTGATCACCTTAAATTATTGAGATTTTATATATGTAAATTTCCAGGGAGAGGAACTTAATGCGAATGGTGAGCTTTACATCCAAAAATTTCCTCAGTTGAAAATAAAGCTGGTGGATGGAAGTAGCTTAGCTGTGGCTGTGGTACTAAACAGCATTCCAAAGGGAACAACCCAATTGATGCTTAGGGGCAATCTTACTAAGGTTGCTTATGCCATTGCCGAAGCTCTGTGTGGAAATGGAATCCAGGTGCGACGTTGTAAATTGTAATTGCTATATTAATTAAGTTCTTAGGACATGAATTGATCATGATTAATTAACATTAATGGCACTTTATTATCTCTTGGAGTCACTAGTACTGAAACCCCAAGCTGCTCAAACAAGAAATAGCAGAACAATACTATAAAGCTTTCCAATTGGCTGTTCATTGTCTATTGTGAATTACAGCTATATATGACGTACACTGAAAGGTTACTCATGTTCTTGAAAAACTCCATAATTACTCGAAAAAATATCTGCAGCTAGCTCGTCATGTTGAAGTTTTCATTGAGTCTGCTAGCTAACAATTAATAGTCATAATCTTATATCCTCAGGTGGCAGTATTATATGAGGATGAATATCATAAGCTTAAACAAAGGCTCACGGCCTCCAAGTCAAAAAGTTATAACTTGGTCCTATCAACCGGTTATGCTGATCAGAAGGTAAAAGTTTGCGACCATATATAATTGCATGATTGCTATATAAATATAAAATATATATATATGTATTAATCCTGTTCGTATTTATCTCAACTAATTTTATTTTATTTTATTATTATAATTTTTTTAAAATTTTATATAAAATATAATAAATAATTTAGAAATTTTAAATTATAAAATAATAATAATATTAAAAATAATATTTTAATAATATTTATTCAACTTTTAATTTTTATTTAATGTCTATCTCAATTGATTCACTGTTCAAATCTCACTTAACATTTTTCCCCCCAAAGGAACCTTTATGACAGAGCTCTAGGACACAAAAAAGTGTGTACGTAAAATACTGCATGTCAGTAAATTTTATTAATTAATCAACAAACATTGATCAAACGTACGTCGAGTACTTTTACGTACAGATAACATGGTTGGTGGGAGATGGATGGGCCGAAGACGAACAACTGAAAGCATCGAAGGGAACATTATTCATTCCTTTTTCTCAGTTCCCACCGAAGAAACTGCGGAAAGATTGTTCCTACCACAGCACACCGGCAATGATCGCCCCCACATCTTTCGCGAATATGCACTCTTGTGAGGTAAGCTGCAATTATTACTAGTGGCTGAAAAATTTCTTGATCTTAATTTAATTTACTACACATACATATAATTTAGGATATTAACAGACGCACTTTGCTAATTGGATCGATATATATAAGATTATCGAATGCATGCAGAGACATTGATTGTCATTTAACCTATTTTGCCTGTTCGATTGACACATTTCATATAAATTAATCTATGTATATATGTACGTATGCAACAGAATTGGCTGCCAAGAAGAGCGATGAGTGCTTGGCGTATTGCTGGGATATTGCATGCATTGGAAGGGTGGAATGTGCACGAGTGTGGTAGCATGACCATGTTCAACATCCAGGAGGTATGGCAAGCATGTCTTCGACACGGATTCCAATCTCTGATGACGCCCGCCTAGCTAGCTTTCTAGCTAGTTTCATCCTGCTTATAAATGTACTACAGATGATCAGTTCATCAATTAATTAAAAGGAATAAATATATTATAAGGGGATTAAGATTATCTATCCCTAGGTGCGTAGCTGAAAGATTTGTGTTTCAATGCTAGCTAGGTGTGATCTCTGCGCTCATGTCTAATTAATAATTATATTCCGAGGAACGAATTTATATCCAATACTAATCGGTAAGATTTTGGGACCATTTATTTTTTTTGAATGAATGCAAAATTGTCTCAAAAAATGAGGTGTAGGGATAAATTTCAAATTTTGTTTCAAAAAAAATGACGGAAGGTCTTTTATGTTCAAATGTGCTTGAACGGATTATTTTGGAATGAACTTTTTTGTACCTAATAAGATAATTGTTCGAACATTTAGAAAAATGTTTAGATAGAGTAAAAAGAACATTCGAACGGAAATTATATACGGTCAAACGTTAAGTTGGCGTGTTTAGTGAAAAAATTAAGCAAGACATTGATTTAAAGTTTGAATAACATACAAAAACGTTCGAACATTAAGATTAAACAATGTTCGAACATATATTAATTATGATTGAATATTAAATTGGTGGGTTAAGTCAATAAATTTTGGCGGGACTTTGACTTATCGTTCAAACATATTACTATACTGTTTGAATGGTAAGTTAATCCATATTTGAATGTAAAATAAAGTGTTCGAACAGTGGTTAGAAGAATACTATTTTACATATTTTAAATTTTTTAAAATTTAAATTTAAATTTATTCTTGTTAAACTAATTGAGTTGTTCTACTTAACATATATATACTACATAATATAAATCAATAATTAATCTAGAAAAGAGAAAAAAATATTTAATTCAAAATTAAATCAACTTACAAAACACCGGATTATATTATCCATACCAAAAAATAAAAAAATAAAAAAATAAATAGAAGATAGAAAGTATTACTACGATCTCAGCTCTCTGCACACATCTTTGACCGCAGCTAATTGACTCTCTACCTGTGTCAATCGAGTATTGAGTGTGACCTAAGTCGTAGTAATGGCACAAATCTCTGTATGTAACTCAGAGATGGAAGTATTAATTTTTGTATATAACCTAGAGATGCCAGCATTAAGTTCTGTAAGCAATTCAGACATAGTAGTAGAGATTGCATCTATCATCACTGATGTGTGTCCGCCGAACGTCCATTAATGTTCAAACAGAATACATTGCAAACAACAATTTGAATATCACAATAAACCGTTCAAACGTCTGTTAACTGGCAAATTGTTTGATCCTTTCATTATACGTTCCAACAGCTTACTAAATTCATAAAATTGTAAAAATATAATTTATGTTCAATCATCAATTTTTTTATTCGAATGTTCCTTCATGTCTGTTTGGTCAAACGGATTAGTATTGATCGAACACAGTATACGTTCGAACTTTTTATTGGATTTCGAACAACTTTCTAGGATGAAATTCAGATGTCCCAAAAGAAAATGGTCGTTTGAACGGTCAAGCAACTTTTTCTCCTATAAGATTTTTTTGGGATGAAATTGTAATTTTCATCCCAAAATACCTTTTGAGATAGTGAAATTACGACGACCTTGAGATGCTGTATTTTCATTCCAAAATATATTTTGGGATAAAAATACAATCTTTTGGAACAAATATTTTCATCCCAAAAAGCCTTCTCTGTTATAGTGATTATAATCATGAGTTTTGACCGGGACCTTAAAATCTGCCAACTTAATACCTAACATCCTTGTCAGCAAGGTTCTATAATATTGTTAATAATTCCATCGCATTTCCTTGGCCTTGATGTTCGGTACACACTAATATATATTATGAAATCAGGCATTTTTCAACAATTTTTAATTTGCCGCCGAATTCCAACGCATTGTATCTGAAATCATGATGTTGAATTCACTGTTCAGATATCTGTGGTGACTTTTGTACATATTGCAACGACTTTTTTTGTCACAAAAAAATATTGTTACTGTAGCGACTTTTTTTCCATCAAAAATTATAAATTGCCACAATATATTTTTTTGTAGCGAAAAGCTTCACCGTAAAAGTATTATGCGGCCAATTTTTTCTTATCCGCGACGAATAAAAAGTGTCGGAAGTAAGCATTTTGCCAAATTTATGAAAGTTGTCCAGAACTATTTGCAGCGAATTTTAGTCGCCGCAAATGAGGATTTCCAACATTTTCTAATTCGCTAGAGTAAGCTTATCAAATTTTGCGGCGAAATATTATATTTTACGGCAATATAAAATCGCCGTAAAAAGATGACAGAATTTACTAAACTCGCGTTTTCCCCTTTTTAATTTCCCTCCAGCTGCTCTGCAATCCCTCTTCCTCTCTCGCACGGTGGTATCTTCCTACAGGTATTTCTCTCCCTCTCTCTCTCTCTCTCTCTCTACTGCAGATTGGGTTTCGTACTGCGCGTTTGTGTTCGTTGTTGGGTGACTTAGGAATTGCAGGTATTTTAACTTATAGCTTCTTTGGTGCTGCGCGTTTGTGGGTTTGGTGCTTGGTGTTCCATCATTTGGCAGCTTGTACGAAGCATTAGCCGTTGGTTTGTTCCATCACAGGCTGATGAAAAGGCTCATCAATTATCATATCTTCAAAAGCACTTTGCTAACATTCTCTCTCTCTCTTAGCTGAACTTGTGGAGGGGGAAGGCGAAGAATCTCTGGTTTGTAAAACTGTGGTCTTTTTGCAAACTAGTTTGGTAGAGCTTTTGCATCTTCTTTACTTTTTTATTCTCCTTGTATTTAGTACATAGTAGATTATGTTCATTAGACATAGAATTTAGTGCTAGTTTTTTTATTTTACTTTTTTCCGTTGTCTTTTCCTCAATAATAATTTCAGCTTGGACACAATTCTGTACTTTATTAGATATTCTGTTGTGGAATTGGAGTTGAAATTCTTAAGCGGTTTATGGGACCACTTTGAAGCCAAAAATAAAATATTCTACACATCATTGGGCCACTTGAGAAATAATTTGGTATCTTCTTAGAATCTCTGGGAAAGAACGTTGGAAGCTATAAGGAGTACAGTTTCTACAGTTTCTCATTTCATTATATCCATCAAGTTTTCCTGGCAATGACATAAACATGAATATAATGAATTTGCTCAATGGCTTGTTTACTTTTCTTCTAACTAATATCAGGTGGAAGTGCATGGGCTACTCCTTTGCTGTACTTCGACATGACAGTTATTTTGCCAATTCCCTGCTACATATTGTATATTTGTTGTGTTTATGTGGATGGAACCATTACCTTTTCTGTTATGGAAAAAAAATGCATTACAGGGTTATCATTTAATTTGACTACCAAATCTAAATTATTTAAATATTGAACTTCGCTTTCACTTGCTAATTGTCATTGATGTTTGTCTTTCATTCTATCGTTTTGTCTGTGTTTTTTAGTATTCCTCTGGCCTTCTTATAATTTGCTAATTTACTCGATTGTTTTAGGTTTTGACTATGGATAGATTTGAGCACCTTGGGCTTCTGATTCAATTTGGTGATAAGCGACCTGAAGAAACTCAACTGAGTCAACATGCTCCATTTTTTGCAAATTTAGATCCCAACATGCTTTTTGTACCTGTTCCTGCAGCACAAGTTCACGATTGGCTTCTACAGAATATAGCTTCTGCTTTGGAACATATTTCAAAAAGGGCTTCTCTTAAAGAAAATGGCCCAATTAGTGCCTCTGATCAGGATGTTTTCTATGGCGGATGCCTGCACAACTTCAGTTAAGGCCTCACTAAGTGCTAGGGGGCCTAGTTTTATTGAAGGGATCTCCAAATCATCACTTGTAAAGCAAGCATCCAATCTTAAAGGTTCTTCTGTAAAGGTTTGTATACGGTAGATATTTGTGTTTGCTCGCATACAGTTTAGACAATAAATAGTATGTGTCATAGCCTACTAACAAATCCTACATCGCCATTTATACGAACATAATTTAATATTTGCGCACTTTTTAATCAAGTGATTATATCTGAAAAATGTCGATGGTATCATTAGATCTACACTTTGGCACTTTAGTAGTTGCAAAGGAAGAAGGTTGTGTGTCACTATGTCAGCTCTTGTAATTAGCTCGAATTGGATACACTGAATCGTTTGATGGTTGTAACTACCATGTATATGGGTTTTTATCACTTTCAAGTGTCTGAACTTCCAGCTAAGAAAAATGTGATAAGGTAGGTGGGCTGTTCTTTAGCTTTCGCTACTGAGGTGGTCATAGTATGAAGAGAATTTTAACAAGCATTGGCTTTGAAATCATCGAAGTATTCTCAACATTAAAGTGACTCAATGATGTCAGATGAATGTTTTTTTATCAGTTATGAAGTCAGATGCGATTTCCATATCTAACAAGTGAATTATCCATTATGCGATCATTTATCCTTAGTTGTTTGAGATTCGAAAGCTTTGTTTGCTGTTTTCTCACCTGTTATCCATTATTTATCAATTGTTTTATTATGTTGACAAACATATTAAAATTTTTCTTTAACTACAATTAGTATACTTGGTTGAAGCAGCATTGCTTCCTCTGAGAAATGATATATGTTTTCATTTTTGTATGTGGAGCATTTTTATTGGTATAAACATCTCAAAAACAATTATTGAGTGGATATTGTTTGGTTAAGTGATTACTGAGCCCCCATTTTGTGACCACGTTAACGCAGCTTGCATATCATGCATGCTTATGTCAAATGAGCACTTGGAAATCAAAAGACGGGTTGCTAACCTGATTCATTGCAATTCTAATCAATTATGAATGGTGAACATCTGAATGGAAACTGACTTGAATGCGGGCTTTTACAGGCTGTAAGGATTGAGCATTGTGAACGAGTTCATGTGATTACAGCAGCAAAACGAATCTGCATTACAAACTGTAGAGAATGTGTGTTCTTTCTGGGGGTCAACCAGCAAGCTTTAGGTGGGTGTCTCAAACTATTTACTTCAATCCCCCTATGCAGTTACCAGTTAGCACTGCTTGGCTATAATGTAGTGTTGACATTATAATATGAAATCGGCAAAGGTTCCCCTAGTGTGGTTGTGCATTTAGTCTATGATGATTCTTGGATTTGAATAATTGAATTTATAATTAACTCACTGTAATTTTGTGTTTCTGATAATAGACAATCTTGGCGTTGTCCTCTATTCTCAAAGGATTGTGGTTATACTTTTAAATGTATAGAGCTCTCTGAGATCTTTAGTTGATCAGATTTACTGTTTGGTGTTTTTATTTTATCTTGCTGGATATGTGCTCAACAAGGGACCTTAGTATTCGTTGGATATTTTTTCTTCATTAAGTTGTCATTTTTATTACGAATTGGACAACTAGGTTGTCTGGAAAGCTTCAGTGTCAATTTTGTTTTAAATGAAACGGTCACTGTTAAAAAAAATGAACAAGCCTTGGCACAAGTTTCCTTCATTCTTGACCCCTAGGGGTTGGCTCGAGTGTGGTTGAGATTGGGGGTATGCTCCTCCCAGGTCTAAGGTTCAAATCCCTTTGGGTGCAAACAATCTTTAAGGGCCATCAGAATGAGGGATTTTTCCCTTGAATTACCTAAGGTGTACTTGCAAGAAACTCCTTACCGAGGGCCTGTGCACCCCTGGAATTAGTCAGGACGCTGTTTCCGAACACCCGGTGCCAATCAAAAACAAAAAAAAAAAGCTTCCTTCAATCTATGAAGCATTTTGTTAAGCAGTATTATAATGTGTTTTTGTATATAAGTTATATTAATATTTAACAATATTGTATATAATTTTCATTACCCTAATGTTTTAGGTGGCACCATACAATTCGTTTTACTCTTACTTGGAAGAGCACATGAATGAGGTTGGCGTCAAGGCTACAATTAATAGATGGGACGAACCCCTGGCACTAGGAATGGTTGATCTACATGATTCATTATCTCATCCCGCAGTTGTCTCTGATGTGCAGGATGAATTAGCTACACGCCTGGACCCTGACCAGCTCACGAACTTTTTGGTATGTTTTATAATTTGCTTATGCTAACTTGGGTGGGAAGTTTTTCAGTGCTTCATTCGTTGGTGTGTTATGAGCAATTAAATAGTCTATGAAACCCAGTTCATAGATTTCTAGACAGTATCTCTGTTTTAATTTATTTTTATGTTCTTTTCTTGTGGGGTGTGTGTGCGTGAGCGCATATTGACTTTTTTTTTTTTTTTTTAATTTCTTGGGGGCTAGGGCTTTTTTAGAGTTTTTTCCCTCTTCTTGAACTTATTTATGGTGTATATGCCTCTTTAATTCATTGACACACTAGATTCCAGACTGGTTTGGATGTGAATCCTCTGGGTCTACGAAAGAAAACCCATTCCCACTACCAGATGTTTATTTGATGGCTCAGCAGAGAAATGCGTGTCCACTGAACCATGCTGATGAATTGAGATGTGGCAATTTTATTATATTATCGGGGTTTGTTATGTATTGAAGGGTTTTATAATTCTAATTGATGTTTTTCCAGCAGAAAAACTTGGGGGAGATCAAACTATTGAGGGAAGCACCCCTTGAAGAAAATCGAAAACGAGAGTTATCATCTACACTTCATGTATATTTCAAAGACTGGTTGTATGGTAATGACTTTCTCTTTCAGCTGTCTGTTTTATTGATACATGGTCTAAAAGCTGCTTGAAAATTATATGCATTTGGAGTCTGGACCAGCCCATAAACCCATATTCATATAAATAACTAATTTTTATATAAGATAAGATTTTATTAAGATTTTTTTTTGGCAAACATAAATTTTATTGGTGAGAAAGAAGCATTTAGCCCATGAAAAAAAAAAATATTAATAACGGGAGAAAATGAAAGCCGAGTACACAGAAAGTAATCTTGAACATATATTTCAGACTACATGGTTGGAAAATGCTGATTCCTGATTTCCAACTTGAAGGGAATATATATGCTAGGAGAAGTTTCAAAGTACAAGCTGAAAGATGACCCACATAAATATATCAAAACACAAGCTTTCCTATTATTTATCATGTTAGGCTCGATCCCAAGTAGTTCAATTAATTATATGAGAAAAAAGTAGGTATGAGTTGTTTCAGAATAAGTTAGTGGATTCATGATCAGAAACTTGTGAAAAACTTGCCCGTAGTATGTGTATGTGTATACGCTAGTATGTGTGTATCTTGTGGGGATGGCTTCTAAAAGGATGGGTACCTGGCCATCACATGTGTCCAAAAGCATTATTGTAAGAGCGCCATTGACTGGTTTAATGAATGAGCAGTTAGTTGAAACTAAAAGTTGGAATTTTTACCAGTTGTTTTGAATTTGTTGTTTTATGGGTAGTCTATTTTTACTAAAAGTATAACTGAGATGTGTCTACTCATATTAGGCACACCCATGGTTTAAAGGATCACAATGGGATAGATTATATCAAATGGAAGCAGCTTTTATTCCTTATGTCAAGGATGAGTTAGATATTCAGAACTTTGAGAAGTTTGAAGAGGTGAGAATAATGGTTCTGTTGAATTTTATCATAATGGTTTGAAGGATGAGTTGAATTTTATTATTAGGTTTTGTTGAATTTTGTCAGAGCAATGCAATTATTTGCATACCTTGGTGACACTTGTTATTGGTTTTTAGATCATTTGTAAGTCTGGTTTTGTATTTCCCACTTATGTAGTATGTTTTTTGATCAAGAACATACAATTTGGATATGTATTATATTGTTTTTATGTATACTATTTTTGTGCATTTTTTTTTTAAATTTTATTAGAAACTTTTTCTGGCGAGTAAAAGTCGCTGGAAATAATTTTTTTCACTTATTAAAATAATTTTGACGAAAAGAATCGCTGCAAATAGTTAATATTTTCGATAATTTTTGCTAATTGTTGAAATTAATCAAAAGTGGCATGTTTATTGTTGCGAACATGCAACAATTGATAAATCGCTTGAAATAATCAGTTGTAGTGATTTTATGGAGTTTTTGCAATGATTTTGAGGGTTGAAAAAGGCCTTATATGTGCAAAGATTTTCAAAAAAAAAAAAGAAATCGTAATAATCAAATATAGATTATTAACATTCTAAAAGAACAAGTAAAAAATCTTAATTAGGATTACGTGAATTGAATTCTTTTCATTAGAATCAATATAAATATTTGATCACTTGGTAATTAAGAACTTATAATAAATAATGTTGGATTTGAATAATCGGGGCAAGCTTGCAATAGAAAATTATATCTCTAAATTAAGTAGTAAAAGATTTTGATATGGTTTAAAAATTGTTTCCATTTGTGAAGGTAATTACAAAGGATCTTTCATGTAGGCATACATATTATATAAAACCTATATTATTATAAAATGAAAAAAGATTTGAGCCAATATTAAACGAAGTAAAAGCAGGATCCTTGGAAATATCTGTACGATCCTGTAATTGCGCAATGCGTGAATTGTTGTATATATTGTGTACGAGGGAGAAAGATTTAGAGAGAAATCGGATTTTATAGTGGAGAAATTTGAAACGATTTATAGAACGGTTTATTTGATGAAATAATATAAATGTTGAAATAGTGCATTTGGGTAGAGACTTTAATTAATTTATATTTTTATATGTAAGAAAAGAAATAGAACTTAAAAGTTATAACAATTTATAATGAAACATTACTTTTTAAAGAATTCTCGCTCCATAAACATAATATTTTAAATTTAATGGGTAGAATACCTACTTTTATAGGTAGAATGCTACATCGGAATTATATGACTCCGCTTAAAATACAAAATAATATAAATGTTGAATTAGTACTTTTGGGTGGCATTTTGAATCAGTTTATATTTTTATATATAAGAAAAGAAATGAACTTAAAAATTACAGTGGTTCGTAATAAAATATTACTTTTAAAAAATTTATTACTTTATAAATTTAATACTTTAAATTTAATAAATAAAATATCTATTTTTATTGATAGAATGTGACGTTGAAATTATATAAATTCACTTTTTATATATTAGAAATAGATTTGCCGACAACCTTCTACGGACATGACCAATTAATTGATTTTTTTTTGAAACAGTACCACATGATCACATTTCATTAAGAAATTTCTGAGCATAGCTCATTACATGGTTTCTCCCTATCTACTATAGATACAAACTCCCTAGGAATTTCTTCCATCCAAAAAGATTCCTCATCTCTCTGCATAGCTCTCTTTGCCAACATATATGCTACATTATTACTTTCTCTGAAAATGGACTGTACAGACCAAGATGGCCTATGAGATAAAACCTCTTTAATATCCAGAACTTGTTGATCTATCCACCTATGATAAACTTTTTTGGTATTCACTGCTTTTTCTATTGTCTGTGCATCACCTTCAAAAATAACTTCTTGCAAGTTTAGTGCTGCAGCTGTCTCCATTACCTTCCACAATGCTAATATTTCAGCAACTTCAATCTCTCCCATAAATTTCCTTCCAACACTGTATGAAAACAGAATTTCTCCTTCATAATTTATGGCTGCCATCCCAATTCCCATCTTCTTTTCTTCTCTATTAATTAAGGCATCATAGTTAATTTTCATGAAATATTCAGTAGGGGCAACCACCTTGTATTTACCCTGCTTATTCTCATGTCTCTTCTATGTTCACCTTGTTTTTCTTTTGCTTTTTCAAACATTTCTATCATCAATTCAGCTTGCTTGGTTACTGCATTTAGACTATCAAATTTTTCATTAAAAACAAATCAATTTCTTCTGAATCAAATACCTGCCAGTATCACTGCTACTCTATCTGACTTCTCTTTTTCCAATGTCTTCATTAGTCTCTTTTTCCAATTAATTGATTGTTGAGATCGAGGGCAGGTAACAGACGCACATGGTTGAAGTAAGTTTTCATCCTCGTCATTTCTCAGTATGCATGGATATTATGAAACATTAATTTGTGCTTCTTTTGCTTTTTTGGGTAGTGAATTAAGTCAGAGATCACCTCGGAAGTCGCGCCTAGTAGTTGGAGACTTGATCTTAGGAATTAATTATTAGTGACCTGTCGGCCCATCTAGAATGATATGTTTGAGAGATGAGATGAGAAGAGAAATTTGTATTTTATTTTAAAGTTTAAAATATTATTTTTTAGTTTTGAGATTTAAAAAAATTGAATTAGAATTTGAAAAAATTATATTGGAATTTGAAAAAGTTGAATTATTTATTATATTTTGTATGGAGATTTGAAAAAATATAAAGATGAGATGAGATGAAGATAAAAATTTTGAGTAAAACATATTTTCCAAACATATCATAACAGTTCTCTCAGAACTACTGCGTACCATATATATGATCGATCTAGGATAAGAATTCTGGACCAGATTAATTAATTTCATTACAGATTAATTAATTCAAATATTAACACTGTTAATATGAAAAAATTGCACAACAGCTTGAAGGAAAAAAAGAGTTATTTCCAACCCATCATCACAATTCGAAACTCGATCGGTGTGGTTTGAAGTTTTCGACAATAGTCTGAGACTCCAATGTGGTTGTGCTGCATCCATACGTACCATTCATAGTAGTGGATAAAAAGTAAATACCGGAAAAATAAAGAGATTTAAACACAAATTTATATAGTTGGTCATAATACCCACATCTACGGATGTTTAGAAAAAAAAAATCTATTCTAATATAAATATTTTATTATTTCTCATAATCTCTTATTTCTTACTATATAATTAAAGTCGAAAATCTATTTATTAAAAGAGATATTCTCACTAGAGCGCCTTTTGCGAGGAAGCTGAAGAATCCCCCTTTCTCACATGATCTGATCCTTTCTTATCCCTTACCTTAGGTGTGGTGAGAAATGATATCCTTTTCTTTTACGTGTCTGACTATTTCTCTTCTATTCTCTTTTCCATTTTTATTTTTTTGTGTCCACCTTCCTTCTGATATTTTTCTCTCTCTTTGTATCCTATTTGTCCTAATTTCTCTTTATCTTTTAGTAAAGGTCCTTTGATGATTGGGCTGATTTATTAAGATATTTTATCCTCGACACTAATGGTTTGGCAAATTAGGTTTATAAGCTTTCATTCTGTGCGTCTCGTTTATTTCCCAATTCCCTCGGGCCTACGTGTGATTGCTGAGCCAAGCTACGTACGGTATCCTTCCTACTTGAACAAGCCAAGGCGTTTTTCATTACATTTTTCATTAGGCGAGGTTTGAAAAAGTGAGATGATACTAGATAATTTTATGTGAAAGTTGAATATTAAATAAAATATTATTAAAATATTATTTTTAATAATATTATTATTTTAAAATTTTAAAAAATTGAATTATCTATTATATTTTGTGTAAAAATTTAAGAAAGTTGTAATGATGAGATGAGATGAAACACTTTTACTATTCAAACATGACCAAATTACCTGTAAATGAACCGAGACAAGCGCTTATATATATATATATATATATATATATATAAATATAAGTGACAATAATTTTATTTATCATCTCATACATTACGCATCAATATGTAATTTATCATTTTTATCATTATATTTAAGCACATATATCAATGTATATATTTAAATATAAAGATAAAAATGACAAATCACATATTAGTATGTAGTGTAAGATTGATAAATAGAGTTTTTCTTTTGAAAATCCTTTAAAAAATGTGACACCTACTATGAAAAAATTGAATTTTTTGCTAATTTTTTATTTAAAATAACTGTACAAATTTGCACAGAAGAAATTATTTTCTTATATTATATTATATATATATATACATCTTCAAAACATGAATGCCATATCAAATCAATATACGTTGATCTTGTAGTACCATGCTACTTCAACACGTACCAATATTATACGTTCATCATCGTAGTAGTTAAAAGGTAAATGTTTTTTTTTTTTTTTTTTTTTTTTTTTTTTTTTTTAAGTTGGTTAAGTTAATTTGGGCTAGATTTGCAGAGCGTGGCAGAACCAAAAATTAATGAAACCACTAGGGGTATGTAGTCGTTCCATAGAGAGCTAGTTCCCTAAATAATATTGCAACTATATATCAAGCTACTTGGTATCGGACCGGCCTGCACCTTGATCTGAACTGATCTTTAAATTTTATTAATAATGTACGCTAGCAACCTAGCTAAACGTATTCAAAACAAGTTTCGGTCTGGTTTCGACTATTAATAATTGGTATCCGATCGAGCACTTCTTAGGCTCTTTAAATTTTGGAGAAATTACATTAATTGGCATTCCAATTATCATACATTTTACAAAATTGTGTTGTCGAAAATATTATTCTTGAGCTATTGCACCCTCAAATTATCACCTTTTTTTTTTTTAATCAAATAGCATACTGCATGCGCGCATCATGTATACGTGTTCAATTATGGTCGATCGATCGACCATATATAGGAAACACGATATCGTTAATATCAACAAAAAATAGGAAAAACTAGTATACGTAGATCGACTAGCTTTAAATTATTCTGTCAACGACGTCGGAAAATAAGAGCAAGTAGCTGATCAAAGAAAAATTGAGAGAAGGAAAAAGAATGGGAGGAAGATCTAATATAATTTGTTTGGACTTTGGAGAAGGTGACAGAAGGCCGGCCGGGGAGGTTTTGGAGAAGTCATGCATCTTGCATATATGGGTGAGCTTTGCCAAATGGGTTGATGCGTGGGATTTAGCCATTTTTGGTGTAGAGATGTGGTTTCGGTGAGATCTCTCTCTCCGCTTAACTCATTATTAGTTAAGGGCCGGGCGTTTTGAATGAGCATTTTAATTAGCTAAGAACAGATTTCCAATGCTAGCTATATCTAAGTTTTATAATCTATTTTAGTTAATCAAACCTAGCTACTTGAATTATTTTAGCTAGCTAGCTAAATGACTACTTTTGCAATGCACGTACTATACATCAATTTCATATCTTTCAAAATTTTCAAATATCTGGCGCACCTAGCAGCCAGTCTCACATTCTAATTAAAGGCTCGCGGGGTTGCAATATGCAGTCTATCCACACTCAAAAATGATAAAAGTAATTAAGCTAGATAAAATATAAATAAAATGGATATATTATGAAAATATTTCCATAATATACTCTTTTTTTTCTCACACATTAAGACTTCTAAAACAATGATGCGCGCAGGGCATGTACTTGATGCATGCAATATCGGAGGCGCCAAACAAATAGCATGAAATATAACAATTAATGCATGATGGGGGCTACAGAAAGAAAATAATGGAAAAAGTAAAGAAGGGAGACACAGAGACAAACAAACAATTAAAACAAAAAACTATGTCGCAAAAAAAAAAAAAAAAACAAAAAACTAGATATCTAGATCAATAAATCTTTCCAACCTCCCAACACTCCACACTCCATCTTTTTAAAAAAAAAATTTTTAATTTTTTTTATTAAATAATTTTTATATGAATAGTGAATAAAAAATTTGAAATAGTTAAAAAAAAATAAATTCAAAAAAAAGTTTTAAAAAAATATTAAAAAATATTAAAAAATGTGGAATGTAGAGTGTGGATGAATAGTAGGAGGTTGTGTAGCAAAACTCATTGAAATGCATTAATTTACATTTGATTAGCAATTTTTTTGCATCTATCACATTGCAGTTATAAGGAATTAATATATATATATATATATATATATATATATATATATATATATAGATAGATAGATAGATGGCTTCAGGGTATGCTCTTTCAGAGTCAGTCCAGAATTGGTCGTATTTTCCAGCTTGTAACAGTTGGGCTGAAAACCAAAAGTCCAAAAAGAACGTGAAAATACGACATATAATATGATGATTCATGCACCAATCAATGAGGGCCAGCAAAGGAGGTTGAGAACAGTAAATGCTAGCTTCTGAATTTTGCATTGAGTACTGGGTAGATTTTAACCTTGTCTTCTATCTTATCCGACAACTCATACCTTTTGTACTTTTGCAACCAAAATTTCATTGCCATCATTTTGTATTGTGGATCAAGTACAAAAGCAACATATATCATCAAGTTAAACCTATTTGTACTACTCCAATACTTGTCATACTTACTTCTCATATTTATGCCTATAATACTAGTGATAATATCACTACTCAAGCACATATCATTTAATGTATCTTCAATTGTGTAGAGTTGCTCAAAATATACATTAGCTGTCACATACAAAGAACCAGAAATGCTCAATGTAACATCGTAAAAAATTTTCAGCAACTCTACAAAAATTCGTGCATTTTTCCAATCATCACTAGTGGGGTGCACAAATTGTTCATCTACAAAAACATATTGTTCAAATGCTTGTTTATATTTTTTAGTGATACTCAACATCAAATATGTGGAGTTCCATCTAGTAGGAACATCCAAGCAAATTATTTTCTCATTGATCTTTTCCTTTGCCGCACAAGCCCTAAACTTGGCAAATCTTGAATGTGAAGATTTCACATACCTGACGGCATCCCTAATCTTTGTTACAAATTCATAAACATCTTTCAAGCCGTTCATAACAATCAGATTCAATATATGGGCAGCAAACCGCATATGAAGAAATTAACCACCCAATATAGTACAATCATTGTCTTTTATTCTCCTCTTCATGTAATCAACAACATCATTTGAGGAGGCATTGTCAACTGTAATGGTCAAAATTTTATCAACACCTCATTCATGCAATCCCAAGTTTAACACCCTTCCAATAGTTTCACCTCTATGGTTGAGAATTGGGCAAAATTTAAGTATTTTTTTATACAATTTTCAATTGCAATCAATAAAATGTGCAGTAATGCACATGTAATTCATATTTTGTACCGACGTCCAAGTATCGGTTGTAAGACAAATTCTTTGACCATCCAACAATTTCTTTAATTGTATCTTCTTTTCATTATATAGCTTAATACAATCCCTTTTTAAAGAGATTCGGGAATGCAAAGTAAATCGAGACTCTAAATCCATCACGAACTCAACAAACCCTTCATGCTCTACTAGTCTAAAAGGTAATTCACATCTAATAAAAAACTTAGCGGTTGACACCCTAAGTTTTTCTGCATCATATTTCACTATACCTTGTGGGCTACACATTCTTCCCTCCACATCCCTCTTAACACTAGATTGACTTTTTCCAACTCATTTACGTCTAAGAGGGGGAGTTTCAAATGCTTTCTGGAGGTGGTGTATCATAGATGAAGTGTCATTCTTGTAATGACAACTATATAGCTTAGCGCAATAATTACACTGAGTTTTTGGGTTATCATGGTCAATAAGTTGCACTTTAGTAAAGTGTTCCCAAACTACCGATTGGTTACTATGTGTTTTTTTTTTAATTTCTTGGGTAAAGGTGGGATGGAACAAGTAGGTTGTTGTGTATATGTGGATGAAGGGGTTGAAAGACTCTCATGCTCCTCCACATCCACTGGAATAGACAAGGAGTCACCACCAACCCCTTGGGTTGTACCGACATTACAACTCACAGAATCTTCTTCCATCTGTTATTGAGTAATATAAACCACCAAACACAATATAATAAATAATCAAATACTAATAATCAAATATAACAAAATAAATAAGCAAACACACAGATTATGCAAACATATAAAGAAACACACATGCAGAACCTGCAGGCACCATGGCAATGCCATTTGCAGTTCCAAATCATTTGGTCCAAATGATCGAGCCCCACAAAGGGCAGGCATGAATTAAGTAGGGGAGTGGTTCCTAGGGACACCCTACCTAGCTAGTCTAGCTATATTAATTCATGAGCTGTGTTGGGTAGAAATTAGACCCAAAACAAAAGCTTATAAATATTAATCTTTTTGACATATCATCACATAAAATAAATGTTGGCTAACGTCGGTAATATGAACAAAGGAAATGTTTTGAAAATTATATACATAATGGATTGCAGGTAGATAGCTTCAGTTACATTGAAGTTTATATTTATAGATCATGAGAATAAATAAAAGATAAAAATAATATTTAAATGAAGTAGATAAATATCTAAGGACTGAGATCATCATGTATGGTGTTTGATCTGCAAGTGATTTACTCCTAAACAAGATATTGGTCTATATATCGGTTGTCGGCTTAAGGGAAGGGTCAAAGAAGGCCAGTAAATGGTTTCATTGGACATTTCTTATTCTCAGTACTCATGTTTTCTATATAAAGTCCCGTCCATTTACCACAGGTAATATTCAAAGCTGCAGATTATATAAAGTCTCGTCCATTACCACAGGTAATAACATACTGACTTTTCTTCTTTATGAATTACCAACCAAAGAGTACAGAGATTAAAGGATCAATATTTTAAACTCTGGCATTTTATGGTTCATTATTTGGCAAAAACAGAATAGTCTCAACTTTGGTCATATCATTTTGGTCAATAACCTTTTAAGTGGGGATTAAGCATATCATTTTGGTCAATAACAGAACAGTCCCATAGTCCATGATATACATAATACCCATGTTTGTTACTTAACAGTAGTTTTGTGGCTTGAAATGGTTTTGGTAAATAAATAAATAAATAAAACCTCAATGTTTTTGTCGAGTTCTTTCTATTCTTATAGGGAAATGTCCTTTTTTTTCTTCTAAGTTGGGGGAAATAAACAGTGTGTGAAAGGTATTGGTGCTAACAATTAAGGCATTAAAGAAAAATTGAAAGTCGGCATCTCCTTACAGGAACCCAAATCACTGAACCAAACAAGCAAAGCCAAACTCAGAATCTTCAACAAAATCAAGCTATTTCGGCCACGAAAACAAAAGCAATTGACGAAAGAACTCAAGAAAGTCTTACATGCGAGTTTGGACGACATTACAGACCCTAAACCTCTCGGTGCTGCTGTGCCTAAGTGAGACGAGAGAGAGAGAGAGTCCAAAGAGAGAGGGGCACATATGAGATGATAGAGAGAGAGGTTGAGAGTCTGAGAGTTGAGAGCTGCGGCGCAAGGGAGAATGAGACTCGGGAATGAAGACGAAGTCCAAGGGAGAGAAACCTAGAAAATGTTTCTGTTTAACTGCGTCATTTGATAGTTAAATATTTTTTAAAAAAAAAATCCGGGTTCCGGGTTTCAAATCCGAGTACCGGGAATAAAATCTTGTACTCAGTCCGGGTGGACCTGAGTTTAGTCATGCGGGTACCGGCCCAGATTTAATTCGGGTCGGAACCCTTAACTGGAACCTAGTTATCCAGGTTCCAGACCAGGCCAAGAAAAAACTCGACTCAGATGAACAATCTTACACTAAACACTTTAACTCCCACAAAATCAACACATGGATCCCTGCTATTAAACTTTGTCAAGTTTCTCAAAGAAGTTGAAAGTTCAACAAAAAAAAAAAACCTGAATATGATAAAAGTAGTAATCATATAGATATATCATCAATTAGTTTTTTTTTTTAAATGGAGCCTGGATACTTCATTTTTTTTTTTTTTTTTTGAGGAATCTTTCCTTTTTGTGCCAGCGGCACGGTCTGAGTGAAGAGAAAAAAAAAAGGATTTCTTATGTTATTGTGTTGAAGGCTGGAAAAGGCACCCCCTCCATACGGGCTACACATCTCGCCCTCTAAATAGATTACGTAAATCCCATAAAACGTAGATTATTATAAAATGAAAAAAGATTGAGCCAATATTAAACGAAGTAAAAACATGATCCTTGGAATTATGTATTTGCCGGCACCCTTCTACGTACATGACCAAATTGATTGTTGAGATCGAGGGCAGGTAACCGACCCACATGGTTGGACTAAGCTTTCATCCTCGTCATGTACCGGTATGCATGGATATCATGAAACATTTTGTGCTTCTTTTTGTTTTTTTTGGGTAGTGAATTAATTAAGTCAGAGATCACCTCAGAAGTCGCGCCTACGTAGTTGGAGACTTGATCTGAGGAATTCATTAAGTATGATCTGTCGGCCCATCTAGAATAACAGTTCTCAACTACTACGTACCTGCGTATATATGATCGATCTAGGATAATAATTTATCTGGATCAGATTAATTCATTTCATTTCAGATTAATTAATTCAAATATTGGCATTGTTAATATTAAAAAATTAAAAATTCTACTCAACCTCCTACTATTCACACCACACTCCACACTCCATCTTTTTTTTAATTTTTTTTTTAATTTAGTTAAATGTTCTTCTTCTTCTTCTTTCTTCTTCTTTCTTTTCTTTTCTTTTCTTTCTTTCTTTCTTTCTTTCTTTTTTTTAACAAAACGCTGGTAAAGTTAATTTGGGCTAGATTTGTAGCGCGCGGCAGAACCAAAAATTAATGAAACCACTAGAGGTACCACGTAGTCGTTCCATAGACAGCTAGTATTAATTCCCTAAATAATTTTGCAACTATCAAGCTACTTGGTATCGGACCACCTTGATCTGAACTGATATTTAAATTTTATTATTAATGTAAGCTAGCAACCTAAACATATTCAAAACTAGTTTCGGCCTGGTTTTGACTGTACGTTTGGTATCCGATTGAGCACTTCTTAGGCTCTTTAAATTTTGGAGAAATTACATTAATTGGCATTCCAATTGTCATACATTTTACAAAATTGTGTTGTTGAAAATATTATTCTTGAGCTATTGCACCCTCAAATTATCACCTTTTTTTAATCAAATAGCATACTGCATCATGTACGTGCGTGTTCAATTGTGGTCGTTATTCTGTCAACGACGTCGGAAAATAAGAGCAAGATCAAAGAAAAAAGAGAAGGAAAAAAAAAGGGAGGAAGAATATAATTCGTTTGGACTTTGGAGAAGGTGACATGAGAAGTAGGCCGGCCGGGCCGGAGGTTTTGGAGAAGTCATGCATCTTGTGTGAGTTTTGCCAAATGGGTTGATGCGTGGGATTTTGCCATTTTTGGTGTAGATCGAGATGAGGTTTCGGTGAGATCTCTCTCTCTCTCCACTTAACTCATTTTAATTAGTTAAGGGCGTGTTTTGAATGAGCATTTTAATTAGCTACGAACATGATCTCCAATGCTATATCTAAGTTTTTATGATCTATTTTAGTTAATCAAACCTAATTGAATTATTTTAGCTAGCTAGCTAAATGACTACTTTTGCAATGTACGCACTATATATATAATATACATCAATTTCATATCTTTCAAAATCTTCAAATGTCTGGCGCACCTAGCAGCTAGTCTCACATTCTAATTAATGGGGTTGCAATATGCAGTCTCTCCACACTCAAAATATAAAAGTAAGCTAGATAAAAAATTAAATAAAATGAATATATTATGAAAATATTTCCATAATATACTTTTTTTTTCTCACAGAGTGTAAAACAATGATGCGCGCAGGGCATGTACTTGATGCATGCAATATCGGAGGCGCCAAACAAATAGCCAGAAATATAACATGAATTAATGCATGGGGCTAGTGAAAAGAAAATAATGGTAAAAGTAAAGAAGGGAGACAGAGAGACAACCAAGAATTAAAACAAAAAACTAGATATATAGATATTGAACGGTGCGTTCAAGTACTTCGATCAACGTCCTAGCCTACAAGTGGTGAACTAGCTACTGCGATTGAAATGCATTAATTTACATTTGATTAGCTATTTTTTTGCATATATATATATATATGGATGGATAGATAGATAGATGGCTGCAGGGAATGCTCTTCCAGAGTCAGTACAGAATTAGTCGTATTTTCCAGCTCGTAACAGTTGGGCTGAAAACCAAAAGTCCAAGTTTCAAAAAAAAAAAAAAAACCAAAAGTCCAAAAAGAACGTGAAAATACGACATATAATACGATGTCATACACCAATCAATGAAGGCCAGCAAAGGAGGTTGAGAACAGTTAATGCTTTGGAATTTTGTATTGAGTACTGAGTAAATATATATTGATGATCAGGATCTATATATCTAGCTACCTGTGAGGGGTCGGCTCTGCATGTGGGGAAGGGGATCTGACTCAAATTAATGGGGTGGCAACATTATTAATTAATTAAAGAATGACACGCACTTTTACATGCATCTTCTTACTTATCTTTGACTAGCTAGATGCTTGAGTACTGGCAACTAATTACTGCGCGCCCGAACCTCTTTTTTTTTTATTTTTTTTAATGGAGGAGCTGAAGTTGGATTTGAATAGATAAGGTGAGATAAAATTAGATATTTTAAATAGTAATTAAATAAAATATTATTAAAATATATTTTTTAGTATTATTTTTATTTAAAAATTTAAAAAAATAAATTTTTTATAAAATTTAAAAAAATTATAATAATTAAAATAAGATGAAATAAAAGTATCATATATTCAACTGAGCCTTAAAGTAGTTACATAAGTATTATATATATATATATATAGCGGCGGAACAGCAACTTTTATGTGGGGCGAAATTCTTTATTATGTCACACGTTTATATAAAATTAAAAAACTAAAAAAAATATAAAAATATAACTATATATAAAATTATATTTCAATAATTTATTATATAAATAGAAATAAAATTCTATAAAATACAACTTAATATATGTTTCAAATTTTTGAGGATATTATTTCATAGAATAACATTAATTCATTATTTTTTTTATATAATGAAAAATTTAGAATTTATTTTTTCATAAAAACTATCAAGTAATCTTCTATAAGTTCATTTTTCATTCTAATATGTAATTTGCTAGTTTATCAAGTTTCATGTAAAATCTATATATTTTCGTGTTACACTAAGCATATAATGCTATAATTGAGACTTTAAATAATTTTTTTTTTTTAACTCATGAATGAAGTTTAGAGGATAAAACTTCTAAACTATTTTTCATGTAAATCATCAACTTTAAAATGATTTTTCTTGTATTTTCACTTTGGATTCCATATTAATAAGTTTAATATTGTATAACAAAAAAATTTGAGATCCATATTAATAAGTTTATTATTTTTCTTAAACTTAGTTTTAATTTAATTTTGGTGAGGCCACATCCTTAAAAATAAATAATATATAGAAATTATAAAAAAAAATTGGAACTATAGAAAAAAAAAATTGGAGAAAGACATTTCTAAATATATTGAAATTTTAGAATTTTTTTTTTAAAATATGGGGATTGAAAATTTTTTTATGGGACCATTTGCTATATTTATAAAATTATAAATAAAATATAGGATATATTTTAAATATTTTAAAAGTTTTTTTGTTTTGGAGGGGGGGTGGGGGGAGAATGCCCCCGGTCATAGCGTAGGTCTGCCGACGTTGTGTATATATATATATGTGAGGCCTTAATTAGATGATGAATATTGCAAGGCAAAGAAAGTAGTGAAGAAAGTATGGCTTCTAAACCAGGAGTTCTCACCAACTGGCCATGGACGCCTCTTGGAAGCTTTAAGGTACTGTCCTTAGCTTCTCTCTCTCTCTCTCTCACACACACACAGATCCACATACAGATCACGGATATGTGAGCCCACATGCATCCACCCTTATGGCGCAGTTCGTAAATTAATTGCGTGTTGGTTTTTATTCCAATATCCATAAAGAAGCTGGTGTACTACTAAGAATCGACCAGATACGATAATAAGTAGGATGAGCAGTGTTTTGCAAACTTTCTTGAAATTGCATGCTATACCGGCGGCCGGACATGACTAGTTTCTCAACGATGTTTGGTTCTTTAACGGTGCATTAATCAATTGTTACTCTTCGATCGTAAAGGTAGTAGTACTGTATCAAACGCAAGTTACCTTTGTTTCGAGCTGAACAGTTTTAGCTGGGAACCTGTAAAATTTGATCAAATCTATTTTTTGTACGTGCGCTTGTCTAGCTCCCATTTAAATTGTCGAATGCCTTAATTTTCGTGCACTATCATGTGATCAATCAGTAGTACTTTTCCTTCACAAGTTCATCTTTTTGCAATTATATTTTCAATTTTTTCCCTCATAGCACTTATGATGAGTCCAAAAAGCAAAAACAACAAAAGGGTCATAGAGGGACCGATCATGTCGTTGTCTGCTCGATTTTTGTTTTTTTTTCTTCTTTGGGGACTGAAGTTGTATTCTCGGTCGAACTCAAAATTAAGGAAAGAAAGAAAGAAAAAGGTCAAAATATATATTGATCAAGCTTACGTGTACTTATAATAAGATGACCGAGAATGAACAAAATAAATGAAGAATTAATCAACGGTACTGTTCACAAGCTATTTATTGAACATATATATAATATTATATTAACGAACGTACAAGCTTATAATAAATTATTAGGAAAAAAATTACATCCGTACGTAAAAAGATCTGAAAAATATATATAGGCATATAGCTTCATGCATGCTCTTATATATATATATATATATATATATATATATATATATATATATATATATAATATTAATCTCTAATTATTATTGTTTCACCGATCGATCGGCAGCTAGCTAGCTTATTAATTATTGCTGCTTGAATTATTTTTGATTCATTTAATATTGTTGATGATGATCAGTACCTGATCCTGGCTCCTTGGGCTATTAATGGCACATACTTATTTGTAAGCATGGAGAAGAGCGAAAGGGACCTTTCCTACTTCCTCATATTCCCTTTACTACTATGGAGGATGCTTCACAACCAGATATGGATTAGCCTCTCTCGTTACTGGACTGCTAAAGCTGGCAACCGCTCCATCGTCGACAAAGGCCTCGAATTCGATCAAATCGACAGAGAAAGCCATTGGTCTGTAATTAATAATATATATTATTCATATATATATTAATAATTAATTGGTACGTCTTAATTAATTAATTAATTAATTTGCAGGGATGATCAAATATTGTTCAATGGAATACTGATGTACCTAGCGTATAAAAGCAAGACATTAGATCCCTCACACTTGCCTGTGTGGAGGACAGATGGAGTAATATTGACAATTCTGCTACATGCTGGTCCGGTTGAGTTTCTCTACTACTGGCTTCACAGAGCACTCCACCACCATTTCCTTTATTCTCGCTACCATTCTCATCACCATTCCTCCATTGTCACCCAGCCTATTACTTGTAAGTACTCGAACTAGTACTACTACTTGTAGTACGTACGATCAACTCCTCTCCTTTTCAAAATTTTTATAGGTTGAGAAATGCTTAATTTGACTCTAAAATAATTTTATAAATTGACGTAATTTGACGTAGAACGTAAAATTGTAAAATTATTTTTATTATAAAATATATCTAATATATCGAAAAAAATTATAATAATTTATAAATTTATTTTTATAAAATATTTTTATGATTGTAATATTTCTTTTATAAATTCTATCGGCTGTCGGCCTAATTAATGTATGCATCCAATCCTTAAAGTATGTATTTAATCAAAAATTTTACTCAACCTCCTACTATTCACACTACACTCCACACTCCATCTTTTTTTTAATTTTTTTTATCAAATATATTTTTATATGAATAGTGAATAAAAAATTATAAATAGTTTAAAAAAAAAATTCAAAATTTTTTTTTTTAAAAATATTAAAAAGTGTGGAGTGTGGGGAAGATGAATAGCAAAACCCGTATTTAATAGCGTCAACTACCAACGATTTTCGAAATGGAAAGAGACTAGTGATGCACATGTTTTTTTATTCCTAAAATATAAAGCTCCCTATATTGGAAAACAAATGAAGGATTATTTTCAAGGTAGAACCGTACGTAAAAACAAGAAGTTTAATTCGTATATACAGCTAATTATCTAATTATTATTTTTATTGATCAATGCATGCATGAACTGAAAATTGTAAAGACTCAAAAAATTAATTATATATACATATCATGATGATTCAGTTTTTCTAACTAGAAGAAATTAATGATCTAAAACTTTATTTAAATTCTCAGAATTTTTAATTATAGTATTTCTAGATCTATGTTTTTTGGTTATCTTATACATGATGATGCATGGGTTAAGACTATCGGTTGGTGTTAGAGTAATTAGGGAATTTTTCTAAAAAAATTAGCGCTTCCACTAGCTACTCTTTTTGTTTTGTGAAAAGAGATAAATGATCTAAACAATAAAAACAGAAGGAAATGATCGTATGTTTCATGGATTTGTTCCTTTGACAACTGATCATGTATTTATTTATTTATTTTTATTTTTGCTAGTTAATGGTTTATAAGGAATTGATTATTAGTGTATTTGTATTTTTTTTTAATTTTTTAAAAATATTTAATGATATTTAAGAAAATAGAAAAAAAAAAACAAAGTATAATTTACTCTAGCTAGACTAGGCCAGGCACACCGGCGGCATGCTAGTACCGTCCAAAACAGAATAAAATGATACAATAAATGCTTCCTAATTAACGGGACCCTATATATATATATATATATATATAATCTGTCTTATTCGCCATTACAGTAGTTTTTTTTGGCAAACCCAATCCCCCCCCCCCCCAAAAAAAAAACGACACATTTTCATGTACCAAGCAGTACTAAATTCCAATTTCAGCTTTTGTATACAATATACAATATCAAATAATATTAATGTAAAAACAATTCAAATATAAAATAATATTGTAAAAAAAATTCCCAAAAGGTTGAAGATGACTCGAGGATTAGCAACTAATTATTATTGCGTGCTTGTGTGTACGTGACTCCTAAAACCAATCAAACAATCTATGCATATTTTTCTTTATTTATTTTTCATGTATAAATAAATCATTTAAAAATTTTATGTATAAGTTGAGATCAAGGATATTACACCATGTTATTATTATTTTAGTTTTATCTGTTATAGATTGACAATTAATTAATTGATCAGTAATAAATATTTCTTAATCTATGGCAGCTGTCATTCATCCGTTTGCCGAACACATAGTGTACTACATGCTGTTTGCAATACCAATGGTGACGGCAATGGTTAGCAGGACTGGCTCAATAGCATCCATCGCAGGTTATATCACGTATATTGATTTCATGAACAACCTGGGTCACTGCAACTTCGAACTCATTCCTAAGTCTCTCTTCTCCCTCTTTCCCCCGCTCAAGTTCCTCATGTACACCCCCTCGTAAGTCCTCATCATGATCTCTACCCCCGCCCAATGCATTTTTCATTTCAACCGATCGATCGAGAATTTGAAGCGTAAAATGTGTTTAGACGAAGAGCTGACAATACTATATATTCTCATGTCGTGTATCATTCATTAACGATGGGTTTTTCTGTACGCATGCACAGGTTTCACTCCCTGCATCATACACAGTTTCGTACAAATTACTCGCTTTTCATGCCATTCTACGATTACCTATATGGAACCATGGACAAGTCTACCGACATACTATACGAAACTTCACTGAAAAGGGAAGCAAAGTCGCCGGAAGTAGTGCATCTAATGCATCTAACCACGCCGGAGTCCATCTATCATCTCCGCCTGGGGTTTGCCTCATTTTCCTCGAGGCCTTTCACCTCAAAGTGGTACCTGTGGTTGATTTGGCCGGTGACATGGTGGTCCATGATGTTAACTTGGTTATATGGCCGTACCTTCGTAGTCGAGAGACACCGTTTTGATAAACTCAGTCTACAGACTTGGGTCATACCAAAATACAGTCTGCAAGTAAGAATGATTTTTTTTTTCGGTTCAATCTGCTCATGAGCATACCCTGATAGATGTATATGTGATTTATGTCTTCGTTATTGCTTATAATTGGTGTGTTGCAGTACTTTCTGGAATGGCAAAAGGAGTCTATCAATAACTTAATTGAGGAAGCCATATTGGAAGCAGAGGAAAGAGGTGCTAAAGTTTTAAGCCTAGGTCTCTTGAATCAGGCAAGTAATACTTTGAATAATGCTGGATATAAAAGCTTGTGGATTTGTTTAGGTAGATTACATTTGTTTTTTGAAGAGTCCGCACGGGGTTTGGATGCCCTATGAAATTTGATTTAACTACTAACATATCACTGAGGCTAGTCATCATACGACCCATTTCAATTTGTGGAGAACTCTAAAGCTAAACCAAACCGTCAAATTTTTTTTTTTTTTTTTGTTTCTCGTCATTTTTTGGCTTTATTCGAAGCAGGGAGAGGAGCTTAATAGATATGGTGAGGTTTACATTAAGAAGCACCCTCAGCTAAACGTCAAGGTGGTGGATGGGAGTAGCCTGGCAGTTGCTGTTGTGCTAAACAGCATTCCCAAAGGAACAACCGAAGTGGTTCTTAGAGGCAAACTCACCAAGGTTGCTTATACTCTGGCGTTTACTTTATGCCAGAAGGGTATCCGGGTGAGTTTACCCTGTGATCATGGTGTGGATTCAATGGAAAATTTATGTTGGTCACATGATTTTGAGTGGCAAATCTCCTGCTGAAAATCTAATTCCGTTTTATCTTTTAACACGACTTCAGGTAGTTACATTACGTGAGGATGAGTATCTGAAGCTCAAAAAATCGTTCAACACCAAGTTTGAAAGTAATTTGGTCTTTTCAAAAAGTTATGCTGATCATGATCATCAGATGGTAAATCTAGGAATTTTCCCCTGTTTTCATCACTATCATTCATACTTCTAGTCATTTGACATGAATATATAATGTGTGTGTGTATATATATATATATATATATATAGCTACTCTCAAAAACCTACAAAAAGTAAAATCATCTTAATTTTTGTAGGCTTGGTTAGTGGGAGATGGATTGGACGAAGAAGAAGAGCTGAAGGCGTCGAAAGGAACATTATTTATTCCCTTCTCACAATTCCCACCAAAACAATTGCGCAAAGACTGTTCCTACCACAGCACACCAGCGATGGTGACTCCAAGATCTCTAGAGAATTTGCACTCTTGCGAGGTTAGCAGAGAATGGAAAAGATATTATTAGAAAACACAATAATTCACTTTGCACCAGTTCCTAATTATTAACATCTCATGATGCATGCATATAATGGACGGAACGACAGATATATAATGGTATATATAGTTATAGATTGCTTCCTTTTTATATGTATATATAGAGTGCTATAGTACTACTATTTTTCAGGAGAAACGAGCCAGGAAAAGGAGACAAAAACATAATATTTAGTTGCAGAAACCCCCAAATGATCTCATATACGTACAATATATATATATATATATATATATATATATATATATTTCTATATGTATCAATTCATACAAGTCATAAAACCTTTATTCGAACAGGCTTCATTCTTTCAAATGCAGTGCACCCACCATTTAAAATCCCAATTACTTGTGTCTGTCTTCCTTTTATTTTCTTGAGTTTATTTGTGTTTTCATTTCTATGACAGAATTGGCTGCCAAGAAGGGTGATGAGTGCATGGCGTGTAGCTGCTATTGTGCACGCATTAGAAGGATGGAATGAGCATGAGTGCGGTAACAAAGTTTGCAACATTGAGAAAGTTTGGGAAGCAAGTCTTCGACATGGATTTCAACCTTTGATATTCCAAACTCAATCCAATAAGCACTACTAGCTTACTAAAAAGTTTACATATATATATATATATATATATCTATATCTATATATGCAGATCATGATACATTAATGGGGTACACAATTTTCAACTTCCAGGAAGATATATTTCTTGGACAGGCTGATGTCATGAATCTTTAATTCGATGTTCCGGCCGTCTCAGTCCAAATACTATATATTTGATTTCCTTAATTAATGGATGCTATTTAATGTATATATGCAAGCTGCTTAATCTCATTATCGTCATCATATGGATTATAGACCAATATATGTTACGCTATTTAATGCACTTTATATGATTAAACTGGCTTTTGATCAATATGTGTACCAGAGAAAAATTTGTCTTGACCAAAATATATATCTATATATATAAACTGTCTTCTTAAATACTGCTTCTATAATCAGTATATATAAAGGTGGTTGTTGAGGCCTTCCTTAAATCATAGGCTCATTCAAATGCTAGGAGCGCGCGCCTCGTTCACAACAATTCAGTATATATAAAGGTGATCAAAGCTGTCTTGTTCCTCACTTTGTGTAGATATTGAAATTTTCAAAACAAAACCTAAACTGAAGGTTCGATCAACTTTTTGTGAAATTTTCTCGATGATCCAGTCTGGATTTCCGCTTGTACGTATCTATGAGGAACTCAATATTTTAATTTGTGACTTTTGGTCCAATTCTCAACTAGAGTACTTAATACTACTTTGTAGTACAACTCAATTAATTAATTAGACTAATAATTCTTGACAGTACTACTGAATATATAATATAAATTCAAAGATGTCTGCATGCATATTATCCTACGCATGATGCAATTGTCAAGTAATCTATATATTGTCTAACGAAGTCGGAACAAAAGGATTGAAAGAGACACTACGTAAAGTGGCTAGCAGCTCGATCTTATCATTATTCAGTAAGCATTAATGCATGCTGTATGAAATATATACACGGACAAATTTATTTTATGTGTTTATCTTTCTGGCTTTAATCTTAATTCTAGTATAAGTTTTGGGATATTCAACCCTATTCATCCAAAACCAAGGAAACGCCAAGCTGGTTGAGATCAGGTTTACATATTTTGTCAAGAAAAAAGTTCAAAATTGAAAGAAACTGATGGAGGAGACCGTGTTTGATCTGCCGATGAGGATTAACACTACAGACCTGATTTCTGCAGAGCGGGCACGTAGAATGGGACCGGAACCAGACATCGATGCAGTTGACATGGAAGCAGTGGTTGCATTTGGGCAATTTCCGGAACCTTTCCCCGTCCATTACCTCGTTAAGGCACACCACACAATATGAGAAGTCCTTGTTGCTGGGAATGGGATTGTGGTGGAAGGTGAACTTAGAGATCAGGTGATGATTGTGGCAGAAAATAATTAGGATGGTGCAGAGGATGAGAACGATCGCTATGCTGTTCCTGCAATATGTTAAACAGGTGACTGTGGAGTTGGCTATTTTGACCATCAATTCCATGTAATCTTCCATGGATTTTCACCAAACTTTCAATTCCCCCTCTCCTCTCTCTCTCTCTCTGTCTCTCTGTCTCTCTCTCTCGAACGTGGAAGATGAAGACGGTGCGTGTATTATTTTAAGCTTGCAGGAATTGGGTCGCAAAGTTTTATTATAATATTCTTTAGTAACTTCTAAGAAATCACGAGGGTACGTACAAAGGGGGAATCCCGATAATTTATTTATTTATTTTTAATATTACTATATGCGTCAGCCATGAGCATGTGGAATTCTAAGGGCGTCTTTCTCTTATGATCAAACATGCACAGATCACAGAGTGGAGATCTTGCAATCCCTTACCCCGAATTGCAAGAGTTGTAAATCCCACAACCCCTAGGCAGATGATCGGAGCAGCTACTCACATATCCGGCCCCCATCTGGTGATCCTCAATCCGGACAGGCCGGAGATTGTAGGGGTCCAGGGGATCTAAATTTCCCTTTTGATGTTATCGCCGCTCATTTTGTCTCGATTGTAGAGGTTTCATGCCAATCATTATCTAGTCAAAGTGGTAATTTCGTGCATAAATATTTGTAAGGGAGGTGAGGCGCGGAGTGTTTGTAGACATACAATGAAATCCGAGAAGTTATCGTCTGGGTTCCTACTCGATAATGTTATTTCGGCTAGTATTGGACTCGTCGATTACCTTCGGAGAGTTGAGTCTGATCTGGCCGCAAGGTTATTATTTGATAAAAAGATTTTATAAAAATTAATTTATAAATTAATATAATTTTATATGAAATATTAGATTTATTTTATAATAAAAATAATTTTATAATTTATTAAAATTATTTTTATAAAATCTCTTTATAGTTAAAATATTTCTCCATTCCATAAACGTGGGTTACCATTACTTTGCCAAAATAAATGAAAGAAGTTTATACAAAAAAAAATTGTAACGTACGTCATGATTATGGGAATGCTCACCAACCAACAAACAAATCAACCAGAAAAGTGGAACCCATTCCATGCCCGGCTTTCAAATACTTGTTTGTTTGAAGGAGCATAAAATAGATTCCCGGACTTGCACGACTGTTAATGCCTCAAATCTTCCCGTATGCACAATACTAAAGATAATGTTGCTTCAGGCGCTATGTTTATCGACTCTGGTATTTTGACGTATTGTAGAGGTTTTGGTTGCATAACCTATAAGTATAAGTTCTGTGGTTAAAACCTCGTGTAATTGTCCGATGGTAGAAACATGCTCAAGACAATTAAACGAGCAATCACTTGAACGCTTTTCTAATTGAAAAGCGTAAAAAAGAAAATGGAGTAAAATATCAACGTTCTTCACACTTAAAAGATCAAGAATCAACAATGCAACATATATATACATCGAAGGCTCACTATATATAAAAATAAATAAATAAATAAAATTAAAGGTGGCTAATATATATATATATATATATATATATTTTTTTTTAAGAGGTAAATTTTATTGATATGAATGAAATAGACAAAGCCTATCATGTACACATGAATACACAAGAGAATACCTAAATACATTATAGGATGTAGAAATTAAAACCAGAAAGTCATGAACATTGTTTCCATTAAGTACAATAGCTGAAAATCAAAGTAATAAAGTGTATAAAAAAAAGTTTTGAAGCTCTACCGTTGTACACCCCTTATATCTTCAAAGCACCGTGCATTCATTTCCAACGAAGTACAACACATAATGCACAATGGAATCATCTTTCAAGTCGCCACCACTTGGGGATAACCTTGAATCCCTTTCCAACAAGTGAGTACGTCAACTACCCTCAATGGCATTACCCAAACTACACCAACTCTTCTAAATATCTCATCCCATAGCACTCTTGTTACCTCATAATGCAATAATAAATGATCCACTAATTCACCATGTTTTTTGCACAAATAGTACCAATCCATCACAATGACTCTTTCTCAAATTATCTGTGGTCAAAATATGCCCAAGAGAAGCAGCTCATACGAAAAAAACTACTTTAGAAGGCATGCGAGACCTCCAAATACTCTTCCACGAAAAATAAGGTCGTATTACAAATTATTGGCGGCTAATAATAAATCAGCATATAATGTCTTAGGAAGCTTCTCCCAGTTACTTATATATAGTTGGTGTTGATTGAATGAAAACAGCTTCACCTGAGTATTGAAGCAAACAAATCCTCTGCAAATAAATCCTCAAGGCTGTTAGACGATAGCACTACAAGGAAGGAAGGTTTGGGAATATCATGCAGTACCTCACCTGCAGTAGAGAATATTTTGGCTATAACATAATGATGATGTGGTTGTCTATCATTAGTTCATTGTTGTATTATTTCTTTCTCTCTCATATATCACAAGTGTATAAATATACACCATTGTAAATAACAAAGGCAATGAAATGAAGAACAAAGTATTTTCATCTTTACTCTCTGCCTTTTAGTCTTTTTATCGAGCATTTGTGATGCAATCTTAGAAATAAGGTTCTAAAGCTTCCAAGAAGCAATCCACCATTGCCCACTCCTCCATTGAAGCCGAATATAAAGCCATTGCCAACACAACCTGTGAGATGCTTTGGCTTCAATCACTGCTTAGTGAACTTCATATCTTTCTTGTTGAACCACTCATTTTGTGGTGTGGCAACCTTAGTGCCACGTACCTGTACGTTAACCCTATTCTACACTCCGGCATGAAGCATGTGGCTTTAGATTATCAATTCGTTAGAGAACGAGTTGCTGCAAGTCCCTTCAGGTATCAATTGTTTCCAGCAAGGATCAACTCACTGACATCTTCACCAAGCCATTATCCACCCCTCGGTTCACAATCATGCGATCAAACCTCATTGTTTCTCAAGTGAGGCTTGCATCAAGGGGGGCTATTGAGGCAAACAAATCCTCTGCAAATAAATCCTCAAGTTCATTAGACGATAGCACTACAAGGAAGGAAAGTTTGGGAATATCATGCAGTAGCTCACCTGCAGCAGAGAATATTTTGGCTATAATATATAGAATGATGATGTGGCTATCTATCATTGGTTCATCGTTGTATTATTTATTTCTCTCTCATATATCACAAGTATATAAATATACACCATTGTAAAGAACAAAGACAATGAAATGAAGAACAGAGTATTTTCATCTTTACTCTTTGCTTTTTAGTCTTTTTATCGAGCATATGTGATGCAACCTTAGAAACAATTTTCTGAAGGTTCTTACATTGAGGACCATCAATGGATTCCCCGTTTCTCATTGCTTGAGATTAAAGATAGGCCATTAGAATCGAAGAACGTGAACAGTACCAAGAAAATGTACCTGCTCTCTGTTGATGAACTGCATTAGACACCCACCCATGGAAGCGTAGCATCTAACTGACAACTCTCATTATATTTCTGTGCTTCAACTTGTCAGCCATCATCCGCACATTTTGCCCAAGAAACAAAATAGCTGCTGCTGGTGCACGTCACGGTTGCTCATGTAACACTTGTATTTCAGCTCGTTAGTTCTACCTGTGCCGTGAAAGAACCTTGTACCTTCAAGATTATCACAAAGTACACTACAAACTAGCATTTATTAAAACTTTAGATTCTCACATTTACATGATTTGCAGGACAGAAGCAAAATCAGAACAATAGTTCTTGTCTTCTTGAGATGATGACTGAGTTTCAAAGTCATCCGCTACCAAATTCATTTGGCACCAAAACTACTTAAATTTCACCAATGATTTAACTAACCTTTTGTTGGTGAAATACACAAAAATAAACAAAAATATAATAAAAATTACAATAAAATTAAAATTAAAACAAAGCTAGTTTAGACTAAGGCACAAAAATATCATTCTTTTTAAAGAGATTCAAGCCATCTGCAATGTATAAAGACTCAAAATAATCGGTACAGCAAAACTCTTCTTGACTTGATTCCTCTAGGATAAAACAGCCCAATTGATCGTCGTATAGTCCGAACCAACTCTGTATAAGTAGTTGAGCTCAAAACTCCACAAAAAAAACACTTCTCTTTTACTTGGAATCTCTCTAACACAAAAAATATCAGATGAAATAGTATGAAATTTTTATGCACCACCTCTACTGATAACCAAAGTGCCTATTTATAGGCTAGTAAAACTTGCTCTGTAAAACGGCTCATGAGGCAACCGAAGAATTAAACTCCGCAAAGTTAACACACAAAATAATGATTTGAAATGGCTAAGCCTTAAAACAAAACTGTAAAAAATCATAATTAATCAAACGTTGAAAATACTTTCTCAAGTTAGAACTATTTTTTCATTAGTTAAAGGAAAGATAACGTATCTACATGAATTAAAGTCAAAGCTGTAAAACTAGCACCTCAATAGCCTTAAATGCAATGCATGCCTACTGAATGAAAACGTACAACACTAGATCAATCAAATTTATTACAAACAGCTTTCAAGATAATTACAAAATATATCAATATAAAAAATAAAAAAAAAATCTGCAACCGCATGCAAATAAAAATCTATATTAATGCTTTAACCCAAACGTTGCATTTAAAAAGATAGTCGTTACAAAATAAATTTTTATTAAAATGTAACAACAATCCCCCACTCATATTAATAAAAATATAAAGAGAGATTCTTAAGTTAAGATGGATTATTATGAAAGATCAAGGTGTGCTATGCATTAAACATTTATTTAGTGAAATAATAATCTTTACTCTAGAGTCAGTAGTGATCTCAGACTTAAACTATGACTGCTTAAGGGAAATAAAGAATTATTACTCACACATAGTAACCTAGGTGTTGACATGAGGTTTATTAATAAGCACATTACGGCCTTGTGCTCATCTCGATTTCATGAGTGTATTTGAGAATAAATCCAAATCTTATATAGAGCAGCCCCACTCTTACACTCACATAGGTGAAATCTGTCAAGGGTGCTCCTGTAATTCTTACACTCTACTCATAAGAGCTACAAATTTTCATTAAGAGTTTCTCCAAACACTCATCCTCCACAACATTACAGGATAAATGCACTCACACCATAGAAATGAGAAATAAAAAATAGTGCATTTCTTACGACCATCATATGATTCGTTTTTTCCATTGAACCCAGTTTTTAGGATCTCTAGTTTTCAGGTTGGCTATTCTCATACATGGCTCATAACTTTATGGGTTTTAATCTCATTTTCCTCGATGTAGATCATTTCTCTTGTCAAAATTTTGTTTAGTGAATCCACATTAATAACACCATAAAAAAAAAAAAAAATCTCACAGTACTATATTTTTCTTCTAAAGCATCTAGATTTACCGTTATTATAACGGTTTTGTATTCTACCAATTATAATAGTACTATCACAATGAATTAATTAATTTTTTCCATAAAAGAATAACTCTCAACTAATTTGCTTCTTTATTGAAGCCAAAGCAATTCAACTCCATAGTTGACTTAAGAAAAAAATACGGTAGCTTACCAAACGTTAAAGCAATAAGCAATAAAATCTTAAAACGGTTTATAGAAAAAAAATAATAATAATACATGCATCCAAATTCACCTCAGATAACTATATTAAAATTTGGACGTTAAAGGCTTTCGGTTATGACACTAACGCTAAAATTAATATCATATACATTTTAAACAACCAAACAGCAACAAATATAATAGAAGCATCCGATGTAAATACAAAATTGTTTGGGAAAATTTTCGCCCAACTTAAATGCACTGAACAAACATGAACGTACATTTAATATCAAAAAGTTAAAAATATTCGGCTTTACTCCAAAAAGCTTAGAGAAAAAAAACTTGAACAAAACGTTGGGGGCTAAATCTTTTTGAAAAAAAATATATTATCTTCTCAAAACTTAACCCCCACTAATTTTGGATTTTAAAAAGAAATTTTCTTTTCATAAAAAAAATACACCTTACTCAAAAATGCCTTTATTCCAATATGAAAAATTGGACTACAATTTTTTATTCTATATTTAAGAAAGATATAAGCATATGTGCCAAAATATTTAAGAAACATTCTCTGCTTTATTCTCAATATTCAATTTAAACATCCCATCACAAGCATAACTCTTGCTCACGAAAATCTCATTTTTTGCAATTACATATTGATCAGATTCCATAGTTTGTTTGAAACTCGTTTTGTTGAATAAAAAAACTTGACATCAAATTTTTCCTTATAGACAGTGTATAGAGTACATCTTTGAGCATCAATATACTTTCATAAGTGAATTTCAACTCAACCTCACCACTCCTAAGAATCTCGATTTTACTTGAATCACCAAAAATAATAGTCTTCTCTTCTTCAAATGAAGTAAAATTTTTGAACCAATTTTTATCATAGCAAACATGCCTATTGGCACCAGAATCTATCCACCACCCTTCAACAAATTAAACCATGTTAATGTTTGTGATCATTGCTACAAACGGTTCCTCAGTTATGTTAACTTGAGGATTATTTTCTCACTTTCAGAACTTAAAAATTCGAGCAAAGTGTCCAATTTTACCACAGACAAAACAAGCTTGATTTTGTGAACGGGGTCTTAGGTTCTTATCATTTTGGCTTTGAAAGCCCTTTTTGTGAGGTCTACTAAATTTTTTGAAATCTTTCCTTTGCGGCTTCAAATAACTATTTCTTGTATTTTGACCTTTAGACAAGTTACCATTTTCAGAAATTAAGTTTACATTTGTCGTGGAATCCTCATTACCATTTTGAAATACCAAATCATCTTGGCTTCTAGCTTCCTCCTCTATACGAATACATGTGATTAAGGTCTCCAAGGATGTCTCCTTTTGTTTGTAGCGCATTGACTTTTGAAACTCCTTCACGAAGGTGGTAGCTTGTCGATGATGCCACAAACAATTAGATTGTCTCCAATCTTGATGCCTTCAAATCTAACTTCAGTTACAACTATTTGAAAATTTTGCGCTTGCTCCGCAACGAATTTTTCATCTACCATTTGATATCGAAAGAAGCGACTTGTCACATATTTCTTCGCTCTAATTTCTTCCGTATCATATTTATTTTGTAAAGCTTTCCAAATTTTCTTTGCAGTGGTGTAAGTTGTATTATAGTAATCATAAAATTGATCCGCAAGAAAATTTAAAAGATAACATCGACAGTTATACTAATCTTTAGTATATTTTTCAATTTTTTCTTCGTGAGCTTTCACTTGTGCTTTTGTCATGTTCTCGGTAGTGATCTTGCTAGGATTATTTGCAGTGAGAACATAAGAAACGTTGAGAAGACTTAGATAGAAGAGCACAATGCACTTTGATCTTTTGAAATGAGCAACTTTGAAACGGAAGGGCATGTTAAGATCTCCAATGCTTTCCATGGATTTTTCATTTGTAGACTTCATGTCTGATTCTCTTTATAATTGTTGGTGAAATACACAAAAATAAACAATAATATAATAAAAGTACAATGAAATTGAAATTAAGACGAAACCAGTTTGGACTGAGGCACAAAAATATCACTCTCTTTAAGGAGATTCAAGCCCTCTGCAGTGTATAAAGTCTCAAAATAACCGATGCAGTAAAATTCTTCTTGACTTGCCTCCTCTAGGATACAATTGTCCAACTGATCGTCGTATAACCCGAATTGACTCTGCACAAGTGGTTGAGTTCAAAACTCCACAAAAAGAAACACCTCTTTTTTACTTGGAATCTCTCAAACACACAAAAAATATCAGATGAAATAGTATGAATTTGTTATGCACCACCTCTGACTGATAACCAAAGCACCTATTTAAAGGATAGTAAAATTTACTCTATGAAATAGCTCATGAAGTAACCGAAGAATTAAACTCCGCAAAGTTAACGTACAAAATAATGATTTGAAAAGGCTAAGCTAAGCCTTAAAACAAAACTGTAAAAAATCATAATCAATCAAACGTTGAGAATAATTTCTCAAGTTGGAGCTATTTTTTCGTCAGTTAAAAGAAAGATAACGTATCTACATGAATGAAAGTCAAAGCTGTAAAATTAGCACCTCAATAGCCTTAAATGCAATGCATGCCTACTGAATGAAAACACACAACACGAAATCAATCAAATTTATTACAAACAGCTTTCAAAATAATTACAAAATATATTAATATAAAAAAATCTGCAACGGCATGCAAATAAAAATCTATATTAATGCTTTAATCCAAACGTTGCATTTAAAAAGATAATCGTTTCAAAATAAATTTTTATTAAAATGTAACAACACCTTTCAATTATGCACCCATAAGGGTTCCAAAGAGAGAGTCTTCTCATTGTGGATGTGAGCAGCAGAAGTCCCAGGGGAAGGTGCATGCACAGTAATTGGGAGAACCCAGTCACTACCGTCTCTTCCCCCTATCAGAAGTGAGTGCTCGTATCTGGAGTCACGGAATTTTATAAAAGACATCAAGTTGAGAGCTGAATTACCTATTTTGAAGGTGTGTGTGACAAGTAAAAAAGTACTATTAACAATCTACCCAATCAGAGTCTCCATCCATCTCTTTCCAGAATATATCCATTTGGATGGTTGTAGAAGGAACAAACCCTGAAACATTGACAATATAAGTTTCTCAGGTTATCCTTTTAAATGCATACTAATCCACATCACTGTCATGTCCTTTTTTTTGTAAGTTCAGAAAAAATTATCAAGAACATATATTCCCCCACTTAATATAAAATTTATATAAAAAAAAGGCTTACTGCCATGCCTAACAAACTGTGAAGACATCAACACAGCCTGCACGCACTCTTTACAAACCTTATATAAAAAATGGAAATAAAATTCCCCTAAAAAAATGACCTCCTCATCTAAAAAAAGCAAAACCTTTTGAGTATGATGAGGAAGTATGACCCAAATATGTGAGCATATAGGGCACAAAGAGACAGCAAACTCGACTCTCTCTGTCTTTGTCAAGAGTGGAAATAAAATTCACAAAAAAAAAAAAATGAATTCATTTCTTATCTTAGAAAACCTTTTTGAGTCTGATGAGGATAGTATAACCTAATTATGTAAACATATAGGGCACAAAGAGTTGGAACGGCCTCTTGACACACCTAAAACTTGGGAATACTTGGGCAAGAGTATTCAAAAGGTCAAGTCACATCAATTGGCAGAGTTACATGCATACTCATTGTCCCCTGTGAATTCTAATACTATGGAAACTAAACTCTCATTTTTTAACAACTTTACATGCCCGATTACTCTTTTAAGGGAGATGAATCATCACATTCAATATTGCACAAATCCAACAATATGAATGTGGCAATTCAATAATTTCTTCTATACACGCAAAGAGAGTAACCCAAGTACACACAAAGTATACAAGAGCAACACTTGGAAATATAACAAAACTCAGCCCATTAAAAATAAGAGTAATGCTAGAGAGAAGCCACTATAGTAGTGCACACTTTGCACTCACTATGTGGCTTCTTCTCCTCCTCTCATTTTTCCTCTTATAATTTCAACTTTAAGCGATAGACAGTCTGGATGAAACCACATATTGTGTGCAAAAGTGGCTACTACAAACAGTAGCTTCTCCCAAGAATTTTTCTAAAAATAATAGGTGTCCTAGGGAACATATTATTGAAAAAAAGAAAGTTTTAAGCTCCTCAATCATCCATTCACGATTTTCAAAATCTATATCATTAATTTCTCTCCAAATACACCACACTAGGCAAAAATAGAGATCATCTTCCATACTCCTACAATTTGTGGATTACCATATAACCCTCTTGAACTTGTAAAAAAGTCTACTAGTCTTCAAGGCATAACCCAAACTAACGCCACTCGACCAAAAAAGTCATTCCAGAAGGCACTGACTATCTCACAATGAAGTAAAAGGTGGTCAACAAATTCCCCACTCTTATATGATTCAAGAGCTATAGCTATCATAAAAAAATTTAAACAAGGGAATTATATGATCTTATGATGGTATTTCATTTACTATGGTTTTTACCTTCTTTTCCCCATGGCCATTTCAAGGAGGGAAATAGGGCCAAGTCATATCGGACAACCAAGAATTCCCTTGGTGAATGATTTGCACACATGACCCAAATGCATGTGTATACTAAGCAGAGCAAAATAATGAAGAGCTTCCAACAAGATCTTCACTGTATATTACTTCCATTGATTAAAACAACTGCTTAAATTAACTTCACATTTTTCTATAAGTCATGCCACCTAGGTTTTTTGGCTTAATAAGTAGATAAACATTGCCCAAATGTATTGAGAATTATCACCATTGCTTAAAAGAGGAAGAATATTTGCTAGGATGTGCAGAAATGTAATAGGAATCCACAAGTTAACAATTTTCAAGCCTGAACTTTATTTATGTGATTCAAATTCTGATACAAGAATGGCGACATACACTTTGCAGTAAATGGAACTCAAAGAAGAACTCGCCATTGGTTTGATCTCCTTCCATCATTCCGGTGGTTGTTTGAGCAACCCATACTTGTAATGGAATGCGAGCTTCCTATATTGATTAAATTTCAGTAAATCTCTTAAAGTCACTGATCATGCTAAAAAGATTATTGAAAGACAACAAAAAGTCATAAAAAAAAAAAGGATCCTAGCTTCTTGGCCTTGGCACGAAGTAGTAAATTGTATCTACAATAGAAGCAGCGAGTAATATAGCAATGCATAATGCGAAAAAAATTAAGATAAAAATAAACATTTCTGCAACCACTAAACCAAGCTAACGGAAACTAAACAGTATAGGAAGATCTTTTCTGATTCTTTATGAGAGTGGCCGTTTTCCAGTATCAGCCATTGTCTAGAAAAGGTACTTTAAAGTAGTAGAAGTAGCGAATGCTAGCACCTTTGTATGAAGGTGGTATAATGTTTGGCAGCTTAGTTCGCTCCATATCTACATATAGCATTGAGTTTATACAGAATCAATTGGATTCAATCCAATTGAGAGGGAGAAGGAGGGATCGTCGCAGACTTGAGGGTTGGAGATCTCGACAGTGACGATGATTGGATCGTCGGGCCTGTAAACATTTTTGTTCGTTTGGTGTCAGGAACCCTAGGGAAGGAATGGGGATAAAGAGAAGAATTGATGAAGTGCAATAGGGGAACTGAGATGCAAACTGATGCAAAGTGGCTTTAGAAGTCTGGAGCTCAAGACGACGTTGTGGAGGTTCTTGAAGAAGCGCTGCGTTTTAACCAGGGAGGAACACACCGTTTCATTAAGGAGCAACTTGCTGTTTGGACTCTTTAATTGTAGTTTTGCATTCCTTTAAATAGTATGTCTTTTTGTAGGGAGTCTACCATTTTAGAGTCTATACTAAACGGTGCGTTTTATTTATTGTCATTTTACATTCTATTGCTGTAGGGCATTTTAGTTAATTCCTAGAGTTTGTTAGAAAGTGCAGAAGGGATCTGCATATATGAGGAATTCGGGAATGAAAAAAAAAGTTGTCTAGAATATTCTGAATATTTCTTCTGTAAGGAGGTTTAGGTTATCTCAAATAGCCTAGTGAATTTATAAATTTGTAGTTCATCTTCTTCTTTGGAATTTATTGTGTTGTTGTGTGCATGTACTGAATGTTTTTATATTTCCATAAAAGAAAGCTTAACAAGTGGTATCATCTGAGCATTTGATCCTAATGGCCGATGCAACACGTCCCAAACAGTAGAGTGAAGGTCTTCAATGACAGATTGATATTCTAGGTGAAGGTCTGCGTGAAGTGCGTGGGAACCAGCATACTACCAACACCAGAATGGACCAGTTGATGGATATGATGCGCACCTTGGCAGCCAATCAAAACACCAATGGCACTAGGGACCTGTAAGTCACAAATGATAAGGATCAAACTCATAATAGAGGGGGCTTTCAAAGGGAAATCAGATTAGATTTTCCTCATTTCAATTGGAAAAATCCATCGGGTTGGATATTTAAGGCATCCTAGTACTTTGAATATCACCAAACAACCCAAGCTCAATACTTATTAATTACTTCCTATCACATGGAGGGAGACGCTCTGGTGTGGTACTAGGATGCTCTTGACACAACCCAATTTAATAGCTAGGACACAATGGTTTGAGCCTTGTTGGTACGTTTTAGCCCAACAACTTATGACGATCTTATGGAGACTCTAATTCATCTTAAGCAAACTTCATCAGTAGCTATTTACAAGGCTCAGTTCGAGGCTCTATCCAATAGATTATTTACGTGGACTCTCCGACCATCATAAGCTGAGTTGTTTTCTCAGCAGATTGAGACAAAATCCAGTTACCCCTTCGTATGTTTAATCCTCTTAATTTAAATGCTGCTTTTGGTTTGGCTCAGATTCAAGAGGAATACATAAATAGTACTCGGAAACCCATTTAGTTGAACAATGAGAGGGGAATGGTGCTTACCGGTCATGGTTCTAACAATGCCAATATAAGAGGTTAAGGTAGCAGTAGGGGCAAAAAAATGAGAAAATTATAGCTGAATTGTTAGAAACAGGGGTAGTGAGACCCAGTAGCAATCCATTCTCTTCCCCTGTATTATTGGTTCGTAAGACAGATGGGAGTTAGTGCATGTGCGTCGACTATAGAGCCCTTAACCAAGAAACAATTAAAGAAAAATTTCCAATTTTGGTGATCAATGAATTGTTGGATGAGTTGTTTGGGTCGGTGGTATTCTCTAAATTGGATTTAAGATCCAGTTACCACCAGATAAGGGTAGTGCTTGAGGATGTAACAAAAAGGGCATTTAGAACTCATAAGGGCCACTATGTGTTCTTAGTCATGCCGTTTGGGTTGAATGCTCCATCAACCTTCCAATGATTGATGAATCATATCTTACATCCTTATTTGAAGAAGTTTTTACTAGTTTTTTTTTATGACATATTAGTGTACAGCAAGGGATGGAATGAGCATTTGGGGCATGTGGAGAAAGTGCTGGAAATTTTAAAAGAAAATCAGTTGTTTGCCAAACTTTCTAAATGTAATCTTAGAGTTCTGGAAGTGGACTATTTGGGGCATGTTATAAATGCCAAGGGAGTGATGGCCGATTCTAACAAGGTGAAGGCAATGTTAGAATGGCCAGTTCCAACAAGTGATAAGTCTTTAAGCGGCTTTTTGGGCCTCACGGGATATTATTGGAAGTTCATTAGGATTTACGGGACCATTGCTGCCTCACTTACTGATTTATTAAAAAAGAATACGTTTTTGCGGACGGATGAAGCCTTGAGGACTTTTAAGGAGTTGAAATCAGTAGTGACAAGTCTCCCAATCCTTAAGCTATCAGATTTTTCTAAGCCCTTCATTATAGAGTGCGATGCAAGTGGGAGGGTAATAAGGATAGTTCTAATGCAGTCGGGACAGCCTCTTGCATATTTGAGTAAGGAAATCAAGGGTAAAGCCCTTCTCTTATCCACATACGAGAAGGAACTTCTAGCCTTAGTTACTACTGTGAGGAAATGGAGGCCCTACATTTTAGGTCAGTCATTTGTCATTAAAACAAACCAGCAAGGTTTGAAACACCTGCAGGAACAAAGGGTCAGGATCGTGGCTCAACAAAAGTGGGTTAGCAAGTTGATGGGTTATGATTTTGTTATTATGTACAAAAAGGGAAGGGAAAACACTATGGTCAATGCCTTGTCGAGGAAGAAGGAAGGAAGTGAGTTAGTGGAAGGGTCTTTAGCCATGATTTCTTTTCATAACGGTGATTGGGTCATGGAATTGAAAGACAGTTATGCACACTCACCCGAGGTGCATGAGATATGTAAGAAACTACAGGAGGAAAGTGCATCCGTAAAGGGCTATTAAATGCAACAGGGTTTGATGCTGAGGAAGAGAAGAATTGTCATTGTGCCCGACTCCCCCTTCAAAAATAAGGTACTGCACTATATTCATGACCATCCTTATGGAGCGCATTCGGGTTATTTGAAAACATATCAATTTGCTAAGAGGGACTTTTCTTGGAGGGGAATGAAAAAGGATACAAAAAGATTGGTCCGAGAGTGCGACATATGTCAAAAAGTGAAGTATGAAACAACTCCATTTGCAGGGCTGTTACAACTCCTGTCCATGCCTCAACAATTTTGGACAGACATCTCTATGGATTTTATAGAGGGTCTGGCCATGTCCCAAGGTCAGAATGTGATATTTGTGGTAATTGACAAGTTTACCAAGTACAGTCATTTCATCCCTCTCTCGCACCCTTACACAACTTCTGTAGTAGTTACTCTTTTTATGAACCATGTTTTTAAATTGCATGGACTTCCTCGGACTATAGTCACTAACCGGGATCTGATGTTTGTTAGTACTTTTGGAAGGATTTTTTCTCATTGCAGGGAACGGGTCTTAATCACAGTTCTGCGTATCACCCGCAAACTGATGGTCAAACAGAGACCTTAAATAAATGTGTGAAAGCATATCTTAGATGTTATGCTAGAATGAAACTGCAAAGTTGGGCAAAGTGTTTACCTTTTTCAGAATTGTGGTACAATACTACTTATCACACAGCCACTAAAATAACCCCTTTTAAGGCTTTCTATAGCTACCCACCCCCACAATTATTGACCTATATTCCTGGAACCTCACCCAACAACTCAGTGGATCAAACTCTATGAACCAAACAACAAATCATGCAAATCCTAAAGGAAAACTTAGAATTATCCAAGGCTAGAATGAGAATTCATGCAGACAAACACATATCTAAAATGACTTTTAAAGTGGGAGATTAGGTGTACCTGAGGTTACAACCCTACTGCTAGAGCTCCATCACTGCACGCTGGAATCTCAAGCTCGCCCCTCGTTACTACAGGCCATTCCAGGTGGGGCAAAGAATCGGTCAGGTGGCTTATCATCTACGATTGCCGTCCATTTCAAGGATTCATCCAACCTTCCACGTCTCATGCCTCAAACGAAAGGTTGGAGATCAAATCCAGCCCCTGGCCACCCTACCCCCCATCAATCATCAAGGGGAAATTCAACCCAAGCCAGAAGCTGTAAGAGAAAGGCATATGAAAAGGCATGGAAACTGAGCTTTGGCAGAGGTTTTAATCAAATGGGTCGGTGCCGATAAGGAGGATAACACTTGGGAAGTGTTATGGAAGCTTTAGCAAAAATATCTGCACCTTGTGGGCAAGGTGCTGTAAAGAGAAGAGGAATTGTTAGGAACCCTAGGGAAAAAATGGGGATGAAGAGAATAACTGATGAAGTGCAGAAAGGGAACTGAGATGCAAACTGGCTTTAGAAGTCTGGAACTCGAGACGACGTCGTGGAGGCTCTTGTCAGGACCCCATCAAAAACCGCCTTAGGACAAGGTCCTAGGCATGCATGGACAACAAAGATTGGGCCACTTCCGTGGTTAAGGCTAGCCAAGGGCCAAGACATGTTACGAGCCACATTGGTCATCCAAGACCATGCTATTTTATTATCTTTATTTATTTTATTTAATTATAATTCAAGGGACCTATTGGGGGTTTCCACTTTGTAATCTCTATAAATAGGACCCTTAGCATTTCATTTTACATATTTTGGCAAATTCCCTAAGTGGGTGAACTATTGTTCTTGAGATCACTTTTCGGTACTTAACACTTGGACTACTTGGGTGAAATTCATGAATCCCTAGTAGAGGATCATCACCTTGAAATTCGTGAATATGTGTGATTCAATCTATCTTATTTCATCATCGTGCAATTCGTGAATCAATGGTGAATTATCTATCAATCTTATGAGTATTGCTTTTGTTCCATTCAATTTGTCAATCTCTTGTTTATGTTTTCCATTCTATATTCAAAATCCAAAAATACATTGTTCTTATATTTTCCATCTTGTTCATCTATTCTTTCTTGCATATCAAAGACATCTTAAGCCTTAATCTTAGTATTATTTGATTTTTCAAAATATCCATATAAACCATAAAGAGAGTCTTCATATTCCTTTATTGAGTCCATTCATCATTTGTTGATACAATTTTCCACATGATCATAAGTATTTCCATTATTCATACATTGACTTGCATCCCTCCATCTCACAAACACAATCCATTCACTCATTTGATCTTTCCCACTCACATAGTTCAGCCAACACATTGTTTGCCCTACTTTCCATACTCATCAATTCCATAAGACCTAGCCTCCATCATCTCCATAACCCTAGCCGAAACACCATATTTTTCCATAAGCTCCACTTCCTAAAATTAGCCTCCCCTCACCCACACTTGACCTAGCCGAAATTTCCCTTGTCCACCCATCTTTCCATAATTATCACTTACCATAACTAGCCTCCATCATACACCTTAGCCCTAGCCAAAACCCTTGTCTTTCATAAACCCTAGCCACCTCACAAGAGTCTCATTTGGCAACTTTCTTAACTTTAGGAAAGTTGACACATCCCGATCAAATCCTATCATCCATCTCAAATCCATTAATTCTAGGAACTACCCTTGAGTCACTCAAACCCTAAACCCATCACTTATTCCCTTGCCTTAGCCAACATCCTACCAATCCCTAAATCATCTCTTACAAGTTAGGAACTCATCTTCCAACTTCCAATCCCTCAAAATTTGAAACACATCATTTGCCTTAGTCAAACTTCAACTTTCCAACAACTCTCATGCATCTTATCACTTAGAATCTAACCCTAGCCACCTTACCCATCATACAAACCATATCTTTTTTATCTTACCTCAACCAATCTCTTGATTCTAGGAACTTCCCTAGAATCACTCCATCCCTAAAATACTCCATCACTCAAGTCACCGAAAGACTTTCAAACACTTTTCATATCCAAAACCTATCTTCTATATCCAATCTCACAAATCTCTCATTTCCTAGAATCACTCAAGTCAAGCAAAGTCTATCTCATCTTATCTTAACCAATTTCTAAACTCAAAGAACAACCTTAGACTTATTCAAACACCATCCATTTTTATCTTTCCTACCTAAACCGAACTCCTATCTTTCCCAAATAGACTCCATCAATCTAAGAGTCCTAACCTCATTCATCCATATCCTTCCAAACCCTAACATCTCATCCTAGACTCCAACCCTAAGCCAACTCTTCCCAATCTCGAAATTCCCCTTAACCACCATCCAAACTCTAGCTTATCTTCACCATACCAACCCTAAATATCATCCAAGTGGCCCCAACATCAAGGACAACCTTTAAGCTGTTCCACATTGCATCAAACACGCATAATGATCACTTGGATCACCCGAACTCATCATCATCATCATTTCCATCACTAAACACCATACATTTATCAACCTAGGAACCCATCATTGTCATTATACGTGCAAGGCCAAGCAAGAAGGCTTGACACTCGATCACCATCATCACCAAGGTGTACTCGTGGACTTAGTGTTTAGGGACAAAATTGAGATCCCTAACATCTCTTGAAGAAGCGCATCGTTTTAACCAGGAAAAAATGCACCGCCTCATTAAGAAGCAACTTGTCAGTTGGACTCTTTAATTGTAGTTTTGCATTCCTTTAATTAGTATGCCGTTTTGTATGGAGTCTACCGTTTGGAGTCTTTACTAAACGGTGCGTTTCATTTACTGTTGCTATAGGGCATTTTAGTTCATTCCTAGAGTTTGGTAGAAAGTGCAAAGGGGACCTCCGTATATGAGGAATTCGGGAATGAAGGAATCGGTTGTCTAGAATATTCTGAACATTTCTTCTGTAAGGAGGTTTGGGTTACCTCGAATAGTCCAGTAAATTTATGAATTTGTAGTTCATCTCCATCCTTGGAATTTACTGTGTTGCTGTGTGCGTGTACTGAGTGTTTTTATATTTCCATAAAAGAGAGCTTAACATTTGGAGCTTTAGAAGTGGGCTAGATTTTGGTCTTCAAGGAATCTTCGACCGCGTAGGAACCCCTGCCGCTCCCGAAGAAGGAAAACCTAGGCGCCGACATTGCCTGTTTTTTCACTTTTTTTCTTTTCAGTTCTTGCGGTTTGTGAAGCAGAGCATGGAAATGAATTGAGCAAGCAGAGAGAAGATCAGGAACTACCGAACAATAGCGACCGGGTCTGTTTGGGAAGAAAGATCGTCTGAAAAAGTCTAAGCTTTTTTTGCTCAAATTCCGTACTCTTCAATCCAAACTCCAAAGCATATAAGTTTTCGTTATTCCTCTACTTTTGGTCTTGGAAGCACAGGCAGAGTCGAGGGCTCCAAGGACTTCATTGCGATCTGATCTGTCTATTTGGACCTAAGCTTCTCCATTCCTTGTTAGTTTTATTTTTTAGGTTGCCTTCATTACATTAACCTCCATCGGATTTCAAGAATTACACTTTCAAAAAATAAGTAAATCTTTAGTTTTATCAATTAATTATCTAGTAGAACTAGAATGAGAATACATATAAACGTTTAAGATTTGTTTCCTACCCTTTTGATGAGAAGAAGCCCAAGCCGCCCAGCCCAAAGGAAAGAATTCTATGGCGGAAATCTAAGAGGTCAACAGAGCTTTCAGGCTTAAGATGGAATGCATGTCAAGGTACTGCGTCGTCATCCTCATCGTCGTTTCTTCTTCTTCTTACCTGAATTGCTTCGCTTTCTTGGTCATCTTCCTTTCCCGAGCTCGGCATTTCCTCCAAGTCCGCAACAGTCATGCAATTGTCGCCAATCTCTTTTTTCCTCCATTTTGATTTATTTGCTTCATAGTTCTACTTAGTTTGACTAGCCATTTCTTAGTTTTCCTAGAATGGAAATCCGAGTTCTCATATATATATATTTGTTAGAAAAAATTCTTTGCTGATGAATAGCATTCCTGGTTTGTTTGTGGTGTATGAGCATGAGATACAAAATTCTTATTTCATCTCATTTCATCATTATAATTTTTTTAAATTTACATAAAATATAATAAATAATTCAATTTTTTTAAATCTCAATTTAATTTTTTTAAATTTCAAAATAATAATATTATTAAAAAATAATATTTTAACCTTTTATCTAAAATTAAAAATTCTCATATTACTATCGAGTATAACAGCTTGAACCTTTTCTCCATTTAAAATAGCTCTTAAGCCTTTGTAGTAGCCGAATGGATCGTGCCGCACTGCCGACAAAACCAGTTTGAACGTGTACGTATAGAATAGTTACTGCCAGAGCATATGGTCCAATTTTATTCTTTACGGCATAGACAATAATTTGTGCTGAGTTTAGAAGGGGAAGCTATTATGCAGGATTGGATGCTGAGAAGAAAATTGATATTTACAGTCACTCAGTTTAGAAAGAAATAAGTAAATCTAAGATCTAGAAAAAAATTATTTTTTAATAATAGACTCTATTTTTTATTAAAAACAAATATGTAAATCTTGCACATCCTAAAACTGTATTTAACATTCCTCAAATAAAAAAGACAACCCTATCAATATTTTAAGGAAACTGCAGTGGTTAACTTTATCATGAGTTATGATAATCCCCCAAATGTGTAACGTACTGATGCATTTAAGGAAATGTCCGTTTTGTCCATCCATACCAAACGAAGAACACTTTTGATGTTTCTTATGGCAGTTTGTCCATCTTTTTTTTTTCTCTCTTTCCAAAGGATAAATAATAACAGCAGTGTGGTTGTTTAAATCATTGAGGTTAACTCGTATACTTGTGCACGTGTTACTTGGTGCCATTGCTTGGCAACAACCTTGGATGAAAATTCTCCTTACCCCAATAATTCTAACCAAAATCAAGCAGTTAATGAAGATTTCTTAGCCAGGGTGAAGAGATAAAATAATAGTCGGACTCTTCAACTCTATAAACTCTACTCCTTTACATGCATGATCCAACCAGGGGTGAAGAGAGGAAATCATGGTAGGACACTCAAGAAGGGAGCCTTTATTGCTATAACAATTACTATTGAACTTGTTATTAAGATACAGTCATGGTAGAAGAAATATGGAGGTATATACCCAAATAGCATAAACTACAACCTTCTATAATAAGTAACAAATGGCGTAGCAAAAATAAAGTAACAAATGGCGTAGCAAAAATAAAGTAACAAATGGCGTAGCAAAAATAAAGTAACAAATGGGAGATACTATTGAACTTGTTATTAAGATACAGTCATGGTAGAAGAAATATGGAGGTATATACCCAATAGCATAAACTACAACCTTCTATAATAAGTAACAAATGGCATAGCAAAAATAAAGTAACAAATGTGAGATATATCTCATCCTTCAGAGTACAATCATTCGCAGTCAATAATACAGGTACCTGGAAGAAGAATTTCGATTTTGTAAGTAATCAGCAGCAGCTGCACATTCGGTTGCATTAAATTCATATTAAAATGTTCAAGTTTGGACCTATGTGTATGCATGTATAGCTTCATATGTCAGGCCCCTAAGCATATATATATATATATATATATATATATATATAAGTCCCCACATTGTGTTAAAACTCAATTAAAGAACTAGAAATTTATTTTGCCCCAAGTTTTCGTCACCCTCTTCACAAGATTTAAAAAGGTGAAGCTACTTAAAATTGAACCCACTGCTGAATCTATCTACTCTAGTTCACAGAACTATGGAAATAAAAAAATAAAAAGACGAGGAAGAGGGAAAAAAATCTTGATTTGAGTCAGATACGAAGCCTTTTCAATCCTGACCTACCTAGAAGAAGAAAACCATAATTGGAGTCGATGCTTAATGCGTATTCTTTATCATAGATTATAAAAAAATAGCCTTCAAAACTATAATCAACTTCTAATTTCAGTGGCAGATCCCAAATTCCTACGAAGTCAACAAGGCACAAAATGAACCAAGTTCAACCTTTGTGGTGACCATGGAATTTTTACAGCATGACGTTTTTCATATACAAATGTATAGACTTCTTAGAAGTTCAGTTTACCTCACTAGATATAGTCTGAGATTCCAAGTGAAAAAGCCGTACTCAAACAGCCTGCAAACGCCACGCAATATCAATAAGAAGAAAAAAGTCAACCTGAAACAGGATCTGTTGATTAAACCAAGCATGACTATGTGTACCTTCTCATCTTTTGAGGTAAAAACAGCTTTAACGGACTCAAAAACCTCTTCAATAGGCCTGGCAGCATCAATCTGTGGATGAAGGCACAAAATGTGTATCAGGATAAATGCTCATAAAAATTCATCCAAAAATTAAAAATATCGAAGTCAGAACAACAATAAAAGACTACCTTCCGAACTTTTTCCCTTGAGTTATAATGCTCAATCACAGGGAGACTAGACTCCAAGAAAACCTTAAACCGCTTCCTAATTGTTTCAATGTTATCGTCTTCCCTTCCCTTCATTACCCAGAAAAAAGGGATAAGAACAGAAAAAATATATATACATAACTAAGACTAAGAAAAAACATAGGAAAGATAGAAGTAAACAGATGAAGGATATTATAAACATAGAGGAGCACAATTGTCTAACCTGGTTCCTACTCAAAAGTCGCATCTCCATCTCTTCTTCAGAACAATCAAAAAACAGGACAAAAGCTGGCTCAATTTTTGTCTGCATAATCATCACATATAACAGCACTTAAAAAGAAGGCATAATGAAAAATTAGCTTCATTAAATATCAACTACATGATCTATTTAGAGAGAGCTACCCCAACAGACAGAGAAAATAAGAAGGATCAAACTGTAAAAGAAAATGACTTACAACATCCTCAAATGCTGCCCGATTTTCCTCATTACGAGGAAAACCATCAATAAGAAATTTGTCATTACCACTTTCTGCCATTGCTCGTTGGAGAAGCTTAATCGTTACCTCTGAGGGAACAATCTTTCCTTCTTTAATCATGTTCTGAATCATGGTGCTGTAAATCATAAGATGTATTAACTACTAAGGTGTACAGAAAAAATATATTACATTATAAAACATCCAGCATCCACAAGCAGAATAATACGAAAACGAGCAAAAAATGATGACAAAATTAAAAAGACATTTGGAGCAGTGCACGAACAAGCATGCAAAAATAAAGTCCACATGCAACACAAAGGGCTTATTGAATCCAATAAAGCATGTGGACAAACCCACAGGACAAACGTGTCACTGTATAGATCATTTTCTAGAAATGGGGATGACAATGGAGTGGATTTATATGGAGAGCCCCTTCCCAACCACAAGTCCTACTGGGTAAGGCAGCTGTGTGAAAGTAATAGATCATTTCCAGACAATGATTCTCAATAGTAAGCGAGTTTTAAAGGTAAAGATATCACATTGTAAAACCGCATGCCTAGATTGATGCTCGCTATAAAGGTGGCTTTATCTTTCTTTATAGCTTAAAATAGTTCTCTTTTGTTCTATTTCTAATTAGGTGTTCCTCTTGCATGCCTCCTGTGTACTTGGACCACACCTTTTGTGCTTTTTAATATCGTATTTGATTACTTCCAAAAAAAAAAGAGATGGTAATTCATATAAATTGTACCCATTTTCAGAACCAGATTTGATTTCTGCTCGGAGAAGATCGCCAGCACTGAGATGAGTATAACCAAAGTGTTCAACAATATTTGCACATTGGGTACCTTTTCCACTGCCTGGGCCACCTGGCAAATCAAAAGAATCAAGAAATCAACTTAGGAAGGTCTACAAGAGTTCTGCTGAAGAAATGGAAGGAAGACGACTGGCTGAGATAATTGTAACACTACCACGTAGACAGAATAAACAAATAAGATAAAATAAGAAACTTATTGAAATATTACAGCTAGCACATCATTTGAGAGGAACTAAAACCCTGCCCTGGCTGTGGATGCCTTTGATCCTTTACCTTATTTAAACAACTACATTCATAGACATAAATATACAAATACAACAAACTCTGGATCATATGGCACTTCCTGGGTTTGTCCAAGTACAGATTTAATTAAATTTTGATATTCTTCTTTGAATATGATGCATACAGAAGCATATAGAGTACAATTAAATGTAGGAAAGATCAATAATTAAACATTTTTAATAATTAAACATTTTGAGCAAGGGGCCAACCTAAAACAAAAACGACTGTAGGCATCTTCTCAGCAACAGTTCCATTAGCCTCCTGCAGTCAAATAAACTTGTTATGCGATATCAACAAAACAAGATATATCTCCATATCAGGAAAAAAAAATTGACTCATAAGAGAAGCCATATTCCCGCATCCATGAGACTAAGCACACTAATTGATCACCATTTCCTCAATTTAGAAAACTCTAATCACTTGTAGGAACACGAAGGTCAAACTTCACAGATCCTATTAGCATTGGTGAACCCAACTTCCCAAAGAAATCCCCATAACTACCAGAATTTACAAAATCCATATATACCTTAGTTGCAGCTTCAAGAACAGTTTCCATGAAAACCAACTAAATTGTTTTTGAATATACTATCTGCATAAAACCAAAGTTACAATCATATAAACAAAAACAACAATATAAATATATCTATTTTGATTCGCTATATTACAGTTGGACACGTCACAATCAATGACAAATTCTCTCTTCTTTTCCATAATTCATGTATGCATACATACACCAATACAAACGCTTACTCCTGCATATGCCTATAAAAGTATCATGCATGTTAGTGCATACATGCGTGTTTTTGAATTTTCAAATTATGATAAAACTTACATTTAAATAAACAAATAGCCAGCCACAAATCTCTCACTGCTTGTTCGATTTAGAGGTCCTTAATGTTTTGGACCCTACTAATCCAGAGGGGGATGTGTGTTTAATAATGATTTTTTTAAAATTCCATGACAGTGCCTCTGGCTATTAGAGAATTCATAGGACAGGAATCCTTGAGTGTCATATTATTTGTAGTGGAGCTACTAAGCTTCCATTCAACATCCAATCCAAATGCAAGAGTTTAAAGCTCGCAAGCAGATAAATTAATATTGTGTGTCTCAGATCTATACAACCAAAGTATATTTAACGTTGAGAAGCGAGTTCCAATTAAAAGATTATCAGCTATTAGCGGGCTTCATTGCTATTCTCTGCCGAAAAGAGCATATCCAAATAGTAAGAAGAAATCCATTTTTATCCACACGATTCCTGAATAATCCCGGTCTTCCAAGTTATAAGAGACCAGATCGTTTCTTTAGAAACCAGCACTCATTCAAAACCTCCACAGATCCAGCACTGGTAAACCGGAATGCTCTATTTTTTAGCAACCTAGAATCGAACAAAGCATACATCTTGAAAACTCAAGGCAGAAAACTGGATATAAACCGAAGATCAAGGCAGAAAACTCAAAATCATTATGGAAAAAACAAGATTAGAAACTCAACCGAAAGTAAGCGCTCGAATTAAATGATGTTGCAGAGTTTAAACAGATCAAAACGAAAGAAAGACACCCGATAGCTTACCTTTAGAGAGAGAACGAGACGGAGAAAGAGAGGAGATCTGATAGGTAGTGGGAGGGGAGAGGAGGGGAGAGGAGAGCGGGGGATGCAAAATAGACTCCGCGCAGCACGCTTAAATAGAGATGCTTACAATTAAATAATAAATAAATAAATTACTCAGATTTTCAAAGAAAAATCTCGGGACATTATTTTCCGAGGTGTTTTGATCAGTGGCGGTGGAATTAAAAGTTTTTTTTTTTTAGAATTTTATTTGCATCTTATAATATTTAATATTATTTAAATGAATATTTTGGAATATACTTGTTTATAAGAAAAATAGGAATTTAAAGTGAAGGAATAAAAGTAATGAGAAGTTAGCGTAATTGTAACGGCCAAACAAACTCCCTTTCAGCTTCCTTGAGACGAGTGGTTCCTAAGCTTTATAGGTAGCTGACGTTAATCGTCGAAGTCCAAATATAATTATTTTAATAAAATATGAATGGGGTTGGCTTCCTAGATCCGAAGCGTTTTGGGCCGGGGTGGACCGAAAATAGTTTTTATTAGATTATGTCACGTAAATATGTATAATATAAAAGACTCTTGATAGAATTATTCTTACGATAAACATAATTGTAATAAAAGTGATTGCCTATATATCAAATATATAAAATACGTTTAATAAAAAGGTATAGATTTCAAGACAATAATTGAATCAGCGTAAAAAAGAAAAATAAGAAGAAAAAAATGGATTATATAAAAAGAAGAGAAAATAAATGAGCCTGATTTGAATTCCAAAAAATTTAGGGGTGGGCAGCGGGGCTGCATCCCACTACCCCGCCCCTACATGGGTATGTGGAGCTCCGTGTCGCATTTTTGAAATCAAAAATTAATTTAAGGTTCTAGAGTTTCGATTCCAATCTAAAATCTTAAAAGATTAAAATTTTTAAATTAATTTAGTGGCACAATCATCCACCTTTAGAGATTTTGAGAACAAGCATCTTTATTTTTTAAGTCTTTTTTTCTTGTCTAAATATTTTTATCCATTTGTTTATATTATCTTCTTTTTTTTCTTTTTATTTAGGTATCGTTTGTTTTTACAATTTCTCTCAATCCATCACATTGCATTTTATCTAATTATTATAATTTTTTAAAATTTTTACATAAAATAAAATAAATAATTCAACTTTTTTAAATTTAAAATAAAAATAATATTAAAAAATATATATTTTAATCATTTTTTAATTTTTAATTTTTAATTTTAATCTCAACTCGTCTCATTTCTTCTCAAATTTAAACTCGTAGGGCTTTTTTATTTGCTTTCTTGCTCCAGATGCCTCTGATTAGATGCTTTATCTCTGCTCTGCTTTTTGTAATATTGGCTGAAATGAAATGCACGATGATTTTGTATTCATGTCTTTGACTTTGGTGTCATTGAATGACATGAATTGATATGGTAATGTCATCTTTGCCACCTGCTCCAATAGGTTCATAATCAGATATTGCTTAGTAAAAGAAAATTAATTATTCGTAACGAGTTATTTGTAATGAGAGTCACTATTTGAGATAAAAATAAACTAATTTTAGTACATAGTGAATCTGACCACATATAAACTTTTTTTTTTATTGTATTATCTTGAATTGATATCTTTATTTTCTTAAAATGTGAAGGGTCTGAAAACCGAAATTGGAAACAGAGTTTCTCTACATTATTGGAGATGCTGTAGTCTAGTAGATGAAATGGATCCAAATGCCAGAAAAAGAAAAGAACTCTCAATGCTTCCTACACTAAGTTCTACATTTCCAATTCAAGTTTTAAGCTTTTCATTTTTTGAGCAGACCACAGAACTTTATAATTTACCTTTTATCTGCTAAGATCCTCTCAAATCGACATAATGACTTTTTATGTGAATATAATTGCTAATTCGATAAAGAGACAAGTACTAATATTTCCCCAAATGATTATAGATTAAAGTAAAGACCCATAATGTATTTCCAATTGATCATCGAATGTTTATAATTGAAATTATGTGTGTTATTTTGAAGGCTCTTTACATTTATATGATGTCTATTTTGATTGTGCATACTTATTTTATAAAACAAATTATAATAATGAAAAGGTTAGTGGCATATTTTGATTGTTGATCTGTGTTGATTGTGGATGTCAGTGGCATGTTTTTGTTTTAATTTCAGATTTATTGCTTGTTTTGAAGAATGTTTTCCTCTACTCCCTTAAATTTTAGTAATAATTGTCATACCCCTACTGAGCCTACCCCAACACCTAACCCTATACTCAGCACTAACTCTACGAATCCTAGTTCTGACCTCACAAAACCTTTCCCTTTCTCCAAGTCCATACAAAGCAATAAACATATTTTTATAGTTTAGTCTCACTTTACCAAATTGGAAGTTGGTGACCTCAATAACCCCTAAGTAAAGTGTAACCATTATAGTAAGCTCTATAGATGTTACTATAGGAAATATGGTACATCATAGTTAAATGTGCATTTAGAAAAATAATGCAAGGAGAGTCTAATATTGAGATCCTTACAAGAGAATAGTCAATCTAGACTAGAGATTGAACTAAAAAAAATGACAAATGAGAGTAGTGGGGGTTCTACGTTAAAGGGGTATACTAAGTATGACCCCGATGAGTGTAGAATAAAGTTAACTCGAATGGTTATCATGAACGAGCTATCTTTTCAGTTTGTGGAAGAGAGAGGGTTTCAAGAATATTCCAGTTGCTTGGAACCTAGATTTAGGGGTTGTTTGCTTTCAAAACCCATCTCATCCCATCTCAACTCATCTCATCTTCATTATTATAACTTTTCTAAATTCCTATACAAAATATAATAATATGTTCTTTTTTCAAATCTCAAAAAAATATTCTCAAATTCCCACACTAAAATATAATAAACATTCTTACTTTTTCAAATTCCAAAACAACATTCTTAAATTCCTACCCAAAATATAATAAATAATTTAATTTTTTCAAATCTTAAAATAATAATAATATTAAAAAATAATATTCATAAAATATCTTATTCTACTATTCACAAATCATCTCAATTCATCTCAACTCTCCTTCCAATCCAAACGGCCCCTTAATATTCATTCTCGTCACACTGTCGCAAATGATATTAAAAAACATTACCAAAAGGAGAAGGACTTGTTGAGGGGCCAATTGGCGGGTTAAGTTGTTTGTCTCACTACCGATACTTGAACATCCGTTCAAAATTTTAATTACATATATTTGATTGTGCATTTCATTGATTGTGCATTTCATTGATTGTGATTGGACACTACATAAGAAAATTGTGAACTTTTGTATAATTTCTAATCACAAAAGTGAGACGATTGGGAAGACCTTGGAGGCCGCAATAAAGGAGTGGGGGTTGGTACGAGTTTCAATGATTACAATTAATAATGTCTCGTCTAACGATGTCATATTGGGATATCTTAAGACCTATCTTAAAGAAGCGAATAAGACAATCTTGAATGGTGATTGTTTGCATATTAGATGTGTTCAACCATTTTGAATTTAATTGTGTCTGATAGCTTAAAAGATGTTAATAATCGGTTGCACGAGTCAGAATGGTTGTGATATTTGTGAGATATTCTTCTGCTAGATTGAAGAAATTCAAAGTTGCTGCAGGGAATGCGGGCATAACATCTAAGAATAGCCTTTGTACTAATGTTCCTGCAAGATGGAACTCAACTTTCTTGATATTAGAGACGACACAAGAATATAAGGCAGCTTTTAAATTATTGGGTGATGAAAACATCCAATATATTAGATATTTTGATCAGCACAGGGATTAGAAAAGCCTATTGATGATGATTGAGAAGTGGTTGCTGTCTTTGTAGATTTTTTAAAGCTTTTTTATAAGGTGACATTGAAAATATCTGATTTTTTGTACCCTACATCCAATCTCAACAAATATGTAGGGTGAAAGAAAAATTAGATGAGATGTGTATGAGTGACCATACTAGGATGCGAGAAATGACATTGATGATGAGAGTCAGATATGACAAGTATTGGGGGGATTTAAGTAAGCAAAATATTTTATTATATTTGATTGTTGTTTTTGACTCCCAGCTTAAGATTGATGGTATGATATATGGTTTGAGATTTGTGCATAAGACCGTTTGGGCTGAGCTTATTGGGAGCATGGTTAGAGACACAATCTATGGATTGTTTGATGAGTTTACCGTGATCAGGGGTGATAGCGCACCTAAACCTACACCTCCCCTAACACCTCCTCCAGAAGCCATGGCGGGGAGAAAACGTAGGTTGGTGTAGGCCCAAAGCTTTTCATAGAACTCTCATCTAATTTGTCAATCTACAGAGGCAAAGTTGGAGGTAGACCGATATTTGGTAGGAGATCTTCTCCTATATACGGAAGGGTTTGATATATTAGTTTTGTGGAATATCAATGCCGTAAAGTATCTCATTTTTTGAGAGATATTCAGCAATATTTTAGTTATCTCTATTAGCACCATAGTCTTAGAATCGGCCTTTAGTACCAGAGGGCGCGTATTGGATCAATTACATAGTTCTTTAGCCCCTACCACTGTGTAGGCATTGATTTGCACGCATAATTGGATCAAAAGGACTTAAATTCATATTCCGGATGTTTTTGACTTTAATGAGGCTGACAAGGAGTAGGGTGGTGATCAACTTGGATGTGGTAATCGTTGATTTCATTTTATTATTTTGATTTATTTTATTTATATTTATTTAATCAGTATTAATTTCAAATTTAATTGTTGTAGCCATACATGATATGACATTTACCTCCGCTGCAGTATGACTTCACCATATTGGACCCCGACTCAGCATTGCCATTTGTCATAGGTTTGTACAATTTGTATTGTCATTTTTTTTGTATTTATAATAATTTTTGGTATCTAATTATTTTTATAATCTTATTGTCATATGCACACCTCAAGTCTTAATCCTAATTCAAAGCCGAAATTCAAATGATATATTATCAATGTTGCAACTTTATCCTTATCTCATATTGGTTAGTTAGATTTTAATTTGTAATTTATTTATTTTTATAATTCTAATTTATATTCCTATTCAATTGTTAATATTTCAGATTTATGATCTCACGACTCACAACAAGTAGCATTAAATTATATTTTTACCCTTGGCCACTCGCTTCAAATGTCAAAGTCAAAGTTCATAGTTCAAAAAGTTCATTTTATCATTTGGAAAATTTTTCTCATCAGTTATTATTCACTACCCCACACCCTACACCTTATGAAAAACACTCACACACTTTATAAAAAACACTCACACACCCTATGGAAAAAGAAGCTATAGGTGTGAAGTGTGAAATGTAATAGTGACTGATGCATATAATTCCTTTTTATCATTTACGTTCAATTGTATTTAGATTTTACATATTCAGTTCTTTGTAATGTTGATACAATCACAATATCCTTTTTATATTTTTAATTTTGTAATTATTTTCTCTTAATTTGTATTATTATAATAGTTTAGTTATTATAAATTCTATTATTGTAAATTGAAATAACTTAGGAGTTAGGATTTATGAGCATTAGTAGTATTTTTTTAATATTTTTTCTCATAATTTGTATTTTTTTATATTATAAATTTAATTTATTGTTATTTAAAAAATTATATATGTTTTTTATTGTTAGATCCAAAATAGCCTAGAAACGTACTCAGATACGTACGGGAGGCTATCCATCTGCCCCGCACCCGGATACGTCCTCAGACTGAATATCTCGCTCCTGCAACATAGAAGTAAAAATCCCACCACCGTCCCATGCTAAAAGGAGGTGCTTGCACCATATAGTGCGAATAGCATCCCTAAAAGAATTGCAATGTGAAATCAGGGCTCAATTAGTCCTGATTTTTGATGGCCTCCGCTTTGGAATCAATCTATACGGAGAGAACAGGAAAAGGGTCACACGGGAAGATTGTCAACTATGGCTAATACCGGCTTGTCTCTTTAATTTCACATTAGATGAGAATATTTTTATCTTTTTTAGTTAAGATAAGATGAGATAAAGTTTAAAAATAAATTAAAATATTATTAAAATATAATTTTTTAATATAATTTTTATTTTTAAATTTTTAAAAATTAAATTATTTATTATAATTTATATAAAAATTTAAAAAATTATAATAATTATACAAAATAAGATAAAATATTAAAATATAATTTAAATGACTCGTTTATTTTTTCAATTCATCTGAACTCAATCTCCATTTACAACTTTTTCACGTTTTTCACTTTTAACAAAACCGGCAGTCGACGCAAAATTTTCTTGTTAGAGCACTAGCATTGGTTTGACCAAATGCATCTCCAAACTTTAGCCAATATCATACCTTTTTACATTTGTCTATTCTATTTATATTCAATCACTACATTGAATTAGTCATTTACTCTTTATATAATAATAAAATATTATTAAATTAATAATTTTTTTTATTTAATTTATTTGTATCACATTTTATAATTCTACCAATTGAATATTAATAATAATTATATTCTAATTAAATTAATATTAAAAAATTTATATTCTTAAAAGTCATTTAATGTTAATAATAAAAAATATTGATTAAATTCATCTAAAATTCTATCTAAATTTCTTAATTACAAACTAAATAATATTTTTATTGGAGTGAGAAATTAATATTTTAATATTTTCTTAAAGTGAGAAATTAATATTTTAATATTTAATTAATCAATAGTGATTCTTCATTTTTAACCAATCACTATAACAAAAGTCTATTTTATTTTAGACTTGACCAATCTAATATAAAATATTTTTAATACATATTATCTAAATTTTAATCCATCTTTCAATTTTGACCATGCTAGTGCCCTTATTAGCATTGGCGTCCACGCGGAGGAAGCTCCTCGCTCTCTCCTTCCTCTCAGTAAAGCGTCTCCCATCGTCAACCCTTGGCCGATTCATAGTACAGTTCTCTCCGGTCTCCCTCCGAGCGTTGTCTCTGGTCTCCACAGCATCTGTGTGTCTTTACTTCCAGCGAAGAATTTTGACATTCAATAAGGTGCGCCTCAAGTGTGCTGGACTGCTAGGTTCTTAAAATTGCAAGCCATGGAAGATCCTCATTCTGTAAGTAGTCCTAGAAGAATTCACAGTCTGTCAAAGAAGAGGAGGGCAACTGTTTCCTCTCTGGATGCGGATGAGAAGGCTCCTGGATTTGGAGTGTCTGGCAAACATGGTCCGAAGCCATCAGAAGTTTATGGATTCGTAGGTTCCATAACTACCGTTGTGGCTACAGGTTCACTTCATATATCATGCTTTTACTCTTGGTTGAGTTGAGACGCCCAGTTATTCTATTTGCTCTGGCTATTGCACCTATACAACGACTTTCCGATGTTAGTTTACTTGTAGGGAAGAGAGACTATTATTATTCTTTTTATGAGCCTCATTCTTATCTTGTTACAAGTTGATTCAGTAATTCCTTTTGGTCATTTGGCAAAAATTGTCCATTAACATATAATTTCATACCTTGTGCAAATGCTTCTGTTTTGTGTGACTAACGGGGGGACGGATTTGAGCTTTTCTTGGTTTGTTACAATTACCAGGCTCGGTTAGGGCATGCTAAAATGTTTCTGAGATACTTCAAAATGTTCTCAATCCATGAATCTGATGCTATTTCTGAAATTGGGTTGACCTTGTTGTCATGCTGACAAACGGGAAATGCATATTTATTACCAGAAACACACTATGACAGCTGCATTGTTCTTTTCTATATATATAAAAAATCTAATCTTACTGCAAAGATTGCATGCAGTCACTGCATTGTTCTTTTCTCTATCAAAAATCTTAATGCCGGCGTACTGGTTGTTTTATTTATTTATTTTCCTGTCCATTCCTGTGGAATCTCATACAACTCTATTGCTGGGGCAGCTATTTTCTTGGCATGGGCATATGTTCCAGAGGCTTGGCTACATTATATCGGAATCTTCTACTATCCTAGCAGGTATTTTAAGATTGGTTTCGGTGCTATGTTTTCTTAGCATAGAAAATCTTATATGCACCTTTCCCGTTGAGGAAACCTAAATCAGTAGAGCTTAGTTGTGTATGGTCTGCTCAATCATACCTGAATTTTTTGATCAAATTTGGAAGTGAAAACAATAGTGCTGGAATGGCTCTGTAATTTTTCAGAAGCTCTAACAAGAAACAAAAATGATTTGGGAAACTCGGTGACATCTGGTGAATTTGGACTTGACAAATCCTAACATCTGAAAAATGTTTGAGTGAGAACAGTCTGAATTTAAGATATTCTTTTCGATAAGTAAAATTTTTGAAGTTCTTACTTGCATAATAGTCTCTTCATCGGCTTGGTGGATGAATTTGTTTATACTTTGAGATTGTGAGATCAACTTTATCCTTTTTTTTTTTTTTTCCAGGTATTGGGCATTGGCAGGGCCAGTTTATGTTATGATGACAATCGTATTAGCATTGGGATTTTATGTTGGTCTTAACTTTATGTCGACTCCTTACCCAACTTCCTTAAACACGATGTTTGGTAAGCCTCAACTAGCCTTCATTATCATTAATATGTTTGAAGATCTCTCGAGGTTTAGGAAGTTTGGCCTTTGTTTTCAACCAATACCATTGACTTTTATTCTCTTATTATATGAGTATTATGAAGGCAATAATAGAATTGTGTTAGCCCTCTTTGCTTCTATTTTAATTTTTCTTTTCTTAGTTTTGGAAATGCGTGTTCTTTCCAAGTCTACGTTAACCTGCTGCTCCCCCTTCTGCAGATGAATTCAGTAGAGAACCATCGAGCTTTATTCCTTCAATGGATGGAGATGATCGACCAATTGAGCCCATATCTGATATTGGCATCAACAAAATTAATGATCTCATGTTTAACAATGTAAATTGACAATTCAAACTAGGTATGGCTTTTCTGCATCTTTATTGCTATTTGTTCAAGCAATGTATGCTATTCTTCTTTGAGTAAATTAATGAAGGAAAATGTTAGAAACTGCACTACACCATCTTCATCCTGCTATGCTGACATTGCAGTGTCTAGTAGCCCTTTATCAATCATTGTTGAAAAAGATACAAATCTAATGATTTTTAAACACTGCTATGTCAATAGAGATAATGTTGGGATAGTTGTGTAATTTCTAGCACTGATAATTTCTAAGATAGCATTTTACTGTATTGGTTGAGTCAAACCACCATGGAAGGTTGGTGATGTTAACTTCAAAATTGTGACAATTCTTGATATGTGAAATAAAACCTTTGTGCTTCAGGTTTTGCTCCCAGAATTGTTTGCTTTTCATATACACCAGCATTATATAGATAGGCATTGACATGTGACTAATATTTTTTTGGCTTTTGGAAGGCGACTGTTCCTGGATGAAAGCTGGGGTAGCAGCCCGGATGCCTGAAAAAGCATTCCGGAAGTGGGTGGGAGCCTCTTTAGGGATTTCGATGACCCAAATGGACAGCATTGGAAGAATTGGAGAAAAAAAGTAATAACGACACGAACAACTTGAAACACTATGCCCTGTCTTCATAATTCAGAAGAGATACTTGTACAATGTGATATAAGTGGCATTTATGGCAGTTCTGTATTCGTTCCATATTTTCAGTTGGGAAAAGCTTTAAACAGGTCGCAGTGTCCTTCCTCATTTTACACCATCCAGTGAAATTGCGACACGTAATATAGTCTTATGGGAGTTGCCGTGGGTGCGAGTCCAGCTTCTCCTTTCCCTTTCTCCGACCCTTTGTTTCCTCCCTTCTCCCCCGAAACTCTCCCTCTTCTCTCTTCTCTATTCGAACCCAATATCGTCTCTGTCGAAAACCTCTCCCTCGCTGGAGCTCCTTCAAACCCATACCATCTCCGTCGAAAACACAATATCGTCTCCTTCTCCCCACCCTCCGTTGAACCCATCCCATCTCTGGAACCCACTCCCCACTCGGACCCACTGAACCCACTTGATCGGTAAGTCTTTTCCTATTAGTGTTTATATTATTTAGCATATATGTAAAGCTTGTTCTGTATTGAACAATCTTATGGTACTGATGGGAGAAATTAGTAGATACGACATTTTTGTAGGACAATGGAGAGTGAGTTGGTTCTGGTTATGTCGGATTTTTTTTGGTTGGTCTTTATTGGTCGATCTTGCACAAATGGATGCAAAATCACAGTTTTACAATGGCCTTAGAGATTATTTCAATGCCAAGCTTTACAGATTATTTAGAAACTTGGTATTGTTAGGGAATCAATCCTAGATAATTACTTCAAATGGTAGGGACGGTAATTGGCTATTTATCACTTGGGTACTCAACATAAAACAATTTTTTAGCATAGTTGCAATGAATTTCTCCCTCATGACGAGTCACAGAGAAGTAATCTTAATTAAGGTGTATATATCGTTCCAGCTAGCTCTGCCATAGTTGAGAATTGAGATTGTTCTGTACTTGCAGTGGAATGTTCTCTGCTTTTGCAGAGGTTCAAGTTCCAGTTTCGACTGAGGGAGAGCGACTGAGTGGTAAGACGTTCGAAAAAGAGAGAGAGAGAGAGAGAGAGTATCTTAGTGAGATCGACGGTGGAGAGAGAGGTGAACAGATTTTGATTTTTGGGAGGGGGGACGACGAGCAACGAGGGAGGGGTGGGGGGAGATCGGGTTTGTTTTTGGGGGGAAGGCCACAGTGAATCGGGATTATTTACGCCCCGGGTGGGGGATAGTAGATGGTATACATGCACTCCTATTCTTCAACTTAGTGAAACTCTTTCGTGTCAAATTTCTATTAGTGGGTGTAAAACTAAAAACCTCACCACGACTGGCCTGTAGCTGCTCCCTTTTCAGTTCACTCATTTACACGATGAATAAATCTGGGGACAACCGGGGTTGCGGCCCCGCTGCGGCATCGGTGCCCACGTGTCAAAATGGTAACGGCCCCGTTTTGAATAAACCGTTATCCACTTTGTTTTCTTCTTCCGCATTCGCATTTCCCCCTGGCTTTTCTTCTTCCCTCCCTTTCCTTCCTCCGAAACCCACCTTCCCTTCTAGGTTCTCCCCTGCTTTTCTTCTTCCAGAGTAATTTCCTTCTCCGAAACCCACATTCCCTGGTTCTCCCCCTTCTTTTCTTCTTTCGCATTTCCCTCTCTGGCTTTTCTTCTTCCCTCCCTTCCCTTCTCCGAAACCCCCTTCCCTTCCAGACCTCTGACCCCTTCGATTCCGCGGCCACAAAACCGACGTTCGTCTTCCTCAAGCACGGCGACCAGGTTCCACCGTTCGTCTTCCTCAAGCACGGCGACTAGGTTCCACAAAACCGCTCGAGCGTAGTCCATTATTCCCCAGCTTGGTGCTGTCCATCCTGTATTCCTCCACTCAGGTAAGTCTCATCCCTCTTCCATTTTGCACATTGTTAGAAATTAGGGATTAGTAATTTGATAGGTTAGGGAATGACATTTCCTCAAATAAAAATGGGGAAAAAAATGGCTGCTTTAATAACAGGACAACCACTTTCATGTTAAGAGAATATTTTAGCCAGAATCCATATATGCTAGCTTTGTACCCATTTCAAATCAAGATTTGTGAAGTATTGAATGGTTGTCGTTAAGTTAAGTGATCTGCTGAGGAGGACGGGACTGATTAATGTAACATTTGTATTAATTTGTAATCGCTTCCTAGATATATTTATGTAGAAAAGAAACCTGAGCTTGCTTGTACTTTTCAATAAACATTGCATGGACAAGACTGTCAGTTTAGGCAGTTGTATTAGGCTTTATATTAATGTAAGAGAATTAATTGTATTGATCACATTGAATAGACTGTTATATTACATAGAAATCTATAGTCTAATTGTCACAATTTTAATTATAGCCATGATTGTAGCCATTTGATGTGATTAGTGTATTATCCAATATTTTGCTGCTTGATTTGGTACCAGAGTCCATTTTATATATCTCCCTGATCTCATTCTAAACCTTACAATTGGGATAGTCATCAAAACTACTATTGTAGTAGAACCAAGCAAAATGCCTAATCCAATTACACCACTACTGCTCATAGCTATCTAAACAAATATCTACACTCATGCCTCTTCCATTTTATTTATTTGTTATATTTTGTTAGCCGATTGTTGGCTTAGTAATTTCCAATCCGTTATTTTACTTTTCAAATGAATAATCAAGATATGTGGAACTCTAAAGTTCTAAATTTCTTGAGGGTGTTGATGCCATTAGCGACTGTTGGCTTGCTAAAAAATATTTGGGTTTGAATCTAATCTAATCTAATATAATGAATCAAAAATCTTTCTTAAATCCAAATAGTTTTCACAATATTAAGAGACATGATAGTATAATTAAGTGATGTATTATATTCAATATACATATATGCATCTACAATTGACATTAATTTCTAATTTGCTTTATTATGCCTACAGACAAACACCATGCGACGTGTACGACTCCGGCCAACTCCTTCTTCTCCCGCCCAATCAATGTTCCATAATGCTCGGGCTCAACAACTATACACTGAAAATTTTTCCAAGCGCACGTCCATTATTGAGCGTGAGGTCAATCTAGGTGAGCTTCAAGAGACTATACTGCCACATATCTTTCAGTCTCACCAATGGGTATCATTAACCACTGGTCTCCCCCCTCCGTCTGTGGACTTGGTCCGGGAGTTTTACTCTAACATTCATGCCATGTCACCTGATGGTTCCTTTGACGTCACTCTCCGGAACATTCAAATCCAAGTCAGTCCGGCCATGTTAGCCGATTTGCTTAACGCCCCTCGTGTTACCGAGGCCCCATATCCGTATTCCAGCACCTCTGGTCCTAGCAACCCTGCTATCTACGCTCGCTTGTGTGGACATGAGAAGGATTGGGATGGTCGGACACCCATTTCTACCAATAAGTTCTCTCCTGACTATCTCCTTCTTAGTAGGGTCGTCCTTACTAACCTTTACCCAACCAACCATCACAGTGATGTCGGCCTTGACAGAGCCACCTTGCTTTATGCACTAATCGATGACGTTCCCATCGATCTGGGAAGTCATCTTTGCAAGGTCATCTTAGAGGCTCATAAGTCGAACAAAATGCGGACGGGATTGCCTTTTGTGAGTCTTGTAACTCGCATTGCTCTGTTTCACAATGTTCCTATTCCAGAGACAGAGCCTAGAATCCCTCTGAAGGCTCCAATTGGTCATCAGACCATTCAGCTCAGTCGTGCACACATTCGCCGATTCCCTTTTGATGATCAGGATCCTGTACCTAGTTCCCAGCAGTCCCGTGCAACGCCATCAGGTTCTCAGCCATCTACCTCAAGACCAGCCACCCTTGCACCAGATACAAATCAGCCGGGAATACAAATGGTGCTTGATTGTTTGAGCTGCATCCAGACTCGTATTGACCACATCGATAGTCGCATCGATAGTCGTCTTAATCACATCGTTGCTGGTCTTGAGCATATCGATACTCGGCTCGATAATTTGGAAGGTCATCTACATCGCATTGAGGATCATTTGGATACTCGCATTGATGGAGTGGATGCTCATGTAGATGGCTTACATGCTCATCTTGAGCGCATGGATACTCGATGTGAGAGTTTGGCATATCGTTCCGAGATCATGGCTGCTCGATTTGATATGCTCCAAAACACGGTCATACGACGCTTGAACCATATGGAGGAAGCTTTACTAACCAGCGACAGTTCTGATGATGATGGTGGGGATGCGAGAAGCGTTGGGCATGCTGCACAACCTCCTCCAAATGCGGATGCGAGTCATTGATCTTTTTTTTTTATCCATCTATCATAGGATACATGTGGGTTGGATATGTTGTAAAGGAAAAACATGTTATTGATATGGGCAAATCAATTTGCTTGATTAGTTGTATCAAGAAATATTTTGTTCATATCATGAAATTATGCCATGTTTTTTGTTGCTCAGATACTCATCTTGATTTTGTCATGTCCAAATTATTGCTCCAAATTATTGTACTTCTTCAAGTAGTCAAAGTTAGTGGCAGATATTGCTACTATCATATCATATGCTTTAAATCTAATAATAAAGGTAATTGTAAAGTAACTATGATAGTAGCAAGAAAAAACACATATTCGGGAACCACTTAAACACATGAATGTTCTCCACATGTTCAGATCGAGCATCCAGGATGGAGAACACTGACGCTCGAGTTTCGCTCGATATTAGCTCGAGCGAAACTGAGTGTTAGCTCGAGCGGATATCGAGCGAAACTCGAGCGTCACTCTCTGACTTGGTTTCGGCAAGTCCAGCTCCTTCAGAGTACATGGGAAACCAAGTCGCTCGAGTTTCGCTCGATATCCGCTCGAGCTAACACTCATATTAGCTCGAGCTAATATCGAGCTAATATCGAGCGACTTGGTTTCCCATGTCCTCTGAAGAAGCTGGACTTGCCGAAACCAAGTCAGAGAGTGACGCTCGAGTTTCGCTCGATATCCGCTCGAGCTAACACTCAGTTTCGCTCGAGCTAATATCGAGCGAAACTCGAGCGTCAATCTCTGACTTGGTTTCGGCAAGTCCAGCTCCTTCAGAGTACATGGGAAACCAAGTCGCTCGAGCTAATATGAGTGTTAGCTCGAGCGGATATCGAGCGAAACTCGAGCGTCACTCTCTGACTTGGTTTCCCATGTCCTCTGAAGAAGCTGGACTTGCCGAAACCAAGTCAGAGAGTGACGCTTGAGTTTCGCTCGATATTAGCTCGAGCTAATATGAGTGTTAGCTCGAGCGGATATCGAGCGAAACTCGAGCGTCACTCTCTGACTTGGTTTCGGCAAGTCCAGCTTCTTCAGAGGACATGGGAAACCAAGTCGCTCGATATTAGCTCGAGCTAATATGAGTGTTAGCTCGAGCGGATATCGAGCGAAACTCGAGCGACTTGGTTTCCCATGTACTCTGAATGAGCTGGACTTGCCGAAACCAAGTCAGAGAGTTTAAAACTCCTACCTGTTGAACCTCATTCAATTACACAAAAAAAGACTCATTCAATTACACAAAAAAATCTCATAAGCATTTCAATAGTTTTCAAAGACTGCATAATTCTATATACACCAAAATACAGGTCATATACATAGCCATAAATCCAAGAAACCAGTAACTGTCCAATATCACACATCGATCAAAACATTCATTACACAGAATACAGTGCATTACACATGTAACCAGGTCCAAAGTCCAATACATTCATTACACAGAATACAGTGCATTAAATACAAAACTCACAATATACAAAACTAAAAGCTATATATTGTATCCAAATCATTGCATTGGTTGTGATCCATCGAACCCAAAGTCCATCGGCTGTGATCCATCCAACCCAATTTGCATCTGTACACAAGAAAATGTGTATATTAGCTTTCGTCTTTATAATCACGTACATTGTCAAATTAAAATTTATGGGATACACTAACACTTTCTTGACTTGGAATAACTGTTCCTCGGATCTGGGTTCCACTAATGTCTGAAACTGTGTTTTCTGGAATGGCCTGCTGAGACATACTTGTAAAAACCCATCCAATTACATTAGATTTCTAGAATGCTTATATATCTTAAGTATACCTGCACGTGTCCAGCATTGGTCAATTCAATCTCTAAATGACCAAATAAAGATCTCTGTGTGCTCAATATGAGTGTATCTCCTCCATCTCCCTAATAATGAAATAACAAAATACATTTGTAAAATTGTCATATTTGCCGTTTTAAAATATATAAGAAAATGTCATATTAAATAAATGCACCTCTTTGCGTTTCCCCTTTCCTTGTGCTTTTTTTGTTCTTGCTTTAACTTTTCGCATATCTTTCTCCATCCTAGATGCTCTCCTCAGAGATGGGGGTCTGCCTTTCCCACGCACAACATGTGGACTACGTACTTGCCCAGAACAACCGACAGTAGTTGTGCCCCCAGCTGATAGTGGAACATTGGAACCCGTCTGGGTCATCGATGGGGGTTCTTGGTTAGCACGATACAACTCAATCATTGAGTATAACTTAGCTTTCGCATCCTGAGTATGCTCTCTCGAACCTGCTGCGAGAGTAATCATCTGATAACAGATATTCACATCTCTGAATATCTATTTGAATCTGCCCGTTGTTCCCCCGCATCATAGCTACTGTGGATCAACGTGTATCGCCTTTTAATATCCTTCCTCCATCGATCTAAAATGTAACTATCTGGCAAAGATGTAATCTCGTTACATCTAAATACGGCCAAAATGTGCCTACATAATATCCCCCTCATCTGGAATAATCCACAAGAACACTTTGCATATGAATCTACTTCAATAAAGTCCACATAATATGTAACCTCCTTAGTGAACTCAGCCAACTGAACTTCATCCTTTACTAGAAAAGTCTGTATTGCACCCTCACTCTTATGCAACTTTGGATTCATATCGATCATGCCGGTAACTTGTTGTTGTACTTCCTTGAATTTAGAATTTGTGTACAACTCTTGAAACCTCTTCTCAATTAGAGATCTAGATATGCAGGGGGTTGTGACACTAAATGTGTGGAAGTCCGCGGCATTTTCATTCTCAACTTTTTTTTTTCAATGCGTTATCAAACTGGTCAACAAACTCTTTCAGGTTCGTCTTAGCATTAACATACCCGTCAAAAAACGCATTCATGCTCTCACTCCGCTGCGTTGTACTCATTCCAGCCCAGAAACAATCTTTCAAGAATGCTGGAACCCAATGCTCACGATCAGCGTATAGACTTTGTAACCAGGCATTTTCATGTAAATTGTATGTAGTAATTAACTGAACCCAACTTGTCTCAAACTCATCAACACTTTGGCTATCATACACACATCTCATCAATGCATTTTTCATCCCAGTTTTGTAGGAATCATAGGAGCTAAGTTTTTCCGGCACTTTTTTCAATATATGCCATAGGCAAAATCTATGCCGAGTTCTTGGAAAAACAATACCAATGGCATTCTTCATCGCTCTATCTTGGTCAGTGATAATAGCTTTGGGAGCTATACCATCCATACACTGCAACCAAGTCTGGAATAACCACACAAAGGTTTCCGTATCCTCACTGGAAATCAAGCCCGCTCCCAAGAGAATTGACTGCCCATGGTGGTTTACACCAACAAATGGTGCAAACGGCATCCCATATCTATTCGTCAGGTATGTGGTGTCGAATGTAACCACATCACCGAAATATTGATAGGCTGCCCTACTACGGGGGTCTGCCCAAAAGACATTTTTTAACCTCCCGTCATCATCTAAGTCCATCAATGCAAAAAACCCAGGATTTTTGTATTCCATCCTAGAAAAATAATCTTGAAGTGCACCAGCACCACCTGCCCCAAGTCGTAAGTGTCTTGCTTTGTCGATGTAATTACGACAATCCTTCTTCAAAAACGGGAGGTTCTCAAAACCGCCCGCGCCAACAACAAGAGATCCAAAGCTCTTGTTCATTCGGACACCAGCCATATCATTCGTATCTAGAACTCTTTTTACGGCGTCACTCACTTCTCTATTACATCGAAAGAAGCGAGATTTCTTCGGACTAAGGCCGTGGTTATGGATATTATGAACTGTAGTCAACCGAAGTTTCCCATCAAATTTCAAGGCATTAATCTTTGCCTTACATTCCGTCTTTCCTGTCGGACGTGGGTTGGCCACATTAAAAGTTCTATTACGGGCCTTCCTACCACGAGCACAAGCAAGGGTAACATACCTAACAGTATTATCTTCTTCCCTCTCAGTCCTTTTTGTCATCACCCCAAACCCGCACTTCTTACCATAATCTTTATAATAACTCACTAAATCTTCAAGAGAATTAAACTCCATCCCCTTTTTTGGCTCATCAATTATATCATCACCATCAATTTCAACATTCTGAGATGTCCTGGCACTACAATTCTTGGATGCCTGTGGATTTGGTAAATCCTCATTAATTTCATCAACTGTAGAGGATGTGCATGGCGCTTCAGTTTCCCCACCACAAGGTCCATAGTAACCATGCATGTAATTTGGGATGCTTGGACAGGTTGATGGTATGTCCTACAAGTACATGAATAAAGTTATTGATATATTTTGGAAATATTACACAAACCAATGTTAATGGTATATTAAATGATATAACATACCGCAGATGAGGGATTTGAAGTACATGGTGTTGATGTAAATGGATGTTCTTTCCCGTTTCCCATGCTGAGAGGCAACCGATACCTCAGTAGAAGAAAACCGATACCTTAGTAAGCATGTAAATAAATAAAGACTATTACTATATGACAAGTCACTCGGATCAACCCAACCAAATTAATGATTTTCAACTCAATTCTTTTATTAAACAAATTATTTGTGATTATGATCGGTTAACACGAAAGAAAAGGAAACTTTAGTAATTCTTCTAAACTCATATAGTTTCATTTTTTTATATTTAAAGAGAATTTACCAAAACCTCCAAAGAGTGCAATTATCTCAACGTCCAAATGAAAACATCACCAGCATTCTTATAGAACTCAATTGCTATAGAACTCAATTACTAATTCACCATCAAGGTTTGGTTTGCCATTTCGTTTGACAGATATATCTTTCAAATTACTAGTACATTCAAGTGAAAAATAATAGAAAACTAATACAATTCCTCATCCTCTTTAAAGGTGAAAAGACTCAAAATAAAGCTCCTCAAAGATATTGAAATATGCATGCCTCACAGCTGCCATGGGTGAGGCCATTCTACTCACAAAGTCCTCACAATGGTCCATTTTCATAGTATTTTTTTTTCCTTAAATATTCGATACATAATAAATTTTCTACGCAATATCTAAACAAACTGATAATTAATGGTTACCTTCAAAACTAATAATTTTTCTATGCAATATCTATGGAAACTGACACTAAACAAACGTGGCATATGCTCCCGTGGGAACAACTCACATGATATTTACAGTATAATGTAGAGTCATTTGTGAGATTTTAGTAGATCTACCTACTGGATCTAGCTCTACTTCAGAAAAGGTTGCCCCTTAACGCAGATGCTAAAGCCGCTCTCTCCCCACGACGATGACCACGGCGACCGCAACAGCTGACGGAAATAGATTTACCAGTGGCTTGCACGACCTTCGTCTTTTACGGAAATAGATTTACCAGTGGCTTGAACTGATAATTTTTTAGCACGAAAATATCAGACGAAGCTACTCGAGATTTCGTCTTCTCCAACGAAAATATCTTTTACGGATCAAGTACCTCGCACGAAAATGGACTGATCTGAAAGTTTTTTTGAATTGCTAATTTTGGGGCACAAAAATACCAGACAAAGCAGCTCTGGTTTTTGTCTTCTCCAACGAAAATGAAACCCAGTTCCTTTTCGTTTGGGTTTCATCTTCGTTTCCGCTTTTCTACTTTCTTTTTTTTTTATAATTAAAAAAAATATTTTTAATTTTAAAAAAAGACGTGGCATAAGCCACGTCACACGGGGACGCAGCGGGGCCGCAACCCCGGTTGCCCCCAGAATCACTCTTAGGCGATTGGGCATCACAGTCAAATTAATCGGTTGTGTTATTTTGTTTGAATAAATAACTCTTTTTATCTATACTTCTGACACCACTTTAGCCCAAAAGTAACCCTAGGTTCGGTTTGGTACCAACAAATAAATTCAGAATAGGTTGGAATTTGGCCCTTAGACAAACCGCAAATGGGGATAAGGGTGAGAAATACCTCTGATCCTTTTCTTTTCCGTCATTTTTCCGCCAGCAGCCTTTTGACATTCCCAATAAGTCGACAAATGCCTTCAAAATCTGGAACAGTAGTCAACATGGCATAGAAAAGGAAGACAGCCAGTTTTGAATATCCGACCTAATCAGGCAAAGATTGATCAGTTCGATTCATATTCCACTGCATTGCCTTTGGACTAAGAGTTACGATTTCCACAAGTCATTAGTAGACTACAATTCAACGATTGGAGGGGAAGGGGGGAGAAAAAACTGAAAAAAAAACTGTAAAAGAAACTAGGCTACATCACTCTAATATATTACACAAGGAAAATAAAAATCAGGTTTACAATACATCACTAGTATGCAAAAATAGCACGACGAAATACAATAATTAAGACGGGGGCCTCTGAGCCATCCAAGAAGTAAACAAATTCAGTAAGAACCTGATCCTCTGTATCGATAACTATAATACAAGGCCTCCCCTAACAACAACACATCTCAGCGAGCCCATGATACCGAATCAATCTCATCCCTTGCTGCCTTATATAATTCAAGCCTTTTCGCACACTGTTGCCTCCTCTCCATCAATGCAGGGTCTTCATCCAACAATAGTGAAAGCTGCTTACCCTGAAATAGTTGCCAACACAATTAATTACCCAATTTTAGAGGTTTTCCAATTTATATTACTCAATGAAGTGCCTATATATATACACACACGCACAAGTAACAGAGGTTATCAATGCTTCAGGATACATCTTGACAATTGATGAAAAGAGTTAATAACAAGTTTTTTTTTATTCTTTATCACAATCCAATTAAATGCTGAGAACATAAAAAAAAGGGTACCATAATGCATCAATGATCCTCCAAACCAACATATCATATAACACCTCATAGGGGGTTAGAATATAGGATTACATGTGTGCTTGAGAGAGAGAGTACCTCTTTCTTCCCTATTTGCATGTAAAAGTGATTTAGCAATGACTGTTTGGCCTCCCTAACTTGACAGAAAACCACAGCCTTAGGAATCGTGTTCTTAAGTGTCTCTGACACCATACCCACGTAAGAGGACACATTTGAGCCTATTCTCCTAAAGTGACCCTCTGCGTAACGGTCTGTCGTTGAGGCAGCTGGGTTTCCTCCTTTCTCCACTTCTTGGGGGAGTCTTCTAAAGAAATCCACGGTCAAATATGAAGATTCCATGTCCACCAATCGAACAACTGTCTTCCTACCATCTTCACGAAACCTTTCCAGGGCCTCATTAGAAGCAGCAGCTATTTCAGCTTGAAGAGTTGGAAAGCGCCTCAACTCCTATATAGCCACAAACATCAACATAAATACTCCTCATTAAAAGAATATCAGCACTTATTGAAGTAAATAACTGCCAGTCATTTCCCTGAATTTCACCTGAGTTTCTCCTATTGACTTCCTCACAAGTTCTTTCAAAACAAAGTGAACCTACATTGCAGTAGCTAAGTCAGTCATGAAAATTCGCCAAATTAGATTACGACAGACTACTGCAACAATTGGCCAGGCACTCCAGCAGAAACTTGATAATGAACAACTGTGAATAACAAGACAACTTACAGCATCCACAGAAGCTTCAGCTGGGCCTCTAAAATAATTAAGTGCCCCATCAATTAGGCGCCGGTAACCTTGCTCAGGGGCAATCAAGTGTGGCTGGTAACCATCTGCTTCTGAAACCACTTTCCTTACATTATGCGGAGAAAGGTGCCTATCAAATGGAAGCTTCCTTAAAGCAGCGGGAAGCTGGTTGTCAAAAACTCCATAAATCCGATCACCTCCAGGCCGCCTAAACTTGAAAAAAGAATTCCAATATAAAAATAATATACTAGAGGAATGCAATTAAAATTAAGACAGTAGAAGATCTAGCCAATGCTGATAAAAATGTAACAAAAGGAATGTCATTTGACTGAGAATTGTCATACTTGATCTATTTAACATCTAGTTAAGAAATCATTTGAAAAGCTCAAACAGATCACTACATTGATCACAGTATAGCTGGGCTATGAGTAAAAGGCTCCAGCAACCAGCAAAATTATCAACAGACACGAATGGTGTCACCCATAATTGACATGTAAACTTGTTTCAAACAAAAGGTCAGCCTTTTGGTACCTTTACTGTGGATGAAGAATATGTCGAAATTATTTCACCATAATCTCTCTCAAAGGAGTTCAGAGTACACAACAAGATCAACCACATGATTACATCCACTCCAACCATTGGCAATGTCAGACAGGACAAATATCAAGACTTTGGGACCTTGGGTTTCACAGAATTTGCTTTTACAACAAACAAACGTCCATAAAATCAATGATTAACAGAAGTACAAAGAAAAAGTTAATAAATGTCTTACCCTCCTTCCAAATGCTCCTTAAAAATCCGTTCAAATGCACGACACATTTCCAAGATAGTGTACAATTGAGCCTATACCATCACATATGGGTTCAGGTAAGAAAAAGCAGCATCTTGTTAAAAAAAAAATTACAACAGCTTCCTGCCACTTACCCCAGCATCAACAGCAATAGGTCGACCAAGATGATCCATCTCTGACTCAAGTTCATCAATGCTTTTGTTTATTAAAGATGTTATACTTGGAATACGAGCCCTAATTACAGACTCCAAGTGCTAAAAACAAGATCACAACATCTGTTGATAAGCCTATGAAAATAATTGTCTTAATATTCAATGAAGGTACACAAAAATAAACCTTTGAGAGGAGTTTTGCAAGATACTCCGAGCCCATTTTACTGGCCAAGTGCCCATAGTCAGGACTGGTTGCAAAGTACTCATGTTCCTTGCGCCTTGCAACTATCATGTCAACATTTTTATTGATGTCAGCCTGTGAACGGTTCACAATTCCAACCCAAGGATGTTGAAGTCGATAAGATCTTCCTTCAAGAACCTGAGGGGATACAAAATATGTATAAGGCCAAGCAAGTAAAATTGTCGACAGAGGAAAAAAATATCCGCTGAAAAACTATTCTTCTTTGATTGCAATTCTACTCAATGATGTGTTAACCCCAACTACTTAAATTCAATTAAATATGTTAACAATTAAATGCAGAGCTAGACCAGATCCTAATGAATCGATTAAAAGATGGGTGCCTTCAGACACACACACACACAGATCTTACATCCAATGCATTAGTTCCTTTGTCCATCAAATCCAGCTTAGTCAACACACCAAAGGTCCGATCACCTTTACAATTAAGAAACAGGGACTCATTAGGAAAGGCTAAACAAAGAAAAAATGTAAAAAGATCTGCAAAAAGCAGCAAAAAGGGTATACCAGTGGGATCGACTTCCCTAGCAATTTTGATAGCATCTGACGTTGCAATATCTTGATTGGCTGGAGATATTGCTAGAATGATACAATTAGGCTACAAAAAGTTCATGGTCATCAATTCAACAAAATGTGACACATTAGAATTTTCGGATAAAAACATATGCAACATGTAAAATGCCCACAGAATAACCAAATATGACAGGACAAAACAACTGGAGACGATAGAGGATGGAAAAAAGGCATGATTCAAGAAAGGAAAAAGATGCAAGATAACAAAAAAGAACAGTCTATTTAGAAAACCATAAAAATGAGCACTTAAAAGAAACTGTAATACCGGTCCAGTAACTAGAAACAAACAAAAAAGGATCCAAAAACTTATCTTGGCTAATTAAAAGAATCAAAAGTAGAATAACTGTTTCAGTGAAATACCATGGATCTCACCAAAATGAAATGCTCTACCATGCATTATGCAAAAATGTACCATTTTAACAAGAAAAAGTCTTATTACCTTCTCAACATAAGTTCGAACCATGCTTTCAATATCTTGAACAATACTTTCAGGTTGTCCCTCTGTTCAAAATTAGAAAGACTTAGTTGTAGACTACAATTACAGTAAACAGAAGTGTGATTAGGCACATAACATACCAACAGCAACTTTTGTCAAACCAGGTAGATCAATCAGGGTTAAGTTGACCACTGCCCAATCGGGGAAAGAAAGAGAGTGTCAGAAAATAGAAAGAAACATTGCAATAGAGAGTATGGAATGATCTCAACAATTTATTCCAACTCCATGACATATGAAATCACAAAGTACAATACATCAGAGAGAAGAAAAATAGAAAAACATTGCAATACAGAGAATGGAATGATCTCTACATTCCAACTCCATGCCGTATGAAATCACAAAGGACAACACATCAGAAAGAAGAAATAGTGTAAAAATAATTCAAAATTACATTAGGGTATATTTCACAAAATTCTCAATAGAACAATTGAAATGATTCATCAATAACAACTTTTTAAAATTTACTGTCGCCAATTTTTTAGACATTATAAATTTTCTTATTCATACAAAAATCTTTGGACATTATAAATATTCCTTGCAAATAAACCGACTCAAAATCTTTAATGTTAAATATTCATTCTCATGGCCCGAGAGGCCTAGAGAACCAACTTCTTGTCTATCTATTCTTACTTTTTTTTCCTTTTATTTTCAAAAAACAACCCACAGCAAATGTGGTATGCCAATGCCAAAGTGAATTTGCAAAAAAGATTTTTTTTTTATTTTTACAATATCAAATCAGCCAAAGAGAAGTCAAATAGTGAAGTTGGCACTTCAAAGAATCAAACTACCGCATTTAATTTAAGCAGACTTAATGTTCTTCCTAAGTAAAATGCATGCAATAGTTTCTAATGCACGAGGAGATGTAAATACATTGGTACATATTGCATTGTTTTTTGAAGCATTAGAGGAGAAGGTTAATGTCACATTATCACTTATGTTCAGTTTAAAATATCTTTAAAACTGTGCATATGATGCCTTACTACCTAGAATGAACTGCAAAAAGGACATACAGTACACACATGCACACACACATAGGGATTTTGAAGGTAACACTCCATGGTACCCAAATGACTGGTGTTTAAGAAAGTCAACAACAAAGTAAAATTGGAAACCCACCATTTGGAGAGTAGATACTCAGATGGATAGGAACAGGAGATATCTGCTTCGTCTTCCCAGTTATTCTATCAGTCTCATCCTGAATTTCCTTGCGAACCAGGGCTGTATAGAAAAATCAGAAGCCTAAATATCAGTTATAACATTAAAAGACAACAGTAAAGTCGTGTGGGGAATAATTCCAGAAATCCTTACAAAATCATATATCTTAATAGATTAAATCAAACAGCACATAGGTGGTCTAAGTTACTATGACTGAGTCTTTCTGGCCCCTGTGAACATCTTTTCTTAATGCATTAAAGAGGGCCTCTCTAACTGCATGGAAGATTACCACCTAAAATTTTATTCTAGTCGGTCACATACCATTGGACCAAATTACGACAACTATTCAAAAGCTAGATCTACTAAGGTAACCTCAACAACCTAATGATGGGGGAGTATTTGTCCTCTTCTCTCTTTTTTTCCCCTCCAGCTTAACCAACTGAAAGGTGTAAAGGAACTTCACTTTTTGTATTTAAAAATATGTGTTTGGTAAGAGTCTACAATATTCCCCAAAGATAACCATATTCCCAGGTTCATTCTAGCTTATATCCTAGTTTACTGGTTGAGAAGGCTTTTATCCCAGTAACAAGTAGGTGCCCAACCTCTTTTTAGATACTAATAAATAAACTAGACAGCTATCTTTGATAGCAGCTAGATAACTGTTACTTATTGGTTAATTTTTCTAGTTAAATCTTGTGGAGGTACTAATACCAATTGAGTAATGCTATACACCACACAACCATCCCACTATGTAAGATGTGGCATATTTATCACCATTGAATGATAAAGGATCATCCAATAAAGGATTATCTAATGGTGATAAATGTGCCACATCTTGTATAGTGGGATAAAAGTGAGATGATGTGGTGTATAGAATTTTCCATACCAATTATCACCTCACAAAATTTGGAATATAGTTGTGATCCATGACAACCCTGGATCCCTATAAATCATCTCTACTATATTTCAGAAAGTAATATCATCCTTCCTCATTTCTTTTAAGCATAAAATTGAAAACTATGTGAAGTGTCAGAAACAGAAAAAACTTGGTAGATTAACCTTTTGTAGCTTAAGTGGAGAAACTACAGAAAGAAGTTGGTGATTTTGTTGACAGAGCGCGATATGCAATACAGGTAACCAACTAAGACAAGAAGCTATACATACAAAAATCAGTGAATTTCCTTCTGGCGAGGTGAAGGAACTCTGCGTACTCCTGCGATCCGTCCTCTGTCTTATGAAGCTGCAAGACCAATGGCCGCCTCGTGACGATCCCTGCAATAATTCAAATTAAATGATTACAATTGTCTAAGCAAAAATGAGGTAGACAAAAAAAGCTTTCAAAATTCCAACCGAAGTGAAACCAAACGGTTCACCTGATCCTCTTGGAAGAAAATCACGCCCGACAATGCTCTCCAATACCGAGGATTTTCCGGAACTCTGCTCTCATTTCAAACAAGAAACTAAATCAGGCCAAATTCAACCGAGAAAATACTCATCCTTCATTATAAAACTCATTTCTATCTAGGAGACAAAAGCGCACTTTTTTTCTTGGTTTCTCAAGAAACATCACTTTGTGTGTGTACAAAATCTCTCCTAAATTTTCTCTAGAAGAAAATACTCTCCTTGTCTCTCTTTTGAAATTTAAAATGAAAACCAATGTGTTTTTGTTTTATTGGAAAAAGAATTAGCATGTGTTAGGAAAAATAAAAAAAGAGAGATGCAGAACAGGACCTGGCCACCGACGACGGCAACGGAGGGAAGAGCCTCCCAGAGAGAAGAGAAAGCGTTGTTGTCTCCGCCACCATAGTCACCGAGCATGGTGCAGGCCCTCTGGATCCTGTTAACCAAACCGATCAAGCTCTCCATGGTCGTCATCTATCACAGAAAGTGCGACGAAATCTAGAAGGTTGAGTATAGGTAGAAGCCCAAGAATCCCAGTGGCCAGTACTACAACCAAGAAGCAGAAAGAAAGGAAAGTATTTGACTTGAATTGGACGCAGAGAGACCAAGAGAGAAACAGAGTCGATAAAGAGAGCTGATAATTTTTTTTCTTGTCACAGAGCGCACCGTTAGGATTGGTGGGCCCGCAGCTTTTTATGGGAACTGAAGCGTTTTGAAGTTTTTGAAATTTGAATCTTTGTCAGCTGGGGACCACCTGGTTGCTGTGTGACAGTGAAAGAGTTTTGTCACTTTTATCACTGCCTGTAAGATTTTATTTATTGGAATAACTTTAAAAAAATAAGATAAAATGAAAAGTCAATCTACTTGGGAATTAAAATGTAAGCAAAAATAAAATAAAATTTGATAAAAGATTAAAAAAAAAGTAATATAGTTGATTCCTCTATTACTAATTAGTGCACCATCCACAACACATGGTGCAAAATTCGGGTGCCAAAAACTCCAAGTCGAACACTGAGGCAAACAGTTCGTGTTCGGAAATGAAGCTTTGGTATTATCTTGTTGGGGAGATCATTGGTTCAATGAGAAGATCTGGCTTGTTTGCTTTAACAACACGATTGAAAACCCTGCGTGCACGCGCACAACCCACAAGGTCAAAGAGCGTGTTGCTGCTATTTTATTTACATACAGGCTAATCTCACATATAAATACATGGTACATATGAAAATGCTGTTATTTTGCTTTCTGCATGTTATCGGCGGTTGGGCAGGTGGTTAATCGTTCTTGTAAACCAATGTCGGGTACTCTGGAGCCCACATGTTGTTCTTCACAAAATCTACAATCTCTTCCTGCAATCACATGAAATTGCATTAATGTCAAGTTTATAGTTCTGAAACTATGAAAACGCCTAAATTCACAGATATTTTAAGTTGAATAACCAACACCGATATTATACAGCCACACCTCATAGGTCTAATAATAATAATCACGTCACTTTTTCTTGTTCTTCTCAACCAAAACCCAAATTTCCAACCTTCTCTACATGCAAACCTGCCGCTATACTTAAAAAAGGCCACAAAGACTACCGGCATTTCCACATTTCACATTGGTTTACGGTTATTGGAACTGCTAGATTTCAAGAACATTGATGAGCATGTTTGAATAGCATTTTTGAGGGAATCGTATTTTCGTGGGATACCTCCTTTGAAATTTCGACTTTCTACAAAATCCTAATGCCAAATCGATTAGACGCCCCAAGATATGACTGTAGCAAAAAGCATCCCATTAATGATTATACCTTTCTTTGCCCCATGTTGCAGACAATGTGTTTTATTCAATTCTTTCAATCGATGCTAAATTGATATCCTAGCTAGAAAGCAAGAAATCTATATGTGCACTCATACAAGGCAAATTCAGACTTCAATCGGTTACACGGTAATTCGAGTGCATGTCATCAACAAGTATCAGATAAGTTGTAATTAAAAAAGTTGATTTCTGATTAGCAGAAAACATACCTGACTAAGTTTTTGTAGTTCTCGGGCATCCATTTCACGGTATCCTTCTGCTAGATCCTCTTTAATAGCCTCCTTTACCACAGCTGCAGCTACCTCCTTTGTTATATCCCGTATTCTGCAACCTCAATGAAGTCAGTTAATATATGCACAAAGATTAGGTGCCAAACTGCCTCATGGCCAATAAGTGAACAGAACATGAAAGGAACAAGCCAGATAATGCACCTAGATGTTGAAGGGTATATAACCCCATCAAGAACCTGCTCTTCAGTCATATATGCTGCTAGGCTGTCGATTTTGATTTAGAGAATAAACAAAGTCAGTTGCTAAAATAGATTATTATACACTGGAGAAAACAATCTACAATATCGAATAATTCTGCCGGTTACCTCCCCTCACCTAACCCAAATCCTTACCCTCCCACGGGACCTCCACCTTATATAAAGGGGGAGAGATACCATTTGGCTACAAAGCTAGTGGTTAAGGCACACAAATTAATAATCATGAATTGAGACTCTTACGTTTGAATCCTGCAAGTGCTTTGCAGTTCCAAAATCCAAAAATCGATAACATAATGGCAACATTTACTATTATTTTTTCCTTTCCGTAAAGGACATTTTGGGGGACTGCAGGCAGGGATTGGACTGGTTTTGATGGTCCGTAATTCTCAAGATGTATAAAAATAGAAATCAGTTCAGAAAGGAGATGTGATATGTACCACTCTGCTGCAGCCTGTAACATGCCATCGGAAATGATCCTGGAGCCAGATAGAAGAGTACCAAGTCCAATGCTGCATCAACAGACAAATTAATAACATGAAAACTTACATTAGTGAAACTTAGATTGCATTTCCTTCAATGACACTAACCCTGGAAAGAGGTACATGTTGTTTCCCTGGTTGCAGTGGCCAATATGACCATTCCCTGTGCAAGTCAAAGGCAGTTAGTGTTCTCGTATCATATAACATATGTTGAACAGACTTTCCATTGTAAACTCCTCTATCAAAATCAGCAGGGAAGACAGAGACACACTTCCTGCATCTAAGAAGTGAACAGTGAATTTCATAGTATCATGAGTAACATTCATTGCATTTTACTTGTATGTTCTAAAACAACAAGCCATGCTTTCGTAACAGGTTCTGCACTTCTACTGACGACAATGTGATCTCACTGTTTTAACAATTTGAACTTCATGGAGAGACTTTGAAATTAGACTACATTAACTGATTGAATGGATGGCGAAACAGTGTAGAACAATTAGTTCATAATGACCGCCATTGTATAACCATTCATCAACGTGTTGGTACAGGTTATGCATGGCGAAAAAGAGCATTGGAATGGTCTTAGCTCTTGAATATTCAGACAATCAAAATAATGGTATTGGTCCTAATACATACCAAGATCCACGTCGTTGAATGGGCTTCCACTTGCAAATATAATATTGTCACCCACAATTGAAAATGCTTCTTCAGCGGTGCATTCAGCTGTCAAAAAAATGAAGAAAAAGAAGTGAAGGTCGAAGTTGTAAACAAAACTGGTTTACTTTACCATACAATTTACATCTACTTTAAGGAACAAAAATGAAAGAAGTATACCATTTTTGGTAGGGTTTGACATTGCAAAAATGGCTGGCCTTGTCGATGTTGAACCTTTAAGGGCCTCTAATACCTAAAATTGTAACTGCATCATATCAATTTCACAGAAAAACCAGCTGGCAGAGGAGTTGGTAAAACTAGATAAGGTACTTGCAAAAAACTAATTCCATTTACATGTTAGATTTGGCCGAATACCTTTTTGAGGTGCTTCCTTCTCATTATATAATAAATAGTTCCAGAAATAATTACAAAGATGAGATTGAGAATTCAATTTGAATCTCAACAAACTACATCTTTATCTTTATCTAAACTAACCTGACTTTATCCTATCTAAATATGTACAAGTTTAATTTAAATACAAGATAAGATTAGTAAATAAATCCTAATCTATTTGAAATTCAGTTCTGCTGTATCCCAGTAAAATAGGAGATTAGTTGCCATGTAACCCTAGCCGCAACCCATTAAAATAGGAGATTAGCTGCCTAGCCACCATATCTTAAAGAAGACCCTAGTTTTCCTTTGATATTACACAGATGCAATAAACAGATATCCTTGACATATCCTTTTCACGGAAGGGATTCACTGGATTCTATCCACATCCCACCTCCCAACTTGAAAGAGTACAAGAGCTAAAAGAATGAAACAACAACTCTGCCTTCCCAATCTTGCACCAATCTTAACAAAATACTTTGCTGAGTAACCATTGTACTTCTTAAGTGCAGATTGATGGGGGCCTAAATCATTCAAAGGAGATTAATTTTAACTCATTTGATTATTCCAGCTTATTTCTTCATAGAACTATTGCTCCTCATTCAGTTTTTAGATTATGGTTAATTCTTTTTTAAAATTATGCATTGGTGCATTTGGCTGGAGATAAATGATAGGAGCTTTGAGGATTGCGAGAAGACAATGGATGAGCTTAAAGTTTTCTTCCTTAAAACCTTTTCTTATGGGCGGGGGCCATTGATTTTAACGGACTTAACGTCCATGATTTTCTACTTTTGGTTGTAAATCCTAGTTAGGTACTTCTCATATATACTTCCTGTGTACTTGGGCTATGTCTCATTTTCCTATGAATAAAGTCTCTTGATTACCTATAAGAAAAAATAGTTCACATTTTTCGGACCAAGAGTCTAATTAAAAGCAGGACAAAAAATTTCATTGAGGAATTATGTAAACCCTTTCTGGGTACCTCTTTTGAGAACAAGCCCCCAACTGCAGACAATCCAAGGAGCACATCAGGCTTCACTTCCCGCACCTGATTATGCCAAAGATCAGTGAAGATATGAATGGTACAGCTTTAAACAATGATAAACCAGACAGTTTCAACTATCACAAAATCAGGCAACATTCTGAATTCAATAAGATCGTCTTTCTTTTAATTTACATGTGTATCACAATATGTATTAACATCAAAACTTATTTATAGAAGAATGGGAACTGTTTTTGATAATAAGTTATCAAATTTAAAAACTAATTGCAATTTTTATTCAATAAAACTTGGAAAAGACACAATTTCATTTTTATATAATTCTCTCATATCCTTTGATTTGTGGAATAAGTTGAACAGAATAGATAAAAATCAATTAAGGGGAAAAAAGAGATTGCTCCTCTACCATTGACACATTTAGTAGCTACAGAAACTCAAGTGGATGAAAATTCTCTAGAGTGCGTGATAACATCTAAAACAATGAATCCTAAAATTAACTGAAAATTTCACAAACCACTTCCACAAGACTGGCGCCTTCTCTTAAGCCCTGACGATTAATTTCTTTGACCTTCCTTGCAAATGGAAGTGCATCTGGATCAATATTTTGCCGTTCTTCTGTGATCAGGCCCTGAAATGACAAAACAGCGATTTATTTTCATATCAATCCACTGAGAAAAGATCTCCTCCAATGTGCAACATGAGTACATTGAATGTATCAAGGAAAACTGCATCCAGCATTAATACAACGACCAACATTTCAAGAAAGAAAGCCTCATTTGCCACCATAGTTCCATAGAAGTAAAGGATGGTATTGCAAACAACACTATGATATATTGATACCTTCAAAACTAGATTTTTTTTTTTGTAATAACAATGATGAGATACAATAGAAAAATTCTAGTAGGAGACCTTCATAGTGTATGATGGTTGGCATCAGTGGCTCTGAACAAATAGGAAGCACATGTGGCAGGGCAAAGTTTAGAATTTAAAACTGCAGGCATGGTCTATATTCGAGCTGGCATCTTCTACGGCGAAGGATTCCCAGCCTCTAGATGTAGCTCGTGTGTTATTTTCAGTGCCTGGGAGTGGTGAGGGAGAGGTTTTGGGGCCATCTTGGTCTCCAGAGCATGGGAGTGGCAAGGGGGAGTTTTTGGGGCCATCTGAGAGGTCTTTTCTTGCTGAGGAGGAGATAGGGTCGCTGATGGCAACGCAGTTGGCATCAATGGAAGATCATGAGATGGATGGGGAGCCTATACCGTTGAAGGCTTTACCACCGTGTCAGCATATGGTTTCGGACTGGGTTATGAATAAGGTGCAAGAGATACAACATTGTGTGGGGCAGGAGTGTGAAGGATTTGAAGAACAATTTATGGCTTTGCCAACGGTCATTGAAGTGGGAAATATGCAGATCAAGAAATCCGGTTCAAAAAAATAGCGGGAGCTCAAGAGATTAACTTGGTTTATTAATTATGAGGGCAGTTCAAACTGTGAAAGATCTAAAGGGAGGGGGTCAACAATTTCCTTATGAAGCTTAAGATTATATCATGGAATGTCCGAGGGCTAAACGAGGTAAATAAGCGCTTGTGGATAAAAAATTTGCTCTGAGAGTGGAAGGCGGATATTGTGTGTTTGCAGGAAACCAAGATGGAGAATATTTCAAGAAGCATCATCAGAAGCTTATGGAGTTGTCCATATGTTGATTGGGTCTTTCTTGCTTCGATAGGGGCGTCGGGGGGTGTCCTAGTTATGTGGGATAGATGGGTGGTGGAAAAAAGGATGGAGTATATCGGAAAATACATGGTGGCTTGTTCTTTTCAAAATGTGGAGGATAATTTTTTATGGGCTTTTGCTGGAATTTATGGGCCGACCTTGGACAGCAGCAGAAATTCTCTATGCGGATCAAGAAATCTGGTTCAAAAAAATAGCGGGAGCTCAAGAGATTAACTTGGTTTATTAATTATGAGGGCAGTTCAAACTGTGAAAGATCTAAAGGGAGGGGGTCAACAATTTCCTTATGAAGCTTAAGATTATATCATGGAAAGTCCGAGGGCTAAACGAGGTAAATAAGCGCTTGTGGATAAAAAATTTGCTCTGAGAGTGGAAGGCGGATATTGTATGTTTGCAAGAAACCAAGATGGAGAATATTGCAAGAAGCTTCATTAGAAGCTTATGGAGTTGTCCATATGTTGATTGGGTCTTTCTTGCTTCGATAGGGGCGTCGGGGGGTGTCCTAGTTATGTGGGATAGATGGGTGGTGGAAAAAAGGATGGAGTATATCGGAAAATACATGGTGGCTTGTTCTTTTCAAAATGTGGAGGATAATTTTTGATGAGCTTTTGCTGGAATTTATGGGCCGACCTTGGACAGCAGCAGAAATTCTCTATGGGAAGAGGTGGGCGGTTTACACAACTAGTGGGAACTTCCTTGGTGTATAGGTGGAGATTTTAATATTTTCAGATTCCCAAGTGAAAGATCGGGAGATCGCAGGTTGCGGCCGACAACGTCAAATTTCTCAGATTGTATTTTTTATTTAGGTTTGGTGGACCTTCCTCTCATGGGTGGTACATTCACATGGTCCAATAATCAGACATGGTCTAGATTTGACATATTTCTAATTTCCCCAGAGTGGCAATCTCATTACCCGGAGGTATGTCAAAAAAGATTGCCTCGCCTTTGCTCTAATCATTTCCCTATTTTGTTGGATTGTGGGGGAATTCAAGGAGGAAAGATATACTTTAAATTCGAGAATATGTAGCTAAGAACTGACGGATTTGTGGAACGGGTTAAGCAATGGTGGTCTTCCTATCAAATCCAAGGTACCCCTAGCTTAATTCTTGCAGGTAAATTGAAAGTCTTAAAAAAAGATTTAAAGCTTTGGAATGCGCAGTCTTTTGGTGATATAGGCAACCGTAAGAAGTCATTATTGGAGGAGCTTCATGAGGTAGAGAGAGCATAGGAGGGACGGGCCCTCGCACTAGAGGAATTGGTTTGGAGAACAGAACTAGTCTCAGAACCAGAGAGGGTTACCCTATTGGAGGAGATTTTTTGATGGCAAAAATCTCGGGCTTTGTGGTTGAAAGAGGTGATCGCAGCACGATGTTTTTTCATAGAGTGGCAAATTTCCATAGGAGAACTAATTCCATTGAAATGATGAATATTGACAGAACTATTTGCACAGAGATCCCTGTGATCCAAGAACATGTGGTTGGTTATTTTGAGCAGTTACTTACCAAATTAGAGGGGTGGAGGCCGAAGATTGATGGGCTACCATTTGAGTCCATTGAGCAATAGAATGTCATTTGGTTGGTGAGGCTATTTGAGGAGGCTGAGGTTCATGAAGTGGTAAGGAAGATGGTTAAAGACAAAGCACCTGGGCTGGATGGATTTTCTATAGATTTCTTCCAAGCTTGCTGGGAAGTGGTGAAGGAGGACTTGATGAAGGTATTTCATGAATTCTTCTTGGTTGGAAAATTTGGAAACAGCCTTAACGCCACTTTTATTACTCTTATTCCCAAGAAGATTGGAGCATCGGAAGTTAATGATTACTGGCTCATTAGCCTTGTGAATGGGGTGTATAAGATCATTTCCAAGGTGCTTGCAAATCGATTAGGAGGAGTTTTGGAACGGATAATTACGAAACCCCAAAACGCATTTGTACGGGGAAGACAGATACTGGACTCAGTACTCATTGCCAATGAATATTCAGATAGTAGACTCAAATCGGGTAATATGGGTCTTGTTTGTAAGTTGGATATGGAGAAGACCTACGATCATGTCAACTGGGATTTTTGTTATACTTGCTTGGGTGATGTGGTTTTGGGGAGAGGTGGTGCATATCGATGGCGCACTTCTCAGTTTTGATGAATGGATGCCCAGTGGGTTTTTTTAACAGCTCCCGATGCCTGAGGTAAGGGGTTCCTCTGTCCCCACTTCTCTTTGTCATAGTAATGGAGGCACGTAGCATAATGATATCAGTGATGGTTGATAATAAGTTTTTGAAGGGTTTCTCGGTTGGTGACATACATCGAGGTACTACTCACATTTCTCATTTGTTGTTTGCAGACAATACCCTTATTTCTTGTGAGGCAAAATTATGCCAGATTCAAGCTTTAAGAGCATACTTTGCTTTGAGGCTCTCTCCGGGTTAAAAGTGAATTTATTCAAGTCAAAATTGGTTCCAGCTGCAACATTCATGACATCCGGCTGCAAGCTAACACTTTGGGTTGTAAGGTCTCTTCTTTCCCTATGAATTACCTTGGCCTTCCTCTGGGGGCCGCTTCCAGGGCTAAAACTATTTGGGATATAGTAATTGAGAAAATTGAATGAAGATTGGAAGTTGGAAGAGGTTGTATCTATCAAAAGGTGGTAGGATTACACTAATCAAAAGCACTCTTTCCAACCTACCTACCTATTTTTTATCCTTGTTCCCAATCCCTGTGAGTGTGGCATCACGTATTGACAAACTGCGTCGTGATTTTCTTTGGAGCGGACTTGGGGATGAATTTAAATTCCATCTAGTCAAGTGGGACAAGATATGCTCCCCAATATCTTCTGGTGGCTTGGGAATCAGAAATCTGAGGGTGTTCAACAGGGCTTTACTAGGGAAACGGCTTTGGCATTATAATATGGAACATGACGCTTTATGGAAGTCAGTGATTCATTACAAATATGGAGCTTTGTGGGGGGGGGGGGGGTACTAAGGAGGTAAGTGAGGCTTATGATGTGGGTCTATGGAAGCACATTAGACAAGGGTGGGAAGTTTTTGTCCGGCATACTAGAATTGTGATGGGAGAAGGCTCAAGAATTAAATTTTGGCATGACATATGGTGTGGAGATTGAGCTCTTAGGGACTCATTCCCCACAGTATTCATATTCATGCTTGCACGTGAGAAAGAAGCTTTAGTGGCGGACCTTATAGAGAGGGATGGTGATTTACTATAGTGGAATGTGAGCTTTATTAGGGCGGCCCAAGATTGGGAAGTCAACAATTTTGTAGAATTCTTCCAACTCTTATACTCTATGAGACCAAGCAATCAAGGAGTTGATACTTTGTGGTGGTTACCAGCTAGAAAAGTTATTTTTTCAGTTCGCTCTTTCTATAAGGCCCTCACAATACCGCATAGTAATCTCTTTCCATGAAGAAGAATTTGGAGAAATAAGGCCCCTCCTAGGGCGGCATTTTTTGCATGGACAACGTCTCTGGGAAAGATTTTGACGATGGATAATTTACGGAAGCGCAGGATGGTAGTGGTGGAATGGTGTCGTATGTGTAAGCAAAGTGGTGAGACTATGGACTATTTTCTACTACACTGCGAGATCGCTAGAGCATTATGGGCCAATGTATTACAACGGGTAGAGCTAGGTTGGGTTATGCCTGCTACTGTAGTCGAACTTCTAGCTTGTTGGCCAAACCTCGCTGGTATTCCACAAATTGCAGTTGTGTGGAAGATGATCTCTATCTGTATTCTATAGTGTATTTGGTAGGAACAAAACGACCGGACGTTCGAAGATAGGGAGCGCTCTTTGGAGGAGAATAGATTACTGTTTATTAGAACTCTCTTTCTTTAGGCCAAAGCTGTAGATTTCAATGGCCTCGATTTTCATGCTTTTCTTATTTCTATTTATTCCCCCTAAATAGGTGTAATCTCTTGTATACTACCTGTGGCTTTGCCTATTCGTACTAATATAATATAATTGTTTACCTATAAAAAAAAAAAAATCTTGTTTAATATGAATTTAAGTATAATCAGCCACATATATTTTTTTATTATAGGTTATCAGCTGCATATGTTTACTATATGATCATTTTTTGCAATCTTCTGAAAAAAGTTCTTAACATGCCATAAGTTGTAACAAATAACAAAGAATCAAAATTTTTTTTTTATTTGTTGAATTCTGGTTCTTAAGAATATAAAAGTAACATGACTTTAGCCATTGTTTATAAATTACCACATCTTCTAACATTTATTAGGGCCCTGCAGTAGTGTTCAGTGAAGGCCTCCAAGTTGCAGATATTATGTCTATTCAGATTGACTGGCTCAATTTGCATGGCTCTATGTAACTGAATCAGCTAACAAGATTGGACTCAACACCTCATAGCACAGTAGCAGACAACAGAGTCTGGGAGTATGATTACTGACCTTGGCATCAACTACCCAGAATTGACTCCGAGCACTCTCAAAAGCAGATTCATTATTTCCTAACATCCTTGCCATTGTTTTCCTTGCGGAATTAAGGACCCCTATTCCTGCACTGTAACAGTAAAAGAGAAAAGCAAAACAACCATCAAAGTTGATATTTTGGGCTAATCATGCAGGTGCTTTAATCTTGATCACAAAAACATCAGAAATGTGCAAATGAATAAATCCTCATGAAGCACTGGCATAACTGAAGTCTGAACAGGCCAGGTGTGCCAAACAAAAATCAGCAGGTTGCAAGCTTATAGATGAGTAGGGGAGAAGCAAGGAAAACAAGCACACAAAAAATTAGAATCACAAACCAGAATAATGAAGGAACATTTCCAACTAAATTGCTAAAAAATATCAAGAAACATAACCCAGAATCCATCGGCCATTGACAGAAGAGGAGACCCAATATTAGATCTGTTGGAGGAACAACCACACCCAAGAAACCAATTCTCATCATCCATTTGAAGTATTAAGTAATGACAAAAGAAAAATTCATAGTAATTTATGCAATCAAATAAAACCCCACCAAAATGTTGATAGTCAGACGCATGCAAACAAAAGAAGTACCAAACAAAATCACCTTAACAGAGCATTTTCTAACCTTCAATATTTCATAAGTAATCAAAGATTTTATTAAAAGTGCAAAGACATAGTCCAGTTACATGTGGAGTATACTACAAGAGAAAATTATACTTTTTGTATGGGATAGATGGTGGGTCTTTCATTGTCCATGAAATAAATGGGTGTAGGCATCTAAAAAGCCCAACACCTTCTGAGATCATCCCATCCTATATGGCATTGGAAAAACAACGCATTTTCACAACCATGCTCAATGTGGAGCTATTCATGTTTAAGTCACTAGCCATCATGTAAGTTCTTGTATCTTCAATGCTTTGGCGCCATCAGAAGCTTCTGACACTTGAACAAACATAATGCAGAGCCTTACTAGTTACCAATGCAGTTAATATGTAAATCTTATAAATGAAAGGAGAAACCTAAGTGGGCAGCAAGTATACAGAAGAAAGGGATCCAATAAAGTATTAAAGACGAATACAGCCAATAAATAGTCGATAAAGAATACAAAGTAGGGGAAACATTGCCTAGTATCTCAGTTAACTTCTCCCATTATGCAATCTTTTACCACTGACTTAGACTTTCATACCATAAAGCATGAACTTTGACTAATCTTCTTTTTTTAACAAGTAAAAATAAACTAAATTTTTTCCCTCTTATCTGAGTGCAATTATTCAATAGACAGATTCTAAACTTCCAAACAGTTTATCAAGAACCATCTGACACACACACACATTCTTCTCTAAATAAAAGAAACGTCTAACCTTCCAGCACCAGCAACAACAATCTTTTGCTTTGGAAAGTCTATCATTGGCTTTCCTTGTGCTCTAACAGCTCCTAACAGTCCAGCAATTGCAACTCCTGCTGTTCCCTGTAAGGTGAATTGAAATCAAACCATGCCAGTGACAACCAGTTATATTCCGAAATATTGAAATCAAATAGAAATCAGCATGGGATGTGGTACTATATCTCATATATTTAAATTAGGCAATTTTTAAAATCACATACTCCTTAATAATTGAAGTAATACAATAAAACATTCACAAAAGGTATACAGAAAAAGGTTCAAGCCCCAAGGTCTTAAAAATTACACTATAGATTCATTTCTCTGTTTAAAACAATTGATAAAAATATCACTACAATAGACAATGGATGAGCTTAGAATTTTTTTAACACTTTACTCCACTGGTCGATTCAAATAGATTTTAATGGTCTGAATATCCTTTACTTTCTTGTATCACTTGATAATCATGCCCAGGTGTCGCTCTTGTATATGTCTCGTGTACTTGGGCTATGCCTACTCTTCTCATCAATAAAATTCTTGCTTACATATAAAAAATGAATTAGCCTTGTCCATTTTGTTATAAGTAATAAGAAAATTTATTAGTAAGACAAGAAGCTTTCGTATACAGGAAGTATAAGGAGTCAGCTAAAGACTTGCAAACAAATATAGTCAATGAAATCTACAGAGGCAGAAGAAAGATAGCCAAGGGCAGAAGCCACTCTTACAAAGTGCTGGAAATAAGAATTTCAACCCAATGCCTATGAAGTGCAATTATTTCTCCCTATCTTTAATCGTCCACAGAAGACAAAAAGGGCTGCCTTCTAGATTGAACAGTTTCTAAGAATTGTAGTGAGCTAAGAATCATCTTCCGGACATATATACTAAAATTAAGACTGGCAATTACCATATCAATTATAGCATTACACAAAACATTGGAGAGTTTTGAGAAAAGATTAAATTACAGAGGCAGATATTACTGAGAAACAATTAATAAGAAGGATATTAGAATAACGAACAAATTCAATTACCTGGACATCGTCATTAAACATTCTGTAAGTACTTCTATAACGCTGCAACAACTTAAAGGCCCACTTGCTTTGAAAATCTTCAAACTGCACAAACCCAAAGTTTTTTTTTTTTTTCTCACTCGCACTGTCAATTTTTTTGTGTAATTTAAAAGTGTCCTCGTGCAGTCCTGATGCTAGTGATTATATAAGCACATTCAAAACTCAAATTACCTGTACAATCACATTTGGCCAACGAGTAAACACCGCATTCATGAATTCATCAATGACAGCAACATACTCATCACCATCAAGACGATGCTCTTGCAGACCCAAATCTGATAATAAATAATAAATCAATCTTTTTTTATAAGGGACTTATGCATACATGTAGATGATTATAAAAAAAAAAAAGGGGGGGGGGAAAGCCCAGGGTGGGGGATGCAAGTGAATCCGTTGATGTCAAAATCAAAGATTTTTTAGATGAATTTGGCATTATCAAATAAAAAAGGAATATATGCAGAAGAAGGGCGTAATTAACATACAATACAAAACAAGGTAGAGGAGCCATAGACATAACTCAAATGTGCATGGTCTGATGCATGAAAAGCAACATTGACAATCAATAAGATGCGGGAGCATAGGTCTCACATGAGAGATAGGAGATCAACCCATCAATGTCAATATTAAGGTGACAGCATTAAGATCAAAGTACTTTAAATTTTGAACCAAAAATACATGAATGAGCTTTATTATAGGGAGCATGGCCATCAATCTACCACAGATCATCAGACCTCACATATGACAGTGTATTGAAATTGTGTTTATGGAGGCCAACATTTTGAGCAACTTGATTTTTTCCAATGAACATTGAATACAAGTTTCTTACTAGGTTTCTACTATATCCTTTTTTTACATCCTTAATTAATTAAAAACCACCTGGTTAGATTCGTTTTCTATTATCTCCTCCCATTTAAACTATCCCATGTTACTTTTCTTTCTATTAATGATGGTTTACCACTTTAAATCATCCAATTTCTTAATGGACATTGGTTTCCTTAGTGCACATATGACTGTTTGCTCACTTTCGAAATTTTCACAACATGGTATTTTCTCAAGTTTATGAGTGCTGAGACCTAACTGCTCGCACCTTGATGCGCTCCATCCTTGTCTCAATGAACTTTTGGTGTGGTGTGGTGCGTATGACTTTGTGTGGGTCTGTGTATATGTGACAAGTGATAACCTGGAATTTTTATCATTTTTTCATCGACAAGATACACTGCAAATATAGCATGGTATCTAATGACAATGCAACCTCAAACAGGTCAATATAACCATCATTGGCATACATGCAGTTGAGCTGAAATAGAGGAATAAAAACTGTTTTTTTCTTCGAAAATGGGGGCGTGCATTGTTTCAAGAAATAAGTACAAAAACTTTCTTTTCTTGTAGTAGCTTAAAGTTTACTTGATTCATAATGAACGTGTTTCTATGAAAAAGAAAAAAATATGGTGCATCTACAAAATTATTACCACAAATGAATAAAGAAAGACGTACACAACGGGTCTTTGAGCAGCTTCTCATTGTTAGTTCCAACATCAATCATGACAGGAAGTACCTGTGCAATGTAATACCAGAAAATTGAAAAACAAAATCTATAATATCAGTAGGAAATCAATTAGTTGGGATTAAGGAAGAGTTTGGTTGAACACCATTAAAGAATCAAACAGAGAATACAGGTAAAGAATGTATATGACAAAATACATTAGCCCAATTATTGAAAGAAAATGCATATTTGTTCTAGGATTCAAATGAGTATATCTATCCTAGGGCACGGAGAGAGAAAACCCAAGGGCACCCAAACCCGCCGCCACTCTAAGGCCATCCTAGCCAGTGTGTGACACCTCACCACCATGATGGAAGCCTCACTCTCACTCACGCGTTTGTGGCGTGTTGGGTGATTAAATTTAGGGTTACCTCAAGGCAACATAAAGATCCCAATGGGTTGGTTGGTGAAAATTAAAACTAATTCAAGCTAGCACTCAATTTCCGAAAGTTGGAAGAGAAAATTCACATTCATTCAAAATAGCATAATAATGAATTACAAGCCAAAAACTCAAATAAATAGTAGTTTTGTTTTGAAATCCTAATCCCAAAATAAATCAAACTCCTAAATTTAAGGAAACAATCTTATCAAATACCTAAACTAAAGGAAATAACAAGGAGATAACTTAAACAAATGATAATAGATAAATCTCTAAATTAAAGCCCACTTCCCTAAAACTAAGGGATTTGTCATCTTGTCATCCAATCCATAAAATCATGGAATTGGCAAACAGTTGAGACTCCTTTAATTGCACTTGTCTTGGACGTCCATTACCTCACCACCCGAACCATGCATGCAACCCAATGCAACCCTCTTAGCCTCGGCACGCCTAGCCCTCCTAGTGGCATTATGAATGGCCCTTCTTGGATCTCCATCAATCCTCCCTCCTTCAAGACCGACCTTGTCCACAAGGTCCAAATCTAGGAATTAATCCTTGAGAACTCGAACACTCTCCCATGTAGCATCTTCGGTTGGGAGCCCCCTGCATTGAATCAAGGCTTTGGTTGCCATTTGGTCATCCTTCTTCACATACTCCCTCAAGTCATTAGGAACCTCAGCCTCTAACTTCCTCTCCATGCCCCCATCTTCCACTTCATGTCTCTCACTCAAGCCTCTTGGTTAGGAGGCTCATGTGATAGCAAAACATTGCCCCCTTGTCTCAATAGCTTCTCCATCTCATTAGGCCCCATGGCCTTACATCCCCCTCTTCCATTCATCCTGATGGTCACCCATTTGCCCCCCATCATAAACTCCATAGTCATTTTTCTATAGTCTGAGACTATCTTCCCTAACTCCTCTAGCCATTGCATACCCAACACAACGTCCAACCCCACAGTAGGCAAAGAATATAAATCCACTACAATTTCAAGGCCTTGTGTTTTCAAACATACTTTTTTTTAAATACTTCTCTACACCTCATATTCTCCTCGCTAGCGACTTCGAATGGAGTGATAGAAGTCATAGGCAATCTCAAGCTCTCGGTCACTTTAGAGTTGATGAAGTTTAGGGATGAGCCATTATCAACAAGAACCGTTACCTCTATCTTGCCAATATGAGCTTGTGTTTTCATTGTTCTAGGCCCCACAATACCCATCAATGCATGGATAGAAATTTGAGGATCTCCCCTCACGACTTCATCTTGTTCTTGCTCTTCTCGCCCTTGCTCTTCCTCCCCTATGTCTTCTTCTTCCTCCGACTCTATCTTTATGAGAAAAATTTGCTTGGCTTTGCATCTGTGGCCCATTGTGAACCTCTCATTGCAATTGAAACAAAGCCCCTTCTCTCTTCGTTGTTACATCTCTTCCCAAGGTAGCCTCTTCACTCCCGTGGGTAATGGTTTGATTCCACTTGATGCACCTCCACTAAGACCTCCCAGTGAGAAGTCCTTGCTAAAAGTTTGGTTTGCATCAAACTTGGAAACCATTGGGGGTGGTTTCCTCACCTCCAAGCAGCTATTCTTCCTCAAATCTTGGAGTTGATCTTCCTTAATCCGTGCAACCTCCAAGGCTTGCATCAAGGTCTTCGGCTTCTTAAGTTTTACCTCCGCCTCCAACTCACTTTTCAAGCCGCCCACAAAGGACCCAAAGAAGGCCTTCTCCAACCACCCATTTGCTCTAATTGACAAGTATTCGAACTCCTTTTGATAATTTCTTAAAGATTTGGTTTGCTTGATCTTTGAGAGAGTCTCATGGTAGTCCATATACTAGGTTGGCCCGAACCTCCTCAAAAGCACCTTGACAAATTTCCTCCATTTCAACTCCCTCCTTCGAGCCCCATAGGTCTTCCTCATCCATTGCCACCATTGGTTGGCCACCCACTTAAGGAAGTAGGTGGCATAAGACACTTTAGCATGGCTCTCCATGCGATTGTGCTCAGAGTATTGCTCGGTTCTACTAACCCAAGTGCTCGGGTCATTACCATTGAACTTGGAAAAATCCATATTTGGTTTGTGAACTTCCCCCCTACATGCACCTCTCCTCTCACTTCGGTTCCCTTCTTCCCTCTCACTTTCTCTGGTTGATTCCTCATTAGTGCTTGAGGAATCTTGAGTGGATGAATCCGAGTCCTCTACCCTCTCCTGGTGTTGGCTTCTCCTAGACCCCATGGGGCCCTCAAGACTATGATGTCTCTCGGCTCTTTTCCTATGGCGTCTCCCATCTCCATTCCTCCTTTGATCCACCAATTGGAGGAGCACCTCCTCTATCCTTCCAAGTCTTTCATTGGTGGCGGTTTGTTGTGCCTCCAAAGTGACTTCAAGGTTTTCAATCTGCTCCCGATGAGTTGGTTGTCGTTCAGCCATGGCTTCCTCTCCTTGGATTGGACACTCTCAACGAAAGCGCCAATGATAGAAGCCTCACTCTCACTCACGTGTTTGTGGCGTGTTGGGTGATTGAATCTAGTGTTACCTCAAGGCAACACAAAGATCCCAATGGGTTGGTTGGTGAAAATTAAGACTAACTCAAACTAGCACTCAATTTCCAAAATTTGGAAGAGAAAATTCTCATTCATTCAAAATAGCATAATAATGAATTCTAAGTCAAAAGCCCAAATAAATAATAGTTTTGTTTTGAAATCCTAATCCCACAACAAATCAAACTTCTTTTGAAATCCTAATCCAAAACAAATCAAACTCCTAAGTTTAAGGAAACAATCTTATCAAATGCCTAAACTAAAGGAAATAAACTAGGAGATAACTTAAACAAATGATAATAGATAAATCTCTAAATTAAAACCCACTTCCCTAAGATTAAGGGATTTGTCATCTTGTCATCCAATCCCTAAAATCAAGAAATTGGCCAACAATTGAGACTCCTTTAGTTGCACTTGTCTTGGACGCTCATCACCTCACCACCTGAGCCATGCATGAAACCCAATGCAACCCTTTAAGCCTCGGCACGCCTAGCCCTCTTAGTGACATTACGAATGACCCTTCTTGGATCTCCATCACACCGTCACAGACAAGGTTGACGGGCCTCGAAGACTTCGCTGAGGGCTGTCCAGCGTCGGTCCTCCCTCCGGCGACCTAAACTTTTGCAAGTTTCTCTCTCTGTCGTCTTTCAGAGTGAGCCCGTGTGTAGTAGCGCTTACCACCGACGGCTCCGTTGGACATGTTGTCAACATAGAAAGAGTCGCCAGCTTCCGGCGAGTTTGCTGGGAGTACTCCGGCCTCAAGATTCGGTCCCGTGAGCCCTATCTGCAGCTGGGCTCCGTAGCTCTTTAGCTATGTCCCTCTCATAGCTTGTGCTCGTATCTGCACCGAAGCTTGTACTCATATCTTTGCATAAACATTCAACAGGAATGAAGCTTGGAAAGCCCTTCACTTGGGAAGCCCCTGCATCTGAAATCGAAGGTTTGAACTTAATATGGGTCAATCGGTGCACTTTTGGGTGGAATCAAAGGCTTTTGAGTTTTTACAAGAAGCATGGAGGTCCTCATTAAAAGTTGTGGAGAGGAGCAGAAGCGTTTGGAGGTTTGTAGCTATGGGTTGGAGTGGTATAGGATGGTTGGTGGCTACGGTGGAAGTAGTATTACAGGCGGGGAGAAATTGGGATTTCACAAAACATTTGCACGTAGGAAACAGAGCATTCGTGGCTCAACGATGCTCCAACGTGCATGGTAGGTGTCTACTGTCACCAAATATGGTGGAGGAGGCCGACGGAGTGTTGTAGTCATTCCTGAAGGGTATGAAGGTTTGGGTTGGGAGAAGTTTGTTGTTGATTTACACAGAGCCGTGGATATGTTTTTTTCCTTTCATGTTGATGGGTCAAGGAAGGAAAGCCAGAAGAGGACATCTGATCATGAGAACATCAACCTGGAGTTGAAACAAAAAGACCCAGGCACAACCACCATGGCGAGGCGATCATATGTGGCAACTCTGAAGATGGTCATACTTCAATGACTTAGAGTGAGGGGAACTATGAAAGTGGCATGCACATCACACAAGCTCAGAACTAGCTGGTCGTGATGCACAATACATTAAAGGAGATGGAAACCCAACTTGTTGAGTTGAAGGTAGCAATCGCTTTCTTGTCTACAAAAATAGACTTGCTTTCAGCTAGAGGCAACAGGGTCGTAAGAAACAAGCCTAAGATAGGCCTGAATCCTTTAAACGCAGATAAAAGAAAACGGAAAATCAGATATGGCCCTGTCCTTAAAACCAAATTCAGGAGAGTGTGGTGAGTCAAAAGGAAAACCGAGTTATTTGAAGTGGGTTCTACGTCGGGTATCAGCGTAGAGACATTCGTAATGGAATGCCCTTCGCCATAGGTGACATAGAAAAGACCGATAGTCTGTGTTACACCTTTGGTCAATGTTCTCCCCGAAAAAACTATGGTGTAACGCCGAGGTCTAAAGGAGATGTGGAATTGTTGAGGAGGTACGGGATTTGAATATGGGTTTGTTGTTGGTGCCTTGTGAGGATGAATGTTTAGGACCTGGCGTTCAGTTGGGAACTGTGTCTGGGGAAGATGTTGTCCCCGTGTTATCTATTCCTCCATTAAACAATATAACTGGATCGTTATCGGATTAGGTTTTGCAAAAGTTTAATGAGATACAACAACGTGTAGGGATTATTTGTGGAGGATTTGACAACCAATTCACAGCACTACTCACTGCAATTGAGGCGGGTCACTCGCTTGAAACAAAATCAAGATTTAAAAAGAGCAGGGAGTTAAAGCGTCTTACTTGGGCAATCAACTATAACGCAAAGGGAGGTAGTACAAGTCGATAGAGGACTAGAGGGAAGGCATAACGCCTTCCTTAGTCCTCGTAGGATAATTCGGGTGGAGTATTAATTGTGTGGGAAACAAAGGGTTGGGGTAGTTACAATGACTTGCTTTGTTTTGGGAAGGCGTATTTTATCCCAATAGGGCTTGGTGCATATTGGATAGGTTTCTAATTTCTCCCTCTTTGGGCGATGTTCATTTTGGGGCTCTCTATTATGGGCTAGGTGTTCTCTCTTCTATACACTCAGTGTACTTGGTTACGCCTATTGATATTAATATATTTTTACTTACAAAAAAAAATTATTGAAAGAAAACAGAAAATGATCTCAGCACTGAATAACAACCAAAACTTTGAACGACTCGTAATCAGGAATATAAGTACTACAATCCAGCTGTACACAATCATTAGGAACCATGCTTCAAACTTCCCTCTAAAAGATAACAGTAGTATTTTAACAGATAAATAGCACCATCACAAGGCTGATCTGAAATTATCACATAATACAGCAAAAATATCTTAACTTCCATCAGATTCAAGTATTTGGAAATCAATGATAATTCTGATGTAACTTCACACCTTAGCGATGCCACTGAAACACCTTTATCTAAACTGGAACACCTCCCCTGACAAAGCACTAGATCAACTGCTGCACCCCCTATGTGTGTGTGTGTGCGTGCGCATGAGCACACACGTGTGTGTTATAAATCAACTGCTGCTCCATTATAAAACTTGATAAATTAGAACAAGAAGAACTCAGGCTACAAGCGCTCCTGACTAAACTTAAACTCTTTCCACTAGATAGCAGTCATCTCCAACTATTCAGCAGCAAAGATCAGGTTGTCAAACTATGTCATAACTTTGGTTAAAAATACTATCCATCGCTGAAGTGACTGCTTACTTTATATAAACTCCATCATTGAGACAGTTTTTTGAAGAGTCTCACACCCTTCTTGAGTTGTAGGGCGGAAATAAACTTGTCATCACTCCCCTTAGCTATGGTCGGGACCATGCAGGGGTTGTTGCCCATTCTATTCATGTAAGAGGACAATAAAAACTTATGCAATATGACAACATCAATCACATTCTTACTCAAATATCTAACTATATTTATTTTTTTCATGTGTAGGTTGGTATAAATGCGTAAAAAATTTGAAACAGGAATATATGCTGCATGAAGGAAGAAATACCCTTTGAGGGTTTATCCCTGCTGCAGCAACATATAGATCCAGCTTCCCAATCGTAATTCCAATTCCCTGAACTCCAAGGTCTCCTAGACCCAGTATTCTGCTTCCATCTGTGACAACAATCATATCAACCTGCGAATCAAGATTTTTAATAATAACTTAATGGTAAATTAGAAAAGAGAAAAGGAAAAATAAATCTTTTGATATTTGATATCATAAACAGAGACCTGATCAGCTGGCCAATTATAAACCATAGACATCATTTCTCCACGATCCTCCGCACTGAAATACATTCCCCTTGGCCTTCGAAACAAACCACTGTAATTCTGGCAAACCAGACCTACAGTTGGGGTATAAACTATAGGTGCATATTCCTCAATATTGGCGATCAAAACCTGTCAATTTCAGAAATATGGAATGATTTGAATTGTTAAAAATGAGATCCATAAGCCTAGCTTTATAGAATGTTTTTGACTAACCAAATCGGCAAGAATTACATAATAATAAAAATTAATCTCAAATGATAATGTGGGACAATAAATATTCCTCATCTTCCTTGAATCTCATTATATTGATTTTCTTTTTCACACTCTCCCTACCAAAATGTAAGCTTGAAATATTAATCAATCCATTCAAGAAAATTTGAGTTCAACCATTCAAACATCCATGAGAAGGAAATCAATTATGAATAAGATTAATATAAAAACAAGGTCCGAGCATATTCACATCCTTCTGTGGCAGACACTGAGTTGAGGATAGAAAGACATCATGAGGAAGGGGACACGGTTACAGCAAAAGGGATTATTCATAAAGTTTTACTTTCTCATACTTGGGTGTAACTATCAACAAGCCAAATATGAAATTTAGCAACTATTTCAGATGATCACTTAATTAAGGAAAGAGTTAAATCCTAATTTTAAATGACAAACAACGTAGGATATATATATATATATATGAATAAGATTTTCAACCAACCTTGTAGTACATAGTCTCATTTCTATCATGCAAGCGGTTAAGTATCCGCCATTTTGCCAGAGCATTTGGATCAGATGGCCCATCTCTTGCATGCACTTCAAGCCTCTTCAGGTCAACCACTGTTGATCAACAAATACTACTAATAATATTGCTATAAGAAATGAAAGCTGGCATGAAAATGGAAAGTAGATTTATAGATATATAACTTTATAAGAGCATTCTGAATCTGTGGAGTGAATGTTTATATATGATTAAACATATGAAAAAAAATATTTTATTCTATAAAGCTTACGACACGGCATGCACCAAATGCTTTCACCATATTGTAAAAAGCAAGATCTCTCATTTTTCACCAGTTTTACCCCACTATTACTCCTAAGGGTGAAGCTACCAGCCGGATGAGTGTAAAACGTTATTTTACACCCACTAATAACAGTATGACACGTAGGAACTCTAGGAAAATGTAAAATGGAGTTGCATGCAGTGTATGCCCCCTCCCCCAAACACGATCTACTTTGTTTGAGACGCCTATCCCTGTTTCCCCCCCCCCCTCCCCCTCCCCCAACCCCCTCTGTCTCTCCCCCTCCTCTCTCTCCTCAGGCTCGCTCTCTCTCTCTCTCTCCTCAAGCCTGTCGGCCTCTAAAAAAACATAAAATGGTTAAATTTTTCATGGACTTTCTAATGCAAATGTGTGTATGTAAAGAAATGGGTTATCTTGTTATCCATTTCCTTGCAAATTAAGATCTGGGCATTTGATGGAAGGAGACAATGTTTTTGGCTAATGGGTTTGTCAATGTAATGGCCTAATGGGATTGTAATTTAATCTCAGACTGAAAATTTGAGCTTTCACTGCAAATTATTATGGGTTTGGACTGCTGTAGATTCGGCTTCGAGGGGCTTTGATGGTCAAGACAACGGAAGAATGGGTCTTTAGAGAGAGGGTCACAACAATGGAAGAATGGCTCTTCGAAGAACAATGGGTTCGAGGGTGTTGAAGGAGACGAAGATGGGTTCAAGGGAGAGCTTTGGGGAGAAGAGGGAAGAGAGAAGAGAGTTAGAATGGATGTGATTCACCGTAACTTCAATAAAGTCTACTACGTGTTACAATTTTACTGGTTGGTGTAAAAGTTAAATTCACACTCGACCGGTTTGAAGTTTTTCCCTTACTCCTAATTAAGCAGCCAAGCAGCCCATGAGACCGCATATGAGAATGCAAGCTTTTGAGACTCATTGTATACTTGACCATCATTCTGAGGAGACAAATAACACACACTCTGTAATTGTATAGAAAAGTTACCCATTCTTATTTTTTGTCTGCAGACTTTGTTTTTATATTAATAGAATCAACTTCACTCATCAGGAAAGATTGTAATTATTAGAAACGCCAGCCTTAAACCCTAGTCATAAACCCTAACTTTGTTTCTTCATCAATTTGCAAGCATCTCCATCATATCACCAACAATAACAGTGAAACTGAAAACACATAATTGCTTTCTGAATCTTATGATTGACTGTAAGTGGAATTAACTTGAAGAAATGTATAACAACTCAATGAAGCAGGAATAAATAGTGCTGCAGACTGCTTATAAAGGCTCTCAATCAGCAGGAATTCGCAGAGAAACTATACTAAGAATAGACAAAAATTTAGCAGGAGGGCCTGAGACATGAAGGAAAAAAGAGAAACATAAAGAATAATTACTTACTGAAGCGTTCTATTTGCTGCTCAGACGACATAACATTTGGAGGTAGAAGTCCCCGAAGATCTAGACGATCCCGTTCCGTCATGGAAAATGATGTTCCCTAATTGACAAATATTTACGAACAGAAGTTGCTGTAACTTAAAAACCGGAGCAATCGAAGAAAAACCGTATGCATACATCTTTAAGCGCGCGCGCCTCCACAGACACACACAAAACATTGGCTAGCTTGGAAAAAAAACAAACACAGCTATCTGAATCGAAATCTAGCAATAAACCTCACTAACTAGAACCAAATCAAGTTCAATTAACTACGATAATAAATAAATAATCACATTGAATTTGGAAATGGCAAAATCAAACTCAATTTTATCCAGAACCACGACGAACTTGCAACAAGAAATTCAGGTTGAATAAAAGCGTAGAGTTGTTAAGTGTAGTGTGCATACTTTGTTGAACCAAGGATCGTGGAGAATGTCGAGGCTGCGCTTGTGCACAATGGTTGGACGACCGCCCTCGATCGTAGTGAAGGATCTGGACCGCATCACCATCGGAATACGACTAAATTCTCTTGGATGTTTTAGACGCTTGATCAGGGCGGAGGCCGCTCTGATCTGATGGGAAAAGTTGGACATTCTTGAGTACTTCTAGCTTTTGGAAGTTCGAGTCGGAGCGGTAGTAACAGAAGCACATGTAATGTAAACAAGAGGGAGGCAAGCCTATACACTAGAATCGCTGAGTCATTGCCAAAAGGAGTAACTATAATTTAGCTGTTGCCACGGTAATTGTAATGATTTTATATAAATTTTTGTGATGAAGTATTTCTTTTTTATATTTATTTGTACGTTAAATGGGTCGCAGTGGTCCTTGACATTAGGGTCGTGGAATGGATGGATGGATGGATGGAAGAGTAGACTTGGACAAAGGTGGTGGAGATGTGGAGTCGTCACAATCACACCTTACGCGAGAAGACTTTATACTTTATAGTCACGAGTGTATGGATGACGAAGGATACATTATTTCGTATCATCTATTTTTTTTTTAATTTTTTTTATTTAATAATTAAAGTATTGAAATTTTATTTTATTTTATTTTTTAATGATTAAGAATGTTAAAAAATATTTAAAATAATAATAAAAAATTTCAAATACAATATAGAAATGGTAGGAAGGTAGCAAGTCTATTATTATCCTGTATATATAACGTCGTATACTTAAAAAAAAAAAAGAATTAGATAAATTTAAAATTAAAATTAAAATTATTTTTTAATAATAATTCTCAAATTTTATAAAAAAAATGGTGTACAAAATTTACACCTTTCAAAACTCTGGCCGGTGATGCATTGAATACTATTGGCCCATTCTTTCCAGTTTTAATAATCAATGGGCCAATAGTGGTCCATTCATTTGGATAACGTCATTTCGTATAATAATTGTTGTTGTGTAGGGTGCACATTAAATATTTATTTTAAATATCCATTCCGCTGTAATTGATTTTTTTTTAAAAATATTTTTAAACATTTTAATCTTTAAGAAAAAATATATAATTTTATTAATAGCTACTTTTTTAATTATTAAAAAATAAAATAAAATAAAACACATGAATAGGCACATTTAAGACTCATATTATCATTAATTACTTTATATGATTATCTGGATCGCTAATCCTACACTGTTCAATGCAATTGTTTGCGGGGAAAAAAACATGGTGACGATAAATGGGGCAGCCTCATTTAAAAGTGACCTAAAAAGTACAGTAGCCTCATTTAAAGTGGCTCAGTACAACGAATATTTTCGTTACGATAAAGTTTTTAAGAGGTCGGTAATTAAATTAAATTTTTTTAATTCTAAGTTTTCTAATAGGAAAATATTTGTATGTCTACTCCATTTGACTGTTGGTCAAATTTTTTTATTTTTTATTTTTTATTTCATGATTAAGAAAATAATTTTAAATATATTGGTATATTTTTTTATTTATCAAATATATAAAATAAAAAAATAAAAAAAACAACAACAATTGGGCAGTATAATAGTCCCACTCTTTCTAATAACTGATGTATTAGTACACCTATGAGATGTATGATGTTACGTGGACATTGTAACTTTGCCGGGTTGGTGGATCAGTGGGTTTAGTCCGGCCCAAAATAAATGGACCGTATTTGGGCCTACGTACCCGCCCGTTTTGCCACTCCAGCCCTAGTTCCACCCAGTGGCGGGAATAAGAATTAGAAAAACCGCCAAAAAGAAGAAGAAGAAGAAAGGAAAAAGAAAAGAGAAAGAAAACAGTGCTACCAAAGCTATGGAGTTTTTTGAACCTATGGAGAGCGGAGCTTCTCTTTTCTACGCACTCACAACGTCTGAGACCCTAGCATCTGAGGCATACTAAGCACGAAGCAGCGACGTTGTCAGGCAAAGCTCTGAACAGATAAAACTGGGCAAACTTTTTCAAAATGTAAGTTCAAACTTTTTCTTATTATCTCCTTTGATTCAGATTTTCTTTTTCTTTTTGTGTGAAATCATTCATTGAAAAAACTGAAAATACTTGTCAGGTAACTATTAGATTTTAATTTCTTCTAGATTTTTCTCCTGGTTGAACATGTGAATTGCCCGTTCATATTTTCTTCCTTCCGAATTCGTCTATCTGTAAACGTACTGTTTGGTTGCGAGGAAACCGTGGGAAAACCAAGGTACAAAGAGAAACTAGCCAACTTTTACTTGGTTGGTTTCAAATTTCGACATTTATTTTATAATTTAAAAAAAAACGTCAATTGTTATGTAACGGGAATTTATTGCGATCATAATGTGAGGGCTTGCTCGATTTAGGCCTGAAATCTGTACAAGGCCTCTAAATCCAAAGTGGATCCTTATAGTGATCATGTATATGCTTGTTGGCATCTGCTTATCAGTAGGATTGATGGTGGTCTCTTTTGAATGTTCATCCCATATCTTGGTATACTACTTGGGCCAATTATGACCATGACTGTTATATGTATTAGACCTTTTTCCAGGCATGCCTTTCATCTCATTGCATGTGTGTTCGATACTAATTTGTGGAGCATGGTGTAATAATATATATTAAAAGAAGATTAAATTGGGCGGGAGATATTGTTTGCAATTGAGTATTTGTGGAGTATATTTTAACATAAATCTATTCTCACTTTGTTATCACAAATCCTAAGCGACAGAAAGAAAGGCAGAGATGGAACAACCGCAGCTAGGTTGCAGTGGAGCAGAAGCAATTCTAAATCTACCACCCAGCTCTTCAATTTCTATTGCCTATCACCCTTTGTTTGGTCCTCATGCTGATCTGATCCTCCTTGAGCTTGATGAGAAACTTCTCCCAGAAGTCCTCCAACAAAGGTAAGCTACTCCTGATTTCAAACTTCTCATAAATTTAATCTAATCTAAGGTGTCATTTTCCAGGATAACTTTAAGAGGACAACCTGATGAAGATGCAGTTCTTTGCACTAGGTCAAAAACTTATGCAGTGAAGTTTGTTGGGACTTCCAATTCGGTATTCCTTATACCCCTTCTGATCAAACAGAATTTTTTGAAAATTCTTTGGATTGTATTGGGAAAGATCATGATCAACAAGTCGTTGCGTCTGTCATCAAAGTTGCACCTGGTAACATGGAGCTTGTTGAAGTTGCTCCAAAACTTGACAAGCTTAAGTTGCTTCTCTCTGGGAATCCTTATAGATTTGGGGAGGACATTGAAATGGAGGATTTAGAAGAGACAGAGAAAAGTTATACAGGACTGTATAAATGGGATGATCTCGTTGAACAGGTTCAAGCTAGTGATGAGGAACTGAGGTCTGCATTAAAGGCTCTTTCAGCGGTAGAGATTGGTGGTTATTGGAGAATTGTTGATGATAAGTACATGGACACGATTCTGAGCATGCTCTTACACGATTCAGTACTAAATGATTGGTCACTTGATTTACTTAATGAGGATGAAGTAGTGAGTATGCTGGAATCAGATGGGTTCCCTCAAAAACTTGCACGTCATTGTTTGCACGTATACGGTACTAAGGTGGATGAGAATGTAGACAAACGGGTGTGGAGGTTGGATGAAAGGCGGGTATGCGTGCATTTTGCAAGAGAAATTCTGAAAGAAGGGAAGAGGAAAATGGATACTTTCATGGCGAAGTGGATGCAGAAGATTCCAGAAGGGATGCGAGCAAGTTTCGACATGTTGGAAGGTGAAGTTTTGACGGAGAGGCTTGGTGTCGAGACATGGGTTCGTGCCTTTAGTGTCTCTTCTCTGCCATCTTCACCTGCTGAGCGTTTCTCCATCCTTTTCAGAGAGCGGCCAAAATGGGAATGGAAGGATTTACAGCCATACATCAGGTTCAATTTTGTTTTCTTGTCGATCCTTTCCCTCTCAATATACTCTTGGTTTTATTCGCAAGTAGTTTTATTTTCCCTGTTTAAATTTACTGTGCAGGGATCTGAAAGTACCTGGTCTTTCTTCAGAAGGTTTGCTCCTCAAATTCACTAGAAGAACACAACCGACCTTGGATGCAGAACCTGTGTTCAGTGCAAGATAGTTCGGACATGCTTCTTCGATTGGTATTTTTGGGTGTCCTCCATTGTTTGATTGGCTTGAAAGAAAAATGGAGTTGGAAGTAAAACTTGATTTATCTCAAGTGATTCAAGGTTGAGCTTTCTGAATTTTCCTAAGCAGTAAGTTCCCGTTTAGTTGCTGTGCTGCTAATTGTCAGATGTATCGCTGTATGCAAGAAGTATTTGAAACAACTGTAATGTTCCAATGAATTAACCCTTGTGTTGGGGCCAAATAAAGACAAATGATCATTAAATATAAATGATATAGGGGCCCATTTATGTATATATATATTTAAAATCCCTAAATTCGGATGAAGATTTAACAGCATATGATTGAATCGGATTGCCAATCTATTTTCACATCGTTTAATACATCAGCGGTGCGCTCGCTCCAAGTGACTGCAGGTCCAAGTTACCTTTTCATATTTTTAAAATTTTTTTTATTTATATTTCTTTACTTCTTTAATTAATAAATAAAGAAAAAATTAAAATATATAAGACGTAAGCGAGTTGAGTAGATAAAATAGTATTATTCTAATAATTCAGATTCTTGTGACGTCAGCTGATGCTCTGTATTAAATACTTGCTTGTAGTAATTAAGCCAGATGGGTCATGCTACGGAGGCCGATGGTCTACCGATAGCTGAGGTTTTATTTTTATTTTATTTTTCAAAACATTAAGAAATATGTTTTAATATTTAAGAAAATAAAATAAAAATGCACCTATCGGTGCAAATGTTCGGTAGACCATCGGTCTACCTAACATTTTCCAAGCCAGATAGCCATTGCCTGTTCTTTTCATTACAAAGAAGTGACCACTTAACAGGCCCATCTGTATCAGAGCCATCCTGCAGCAGTTCTTTACGCACGCACTCGGTTTAGAAGGAAATGCTGGACCGACTGTAGATGTAAAATATTTTTGGGAAATGATAGGGAGCCCACTCTCGTTTGATTTGCTCGATTACACTTTTTTTTTTTTTTTTTTGTGATTAAGAAAATATTATTTAATAATATTATGAATTATTTAATTATTTAATTATTTAATCTTTTTATTTTTTTCACATCAGTTTTTTAATACCCTTAAATATTTTTAAAAAACATTTTTTTACATCATTTTTTAATACTTTTAAATATCTTTAAAAAAAATAAAAAATTTATAATATTATTAAATAATATTTTCTTAATCACTAAAAAAAAAAAACCAATCAGACAAATCAAACGGAGTCCAAAACTTACATTTTTCAATATTTTTCTACAATAAAAATGATAAAACAATAATTATGTTTTATAAAAAATAATAAAGTAACTACTCATTTATGATTTTTTTACGACCTTCTAATTATAAAATAATATTTTTTTAAAATATTTATTTTAATTTTGATTTTGATTTAATGCGTTCAAAATTAAAAAAAGAATCACAACTCCTCGATCCCTCCGTCGTTCCTCCCTCCCTCAAAATGTCACTCAAACGGAGAATCCTCCAGAAACGTTAAAACGAGAGAAGTTGGCGAAACTCTCTGTCATCGATCGACATCCATAAAAGCTTGAGTTCCAATTACGGGCATCAACAAGAATCCTTACGTACGTACCATTTATTATCTATGGTTTTATATTTGGCAGAGTCTGGCCTGTGAGTAATCCGTTCTTTTTCACTTTTTAACACTGCGCTTACGTACGTTCCAATTTACAAAAATGACATTCATTTGAAGAAAAAAGGATCGCCGAGCTCTTTGCCAGAGTAACATCTTCTTGTCATGATCCATGATTCCGTGCTCCTGTACAAGTACGCTTTTTTGCCAAAGAGAGGAGGCCAAACACTCTTAAGGCTAGGTTCCAAATTCAGTAAAGTTAGTCTAATTTTAAACTGACTCTAATGTTCAGACATCCAATTCTCAAATTATTAAACTCATTTCAACTCAAAATCTATACTTATAATTTTTCTTTTTTTAATTTAAAATACTTTTATATCTAGAGTCACAATCTTTTTTAATTTTTCATAAAAAGTATTAAACTCATCTTAATATCTAACACACTTTAAACTCATTTAGATAGATCTCACATAACTCCCTTCACTACTCAATTCATTATTATTCATAAATAACTTAACTTAATTCAACTTAATTTAACATTCAAAAGCAGCCTAATGAAAAGTTCTCTATCCCATCCACAAACTTGATCGATTGGATCGGAGCTTGTTCACTAGTACTACTGGAGACTGAGATATAGATTTTTCCGATTGCGTTTTGACTTTGTCTAAATGGACTTCTGGAATCTGAGCATCACAAGTTTCCTTGACATTTTTCTCGTAGGATATAAGGGCAAGATCCTCCTAAAAAAACTTTGAAGGTATAGATATTAGTAATAGTAAGGAAAATAGGAGTTATATATATATATATATATATATATATATATATATATATATATATAAATATGTAACAGTCTCTTTTAATCAGCATGTTGGTTACAGTCTTCTCTATCACGTAGTACTGTGTCTTATAAATGATCAATTAAATGTGACATGATATATACTCCGTCCAATGGTGGAGTAAGTCTTCTTAGCAAATGAAGAATTCAATGATGAAGAAAAGCCTGTCAATAAATAGAGTAATTATATATATGTATTATGTTGCATGCGAATTACAAGGTTGAAAATTTCATGAGTCTTAGAAGTGAAGTACCTAAGTATTGAACTACATGATGGCCATTTTGATGGCTATTCTATATTGTATCTTATATATAAATTGTAATATATATATCTCTTTCACTTTACTTGTTCTTTATATCTGATCAGTTTCCCCGAGGAACATCGATTTGTTTTCCCAGGGTATCTCCGGCCTCTTAATTGTGACTGATCTCAAAGAGCTTGTTTCTTCTGCATGAATATTCAGTGTCCCGTCTTGCTTCTGCCACCTGATCAGTACTCATTCGATGCATGTGTGTTTTGGATAGGCGCGAGGAAAACTTAATTTGAGTTTAGTGGAGAAGTTTGCAATAGGTTTTCTAGATCTACTCATTGTGGTAGTGATGCCAGTTCTACAAACGCTCTTAATTACTGCTGTTGGCTTGTGTCTCGGAATGGAGAGTATATGATGCAAATACAGAGGTTACTCCGTAAATGAGGTTCCGTGATCCAAGGTGAATGGAGATCAGTTCCGAGTTCTAAGGAAGATGGAGATCATGCGGGATTGGAGATTATCTCTTCGAAGAAGATTTTATCCGATTTATTTTTGAATTCTTGTTTGTTTTGAATTCTTGTTATTTTGATTAGTTCTTTCTTAATTTATTTCCTAGTGTATCGCAACCATTGTAAACCTATAAATAAAGACGAAAGGGAATGGAAAAGGCAGTTTCCATTTGTTTACGAAGTTGAACTTTTGTTTTGGAGAGATTCCAAGTTTACAGAGTGACTCTGTATGTTTTTTCCTCTTGGTTATCAACGTGATGTTGAACCTTGAGGTCCTAGCACCGATTTTGCACCAGTATAGATCTCTTGGGGGCAAATGCCAGGCAATCTTTGAATAAAGTAAGTTAAAATCTCTTACAGTGATATCCTTTTTCTTCTTGTACGTAGTTCTTTTGCCCATGTCAAGCGTGTTAGCTACTACAAAGCTTCAGAGGTATTTTGATGTTATTCTAGTCGTAGAAAATACCAGAACATTTGTGAAAATAATAACACTTCCCAAGTGAAGAGCTCATGCCAAATATTGTCAGAACAATGGTTAAATGATTAAAATCACATTTGCCTTTTAGTTTAACCTTTTGGACGATTGATGATTTAATATTGTAGGCAAACGAGTGTAATTAATATGGTATCAGAACATATAAAAGGTCACTTGTAATAGTTAGCCCTTAAGTAAAAATGAGATCAGTGTCCTCTATGCAGGTCCATTTGCTTAATTCTATACTGTTTTATTGTTTCTTCTTGTCTTCCCAAGACCAGCATAAGGACTGACAACATTACTTCAATGCATAGTTGGTATATTTTGTGTTCAATCCTTCGCTTATCGCGAGCAACCTGGCTAATACAATTACATTAGAAAGCTTGGCAACGTTGTGAGTTCAGCTCTGTCATACTTCTAAAGTGTTTCCCCTCCCTCTTTTACTTTTCTTTCCACTGGCTAACTTTTGGTTAATCTGAAGGTGGTTCATTCTAGTGAATGTCCTTCTCACATTCATTATTGGCTCAGCCCTTGCATGGATGCTCATAAAAATCACTAGAGCTCCCCAACATCTGCAAAGCCTAGTCATTGGTTGTTGTGCTGCAGGTGGACAAAGATCCAAATAAACTCTTTATAGGGGCATATTTTCTAGTGATCATTAAAAATCCCCTATTGTGGGCATAAATTAAGCGTTATTATGGCTTACCACACAAAACAATACTATTGCATCATAACAGTTTTAATATGGCACATATATCCTGCAGGACAAAGGATAGTGAGATTCTTACCCTCAGCATGATTTAAAATTGGGGAAATTCAAAACTTCCTTTTAATAATCAGTCTGGAGTAAGACTTAAAAAAACGACTACCATAGCAATTATAGTACTGGGTTTCTCGTTTTCCAATTTTCACTGACTAATAGAGGCATTCATAATTATAACTGCTATATATTGAACATTCAACCTTGACAATATCCAACACTCCTGACTCTTAGAATTAGTTGAGCCACAAGTTTTACATTTGCATCTTTTCCCTATTTTATGCACCAATTTATATGTATAAGAGGTGCTTATCCATCATTATATTTAGGGTAGATTGTTCTGTGCAGGAAATTTAGGAAACTTGCTTCTAATTGTAATCCCAGCAGTCTGTAAGGAGGAAAATAGTCCATTTGGAGACTCTTCCGTTTGCTCTACAGATGGAGAGGCTTATGCTGTGCTTTCTATGGCTGTAATAATCCATTTTCTCACTCTACAATCTCCAAAATCAATGAATGTCACAGTAAGAAGTGAATGATAAATGTTGCAGTGCCTCCACTGTTAGTTCATCTGTATGATTCAGTTGATAGGCGCCCTCTTGGATGTTAGTCACAAACTACATCAATAGCCCAGGCTCTTCTGAAACGGGCTAATTTTTATGTCTTACAGCTCCAACAATGTTTGGACCACTTTTAATCATATGTTATTTCTGTCTTGATGATTCAGGTAGGATCAGTATAGATATGGTCTTATGTGTATCCTGTTATGCGAATATATGCAAACAAGGCAACCAAAGACATTGAAACAGATGGCTCTACAATAAGGGAAAATGCTTCTAGAGAAGCCCCATATATGTATTCAGAGATTTGCACAGAAGTGCTTCTTCCTTCAACTGGTTGCACAAGCTCAGAGGTATACATGGATCAAGTTAAAGTCCCTTCTACTGGGTCTGAGGTAAAAGCAAAGGTTTCTTCTAGTATGTTGTGTTTTCCTTTTTATAGTATTCGAAAGATATCTTCCCACAAACTTTAATTCCACTCAACATGATCAATATCACTACAAGAAAATAGGTCATTTCCAGCGATTTTAATTTCGCTGCAAAAGAAATGGTCTCAAATAGTCCTTAATTGCGATGTTTTCCATTTCACAGTTGAATTCCCGTGCAAATTTGGGAAATGCTGAGGGAGAATTCACTCTTCACTGTTTTACGACGACTTTTATACCTATTGTGACAGTTTTTGTCGTCGCAACAAATATTTTTACTGTAGCGGCATTTTCTTTCCTTCGAATAGGAAAATCGCTACAAAATATACTTTTTGCGGTAGTAATACAATTAATGGAGGCAAAGAAAACTAATCCTAACATAGAACATTCCACTCAGTAAACAGGTAAATGCCTGTATTAAGATGAGGGAACCCTACGAAGCAGGTTGCACATGTTAAGGTCATAAAGAACATATATAGCTTCAATGTAGAAGATCGAGGGCGTAAATATAGTTGGTCTTTATTAACTTTTGTATGGTTGAATGGTACATCATACTTTCATGTCCCAGAATGACTACATGCTTTATTTGTAAGAAATGACATCTCATCATGATATGAAACCATTCATTATTCTAATAAACGGATGGCAAATCTTGGTAAATTAAAAAGCACACATTTCTTGTTTAAGCAGGTTAACAATGCTTAAGCATTTATTGTCATATAATAATCGGCCTTTAAGGTTAAATTCCAAAACTTGGGTTAATGATATTTTCTTGACTAATTTCCAATTGTGATTAGCAGAACTCATGCAGTCTACCTTTCTAATATTAACTAGATTTACTTTTGTTAGGCTGTTTTCTACTGAATATCTTTGCTAGTTAAGGCAACTAAGTTGTTTTAACCCCCTTCTATTATCTCCTTGAATAAAATAATTCTTCTGATAGGTAACATTGCTGGAGAAGACTATGCTGCAACTAAAGAAGCTTACCGGGCACATTGACCTCAAAAATTGTTTGCACCACCTATAATCGCAGCAGTATGCTCATAGTACCTGTTGTGTTCAGCAAAAACTGTCTTTGAGCTCATGTCATGATCTGTATGGCCCCTTTACCTTCCATAATCTCTTTAAAGGTGTTAGTTCAAATATTAAAGAAAAACTAGACGATCTGGACAATCTACTCCATCTCGACCCCGAGTTGAAAAGACTTTCATGCCAAAATGGTTCTTCAAAACTTGAATATATCCTTCACTTAATGGAGAATGAGATAATTCATGCGTAATGAAGACTAATACACTACTGCCACAGTCATTTCCAATGCTCCATAAAATAAATATGCTTATTTTTTCTTCTATAGACTATTGGGTTTATCATTGCAGAAGTCTCTCCTATACGAAAGGCACTGATTGGTGATGATGCTCCTCTTCGTGCAGTCTACAGTTCCACGAGTTTGTTAGGGTATGGATCCTTCCTCTTAGCCATATAGTTCCTCCTTAGTTGTAAAGATAGCCATAAATAATGTGTCAACATCGGCAGTGCAAGTGTATATAATTCTCCAACCAAGTTAACACTGCGTATAAAAACCCACACACAGTCCCAATTTGGTCTGGTTTACACTTGCCATGCAGCTTATTTTTCCATGATCTAGAAAGTTGCATTGAATCCTTCTAGTTCTTTTCTCTTCTACAGGGAAGCAGCAATACCATCTATGACACTGATAATTGGAGCAAACCTTCTTGGAGGTAACTTTACACTGGTTCTAACATTTGTTATATGTACCTTGGGTTGGCATGGCTAGGTTATCATCCCTTCATGAATGTCCCATGAAAGGCTTCTAATATTAAAGTCGTTTATAAAAACATTTTTTTACTTTTACAGGTCTAAAAAGTACTGGAATAGGTCCATCATTGATCATAGGGATTATTGCAATTCGGTATGTGATATTGCCTTCACTGGGTATTGTTATTGTTAAGGCTGCAAACCATTTTGGCATGGTGGGATCAGATCCATTATACAAGTTTACATTGATGCTTCAGTATGCTCTTCCACCTGCAATGAACGTAGGGATGCATATGCTTGCTAGTTTTTCGTTTCTGTTTGGCTATGTGAAAGCCCCGTCCCCTGTTAGAAACCTTTAAACCTAGTGCTTTTTGGCAACATATTGAAGAAATCCAGACTGAACTTTCTAACATCTCGAGTTCAAATGGTTCAGTTTGAAGTGTTGAGCACCTTAATACTCACTAAACTCTAAACTTAAGCAGTGAGGACCTTAACACTCGATTAAACTTGACTCGACTCATCAGTCAAAAGCTATGTCCTGAACATTGCAGGTACCATCTCTCAATTGCTTGAGACTGGAGAGAAGGAATGCTCTTTCATTATGCTATGGACTTGCATTGTTGCGGCACTCTCTCTAACGCTGTGGTCTACCATCTTCATGTGGCTTGTTTCTTAATTTGGTTGCTTATTTCATTATTTTGATGGCCTAACGATCATCATTACAAGGCAAGCACGGCGACATCCAGATAGCCACCTACTTCTTTATCATTCCTCTGTACCAACATTGTTCACTGCCTGTAACGAAATCAACAACCAAATATTCCTCCAATGATATTATTTGCTTAATTTATCAAATTGTAACCCTACTATTATCATTTATTTTATATGATAATTCAATAGCCCTCGCACAAATTTTACCATGCCACCGAAATAGATTTAAGTTTTTTTTTTTTTGTCCATTTTTTAGACTCCAAATGCAGACCTAAAAGTTCCTCCGGTGGCTAGGAATCACGTATTAAACGCTGTATAAGCTAATCAAACAAAAAAATAAAAATAAAACCGAGCCAGCAATATTTGAACATCAGTACATCCTCTGAAACTCGAAGATTAAAAGTGGAAAAAAATAAAATAAAATCAGGGATAGTTCGCAACTTTGAGATCGTCGGTAATCCAATTATCATTATCTGAATATAAGGCATTCTTAGCCACTTTCTCAAGAAATAATAATAGTTGGGAGTATTCAGATCTCAGAATCCATGAAAACCTACAAAAGGTTGGATTCAAGCTATTAAAAAGAACCTATCCATAACCTCGACTAAAACCTTTAGAAACAGCTGAAAAGCAGGGGTGCTCTCACTATTACATTTTGAGTTTACTATTAATTTGTGTTTGTAACAAGACAGCTAGCAACAGTAACGAATGCAGCAAAATGCGGAGAGTCCACGTAAATCATCAGTCAATACCCAAACTGGAATAAGATTCAAAGCCACCCTGACAATCAGAAAAATTCAAAATGAAATTACACTCAATACCATAAATCAGACCATTAAAAAACCTTCTTTTAGGTACGAATACTAATATCCTCAAATGATCCAAGTTAGAAAAGAATAAGGGAGCAGAAAGCCATTAACACATATGGGAAATCCAAAGACATGGAACAAGATACAGGTTGCCTGCCTTCTTTATTCCTTAATTTTCTAGTTTTTGGCTAACTTGTGTACTCTAAAACTTCAAACTTTTCATAAATTCAAAATTCAAATTTATGGGTATTTTGGTTCTCCTAATTGTAGAGAGAGATGCTACTTACAGAGCAGTCATCATGAACACGCCATATGGTTTCCCCAAGGAGGTTTGCTACTGATAAGACTGTTAGCTGAGGAAAATAGTTTTGCTCCAACAATGGAATCGTATTTGTTATGATCACCTCTTGAAACAAACCACTCGATAACCTCTCAATTGCAGGAGGACTGCAAGCAGAAAAACAATGAAATAAATTGAATGTTAACAACATACACAAATATTGATTGCATCTATCAAATTCCAAAAATTCCTATTTGATAGTTTCTTCTTCTTCTTCTTTTTTAAGTATATTCGTCTAGAATGTCAGCCAATTTGAAGCTTCTGCTGACATTTTCTTTTACAATATGCCAGGATGAATAAAAGAGAATATTCATTTAGAAAGATCCATATACCTAAAAACAGCATGTGTACTGCATGCATAGACTTCCCTGGCCCCCTCTTGGTGCAAAAGAGCTGCACCTTTGGAAATAGTCCCTGTAACCCACCAGACACAGATACACAGACAACAAAGAAAAGCAACAATAATTAAGACTTGAGAAAATATGAGCAATCAAGTCAATCTCCAGATAACTAAATACACTGCCAGTGCTGCCATCATAATGGCTATTCGCATGCCACTACCATTATTATCTTCACCGCATCACTGTAATATTGCCACCCCGTTCAATATGTCATTGTTGTGTCTGATATAATCATGCCTCTGCTCCCACAACCTTATTTTGACCACCCTACATAGTTCCAGTTTTCATAAATTTTGTAAATCATTAATGGTCTGTATATTTCTTGTTCTGATCCTCAACTCCACCCCCTGCCCCCCACCCAAAGAGAGAGAGAGAGAGAGAGAGAGAGAGAGAGAGAGAGAGAGTGGAGGAGAGAGGGAGATAAAAAGTATTTCTGTGAAAAATGTCCACCTATGTCATTTAAGTATACAGGTGATGGATTCTCTAGAAAAATATTTTTACCATAACAATCAAGAATTTTAAGACTGCTGCATCTAATTATTTACTTTTAGCGATCATTTTCTAACCCATAAAGGCAGAAGTGAGGGCATAAAGACACACCCGCTGTGTCGATCATGTCATCCACCATTACTGCTACTTTTCCCTTCACATCACCTATGAGATTCATCACCTGCAAGATGACGTTCACCATATGTTTCAGGATCTGAAGATGGCTGTTCAGAATGGTCCTTGTCCTTTTCCTTTTGATTTTTAGGTGCATTTCCTGTATGCTCTTTGTTTATTTGGGCAGTGCTCTCATAGCTTTCCATTAATATTAGTTTTTGATAAATAATGTAATCTCATTAATAATTCTTAACCTATACAAAAAGTTTTGAAAGGTATCAAACAAGAGGATAACCTTGAAAATTTTCATAAGAACAACTATTCTTTGCATTAAATCATAATTACCCACCCAAGACCCGACTTTGGCAGGATCACCTCTCAGGGTAATGACCTTAAAAGAATTTATAGTTTATTTCATTAAAGAAATGGGATGTGTCTCATTGCAGCAAACAAGAAATTAGAAGTGGACTTGGAAATCTGGAGCATTTTGGTTCAGATCTAGAAAATTTGGCACATGTAGAAAGTCAACAAAAATATGCATGTGCGCATGAAATAATCATACAACATGCAAATGTTAGAAAATAACACAACTGAAGCTAATACACAAATATAGTTATAGAACAGAGGTCCAACTTCCTCACTTGAGCATAGCACACGGGGTTTTTTTTCAACAAAAAGGAAAAAGCACAAGGATGGATCTCAAGTAAGCCAAATCAGAGGGGGGGTATCGTCCAAAAATTCCTATAATAATTACAACTATCCATGTCATCATTAAACTTTCTTTCAAATCAATTCCACAATATTTTTCTTTCATTTCTTATTGATATATTTTTTTTATATGTAAAAATAGAATTTATTGATACTACCAGAGAAATGGGTGAAGCCCACGTACACAACAAGTACACAAGAGAGAACACCCTGTTAAGAGCTAAGCCAATTAAGTTCTATTGTAGATATCTTATTGATATTTGAACCTAATTTATTCTAATTGTATTTTTAAAGCATGGCATTGAGTAACATTTGGAAACTGAAAATGGAAACCTTAAACAGTAACAGTTACATCAAAATTTAAATCAGATAAACAAATGAGGGCATAGTAAACTGCATAGAGGAAAGAACACATTTTTTTCCCCAACATACCTTATATTTCGTCGAGGCAACATGTAACATATGAGCTTTAGGAATTTTTCAACAAGAGATCAAAACAAAGTAGAGAGATCAAGTAAGGGCATGTTTGGAAATAGATATTCACAGATATTCTCAAAACTTCTCATATTTTCCTTCCCAAACATCACTCAAATACAAAACACTTTTCAAGTTTAAATCTTCAACATTTTCATCTGATCATTACCTAATCATTATCCAAATACAAAACCCAATATAACTTTCCCAAACTTCCAAACAAAACACAAAAAAAAATACAACTTTTTTAAATTTCAAAACAAAAATAATATTAAAAAATTATATGCAAACAATTTTTTAACTTTATAATATTGTTATTCCAGCTTTTTCTCTCTCATTTCCCAAAATTCAATAAAACATATTAACTCAAACCATTTCACTATTGTTCACAAAATTATAAGATATATCAAGTGTCCAAATGAGCCCTAAATTTAAATTACTGTAGGTCCTACCTCTGCGACATTGTGGCCATGACGCCTTTTATCTACAATGGCAAGAGGTGCATCAGATAACTTTTTGGCAAAAGCACGAGCTCTAGCAACTCCACCAACATCTGGCGAGACCACTACTAGATCATCAAAGCATATAGACTTGCTGGCAAGGTAATCAAGTATAACAGGCTGGAGATGCACAAAGAAACAAATATAACAAACAACTTATAAGGTTCCTGACAAACGTTTCTATAGATCACACATGCAAGTATGCAGTGAGACTGATGCAGTTGAGAGAGCCAAAGAACTTACATATCTTCAATCTATAATTAAGGAAGGCACTCGAGAGAAACAAAAGAAGTCCCTCTTTGGATGCTAAATCAAGTAGGGTCCAATTTTTTTTTTTTTTTTATAAGTAAGAGATAAATTTTATTAATAAGAATGAAATAGGCATCAAGTAGGGTCCAATTATTAACAGAACTTAAAAAGCAAAAGTCAATTTTCTTTGATAATTGAGAATCAACTATCCTGAATGATTCACGATCTTCTAAAAAAACAAACTCTATGAGGTTATTAATGGGAATTTAAATTGAATGTAAAGTAAAGACATTTATGGTGGAAGAGGTCTAAATATTCTCTTCTGGCCTTTTCAGCGAAGCCAAACTTTATCTTGATTGGACTTGACTTCAGGTAGCTGTGTCACGGACAGGACATCCTTGTCAAACTCAAACACCCTTGTCTATGTATAATATATGAAAAAATCTATTCATTATCCCTTTTCTCATCATCGTCTCATCATCTCATGATGAGACATTAGATGATAGGTTCATAAGTGAAATATAATAAATAGTCTCCAATTATCTAATGTCACATTATGGGATGATGAGAATTGAGATGATGAGTAGCATTACTCATAATATATATAGATGAAATGCAAGTAGCATGGGTTTCTTACCTGACCATATACATGATCTACTGGAATATCAAAATAGCCCATGGACTGCCCTGAATGGAGATCACAAGCAAGAACACGGTTTGCACCTGCTTCTGTAATCAAATTAGCCACTAGTTTGGCCGCAATGGATTCACGCCCTTGAGTCTGAAAGGAAAACACTTGGAGATTGTGTAAAATAAACTTGAACTCAATAAAGAGTAATTTTAAATATCAGCATTCAATACAACCAACTCCAGCAGAACTTACACAAAATGCATACTCAGAAGCTAATGATTATCTTATGCTTCTTTTGTAACAACACTCTTTCACCAATTTACGCTCTTTACAATTTCCTACTTGGTAGCAGATCAAGTTTTTCTTCAGACTTCACAATGTCAATTAAATTATAATTCAGGCAATGGATACTTAAAAGCAAAAATACTCTAGCAATTGAATTAATCACTGATAAGTGATGTAATCAGGACATAACTGCAAGTTATGAATGCCATGAAACCATACCATAAAATTTATATGATTCTAAGGCCTGATCTACTACAGGAAGAAGATTGTCAAAACCAGATATGAGAAGTGTACAGCAATAGTTCTTCATCCAGACATCTGGGTGAACAATTTCAACTAGTATTGATAATTTGATACACAGAAAAGCATGTTTCCACATGACACATGATCTAAAATTAGATGAGTTCACTTTTGAGATTCTTTGCTAATTACTCAGTCACCTTTCTATCAGCCCTGGCATATCCAAAATACGGAATCACTGCAGTAATATTTTTAGCCGATGCCCTTCGACAAGCATCGATCATTATCAGAAGCTCCATAAGATTTTCATTTGCGGGAGGACATGTGGGTTGCACAAGATAGACATCACACCCTCTGACACTCTCTTGCAACTGAACATATATCTCGCCATCAGCAAAACGTTTTATCTTAATTTTTCCAAGCTCCAGACCCATGTAGCATGCTATTTCCTATTGAATTCACAAAGATGCATCGTGAATAGGTACATACCAAATATCTACATAATAATTCAGAAAATTTTTCAAAATATAGTTAAACAATAAAATGTCATATTATAGAGGAAAGAAATCCAAAAGCATCAACTGATATATTCTTTAATACGGGGATTTGCTATATTCCCCACCTCCAGGTGAAGGGCAGCTAGATGCCTCCTTTATTTGGTCAAACATTCCTTTATCACTCTAATCCAAAGATTCAAAAATAAAAAGAAAAAATATCTATTACAAAAAATAATATTCACGCAACACCGCCATCTATTACTAGCAAGCTTCGTTATACGTCATCTCTCCCCAACATCTCCATCCCTAACTCTCACGGTGTTTGATTTTAATAAAATCAACTAGTTATTGTGCAATTACAATTCAACGAATTCTATCCTGCAGTATAGAATCGTGATAATCTGATTCATTGCAGTCGTAACGTTAGGAAGTTGCTAATGGTTCCTGTGTAATCAAAGAAATAACGACAAATACATCAAAGGACAAAAAAAGAGCAGCTGTGGATGTGCACTAACGAACATTCAGTGATGTGCAGTATTTATTTTTATATGATGGTGGAAATATTCAACAACAATCGCAAAATTTATGGTGCCGTTTTCATAATTCTATTCCTGAAACACCTTTCGGACCAATCCCTAATCTCCCTAAACCTAAACCATTCCACAACCATTCTACATTGAATTGTAACGCAAAACCCACAATGCAGCTTCGGGAAGAAGGTATGTATATACACCTACTGATAGGATGAAAGAAATAAAAAGAGAAAAAACACTTCCAATGACGTTACAAAAAGAAATGAGATTATGCTACAGAACCGCAAAGTTGACCTGAGAAAGTGCGGGATTGGCCGTGCCGGAGAATATCCGTAGCCGAGTGTCACTCTTTTCAGGCGCATCTTCCAAGCGAGCTGTGTTCGCAGCTAATCGACTCGGAATTGGCAGTTCACTGCTAAGACTTGGAATGCAGGGCCTCCCGTTCTCATACTTCAAAGGCTCCACCAAACTACACTTCTGAAAGAGTATAACAGCAATTCTCAATTCTCTGGAAATCATTTCCCAACACAAAGGAAAACGAGAAAAACCGATTCCAAGACTCTGCATTTAGAGAAAAGCGAGAAAGAAGCAGCGATTCTTACGAAGCAGTTTTGGGAGGCTGGGATGCGAGTGCTGGAGTTGTTTGGGAAGAATTTCAAGCTCAAACTCCGAGAGCGTAGAGAAGAACGAGAAGTGAGCGACGAAGCTATGGATGATGAGCAAGATTGAAACAGAGAAGACATGTTTCTTCCTTTTCTCCGATCCTTCCGAACTTCAATAAGAGCAAAAGAAAAGCTAGGTAATTTGAAATTTTCTTCAGATGATTTGCTTCATTTCTGAGAAGAGAACAGAGCAGAGCAGGGTTTAACGAATTTCAGGTTCGCCTCATCCATTCACTTTCCGTCTTTGTGATATTTTTCCATTGCTGCCTCGGAGAACAACCACCCTCCAAAAAAGGAAAATTCTTTCCATCAGCCTATTGTTGAGGAGCAGCCACAACACACCTTATATGTTATTATCTAAATCATTCACATCATCTAAACTATTCACATCCAAACCACTCACATGAAAACACATCAAATATGCTGTGCATCAACCCGTGAACAAGAACTGATGCATAGCACGGCTCTCCAAAAAAATAATAATTATAGGTTCGACGATTTTTTATTTTTACGCCGATTTGAAACTCTTTCTTTTTATATCATTATAATTTTTTTAAATTTTTATATAAAATATAATAAATAATTTAATTTTTTTAAATTTTAAAATAATAATAATATTAAAAAATAATATTATAATAATATTTTATTTAACTTATCTAAAATTATTGCAACTCATTTCTAAATCTAAACAAGAATATTAACTCACTACAGTGACAGTCTTAGCCACATTCGGAGAATGATATGAGATGAGATGGTTTTAGATAAAATTTAAAAATTGAATAACATATTATTTTTATTTTAAGATTTGAAAATGTTGAATTGAAATTTTAAAAAGTTAAATTATTTATTATATTTTATGTAAAAATTTAAAAAAATTATAATGATAAAATAGAATGATTTCTTAATCCAACCGGCACCTTACCCAATTCATTATTTTCTGTCAAATAGCTTACAAATATTTATGAGTTTTCCATTATATTTCACTCTCTCTCTCACTCTCTGATTTAGGATACAACATAAATTTTTATGAATTTTGATCGGACTTTTTAAAATTGGAGATTAGGAAACTATTATCATTTGCCTAGATTTACAAGATCTTCTAATTTATTAGAAAAAACACGATTTTTGCGGAGTTTTTATTTTGGTAAATCTTAATAGATATTTTTGGATAATTTACAATTTATTGAGAATATTTTAGAACTAAGTATTAATATAACATAAACGATAAATACGACAAAATCCTTGAGTTACTAATTTATGTATTCTATTACAAAATTAGGTCTACTTACATCAATACGTTTTGGAGACCGGATGGATAATTGTGAGATAGATATCTAACTTTGAATAGCAAAAATAACAAACAACAAAATTTGTTCGAAAGAATACTCATTTGAAGGTCTGTTTGGAGCAAAATAAACGCATGCCCAGCTCAGATTCTATTTGAATCCTAACGTCTGGATTACAAAATATAACATAATGGAAAAGTCAAGTCTGCAAGAAAAAGAAACTAATGTTGTGTATTTAATCAGTTACACCGAAAATTCAAGACAACATGTCAAAGATAATGCTTTAAAGCTCGAGGCCACCTTGAGCATAACTCCTTCAAAAATACAAAACTTCCAGTGGGGAATGACTCTTGATGCAGAAAGATCTACATTCCACATCGACCTCATTTACATAAAACAAAGTTATCTTCCCTCAAATGCATCCCGGATAAGCTGAAAATGAAAAACCAAACATCACGAGCTGGATCTAGGCATCAAGAGGAAACCCCATATGGGAGAAATGCAGCAGCCACGATCCGACCCTCCTCATTCAGTATGTTGTAAGTTGATGAAGCATTTCTCTGCAACAAATGATGATAAAGATCATAAAGATTCTATGTATACCACTGGTTGATTTCAGCTGAAAAATCTAAGCGTAAAATGGTAGGATCAACCACAATGGATAGATATTAAAACTGGAAAAGGAGAGCATGAACTACTGTTTAAGTTTAACATTTATGCCAACCACGTAATCTTTAAACAAAATTGTTAATCCAAGAAAAACAGAACACACTTGACAATTATGTTTGCTACTATGAAAAGGTAAGAAATGATATATTCTGTTAAAGACAATCCTTCATTTAAATTGCTATGAATGGGTAAGTCAAGACATTTTTGCTTGTGGATCTGACATTAATCCTCCCATACCTACTAATTGATGCATTTACAGATGTCCATTATTGAAGTAGCTGATTCCTTGCAGTGTTCCACACCATAGCTCGAAGGGCTCACATCACACCCCGGTGACACATACTTTTGCAACTACTACTTTTCTAACAATGACAGTGAATGTGAGGAACAAGCCTTGAAATGTCCTTTTTAACTATATATAGAAGCTTGCCCTCTCAGCTTTACCTAACAAGCTAAAAACTTCAACTTTGTCATGGGTTGCATGTACAGAAGCACCCTTTGAACCTCATGCCAGGGCCATGTAAAAGCACGAGCAACTTGTAATCAATTGATTTATATGCTTCCCAATTAGGAAAAACTTCCCTGTTGTTCCTTAGAAGATTTAGGAATTTTGCAAGACTCCAGATCTTACTCTGTTTTATTGCCTAGTACTCTGGCAACAATTTTTAACTTGGTTTATTCCTCTCACGTTTCCTATATCTGTTACTCCATTCATTTCTGAATTTACACACAATATGAAGCAATCATGTGAGACAGAAGTATAACTGAGAGAAAGAAGCCAAGCCCAGAAATAAGTGGAAAAAATCTGATATACCGAGTCAAGGACTTCCAACTTCATGCCAGTAGACCGAATGAAGCGCCGAAGTTCAGGAACTACAGGCTCAATGTACCTCCCACAGCCAAGTATCAAAATCTCTGGAAAAGTGATAAAGTGGACGGTCAGTAAAAATAAACAGCAGATTGCTAGCACCTAATAACAACCAGCAGTCCAGTACCTTTAAACAACAGAAATTACTCTTATCTATCGTGATTCTGGTTATTCTCAAATACTTACGGACATAAAATTAAAAACGCAAGGAGATGAACATCTTTGGCCATTACCACAAGTACGTCTGGAATTCTTTTTTCCATAACACATACCTATACTTGGCATTTCATTATTATTCAATGAATCTTCACGACGCTAGATTATATGACCATTCAGCATGCACAATATGGATCATTGCCAGGGTGCCCATGAATCAAATAACAATTGGGTCACCACACAGGGCTAGGTGCAAACGAGTAGTAAATATAAAGGGCCAACATGAGAGGACAATACCACAATTTCAATTCTCACCGGGTATAGGCCGCACAGTTTGGAAGATAGATAAGCTGCACCATAGCATATAAAGATTAAATGTCAGATATAGGAGAGAGCAATCCTATGTATTCTTCGTCTGGCTCAAAGTAAATTTGAAGCAAGGACTTGATACTGATAGTGCAGGAACTGAAAGAATATGAGAGAAAATGAAGCAGGCATGCACATATTACACGAGATTATTGGGGAAGTGTAGATATCATTCCAGCCACCCAAAACATTTATAAATAACTATAAAACTACAAAGCAGCTAAAAAATACATAAGAAAAACTACTCACTTTAAAAGAAGGGGAAAATTATAGGACATACCTATCTGGAGTAATCTCTGAGAATTTCTTGGGGGCCCAAGACATTAGCAAGTTCCCAATACAGAGCAAGCTGCCTTCATAATCCACCCCATTTACGGTGAAACCCGTGTCCGTATACCTAAGATTAAGCAAGATAATCCATATTAATGCCTTCGAATCAAATCAGAACCCAAAGATCGCAATAAAAACTTCCTAAAACAAATGGAAAAATTGTATTCTCCCAAGAAAAAAACCATAAACGGAACGATCCAACATCAATTAATGGAAACCATGTAAACGTGGAATTAAGATGAGAAGAATTTGGAGGCCCAAGGAGGTTGTACCTTTGAAAGCGAAGCTGGTCTTCGGGGACGTTGTCGATGAGATTGATCTGATCGTAGAGAGAGAAAGCGCGTCTCAACGACGGCAACACCGCTTGGTTCGTGGGCTTTGGACACTCCTTTCGTAGGGTCCGAATGAGGCTAGGGAGTGTCGCCACCACTGCTCTCTGTCTGACCACCATCTCTCTGTCTCTGATTGTGTCGATCGACGATTGGACGGGTTTGATTGATATCAATAGCGGGTCGATTCGACGTAGTGTAAGGACCCGGATCCAACAAACCAACCCAAGTTATACAACTTATGCTCCTATTTAAATCCAAGAAAAATATAAATGACGATAAATAATTTTTTAAAATCCGGAAAAATTATATATAATGTTTGAAGGATACTGTAATTATAAAAAGATTTCATAAAAATAAATTCATAAAAAGATAATTTACAATGTGATATATAATTTATAAATAAAAAATTATATACACCACACTACAATCTCATTCTCATCTTATCATGTAAGATATCATATTTATCATTATTAGATGATCTTTTATTAGATAATTTTTTATCATCCATTAATGATAAATATATCATATCTTATATAATAAAATAAAAATAGAATGAGAACATAAAGCATAACATTATTCTTTATAAATTTACTTTATAAACTCTTTCCGTGGCTATAATATTTTTAAAAAAGTTTTTAAGCACCTTTTCCTATAAAGTATTATTGACCTTGGGTCCACTTTCCTTTTCCGCTTCTATACTAGGAAATCAACTTTATATACTCAACTAACTTTCTTGCAAATCAATTGCAGCATTAGGATAAGTTTATAAAGGAGTTACGATATAAGAGCAAAGGAAAAATAACAAACCATTAACACCATTCCTTGTATTGTAATTGTGTTTTGTGCCACTAATATCCTTGGTATTCTCAATCAATATTTCAACTATCAACTCTTAGAGATGGGTTTGGATGTTGAAGTGAATTGAATTAAATTAAGTTGAGATGATAAAATATTATTAGAATATTATTTTTTAATATTAAAGTTGTTTTAAGATTTGAAAAAATTGAATTGTTTATTATATTTTATATTGAAATTTGAAAAAGATGTAATGATGAGTTAAGATAAAGTTGAGATGAATTGAAGATCCAAACGCACCCTCAAGCTCTCGAGAAGACAAAAAGGAAAAGATAGAAGGTTAGATCCTTCAAACGAAAGCAATGTCAATCACTGAATTTTTCTTAAGATTTTATTTCAAGTATGAAAAAAATTCTTGCTCATCTTTCCAAGTTGAAGAGTGTCAACACCAAAGCCCGTATAAAACATAACAATTTGGAACTGTTAAGGATTTACCAAAATGAAAATTTTTGAAAAATATATCTGACAATTTTTGCAGGTAACCTTCCAACCTTCTTATTACATATTGTAAAATAAATTCCAGACGCACAATACATCAAGGAGCTGCGTACGAAGGAGCGGGCAGAAAAGGAAACGGTGCAACAGAGGCATATGCTACAGGTGGGCGTGCTTGTTTGCCGCCAGTGGAACCCATCTCGTGGTTCTTCTGGTCAAGATTTTCACTTTCTTCTGCTAGAGTTCCCAAGGAAGATGAAAGCTCAACAACCTCCATTGAATTGTCTTCTTGGACAAGTTGTTGGTTATCGGGGAGACGGTGAAGTAGGAGCCCAGACATGAATACAGGAAGATACAGTAGGCTAGCATGAAACATCCTCCTAGCTTTTTGTGCAGTACGGTCTCTGTAGAATGAAAATGCCGCATAGCTTATTGCGAGAGTAAGGATAGATGATTCAAGACAAAACCATCCAGAAGTCACGCCCCCTGCAGAGAAAATTCAGTGAGGTAAATGATAAGTGTGATCTTTAAGATAGATATCGCTTCTTAGTAAAGACATGACAAAACTAAAGAGGGTGAAAAAAAATCATAGCTCTTTTTTTCCCCCACCAAAATGATGAAAATGGGGGGTAAAAAGTAAATTTAAAAGAGCTAAATAGAAAGAAGAATAAAGATTAAAGGGTAAATAAATAAATAAAGTTCGTACCATAAAACCCAACTAAAAAGATAAGCAAGAATTCCTAATAAAATCTCTTTTTACTTATTAAAAAAAAAAAAGAATTCCTAGTAAAAGGAAAAAAAAAAAAAAAAAAAACTTAGACTAGAACTCACAATCATACGCCAAGTAACCCAAAGGGAGCAGATATAGGGAGTTCCTTAAAGCCACCAATGCAGTTCTCCGACCAGAAGCATCAGCAAGAGAGAACATCCTAAACCTGAATATAGAACATCCAAGGATATATAATGACTACTCGGTAAAAAGCCAAGTGAAATGCAAGGAAACCCCATAGATGTAGTCTAGTGGACAAGGAACCTACTTGTCGCATACAATATATAGACAATCAACAACATGGGCGCCCCCAAAGGGGCCCAAACCCCAACCCCAAACTCAACATATTGAGAAAACACCCACCCGACTAGGGTGAAGCGTTTTGTTCATAAAGGAACAAAATTGTTTTGGAAATAAATTATTAACAACAATTAGCATGTAATGTTTTGGGTAATGTCACCCCATCAAATCTTCATATATATATATCCAACTCAGCCCAATTATAAATAGATAGTACTATGCTCTGAAACAGGCTTAAGCCACCAATGAAATATAGCCAAAGGACAAAAAGGTATCTTCCAACACAGAACCATTTCTCTATGTAACAAAGTGGATTGATCCAGCTACCAGAATGAGTATTGAGTTAACTTTACTGCACCTACCCTCCAGCAGCATAATCACTGCGGCACAAGTAAGCAAGGGCCATGAAATGTGGTAGTTGCCAAAAGTAGAGAGCAGCTGGAAGAATCATTCCATTCAATGACACCTGGCCAGAAGCTGCAACCCACCTGAGAACCCAACACACAAACACGTAAGCCTGCATGCACATCTTCTTCTTCTTTTTTTTGAAGCCATCATGCAAAATTTTCAGTACTGTATCAAAAACCTTCAAGTAAGCAGCCACATTAAGCATAATCAGCCTATGAAAACGCTTAATTTGAATCAAATTGACCTCATCCAATTATTTATAAGAGGAGATAATTTACTAATGATTTGCATATATATATAATCTAAACTAACTTTCAAATATCCTCCATCGTTATAATCACCATAGGAATTTCCATAATTTGTAACGAATTTTTTTGATGGGTAAAGACAAAGCAAATTATTATCTTGTAAGAAATAAAAAGTTTAATATCAACTCACTGTATAAAGCTAGAGTTCATTCATGCATATTGTGTAGAGTAAAAAATCCACTATAGTTTTCAGTTAGAAAAATGTGCAGATGAAAGCCAATAGAGATGTAAGGGACTTATTACCCAAGAAGTGGTGGAATAGCACCAACAACAGCCCCAACCCACGTGTTGACTGGGTGGATCTGTTTTAAGGGAGTATAAACAAATGCATAAAGGACAAGATTTGAAGCTGCCAGCCCAGCCGCCAACATATTAGCCTGCAACAACCTTGTCATAGAAGCAGTCCCTCAGATTACAGGTTAATGAGACAAATTTCACAATTTAAATACCAAACTTCACAAATGAAAGGGGATGAGTGAATTGATATTCCCACCTTGCCTGCCAATAAAGCTGTGCCAGCTACACCAATGGAAGATGCCCAGGTGACTGCATGGGGTATGGTAATGCGCCCTGAAGGAAGCGGTCTTTGCCTTGTTCTCTTCATTTTGGCATCATTGTTTATTTCAAATACCTAAGGCAATAAATTCATTTGAAATAAGTGGGAAAAAAAGAGAATTGAAACTAGCCAGTAAGTGATAAGAAAACTGAAACTAGAATATGCCTTCAGCAGTCAATAAATATAACAAGATTAACCAATGCAAGATAAATCACGTAAACACTATCAACCAACTAAAAAGGTTATACATTACCTATTGGTTTATGTCTGATCTACTAGTTGAAAATAATTCCATTGGGGCTAGTACAACAAATGTAAAAACTTGCAAAGTTGCGCTTTATAACATGCCATGTCATGATCCAAAAAGTTTCTTTTAGCTAAAAAAGAATAAAAGCATGTAAGAATGAACCTGATTTAAGGAGTTCGCAGATGCTGCAACCATCATGGTACCAGCACAAGTCCAACAAAGTCCTGGAAAATCAAGGGCACTTCCACTCCCAAGAACGAATCCAGTCCCAGAAGTCGCAACCACTAGCATGCTGGAAAGGATATGAAGATATTAAGCGAGAGTCTATGAAATAAGGAGATCCTATAAGCCTGCCTGAGAGGGGTCTTACTTGGTCCTAGAAAAAAATATTTGAACCTATCTGTGGCATGGGGCTCTAGTAGCAGCTTCTACAAGCCCAGCAAGATTATAAAATGGAAATAATTTAAAACCAAAACATAGCATTAATTCAGTGTCATTTCCACTACACAACTTACAAATGTGGCATTCTTTAATTATAATTTTTTTTAAGTAAACAAAAAACGTATTGATGAATGATGAACAGGCCTAGCCCAAGTACATGGGACGTATACAAGAGAAATTGAATTATGATTTAAGAGAAACAACTAGGATGCATACACCATGCATCATTCAATACAATCAAAATCTACATCACGGAATAATTGTGAATTCGGGGCACCATAATTAAAGTGAAATTAAACTTAGGGCCTGTTTGGGATTGCGATAGGAGTCTTAAAAAGTGCTTAAATAGTCTTAAAAGCTCTTTAATGAAAAAAATTAGGTCGTTTGGATGTTAAATATCAAAACACTTTTAATCTCAAATAAGCTAAAAAGTACATTTGAGAAAAATTCCTCAAACGTGTTTTTCCAGTTAATGTGGAACATAATTTGAATTTTAAAAAAACTATCAATGGACGAAAATACCCATACAACTTTCAAGGATATGGTCATAATCTTTAAAAATTCAAATAATCATAATTTCTACATCAGAAAACACTTTTTTAATTTGTTTCCAAATAAACATAACATGTTGAAAAATGCTTTAAACATGTAGTTACTGAACAGTAAAAAACTTTTTAATAAGAGAACTTATTACTTTTTTTTGTTTTTTATAAGTAAATGATTATATTGATATGAATAGGCATAGCCTAAGTACACAAGCTATAAGTCCTAAAGTTATAAGCTATATTTCTCACTGCATTCCCAAATATGCACTTAGTACAGAGCCCGCACCACCAGTCCCCATATTGGCTAATATTTTTTTTTTTTTATAAGTAATATTGGCTAATATTTCTAAATAGACAAGCTTAATTTCTTCTCAGAATCCATACACCAATCAGATTGTAAATTGTAAAATAGTCGTGAATTTGGGGCACCATAATGATATGATGCAGGATGGAGTTATTGAGGCCTTTGAAGGGATGGGTCCGAAGGGCCTGCCTTGGAGAGGTTTCCCAACATCCAAAAAAATAAAAAAATTTATTGAGGGCTTTGATACCTCTTTTTTATGATGAAGAGTTTTGGAGTTGCAAATGCAAAATTGTCTTTTGCCCTGTTAATCCCCAGACCCATGTAACGTGCCTACATCTCACAGTTTAGGTAAATCATCAGCTCTTCACTGAAGGGAAGTGGCTCCTAGAAATTGTTTATATTCAAACTTAAACCTAAGGGAAGCATATCCCCAGACGAAGGCTCTTACCACTCGAGACAACCCAGGTTTTGATACCAATTCGATGCAGGATCATCAAGAAAGAAAGCGCTCAATTAGACTTCTTCAAAAGATCCTTCACGCTTAGGTCATCGCACCTAGATTTCCCAAGCGTCATAATGAGGTTAGGGAAATCACGTTAACATCAACTCTCATCAACACCTAGAAACCACTACATCAATTCCGACTCTTCATCTTCATCTAATTTCAAATAATGAAACTTTAAAAGCAAGATTACTATCACGTGATAATTACCTTTTCCTACTCCTAAAAATATGAATCTAGCAATGCATCTATGACAAGAAGAAGATTCAAACGCAGTGAAATCATATGAAAGAGGAAAAAAGTAGTCTCGATAAATGGTTACCTGAGGCGAGCTTTGGAGAGCTCCCAGTAGCAGCGAGCGTAATGGCTGGCTAGGCCAGCGACTTGCCTGGCTCTAGACGCCGACGTAGAGGCCAGAGAAGAGAGATCGACGGCCGTGGCCGAGAAGGCTCGGGCTCCATCGGGTTGGAGAAACCCTAGTTTGAAGGACTCCGAGGCCGAAGAAGAGGAGGCGGGAATAGACGAGGAGTAGAGGTGCGGGGTCCGAACGACCCCGTATGAGGTGGAAATGATAGATGAGGAGGCGATAGGATCGCGAGGATTTGGCGATGAAGAGCGGAGAAGGAGTTTGGATGAGAAGCTCCGTGAGCTCCTCCACATGGTGGTAGTAGGAAGTCGCAGAGACCAAATTTTCGAGAGAGCTGCTGAGAGGCGGCGACTTCGAGATCCAGAACAAGGATTAACTAGCGTATCGTCTGCACGCACCACGTCATATTTATTTTTATTTTTTTTAAAAAAATTAATTATATTTTTCGTAAACTAATTAATTTATATGTAAATATGATGAGTAGAATTTTTTAATAATAATAAAAATGCTACAAATAGTGTATGATTAAATTTTTTAAAATTAAATTATATGCATGAAATATGAATGCCGCATGGCGTAAAATTTTTTTAATAGAATTATTCAAATAAAAGTAGTAAATAGCGATAAATATCACAAAATTTATAGGGTATATCCGTAAGATTAAATACTTTTTAATATCAAAATTTTAAATGGTATGAATTTTATGTCGATAATCGATCTCTCTATATTCAATCCTCAACTTTGATTTAGATAATATCTCCATCATAATTCGTTAATTTTTTACCTTAAAAAATCCCAACTTCTTAAAATGCAGGTAATTTGCTGGCCATGACTCCCTTCCCTCTTTCTTTGTTTTATTTTCCTCTTCATAATTGCTCAAACGTGCAAGAAAATTTTAATTATTTTGTGTAAGAATGTAAATTCAATATTTGCTATAGAAATATTTTATTCTCAAGAAGAGCGTAGAGTACACATAATAAAATATTTACATGATATAATTTGATTCGAAAGATAAATTTTAAAATTCGAATCTTATAAATTAACTCTTATTATTGAAGTGTTATGGGTGGTATGCTCTACACATCGGTATAAAAATAAAATAATTATTTGCTATAATGCAGAAAACAGAGTGGGAAGTCCAAAATGCAAAGCAAGGACAGAGATCTCTCTTTTTAGAGCACACTATATTACATCTTCTTACAACACCCTGAGCTCAACTAAGAGAAATGAAAAATCAAGGCATTTCTCTAGTATCATCGCAAAAGTCACTCTCCTAGACAGTGATACTTTATGACTTGGATTATTACACATAATTCACCAAAACATTGGCAATTATCACAGTTTAATTATACCACTCTAAGCTCAGCCTGCTCATTGCCATTCTTGTCTCCACCCTTTCCTTCAAACTTGATGTACTTGTACCACTTAGCGCATATAATGTAGACTATGAGATCAGCTGTTGTCAAAACTGCTAAAAGGAAGAAGAACAGGTCTAGATGTCCTTTGTTAAGGTTTCCAGGAATCCAACCAGGCATATCATCTCTGGTTGAGATTTTCATGACAACTGTCACAAGCAAACTACTCACATAGTTTCCTAGTGATATGGATGTCATGCAGAGAGCGCTTCCAAAGCTCTTTAATCCATCAGGAGCTTGCCCGTTGAAGAATTCTAGCTGGCCAACATACATGAAAACCTCAGATGCTCCTATAAGCACATACTGAGGGATTTGCCAAAATATGCTCATAGAACTTGAGCCTTCACAGTTGGTGCAGTCTGTTTTTGCATACTTCAACCTGAACAACTCTACAACCCCGGCTGCAGCCATTGCCAGAATTGCTATAACAAGACCAATTCCCATCCTCTGAAGCTCTGTTAATCCTTTAGGATTGTTCTTTCTGGCGGCAAGAAGAGGGTCAAGAACCCGTCTGTAAATGAATATGAAAGCTGCTACACTGAGGATGTCAAAGCTGGACATGCTTGCTGGAGGAACGTGGAAGCTTGAAATGGTGGTTTTCATGGCAGCGCCTTGTTCCACAAATAGGGAAGCCATTTGGGTGAAAACTACTGAATAGAGAATCGTGCAGAGCCAAATTGGGAGGAGTCTTAAGACGCATTTCAGCTCTTCAACTTGTGTCACAGTGCAAAGACACCATGGATTGTAAGTTTCCTTGTCCATCTGGTGGAAGTCCTCTGAAGTGATAACTGCTGCTCTATCCAAGAATCTGATATGAATTAATACAAATATCATTTAGTATTTTTTATCTCGAAGCTCAAGATATTCAAGCATGAATCACTGGAAAATTTTCAAGGATATGAACTTACTTGAAGCCTCGAGTGTGGAGTATCTTTCTATCCCAGTTCTGGGAGCTTTCCTTTACTTCTAACTCAAACAAACCTTCTCCACTTGGCATCATCTCAACCTTCCATTTTCTTGTGGCAGCGACCAGCACTTGGCAACACCTAGAGAGAGGATTGCCTTTAGGTTTAAAATGCCTGTACCTTGGGGTGCCACAAAGAAACAAGACCAGAGCCAGAGCTGCAGAGGCAGCTGATGCCCAGAATCCAAGTGCCCACATGCCTTCATCCTCAAAATAGCCCAAAATAGTGTTTGAAAAGAGAGAACCCAGGTTCAGAGCCAAGTAGAAGTAGCTAAAGAAGGCTATTTTAGAGTGCCCTTCACTACGATCCTCTTCATCAAACTGATCTGCCCCAAATGTTGCTATGTTAGGTTGGTACCCTCCGTTTCCAAGGGCAATTAGGTATATGGAGAGGTAGAACAAAGCCATATGGAAGCTTGAATGGGATCCACAAGGAGATTGTTCATTACCACAGCCTCTAGGCTCGAGTAAGAATAAGTATGTTGATAGTGACAGTGCCACAAGGCCCTGCCATATAATTTGAACCCGTAAGTATAATATGAACAGCTTTAGAATATAATTAAATGATTTAATTTACATATTCTCATAACTTTAAACTTTTAAATAAAATTGCGATTTAACATAATATCAGAGAATAACTGAGTAGAAATCTTAAGCTCAAATCCTAATTCTACACTTTACTCTCACTCTGATCAAGATCTACACACTCTAAGGACTTGTTTGGTGTATCAGATGAGATACAAAATTCTCATTTGATCTCATCCAATCTTATTTTTAATTATAATTCAAATACAAAATTTTTAAACTAATCATTACAACTTTTTCAAATTAATCATTAAAACTTTTTCAAACTTTCAAATAAAAAATAATTCCAACTATTTCAAATCTTCAAATAAAAATAATATTATAATAATATTTTAACTTTATAATATTTTTTATATAATTTTTTCTTTCTCTTTTATCAAAATTTACAAAATACTTAATTCAAACTATCTCACTACTATTCACAAATTATCTTATTACTATTTACAAAATTATGGTGGCAACTTACGAGGACGAAGATGGATTGAAAGATGGCACAACTCTTGTACCTTCCCAAGTATGAGTCACTAAGGAAGGCACCGACAAGAGAGAATAGGTAAACCGTTCCTGTCCATTTGCTAACATTGTTGGCTGCCTCAGCGTTGTCTTGACCCAACACCCTCGTCAAAAACAGAACCAAGTTAACTCCTACCCCAAAGAATGCCAACGTAGCCAGCCCTTGATTCACTGAGACATTTTATTAAAATAAATCAAAATAACAATTAGTGAGATATATAAATATATATATTATAATTTTCACCGGTTGTTAGAAATACCTGCCATTAATGATTAAACAGGTAGGCAAAATTATATGGCAAGAATGGGATGGTGATACTACTAATTGATAAATATTGATGATTGACTCAAGAAAAAAGAAGATAAAATTATATGAATTTTCTCACGTTTGAGTTTTTTTTGTCAAAATTTGAGATGGAACCGCTATATAGATGGTTACCAACTCTTCTTTAAAAAAAAGAGAGAGTTTTTTTTGTCTCTCAAATTAAAACAAAAAATTAATTAGGAAGCGATCAACATAAACCTTAACATAAAATTAAAGACTTCAATTATATCATGTTGTTAAAACACCGATTAACATGAAATCAGATAAGTTTGAACATTGCTTTCACCAATAATTTGACGTGCATTATCCTAACACAAATAAAAATATGTACATAATATTATATGTTAGTGCGCTCTAGCTCTAGTATAAAAGATTTACGTACCTAGGATCAAAATTCCAGCAACCCAAGTACCGGTTCTCCCTCGGACTGCACGGCGGCCGTGCCGATCAACGGTTCCATCAAGAGTACAAATCTCTTGCCCCCTTTTCACCTCTCTATCCACGCCACCCTGAAAGTTCCAGCAGAAAAAAATACATCTTTTAGTGATATATCATGTTGAGTGCACAAATCACATTCCTATCAAATAAAGAGAAAGATTCAAATTAGATAGATCAAGGATCGAATATGATCTTGAACAAACATGAACTTGAACGCGCTCAAAGATAAGCAAGCTAGAGCATTGAATGTCATCGTACCAGAAATATGGAACGATCGAGGAAATTTATTTGTTTATATTTAGATTATGTTTGGAAGTTTCATCTTCAATAAAATTCTCATCTCATCTCATCTCATCATTACAACCTTTTCAAATTCCTATATAAAATATAATAAATAATTCAACTTTTTCAAATCCCAATACAACTTTTTCAAATTTCAATTTAACTTTTTCAAATCTCAAAACTAAAAAATAATATTTTAAACTTTAAAACAAAACACAAAATTCTCATCTTACCTTCCAAACATAATTTTACTTTAATATTCTTGCAAGCTAATAAATTACTCATGTCGAGTATTAATGCCACGTGCAAGTGAGTCCAAAATGATCATCAGCATATATACCTGGCCTAATAATACAATTTCTTGTTTATCTAACTATAATCACGTCATCATCAATATGTACGGGATCTTGAATGTAAATCCCAAAGGATGAGCAGTGAATATGATGAGAAAGCAGGTTAGCCAAAATAATAAACCTTTAACAAAACTAAAACTCATTGAGTGTTTCTGATACATACATACATACGACATACATACATATATACATATTATATCTATATATATATATATACCATTTGATGAAAAGCTTGCTAATCCAAGATAATAATTAATGATTAATGGAATTGGACAAAGAGATCAGTTTCGCGCGTGTAACTTTGTATACATTTTCGTGGAAAGTATACATGTTTCACGAACCTTCATGTCGCAAACATTAATTAAAGCAAACCATTACGGATACATTTTCATGCATGGAAGATTGTTTACATGATGATGATGTTATTCCAGTTCTAACCTTGTTGCAGGCATTGAAGCAATTAGCCATTGATGCACTCTGTCGAAGTACTATCACGCATATAAAAGTGCAAAACGAGAGATCAGAATGAGAAAGAAAGAACTGGATAGAGATAATGAAAAGTGGAGAGATTTTGATCAAGCTGGAGCTAGGGGTGTGAGGAAAGAGGTGGGGAGTGAGATATGTATATATAGACAGAAGCAAGATTTAACGGAGGGCAGGGATTTCATGCCAGGGACAGATCACCATTTATGTTCAGAGGAGAAAATGACTAGTGAGAAAGAAACGTGACGATGTTGTATACAGTCATGCAGATATCGTCGTGACTATGGGTAGGGATCGACGATCGATCATCTTTTTTCACTTAAACAGATTGGTCGGAATTGAGCTGTCTTGATTTTGACATGTTTGAAATTTCTTTGCTCTGATGGGCTACTTTTGTACCTTTTTTCAATTTTCTTATTTCTTTGTGCCATTTTTTTCAATTTTTTTTGTTTTCTTTTAGGTTCCTTTAGTGGTGTCACATAATTGCATCCATTTTGATATTGATAAAAACATATGTTTTCATTATTTTATTTCTTTTTGGCTTTATGTGGTGAAGCTATATCTAGATCTAGTCGTGGCCAGCAGCCTTTTAAGGCGTAGTTAAAAGGTTATGATCAATTACTAAGAATATTAATATTTTGGTCATCGATCATCATTTTTTGGCAGACCTAAGAGTTGAACTTAGGGCTTACCCATGGTAATATTCCTGCATGCCGGCCGATTCATCATGTTACAGTATTGGGCCTTGGGTTTGATAAATGTGACTTGGTTTTGATTATTAATATCTATGGTAATGATGTTAGATACAGTTCTCGAATATATAATATTTGTATATTTTTAAAAAAAAAATAAGATTCGGTATTTTATGTGAATTACAAATTTATATATTTTTTCAATAAAAAAAATATACAAAATTTAATCAGCAAATACCATTTATCTAATATCTAATAGGCTTATATAAGTGTAAGCATAAATTCAGAATCACTTAAAAGAAAAAAGCATCAACGATATTGACAATAGGATTTGATATTATGCTTCAGCCGACAAATGCAATGCATCTAGAATATCCAGTACTATTTGGACCAAAAAGATAGAAAACCAGCAAGAAGATCCACTTGTCCATGTAGTACTGTAGTCTCTTTAGTCTTTAATTTCTTGTCCATTTCCCAGGCAAGTGGAATAGCCATTTTCTTCTGCCCAGTTTCCTTTACCTAATTCCTTTTACTTCCTTCGTGGTGCCTAATTTGTACAACTTTCCATCTGCTAATCGTAATGCATGTATAAGCCACGAGAAACCCATTACGAATTTTAAAATTGCTCTTTTCCATATAATATTTAACCAACCTTTTTAATTGATCTATCGCTTGATCTCTCCAATAAATTTATATACATTGTTCATGATGAACATGGGTGATTAATTAAATTTCAAAACCAAACCTAATTTTATGATCTCTTGGCTTATGCATTCATGCCAATAAAATCAGCTTCATTACACAATTGAGTCTGAAAGCACTAATTCGAATAATTAAAGCTGTCCCATTCCATTAGCCATTAATTAGGTAACTATCTACATCCATATGAATTAAGAACGTAATATGTATATATCAACATCGATGCGTATATATGATCTGATGATCTATCTCTCTCTAGATCTGCATTAATGTCGACAGAACTTGATCACAAACGGATCGGAGTTTTATGGTTTTACGTTTCAAATGATATGAACGGTGATAACTTTCGCCACTTATTAAGAAAGGCAAGCAAGAAAGAAAAGTCTTGTGGACAACAAAAGACCCAATTAGTCTATTTGCTCACGAGGACCGAAAGATCAGATGATGCATGGGCATCTCAATGCCCGGAAATAATAATTAAGAGCCCTAAGTTTCGTGAGGCTCATGGCCATTGAGATGCTTTTTTCTTGATCCTAGAGGCGTTTTTTCACGTTGAAATTTCCCCGGCCATTATTGTATATATAATGTGTGATTAGAATTAATGATTTGGAAGAGCAGAATTTTCAAAGGGAGTGCAAAATTTGTATATCGTAAGACTGTAAATATCATTTATATATATATATATAGAGCTTACCAACGGTAGAATTTGATCACAAAGTAGCACTTAAAGTCCCAAAATATCATGTGTATATATCTAATAGCACCAAGAATTTCGTAGCAGTACTTTTCCATAAGAAACATATTAAATAATAATGAGAAATCGACACTAGCATTGTCTTAATTCTTCACGTTTGAGAGTTCGATTACATATGCATGTCAAACAAAAGTTAGACATGCAAAGTTATAGATGCATGCGGTGCCAAACCTGAACAAGTTAATTACGCATCCAACGCATGCATCATGTTCAGCTAATTAATTACACGCGCGTCAAGCAAATTAATTGATCATAAATAGAAACTGGAAGCGGGGGTCTTTCTCCAACACAAGCAACCGATCCATCGACGCCCATGCCATTTTGTGGACCAAGGAAGAGAGAGAGATCGCCCCTGCAGAGGCTTTATCATGATCAAGTCATCATGTCTAAGCGTTCCAAAGACCAGCTTTCATTTAAGGCGCTCGCGCGCTCTGCATGCAAAACATGATTCACACAGCTTTGTTTTTTTCTTCCTCTTTCGATAATTATGTAAACACTGATCTTCTTATAATTATAAGAAGTACTTATTAAAGCTTTAAATTAAGATACACAATCCCTTACGTACACAAACGATAGCCCTGAAAAAAATAGTCCCGATCCTTTACACAAAGTCCTAAAATATCCATGACAAAAACACTGAATTGGATACGATCGATCAGTCATGTCGATACCCTGTTTGAAGGAGACAAAGGGGCGCAGAGAGTCAATGTACGTGATGTTTAAAGTTGAAAAGCTTGCTGCATGTGTTTAATCTGTCAAACTTTGTTTTACCAATTTCCAAGTTTCAAGCTGTAGGTAGGTACGTAAGACTAAAGACCCAATTTTGGGGGCCAAATTTCCTTTTTTTTTGTTGTTTCTAAAAAGAGCCAATCAAACGTGAAAAGCATGCATTTGGGTCATATTCAATTTGCGCACGGCTGATGTCCAATTGCTGCTTATTATACTTCGCTTTCAATACTGATGATCTGTAACGCACAAACTCAATTATAAGCAGAAACATTTATCTTATTCAAAACCTTGCTTATCATCTAGCTTCCAGATTCTTCCTGCTGCCGCGCGTGCAAGTACTTGCAGACACGTACATGATGTTTCGTGTCGTGTTTGGTGTGTGAAAGATAAGCACTGTATGACTTTTGATCTAGCATTGGGTTAGTTTTTCTAAGTAATGATCAGAACATCATGGCTGCTTATCTGATTGTGTTAACCGTTATATATTGAAGAAGCCGTGAGCTCTCAAAACTCTTGAAAATTCATTGTTTGCTTGAAAACTATAACATCTTCTTTCTTGATCCAAGTAAATTTTGCATAACAAAGTATAGCATTCACAGTACCTTGCGTCCCTGATCAAATTCTAGGTTTTGTTATCATGGAAAAAACTTTGTTGCATATATATACTACGGCTGTTAATTAGTTTTTAGAAATCCCACAAGGGATCATGCAAGAAAATTACTATTTGTATCTAATTATTTCTTGTGAAAATGATTATTTCATGCTAAAATGAGTATGTTTTTATCACAAATAGTTATTCTTATCGTAAATAATTTGTCACAAATACTCATTTTTTTGTAGTGGCGCGCACGATCATGATCTATGCACCAAACATTTGAGAGGCTAATTTTTGAGTAATTACAAGATTTATATCATGGCTTGTTACTATTAACATATTAAAGATAGAATACCATATCATCATTAAAATTAGTTACCTAAGTATATGAGAAATATATCTTATATTATAAGATACTTATTTAATATAAGATTATCATGGGTGATTCTACTCACTAGGTTGCATTCCTCGATGAAAAGGGTGTTAGCACTATTATAAAAAAGAGTAGTGTTATTTAAAAGTCTTTAAACCTTACATACACCATCTATACGATATAATTTGATTTGTAAGATTCAAATTTTAAAATTTATATTTCAACTCAAATTATGTCACGTAGATGATGTGTAGAATATAATTATTATATAAATAAATGTAAGAGTCTCCGTAGCCCATTATGAATCTAGCATCTAAATAGAGCATCATGTGCACGTACACACTATCTATGAGGACTGGGACATATGAAAATGAAAGTACGCATCCTACTTTATGAATTTCCGCTACGCAGTGACGCAGTCTGTTTTGATTTCTTACAAACTAGAGTTAAAAAAGGGCAATGCAAAAAGATAAATTGATTATTAACATCTTATATATTCATGTCCTCCCAAAGCAAAGCATATTATACGTTTATTGGGAATATGGGAGAGAGCCGACAGGTTTTGGGCCTTTGGCATCGGACTCACTAGTGTTGACTGTCCTAAGTGGACACCATAAGTATTGACCCATATAGGATGCTCTGTCTAGGCCTATAGTTAATTGGGGTGCGCCACTCAACTATAATCTCACGTCATCTCTAGGGCTTCAGGAAGTCTGGGCCCCTCTTACCTCATTCGCATCTATTTTATTTTTACGATATTTTCAAAATGATTTACGAGGGTAGATGCGAGGATTGTTTTAAAAGATCCTCATCTCATCTTAAGATTTTTAATATATATTTTTTTAAATATTACTCAAATGAAAATATTTTTTAATTTTAAATATTTAACTTTTTAATCTAATCATTAATTAATTACTATAATTTTTTCAAACTCTCAAATAAAATTAAAAATAATATAACTTTTTAAAATTAAAATTATATTAAAAAATTATATTCAAATAATATTTTAATTTTATAATATTTTTATTTAACTTTTTTTTCTCATTTTCTAAAATCCAATAAAACATCTTAACTTAAATAATTTTATTACTATTGACAAATTATTTTACTAATATTCACATAATTCTCGTCTCATTATTCAAATATGACAACATGCTATTGTTTTCAAAATTTAGGATTTTTTGTAAATAATTTATTATAATTATAATTTAATTTTAAATAAAAAAGAGTATTTTAGAACAGGTAACTAGATTATACTGAGTTTTTAATAGGACATAGATTTAAAATTTACCATCGTAGAATAGACCATTTTTTGAGATAATTTGACTTGGGGACAATGTCACTACCGAAATTATTGGATTGTCTTTTTAGAATATTTTAAAATTATTATCTTAAAAGAAATAGTACTTTTTCAGAATTATTTATTTTTCTAGTATATAATAAAGAATGAAAGAGACTTCCTCTGCTGTATTTTTCCCTCTCCTGTTTTTTTTCTATTTTCTGTCAATTTTGCAGATCACATCTCATCGTTTGTTGCAGGCCGTGATCCGATCCGAGACTTGGCAATCGCCATTGTTTTGTTGGCTTTGTCATTGTTCCAAGTTTTGATTAAACACTAGCCAGAGCTTTTAAGGTGAAGAAGAAGCTGAAAGCAGATTGCCAAAAAGTTCAATGTAAATGCAATGCAGAATCTCTGAATCTCTCGCTGGCTTGCCGTTTTCACGTGCTGGTCGTCAGCTGATCATGTGCCGCCTCCTCATACTTCTCTGAAAGTCTACCCTCTTTCTACATCCTCAACCCCACCACTACGCTCCACTTCCTTCCCCCTCTTGACTTTTCTCCCTAACTTTCTTACTCCCACTTCAATCAGACACTCTCTGGTTTTGGTCTTTTTTGTCTTGCTCTTCCAAAAACCCTCTAACAAGGACGGCTGCATCTTTATTCTCTTCCATTTGGTTCTGTTTCTCTATGTAGTGCTCAGTCATGGGCTGCTTTCAGTCCAAAACCGCTCTCCTCACTTCCCCTGAGCAAGACTCTCCCCTCCCTCAGCCCAACCCTGATCCAGGTAACTTTGCACTTCTCTTGCTTTTACATTTGTTTTTTTTTTTTTTAACATTCCCATTTCCATTTACTCCTTTTAAGTTTTACCACTTCTTCTTATTGCTGGGTTTAAGGTCATGGGGAGGAGATGGAGCAAGATGGCGCAGTGCCGGGATTCAAGGAGTTCGGCCTGGCGGAGCTTCGAGCGGCGACGAATGGGTTCAGCAGCGAGTTGATAGTCTCGGAGAGTGGAGAGAAAGCTCCCAATGTGGTTTACAGAGGGAAGCTTCGCAACAATCGCCTGGTCGCCATTAAGCGCTTCTCTAAGCTATCCTGGCCCGACCCACACCAGTTTGTGGTAGATAATCGTGTATCTGGTTTTTCTCTCTGATATTTGTGTTTGGGTTTCCGACTTTTGTTTAAAAATTTTGGCTATAGGCAGAAGCTTCTGGGGTTGGCAAGGTTCGGCATAAGAGACTGGTAAATTTGATTGGATGTTGTGCTGAGGGAGACGAGCGGCTATTGGTGGCCGAGTTCATGCCCAATGATACTCTCTCCAAGCATCTCTTTCACTGTATGCTTTATCCTTCACTTGAATATGTATTCTGGGTTGAAGCTCTTTACTTCTTAGTTCTTGTTTAGTTTGTATCTATCTTTTTGTCTGTTAAAAAAGTATTTTGGTTACCTATTAACCCGAGTTCAAGAAAAAACGGATGAAACCAAATTCAGAATTGCTACAGTACATTAGAGTTTATGAAACCAAGTGTCTTTTCGCATCTTTGATGGGAAGTAAGTCGTCAAATATTTACAAATGAGAGAAAGAATGTTCTAGAACCATTATAATATTCAGAAAACTTCCTTTTTCATTCAATTCAATAATATTTATCTTTTACTTATAAAAATATATATATATATATATATATTCAGAAAACCATAAAGAGATCGTCCAATATCATCCAGTATAAAATAGTATGGGAATTGTTTGAGAATTCCAACTTCTATAGAATGTTGCTATGGGTCATTACTGCAAAGTCCCCATTTATTTCACTACTGATGTGTTGAATGGCATGGCTTGCTTACGCTAGCAGTCCTTATGTTTTAGCAGAGCAATTAGTAGGCCTAAACTTGGTATGCCAAATGCATGCAGTTGGCCCGTGTTTAACATTTGCATCTGCTGGATTCATGCTTCGTTTGCCAATTATGTAAGCTATCATGTAAGCCATTTAGTTTCGTGGCACTATGCTCATGGGTATTATTAGGAGCTTATGGTATTTTTGTCATTTCTCATTCCCATTTGCATGCATGCTTATCTATTATAGCAAAAGAAAATGTACATTTTTTTTATTGGTACTGGGTGTCCAGGAACCGCATTCCAACTAATTCCGGGGGTGCACAGGCCCTCGGCAAGGAGTTTCTCTCAAGTGCACTTCGGATAATTCAAGGGAAAAATCTCCCATTCTAATGACCCATAGAGATTGTTTGCACCCAAGGGGATTTGAACCTTAGACCTAGGAGAGCATACCCCCAAGCTCAAGGCCTTTATCACTTGAGCCAACCTCTAGGGGTTAAAAAAATGTAGATTTAATGCCAACAACTTCACACTAAATTCAATTCCATAACGGTTATGTTTTAAAACTGAATCAGAATCAATTTGAATCGTTATAAAGGCTAAGAAATGAGAATCTGGGGTCCGAGGAAGTAAATTTTTTTAGTTAATGGTAGGTTGTACGAATGAAAGATAAAAAGTTACGTTTTTTTATGGATGTAGCTTCCCTGCATGTTGTGTGGGTTTAAGCCTAAGTGTGTGTGAATGGTCTAATTTTAGCTTTGTTCATTTTTTTATTTTATATATCTTGGTATAGAAAATGCCCTATTTAAGGGGGCTGGTTAAATGTTAAAATCTAATGCAAAAACCAGCATGAGATACCACAAGTATTGTAAGATGATACACTGATACATTTTTTTTTATCAGTAAGATGATACACGGATGCATATATTTATTTATTAAATATTATGATGTGCATGATTTGCTGGGTGCATATTTTCGTTTACCTGAACACCCAGAGTTTTTGTGTGCCATTTGCTTATTGTGTTTGCATGTCTGAAGTAGGAAACTGCTGTCCTGGCTGCAGGCTCAAGTTCTCTTTCTTTATAATCGATGATTGTTCTAGGGGTTAATATATTGCTTCGTGTGTTATCTTTTCCCTCTTCTTATGATAGTTTCCAAGCATTCGTTATTTGCTGTAGGGGAGAAACAACCCTTGCCTTGGGAAATGCGTGTGAGAGTTGCATACCATATTGCACAAGCACTGGATCATTGCAATACTGAAAACCGAAAAATCTATCACGACTTAAATGCATATAGAGTTCTCTTTGACGAGGTAAGCATTTGATAACAAGTATTTCAAAATGAAGATTGATCTCAGCTACAGTACAACAGGGTTTCAATAACTGTGAAATTAATGACATAAATACATGAGTTTGGTGGACACTTGGGCACTTTGATGGTATATGCACTGTATCAATACATACCTATCTTAATACAAATGCATCCGACTTGTGTGTTTTTTAAACTACATTTGAGTAAACTAAGCCTGTTAATTTTGTAGTTTTTCTAGCAAGATGGAACAACTAACATAATCAAAATGAAGCAAATATATGGTAAAAAAATCTTTTTGTCTTGTAATTATTATACAATGCCGGCATTGGAAATGAATGCTACTTACAAAAGAAATTATTGTATTCCTGATATTTCTAATTTTATCAAACAATATACTCATAATGCATCGAAGTTGGAGTTTGTTGGGGTTTGATGCATTCCTCCAGAAAATTATAGAGATGGAGCAATTGTAAAAAGTAAGGAATTTCTCATGGAAATTGTGATGTTTATTAAATATTTTTGGAAAGAAGAAAAAAATGTAGGATGATGGAATTGGATTTGCTGCTTTGATTGTTACAAGATTTCTGCACTGACTGCTTTTTGGGGCTTGTTTAGAGCTCCAATGGGATAAACAGGGTGACCCTTTTGTCATATCTAGTCAAAACAGTGTTTGCTCAGAAAAAAAAAAATGGAGTGGTGCATATCTCTCAGTATCTTTGATATTTACTTTCATTATGATTGTCGGAGAAAGAGTGGAAATACTGTTGTATGCAGAGTGAAAATATAAGCTACTTAAAAAGTGATGAATTGCAATAATCCATTAAAAATATCTGCATTATTGATATGAAAGATTATTGATTGCCTCTTTCATATTGAGGCAGATTTGTTTTTGTTTTGTTTTTTTTTGTGTGTGTGTGTGTGTTTTTTTTTTTTTTTGGGTTTTCATAAACTTCCTGTGTATTTGGTGTTAAAAGTGAACTTACCAGCTTATCCTTGAACCAAATTTTGCTCTTTTGCCAGGATGGTGACCCCAGACTTTCCAGTTTCGGTCTTATGAAAAATAGCCGAGATGGAAAAAGCTATAGCACCAACTTGGCTTATACTCCACCAGAGTTTTTGCGGATAGGTACATCAATGTGATTTTACACAACTCTATGGTATTTGAAGTCTGCTTATAGGCCTTTTTTAACTTATTTATTTCATTGAATTAGGGAAAAATTACTAATCAGAAAAAAGAGGGAAATTCTTATTAAAGTAAAGCAAACATGAAAAAACAGTTAAAAGTCATCTAAAAGGAGGCTGCAACTAGACAATTTGGAAACCTTTCTAGTGGAACCCACAAGATCAGAATATCCCACAAACTCACTAATGTTTTGTTGGCGAATTGTGTTACAAATGGAAATTTAATGACACCAATGGTTAATTCATTTTGCAATGATAAATGCATTTTGGCGTTTCTTGACAGTTGGGAAAATAATTTGTAAAAAGTAACTATATTACTCGTTAACGTACCGAATTTGTGGTTAAAATTTTTTGTAATCCAAGATTTGGGAAAAAAAAAAAATTTTGGTAAGATTTGGGAAAAAATTAGGATGCTTTGTTTCCTTAATTTGAGTATCATGGATGCCTTAATTTCTTCTCTTCACCATATCTTTTTAGTTAGTATCCTTCCCATGTTCAAGAGAAAGTGAGGACTGTCTCTTAGTTATTGGCCCAAGTGACCTATAAAAAAAAAAGTTATTGGCCCAAGTGAAAGAGATGAGCCTTGGATTGATTGATTGATTGGATCGAAGTACAAAGGTGTTGATTGGTGTCAGATGTTTGGGAGTCATCACTTTGTGGTCATAAGTTACAAATTGAAGCTGATGGTTGAAAGCATATATGATGTTGACTTTTTGCAGGCAGGGTCATCCCAGAAAGTGTGATCTACAGTTATGGGACCGTTCTGTTGGACCTTTTGAGTGGAAAGCATATCCCTCCAAACCATGTATGAGAATTCTGTCACATGTGTCATCTTGATTGTTCTCCTCCATTTCATGCCTGGTATTTGACAGTCGTTCAATCATCTGCTCTTAATCTGCATTGTAATCGATCCTCATCAAGGGTACTTTGTGATGGTATCTATCTTGTTCTTAAGAACTATTAAACTGGATTTGATAAGAGGCTAATATCTAAAAACCCAAAATTCAAGAAAGGAAAACGGAGTAGCATAGAAATAATAATGATGGATATCGTACTTCTTGGTTTCTGTTTTCTAAGTACATGCTGACAAAAGATATAATTTGATTCTCTGCCGTGGTTTGCACCATTACCTTTCTAATATACTCTATTTTTAGCGATTTAACTAGTTCTGTGTAGAAAAACTTCCGAGGGTGCGGTGCACTGGACCAGGGTTTACTCTGCAGGGGTGGGTCCGAAGGGCCCTACCTTGGAGAGGTTCCCCGACATAAAAAAAAAAAAAATATATATATATATATATATACTCTATTTTTAGCGATTGATCATGCCCATGATTGTCAAATCTTTGATGTCCATTGTGGTCATAATGGTACACCATTACCTTTAATGATTATGATGCATGTGATCTCTCTCTCTCTCTCTCTCTCTCTCTCTGTGATTGTAATTTTGAATAAATTAAGCAACTTTGATTAATCCTTAAATGGACAAATATATCAATGGAAACAAGGTTTAAACAACATGTCCTCATCAACTTTCTATTTGTTTTCCCAGGCGTTGGATTTGATAAGAGGAAAAAACTTGTTGTCATTGCTGGATTCATCCCTGGAAGGACAATACACCCAAGAAGATGCAACTGAGTTGGTTGAGCTGGCCTCAAAATGTCTTCAATATGAGGCTAGAGATCGGCCTGATATCAAGTTTCTTCTTTTGGCAGTAGAGCCCCTACAGAAGCAAAAAGAGGTGAGAATCTGAGTGTGATTGTTAACTTAAGAGTTAGTTGGTGTGCTATCTCATTCTGAGAATGCTTGATTATTTGTTATCCTTTATCCTCACTGACGTGTTTTCTTTTTCATGTGTTAATCCTAGGTTGCATCACATGTCCTGATGGGCCTAACAAAAACGCCGATGGTGCTGCCAACCATGCTTTCCCCACTTGGAAAGGCTTGTGCCAGGATGGATATTACTGCAGTGCATGATATATTGCTTAAAATAGGTTATAAAGATGAAGAGGGAGCAGAAAATGAAGTAAGTTTCTTTCATTTCCTGACCATCCTCCACAATTGTACATAGGGGAAGACAGATTTGAAAATAAAAGATACTATAGAAAATAATTAATAGCAGCCTTCCATAATCAAATTAGATTTTTTCCCTTCTAACTCAGGAAAGTAAAAAAACGTTGATGGTTTACTGCAACGTTTTTTATTTGCTGCAACATCCTCTTGAAAGACCCTTGAATACCCACTGGTCTAAAGTCATGCTTCTGCTTATTAGTTTACAGAGTGTGATGCGAGTGATCTTACATAACGATCTGTTTTTCTTTACATCTGCTCTTTGCGTAGCTGTCATTCCAAGAATGGACACAACAAGTGCAAGATATGTTGAACACAAAGAAGTTTGGGGATATTGCATTTAGAGACAAAGATTTCAAAAACGCTATTGAGTATTATTCAAAGGTATATTGTTTTATTTTTACTTATATATATAGTAAAACTTTTTTTTATTCTCTTCATAAAAGGTTAGAAAGATGAAACACTTGACTTTCTCAGGATTAAGCTACCTTAAGAAAAGAATGACCCAGTTTTCAGCAATTTTCCTTGAATTGGATCGTTGAGGATAGACATAGTAACCTCCAACATTCTAATGGCATGGAAACAGTTCTGAGTGGATTACAGTTTCGCAAGGGTCAGGCTTACCACAAATACTTGAGTAGATGGCAAAGTGTTTCAATTTGGAGGGTTTAACTTATTAGCTAGCTATGAGATTCAACTCCCTAGAGTGTACATCAGGATGATATTACCGATCACAGGTGCTACCTGGATGTATTCATGGCAATATGCACACGGGTTAGGGCATAGTTAATGACGTGAGATGAGTGATTGGATTCTGTTTTCCAGGGACAATGAGCTTTCCTTTATTTCATAAATATAGAAGGATATCTACTTATATATATATATATATATATATATATATATATATATATATATATAAAAGGATATCCCGTATACTTGGACTATGCCTACTTCACTCATCAATAAAATTCTTCTTTATGGATCATGAGAAGAAAAAAAGATCTTCTGACAACAACCAAACCGCTATAAGGAGATCCATCGATAGTTGACTAGGCACAACACTAACTGGAAATATATTCACCAGCATGCATCTTGCGTTAGTCGTGAAGATTGCCTTTCCTGAAGTTGATTGTTATACTTGGTTATGGGGAAAGTTCCCTGTAAATTGCATATTATCTCTTGTTACTTGGTCTGCTAAAGATTACTTTCAAGTCTAGTGTAGTGTTTGAATCTTGAGTTTCAGATACTTCTTAGCTGACTTCCATTATAATTTATCTCGCAATTGCATATTATAGAACTTAATAATTTTAAATATGCAGTTGGTATCGATGATGTCCGTTCCTTCGGGAACTGTCTTTGTGAGGCGAGCTGTCTCGTACTTGATGATTGGCCAACCAGAATTTGCCCTGAGAGATGCCATGCAAGCTCAGGTGTGCTTGCCCGAGTGGTCCACTGCCTTCTACATGCAAGCTCTTGCCCTCTCAAAGCTTGGAATGGAAACGGATGCCCAGGACATGCTTAATGATGGAGCCTCCTTCGAAGCAAAGAAGCAAAACAGCTGGCGCAGTTAGGATTTTCATGTAGTGGGGAAAGTCCATATCTGCCCTAATCTTTCTGCCCATTTATACCATTATTTTGCCTTCGGCTGGGCAAGCATATCCATGTGAGAACAAATTTAATGTATGGTGAGAGTAGTTGTTTTAAGTTGACACCCACCATCCTCCATTTGATTAGTTTCACAGAGAGAAATGTATAAAGCTTTTTAAAAACAATAATACAAGTTAATTTTGAGACTTTGTAGTGAACTTCAATCCCACATCAACTACCGTGGAAAATATCTTTTTTTTTTTTTTTCAGTTTTTAGCAAACGACAAAAAGAGAAATATTTAGTCTTTATAAATATCTAGTTTTTTTTTTAATATTTTTAGTAAAAAAAAAAAACAGGTCTTACTGAAAGAATCAAACAATAATTTTTAAGTAATTCATTATTCTATTACGATAACTGTTAATGACATAAAGAGATTATACAAAAGTAAATTCATAAACTGACGTGACTTTATATGATGTGTTAGATCTACTTTACATTAGAAATAACTTTACAATTTGATGTATTATATCAAGTTACATCAATTTGTAGATTTATTTGAATAATGAATGGATGAAAGAACCAATATGTTTGCAGAATTCTTACTTTAGGAACCATTATTTTTATTTTTCTAAAAAAAAATAAAAAAATCACAGGAACCGGTTTAGAATTAGATTCGACAATTGAATTTGACTATATTTGCTGTTGGATGGCATTCGTCTAAAGGTTACATCTTCCCCCCGCTCTATTTCCTCTGTTTTGAAAGGGAAAGAGGACCAATTAATAAACAAAATGAAGTAAGCAACACGCTGCAACAAGCCTTTGCCCGAGCTAGTAAATATATATATAGTAATATTCGTAGACCAACACCCACAACAACGCTCATTTTCGCATTTCTCATCTTTCTCTCTCGGTAATCTCTCTTCGTCTTTGAAATTCCTTTTTTTTTTTGGTGTTTTCTTTTGTTGATTTTTTTATTTTATCTTCTTCCTATATGATGATTCGAGAAACTTGAACTTTGGTTGTCTAGTATTTCTCTTCTTAATCTCGTTTCTAGGAGTTCGATTTTATTCGCTTATAGTGATATTGACAAGGGAAGCCCTTATCCTTTTTTTTAAATATGTTTATAAAACTAAAGCTGTATGCTTCGTTTAGTTTGAATCGTGAAATCTCTCTCTTGTACGCTGAGGTATGAAAATTCTAATTAATTGTATATTATTGGTATCTAATGGCACCTGAAAGTTTTTTGGGGTCTTTTTGAAACAAGGACTGGTTTTTATACAATCGATGTGAAACTGTGAGAAGGGGAGAGGTTTCTTTTTGGATAGGCGAGGGATAATCTCCTAATATCTAAGGCTTTTTGAATTAATCAGGTTAAGACTCTGATTCTAGGCTTTTTTTATTGACCAATGACCATGACTTGGGCAGATATATTGGAGAGTTCAGTGGCAGTTGTGGTAGAATTTGAGGAGGTTTAAGGAGCTATAAGGGAGAGGATCTCCTGCTTCTCTTTGAAGCAACAATTAATTTATTTTGTGGAACTGAAAGTGGAGGGACAACTAGGCCTGTGATGGATTTAACGTCATCTTTATGTTGGTGATGCAGACTAGCTTGGTCCCATGGTTTACGGTACCTCATACCCTGAAAAGTTTAACAGGGTGGCGAGTGTGGTCATGGGTTCAAGCCCCTTAGCTTCTGTGAGTTGCTTACCAAATCAAAAGAAAAATAAAATAAAAAGATTAAGGTTTTATGGTACTAATTTAGAAATGATGGTTTAAACAAGGAAAGATTCAAGAAAATTATCGTGCAGTCACCTCAACATCTCAAGAGATTTTGTTAAAATGGTGAGAGTTGGAAGAAGCTCAGCAGCTTGCACAGCTGCTTGATGTTTGAATGGATTTCTCGTTTCTACTTGATTTTGCTTCATAATATTGGTGCAGCATAATGCTCAATATTTTGTTATGTTAGTTTTGGTGGAGTTTCTGATGGGCTTGTTCTATATTGAGTGATCAAGAGTCCAAGTCAATGTATCAAAGAATTCAGAAACTTTAAAAGTTTCACTTTGTGAAGTCACATTCTATATTGTATACTCCTAGTTCAGGTTCTGAACATCTACAGCCTCGCTTTTCACCTCAAAATCTAAGAGACAGAGAAAAGGGATGGAAGAGTGACCTGGAAACAAAGTTGGAGATGAAGGAATCAGGATTGTTGGACTTGAAAGCTCGGAGGAAGGACCACATTTTGCCCAGAAAAGGCCAACCCAAATCATCTGGAGGAAGAGAGTACTGTCTTTCTTTATTATGGCCGATATGATACTTGTAAAAAAAGAGCACCGTCTTTCTCCCATTCGGTTTTCATGACCATGAGACCATGAATGGTCAAATTCATTATCTAAGCTAAATATTATCCAAGGGAGAAAATTTCTCCATGGTTTTTGTGCTTTGGAGTGTAGTTGACAATATGAAGGATGAGATATGTGGTTTATCATGTTGCATGATACTTCATGGGCATATTGTTAGGTTGCCAAGAGACAACATATCTGTTAAATGAGCATGTTAAAATCTGAAACTTTGGATGGATGAGTAGCAAGATGATAGAAATGAACGCATTCATGAGAAGTTTGGGGTAGGCCTCGATCAGGCACAAGATGGGAGAAAATTGGTTATGATGCTGTAGCCTTTACCGTAAAGATCAGTTGGTGCACTGGCGTGGGTGACTTGGTCTGGCATTATGGTGTTTCATTGTGGATGGTTAGACCAAAAAAGATTTAAGTCAAGATATTTAGAAAACAAATTCTGGAAGGATGGGTTGCTGGAAAATGTCAATGAAAGTAAATCCACAAATTGGTATAACTTTACCTTTAAAAAATGGGACAAATTAGATTGAGCTTGGAAGTGGAAAAGCTAATTTCAAAGCCACAAAATGACTTTGTAAAAGGGCGACAAATCCTTGATTCAGTCCTCATTGCAAGTGAAGTTTTGGATGGACGTTTAAAGTCTAAAGAACCCGGGCTGCTTTGTAAACTAGACATGGAGAAAGCTTACGACCACGTCAATTGGTAGTTCTTACTTTATCTACTTGTAAGATGTGGTTTTGGGGAGAAATGACAAAAATGGATAGACTTTTGCATCTCTTCAGTGTGATTCTCTATTTTGTGAATGGATCACTGGCAGGTTTCTTTAACTCCTCCTGTGGTTTGAGATAGGGAGATCCTCTTTCCCCTCTACTTTTTTTATTCACCATGGAAGCTTTAAGTAAGATGATTGAGGGGTGGATGGGGGGCTTTCTTTATGGTTTTTCGGTAGGGAATGGCGATCTTAACATCTCTCACCTGTTATTTGCTTATGACACTCTAATTTTTTGCAGTGCACATCTTGGTCAAATTCAAGCCTTGAGGGCGCTACTCCTTTGCTTTGAAGCTACATTAGGCTTGAGTATTAACCTTTCAAACTTATCAAAAAAAAAAAGTATTAACCTTTCAAAGTTTGAATTAGTGTGGGTTGTTCATGAAGCGGAATCATTAGCTACACTCTTGGGATGCAAGGTATTTTCACTGCCTCTAAAATATCTTGGTTTACCATTGGGTGCCTATTTTAAATCTGAAAGGATAATGGATGGAGTGGTAGAAAGGGTGGAGCGCAGGTTGGCTTTTTGGAAGAGATTATATTTGTCGAAAGGTGGTAGGCTGACTTTGATTAAAATCACTCTTTCAAACTTACCCACGTATTTTGTCTTTGTTTCCGCTTTCTACAAAGGTAGCTAATCGTATTGAGAAATTACAAAGGGATTTCCTATGGAGTGGTTTGGGGGATGAATTTAAATTTCATCTGATTAATTGGTCAACGGTTTGTACACCTATTTGTGGGGGAGGGTTGGGGATTCGCCAATTGACAAAATTCAATCAAGCTCTTTTGGGAAAATGGTTGTGGAGGTACCAACTTGAAAGGGAGGCTCTATGGAAGTCGGTTATAGACTCTAAATTTGGAGAGGTTTGGGGAGGTTGGTGCTCAAATGAGATATGAGGCACATATGGAGTGGGGTTATGGAAATATATAAGGGGACATTGGGAGACATTTAGAGGACATGAACATATGGTGGTGGGTGATGGTTCTCGCATCAGTTTTTGGTATGATAAATGGTGTGGTGACCATAGCCTTCAAGTCACATTCCCTGCTATTTTTGAGCTCGCAAGAGAAAAGGATGCAACGATTGCTGATATTTTGGTCCTTTCAAGTGGCCCTCCTCAATGAAATATTGATTTAATTAGGGCAGCCCAAGATTAGGAGGTGGAAATTATTTTAGAGTTCTTTGCGACATTGTATTCAGTAAATATACTAGGGGATACCGGGGACAAGATGCATTGGAGTCATTCTAAGAAAGACAACTTCACTGTTAGATCATTTTACCAAGCTCTAACAAGTCCTGGTTTAACCACGTTCCCATGGAAGAGTATATGGCAGATGAAAGCTCATTCAAAAGTGGCTTTTTTTGTTTGGACAGCAACACTGGACAAGATCCTGACTACAGATAACCTGAGGAAGCGTCGGGCAATTGTGACTGATTGGTGTTGTATGTGTAAGAAATAGGGGGAATCAGTATATCATTTGCTTCTACATTGCGAGGTGGCCAGGGTCATGTGGGATGGTTTTTTCACTAGAGTCGGTTTGTCTTGGGTCATGCCTCTTAGATTGGTGGACTTCCTTGCAAGTTGGAGAGGCATTCAGGGTAAGTCACAGGTGGCGGTCATTTGGCGTATGGTTCCTATTTGTATGTGTTGGTGTATCTGGAGGGAAAAAAATACAAGAAGCTTTGAAGACTGTGAGAGAACAACGGAGGAACTTAAACTTTTCTTCTTCAAGTCATTGCTTTTATGGGCAGGATCCATTGTTTGTAATGGAATAAATGTTCATGAGTTGCTTCTTTCGATCGTAAACCCTAACTAGGTGTTTCTCATGTATACTACCTGTGTACTTGGGTTTTGCCTATTTCTATTAATAAAATTTCTATGATTACCTATCCAAAAAAAAAATGGGACAAATGATGTTTGAACTGGTTTTTTATGATATTGGTTGAGTCTGATTTCTTGGGAAGGTTCTTTCCAATTGAAATTTGACCTAGGTAGGTAAAACTTAAGAGTGTCTGTGCTGTGAATGGTAGCAGAATGTAGAATGCAGCGATGAGTGGTTTGCAAAATATTATACAAATCTTTTGATTATATATAGTAGAAGTTATTTTCCTTTTTATTCTCGTTCCAACTTCTGTGTCGTTCCAACTTCTGTGTTATGTTATGCTAGACGGTGATAATTTAATATTTAGTATCAACTTTTTTCTTTGCTGAATTAGTTAATGGGGGTATTTAGAGATTCTGTTAAAGTTCAAGGAGTTTGATGCATGAAGGGTCCTCTTATCTTTAGCTGATGGGGTGTCGGTCGGTGCCGGTCCAAATTGGATTTTTACTGATTGAATTGAGTATTTCGTTCCCTTGATGTTATTTCTCATGGTATGTTTTCCTCTGATATCTCTCTAATAGTCCATTAATTGTTGACCAAATGCGTGCAGACCAAACAGATTGTCATTTTATGGATAAGACAGTACCTGGCAACGAGGTTCCTGAGGAGCGGACTCGAGAGTCGCTTATTGCGATTTCTTATTCTCTTCCAGACAAGGATCCTGATTCAAAACTCTCATCTGAAACATTGAATGGTGAAAATCTTGTTGGAGTGATTGATAGCAAAAGAGAAGAAAAGTACAGGTCTGAGCTGATTGCTATTTCCTACACACAATCACCAGACTCTGAGAGTCAACCTGATACGCCTGGAGAGCACAAAGGTTAGCCTAGCCTGGACAGCAGGTCCAATCTTTATGGCTAGTTGTTGTATGTTGTGCTGTAGCACTGTCATAATATTTAGTGAATGGATACATGGCGCCTTTACATGTCTTTCTGGAAGTTGACATTAATGCAAAATAAACCTCACAAAGAATTCTGCACTGTTTTGAGTGAGGAAGCTTTATTTGGGCTAAATGATAGTGAAACCATGTACTCATCTTCCTTGCTATTTCCTTGTTTCATTTTACCACTTTTCTTCTTCCAATTGATCGAGTGTGTGATTACCGATCAAAAAAAAAATAATCGAGTGTGTGACAATACATGTGTTGATGTTTGGCCTTTATTGTTCATTCCTCTTGGGGTGAGTACTTTCAAGTTCCACCTCCTAGGCTGTGGGTCATTTGCTGTTGTAGAAGACAGGTGCCAGCAGCAGGGCATTGCATTAGTTGTCTCTCAAGTGGGATTGGCTTTTGTATCTTCTTACAAAAAAAGTATTGAGAAATGATGCATCGAGGGATGTCAATAGCCAGAGGCTGTCCATTCGGTCAATCAGGTCGTTCATTTGACGAGATTGTATGCAAAGAAACTTGCACCACAATGGATTTTACAAGTGGAGATCAGGAAATGACTTCATGTAAAAGCTACGTGAATGGATGGATGTATATCTTTGAAAATTCAATTATTAGTGGATGGCAAGCATTGATCTAAGATTTCAACCCACAACCTAGTATAGGCACAAAGCATTTTTCCAGTCAACCTCGACTCAATTTTGTTCTAAACAACGTTCTTCTATTTACCCCTGACTGACCATCGGTTTTGCCGACAAGTGGTGCTTCCTTCAATGTTGGTTTAATAAAAGAATCATGCGTTTCTCCATTACCGAAACACGACGATATTCGTGAATATTTGCAGCTGATAATCTTTTCCATAGATATAGGGAAAGTGAGGTTTGAAACTCTTAATTTATATTATGTGGGGGTGTTTTACGAAGCTCAAATTATTGCTCCTTGAGGCTTGAATTCACCTTAAAATTTAGTGAGAAATTATTTGAAAACAAACAGATGCAACCTACGCGTGCGTTGTGAAAAAAAAAAAACAATAAAATACGATTTCTTTGATTTTGACCATCCGAATGCATGCATCTCAATGACAAAATCAGCCCAAGGTTTTTGGGAAATGAGAACTAAAACCTAACGCAAACTGTTCATCACGTCGATTTTCGACAATAAGACACGGCCAATATTTTAGAACATGTCCTGTAAAGTATAACAACATTGGGTTTATCCAACTTTCGTCTAATATGGTTTGTCTGCGTTTGAAGATGATTCAAAAGTCGATATTCGATCGCTACAGCTTTATAAAACTCAGAGCCTAACCCAACCTTGATCTGATTTATTATTTCAGCATCTAGTTTCATTGCTTAAATCCAACAATAAACTCATTAGAAAATTCAAGACTTCTATTTTGATATTATGTGAAATCAATAAAGGGTATATTTGGAGCATGAGATGAGACACAAAATTCTCGTCTCATCATTATAACTTTTCTAAACTCACACACAAAATATAATAAATAATTCAATTTTTTCAAAATCCAATTCAACTTTTTAAAATCTCAAAACAATAATAATATTTAAAAATAATATTTTAAACTTTTATTTAAAACTAAAAATTCTCATAACTCTCCAAATCTACCATTATTCTAAAAGTTTAAGCTGAGAGCAAGATATGGATTTAATTATTTATATTATTTAACAATTCCGAATTTGTAACTTATTAAAAAATAAACCAAAAGGAAATTAAGAAGATTTTGAGCATTAAGACAAGACTAGTTAGCAATGGCGGAAGAACATCATAATCTAATTCTCTTTAATGGGGCAGGTGGGAAATTGTGACAGGCCTAACTAAATGTCAAAGGTATGATATATATATTGATCTCTAATCTATATCTAGTACTGTCTGAGTTGGATTTTCACTACTACTTTTATCTCGGCATCATGTGTTCAAAGCATCTGAAGAGGATATTATGATATGGCCAGTTACATACTTTCCAATTGGCTTCATTCTACTTTTCACCTCCCATCACCCTTCTTAGAGTTTCACTTCATTTTTTTTACCAAAGTTTATGGTTGGTTACTGTCGATGCTTTTTGGGTGTCATATTGTTGAGCAAGCAAATTAGATGTAGTGGAACTTGAATTGAAATCTCTCTCTCTCATTTTTTTTCTCAATTTCATTATGAAGAATTACTAAATTTTGAAAAAACATTATTATAAATTAAGTTACGAGAAGTGTTAAAACTACAAAGAAGTTTTACAAAAATAAACTCATAAACTAACATGGTTTTATATGATACTTTATATTTACTTTATAATAAAAGTATTCTAACGTATTACATAAAGTTACGTTAATTTATAAGTTTATTTTAAAAAAATCTTTTTATGGTTAAAATATATCTCTAAAGTTACACATCATTGTTAGCTACATACGAAGAGTACGACACATAAACCATATTATGTGTACTTCCGGCCAGTGTCGTTACCGACGACCATGTAATTATCGTTGAAAAAGAATGTAATAATAAGTAAAAGAAGAGGGTTTTGTAGACACAAAGGGACAAAGCATGGCAAACATTAAGTTGGGTAGACAAATAAGGCCTCGTTTGTTTTCAGAGATGAGATAAAATGAGATGAAAACTTTTAAGATGAGATGAATTGTTTATTTTATTTTGTATTGAAATTTGAAAAAATTGTAATAATTAGGTGAGAGAAGATGAAATGAATTTGAAAAAGTTGAATTGTTTATTTTATTTTGTATTGAAATTGAAAAAAGTGTAATGATGAAATTAAGATGAGATGAGATGAGATGAGATGAGATGAGATGAGATGAGAATTTTCTGAAAACCAGGCCTAAGTCTCGCACGGTCACACCTAGGATTATGGGCTTGCAAAGCATGGCATGCATGGAAAGAAACAAAAAAATTGCTTTCTCGCGCACAAGGAAGACAAGCCACTCTACAATTATTATGTAATTCTAAAGAAATTACACGAGATGGAGAGTTTTTTCTTTCTGGTATTTTTTTTTTTTGAACACGTTTTGGTATTAGAGCTGTAATTAATTAAGGATTGAAGGAAGAAACACAATGATGAAGCACATGTGGTACGTAGATGCCCCTTGAAGTACAACACGTACGATCGATTGACGCGCGCGCGTGCGCGACATGCAACAGCCCGCCGAGAGATGGCCGGCCGGCCAATCAAGCTCTGGTATAAAATACCTTTGTATTGCTCCATCTCTTGCTACCTAACATCTCATGTAAGCCAATTATTTCGTTGCGATGGAAGAAATGTCCACAAATATCTACAGCACACATGTATATACGCATGCGATTTGTCAGATATATCATATATTTTATAATGAAAGTAATTTTATAATCTAAAATTATATCAATTCATCAATATATAAGATTATTTTATAATTAAAATATTTCTTTTTTACCATTTTAATAACTAACACGTCAACACATATAACTATGCGAGTAAAATTATAATATATATATATATATATATATATATATATATCAGTTTCTTGATTATATTATATATATATTTCAACCATCGTTAAGAATTATCCATGATATACCATAAAATTAAAAGGTGGTGCTACTCTGTCGCTTAAAGTGCACCGTTAGTGCATTACTCCATCCTACCGTTAGTTTAAAAAAAAAATATTTTTGTTTCTATTTTTTTTATTTTCTTAAAATATTTTTAAAAATATAAAAATATATCAATATATTAATAGTTAGAAAAAAATTAAAAAAAATTAAAATATATGAGATGTCAAATTAAGGAGAGAAATTGAGGTAAAGTAGCATTTTTCAAAATCAAATCACCTCGCGTAGCCTTGCTTTTAGTTCGAAGTGTTTTCAAGTATTGATTAATTAAACAGGTGGATTTGTCCTTCTGTTTTTTTTGCTGCTTTTAAAGTTTTAAGCTATAACATTATCATCTGCTTTTTCCGGCCATCACATTCTTCGTTATCCTGTCTAGTGGGGGGCACTACGTCTAAATCAAGAGCAAGATGGACCTGCCTTGCTCAACTTAATTATTTTCCCTACAGAACAGCCGATACTTTGCTGTCCTTTTGTGAATAAAAATTAAAAAATAATTCTCAACCAGTGATCTGTGTAAAGTAGAAGTAGTGCTAGCTAACTAGTAGTAAAATTGATATAAACTTGTGACTCTCAAAAGAATATACCGTATGAAATTTAGAAAAAAAGAGAACTAAATTTTAAAGATAACTGCGACAAACAGAAAAAGATTATATAAAAATAAATTTATAAACTGACGTAATTTTATAGAATCCGTTAGATTTATTTTACAATAAAAATTACTTTACAATCTGACGTACCACGTCAAATTATGTTAATTTATAAGTTTATTTTTATATAATTTATTTGAAACTGAAATATTTTCTAATTCCATCAAAATTTCAAGAGGAGAAATTAAGCCAATCTGCCCATGTAGTGACTAAAGATAGTCATGCATGCATCATTATTCTCTTTCTATTTTCTCTGTGGCAATAGGTCAAGTAATTGGAGAGCTTGCATTATGGCTAATCTATCAAATAACATGTCAATCAAGCTCATCAGGAACAGGACAAACATGATCCAGGGAAGGATCTGAACTACCATGAAGCTATTTTTGTGTTGTCACTTTGGGAACAGACAGAGTACTTTTATAGAGTCTCGTGTGTCATGACTTGCAACCACTACTTCTCAGCTGGAAATTGTTCATTATCTCATCTAGATGGAACAAAAGTGTACTAATTAGACCTGACATTGTTGTTATTCCTTCTTATTAATCATTTGTTTTAAAATATTAATTATTACAGATTCAACCATTGATCACGATCGTTTTGATCGATTTTATTTTATATTTGAAGAGCATTTGTTTAGAAAGTTTCAATCCTTGAATGAATTGAAAAAATGTTGTTTTATTTTTTGTTAAATATGAACAAAACAAAGCTTCCGGCCCCCTTGGCCCAGCCAAAGATTCCTAGCTAGCTCCATCCATTGTAATTCCTAAACCATTGAAACCTCTCAAAGCTGAAAGCTTTAAGTCCATTACTAAAAGGGAAACACTTGGAAGATATTTGAGTTAATGGAACTCAATGTAAAAATGTATTGCAACAACAGTAAATGACAAGGATGGCACCAAACAAAAGCCTTCTCATATGTAGAACAGAATGGTTCCTTTACGTGTAAATATGCAATCACACTTTTGAGGAAATCTTTTAGAGGAGATTGCAATTCAAACTAAAGCGATGATAGCCATGACATATTGACATCCTATCTCAACTAGTATGATTTGACTCGATCAATTAATGTAAAATATTAGTCATAGCTAGATATTAAAGGGAATAATCTTTTTGATATCATGAAATGAGATTGATTATGACAGTAAAGAAGCTACGAATTGACATAAGTTCATATAATACATTATATATACTTTACAATAAAAGTAATTTTACAATTTAACGTATCATATTAAGTCAAACTAGTTTGTGAGTTTATTTTGATAGAATCGTTTTATAGTGAAAGCGTTTATCAATTACTTAACATCATCAGAAGGAAAGTTCTTTCCTTGAAGAATTCTCATAACTAATTTATGCCTGTTAAACCGTGTGCCCATTCAAAGGATTTTGTCACAAAGTTGTGAATTTTATACAGAATTCTGAGTACACAGAACATTACAATCGCGTTGATTGTTCAAGTTTGGCCTGATTTGTAATAAAGGAAAGAGGGTAAAGATATCTCTCAATTAAGTTTCTCATGAGCACCTTGGTTTATGTTGGTATGGTAGTATTAAGTATCCCTCTTGGTTGTCACATGTAACATATTATTTCAGACATAGAGGTGCACACAATAACAATATTTTCCAGTACTCACCAAAATGAGAGATCCTTCGTCGATGTAACTGATGAGGTCAGGTACCTAATTCTCATGGTTTGCAATGAAGAAATGTGCATGGCAGAGTAAGAAAACAGAGCCGGGAAAACGAGTAATAGATGGATCTATTTGCTTTAGTTAATGCTAGTGTCCTTGCCGTATCTGAAAAAACAGTTTGTCCTGGTACGTAAGGAGGACATGGGCTTCAGAATAACGACAGCCCAAAAATATATCAAATTATGAGCACTCAGCACACAGAGAGAGAGAGATGTGCAATATATATGCTTTAGAGATTCACAACGATTTGCAAGGCGACAAAAAACACATAGATAAATGCCGGCCAGCACTCTCTCCATTCAAGCCCTCTTAGAAATACCAGCCCTCTTAGAAATACCACAGAGACATCACAAACTTTCCTTTCTACTCCATCCTTCTCCTGTACTACTAGTGTTCTTACTTCTTACCCCCCCTCCCTTTTTTTCACAGACTCGGTTCTTCTGTCTGTCTCTCTAACATTAATTAGTTGGAAAGTATATATTATACAAAAAAAGTTGCGTGGGATATAGAATGAGAGTGATCAGAAAATCTACAGTAATACTGTGAGAGATATATAACCGAGAACAAAAGACGGGCGGGTGCTGCATAATATTAATGGAGTTGGGTATCATCTGGACCGTGGTGTTGTGCATATTGGGTGCTCGGGTAGCCCTGAAATGGCTGCTCAAGAACACAAATTGGTGGCTCCATGAAAACCGACTGGGAGAAAGGCAGTACTCTCTTCCTCCAGGTGATTTGGGTTGGCCTTTTCTGGGCAACATGTGGTCCTTCCTCCGAGCTTTCAAGTCCAACGATCCTGATTCCTTCATCTCCACCTTTGTTTCCAGGTCACTCTTCCAGCCCTTCTCTCTCTTCCTCTCTCCTTCTCTCTCTACATATATATATGTATGTATGTATGTTATATGCGCTAAAGATAGCAGAGCTCAGGCCGATGTCTGAGCTCAGAGGATTGTTCTAACTTCTATGCTACAGTGACACCCATAGCAGTGCTGTGAACCTGAAACCTACAAGGGCCTTTTCGTAATTTTAACGGATGTAACTAGTTTGGCATTTTCTATTAATTTACCAAATTACCCTTTTTGTATGCACTGCGTGTCGTCTCTAGTGTAGCTTAGCGAGCGAGTACGTACGGAGTCACCAAAACAAATCTTCCGACTCCGAGAGAGGAGAGCTGGTCCATTTTTGTCATTTTCACTGTCTCTTAAACGCAGTCTTTTTTTTTTTTTTTTTCCTTTTAAAATTAAAAAAAATAAATTCTAAATTCTAAAGACCTGGTCAGTCTATGATGCGGCGAAGAGCCATCATCCGTGATGAAATGCTCCAAATTTCACCGTCCGTTTTGCATGGAAAAAGACAAAAGTTTTGGTTTTGGGCCGTCAAATCCAAACCGCTGCCTTTCGCATTGTTCAGCTTTAGGACGTCCGAGGTCCGCTTCATCATGTGGCTCTGTCTCTGTCTCACCGTTGAGCCCAATTTCGTCTTGTAATGCGGCCTTTCACAGAAACAAAAGATTTTCTTCAAAACTACACATTTTAGGATCAAAAATACGTTTTTCTTGCTAAATTTTCACGTAGAATAATATTACTCGTTTAAAAAATATGATCATATTCATAAGAATAGAGTCAATGAGATTTATGAATGGTTTGTGAGAATAAATATGTAAAAAAAAAAAAAAAATAGTGTATTGCATATTTATACAATTAATTAAGATTTGTCACATTTTAATTAATTGCTTATGTGATCACAATAAGCTTAGAATATTTTTAAAAAATATATATTTTGGATGAGCCAAAGGTCCCCTTTGCTAAATTATGAATTATTTTTTAAAAAAAAAAAAGTTATGAATAATTTTTGTATAATTTATGCATTATTTTACTCCAATGATTGATTTCATCTAATTTCTTACAATATTCTTATCCATCACTTGCAATGCGTCCTTTATTAGAATAATATTTTATTGAAATTTGGGAGCTTCGACAAATAGGGGAATTTTTTAGCTTTTATTTAGTGGTTGAGAATTAGATTAATTTTAGAAATATCCACCCTTTGCCTCGTTAGAATCTTTACTGCTTTGTTGTCGAAAAAGGACTCAAAGAAAAATCATTTTACTTTTATCTTTATTTAATTCTTTGATAATTAATTTATTTTTTGTTTTACTATCTGTAAAATCATTTGATTTCTTGGGTTTCCGAAATAGTGTGAAAAGAATTGTTATATTTGCTTACCGCTTTCATTTTTTGTTTTTTTCTCTGACTGCTTGTGTGGCAAAATGGGGTTTCTCTATGTGATTCCATAGAATATTTTTATTTCTTTTGAAGTGAAAAAAGCTCTTCAATTGATATCATGTATCAGTATATCCTATCAATTGGTGAAGTTCTCGATGTTTTTGGCCAGAAGTTCTAGGGGGGTGTGGTAACTCATGAACTTTCTCTAAATAATAATAATAATAATAATAATAATGTAGTAACCTTTACTAATAATAGCAGCAAACTAACTTTTTTTGTCTAGGTCCCACATCGTCTGAAGTAATTGACCTCTTCGCTAAGGAAAGATTTTTTTTTTTTTTTCCTGCATGCAACACTAGAAATAGGAGAAGAAGAGGGTCGCTCAGGGAAAAGAAAAGAAAAGAAAGGAGATTCCCACAAGGCACAATCGATCCCTTTCTTTTAATGTCAACAAGTTTACTATTTGAGAGTGGAAAAACTAATAATATAGTTGATAGAATCATAAAGTCAAGAGACTTTTTCTATCATTGTCAAGAGTGCTTGTCCATTCAACAAGATATATGAAAATATAATGCATCATAGACATATTGAAAAAGAGAACCCAACATAAAAACAATATATAAGTAGCAACTACTACTGCCAAACTAGTAAAGAGTACTTTAATTTGCACTCTTATAAACTGGTTTTTAGTGCTCAATTGAGTCATTGGATGAGTCAATTGAGCACTGATGGATGAGTCAATTGAGCACTGAAAACAAGCTAGAGTTATAACTCCTCTGAAAAAGGGATATGTAAATTGAAAAAAGGATGCATGTCTCATTTTCTTTTCTTCAAAGTTCAACCTCACTTTACTCTTATTTTTTAGATATATATATATATATTTATACACATATCCTTCTTGATATGCTAATGGGACCCTTGATAATGATGCCATGCACTTTGGCCCGATGGTGGTGAATTTTGTCCTCATAATGGAACTGTTTGAATTATTGCTTGATATTTTTGTATGGGTTTCAGATGGATAGATGTGATTATAAGAAGATTTCTTTATGCCCCACTTTTTAGCAGCATGCTTTTGGAAACTTTGCACCAAAATTTGAATCCTTTTAACTTGGGTTTTTTTCGGACCATTTGGATACAAAATTTAAATCCTTTTAGCGTGGGTCTTTTTCAGACCCGGACACAAAATTTGAATCATTTTAGCTTGGGTCTTTTTTGGACTCATTTGGATACAAAATTTGAATCCTTTAAGCGTAGTTCTTTTTTCGGGCTCGTTTGGATACAAAATTTGAATCTCTTTTTCGGGCATATTTGGATACAGATGTGAGATGAAACTATCTCATCGTATTTAATTTTAACTGATAATCTCACTATTATTTACAAATAATTTCATCTCATCTTACTATTTAAAAAATTTCAATTGTACAAGTGATAATTAGGTGTATCAGTATCTTACAAGTAAGTGGGAGGGAGGGACTGAATTAGAAGATCCCCTTAAGCTCAGACAAGAATTTTATAGGACCTTAATCCAAAAGTCGTACATGAAGTATTAGATTACAACATTTATTGTAGTCCGTATAAATATTTTGAACAAAATTAAATGAATAATGAATGTTGTATTTGTTCATCGTTCTTCCACGTAAGATGTTCAAGTTCATATAAGAAATTGAGGAGATATTTTATGTTTTTTTTTTTTTTTTGGCTCCAAATCGTTTTCACTCAAAAATGGTGTACATATAAGTAACCACGTATTAATTTTGTAACAAAACTGCAGATTTGGACGCACGGGGATGTACAAAGCCTTCATGTTTGGGAGCCCTAGTGTCATAGTTACGGCACCTGAAACATGCAGAAGAGTTTTGACGGACGATGATTGCTTTAAGCCCGGCTGGCCTCGATCCACCATTCAACTAATTGGAAAGAAATCATTCATCGGGATTTCTTACGAAGAACACAAGCGTCTCCGACGGTTAACAGCTGCTCCTGTGAATGGTAACGAGGCATTGACCATGTATGCTAAATATATCGAAGAAATTGTCGTATCTTCCTTGAACAAGTGGACGACAATGGGAGAAATTGAGTTTCTAACCGAGCTTCGGAAGCTTACTTTTAGGATAATTATGTACATTTTTCTTAGCTCAGAGAGTGAGCCGGTAATGGAGGCTTTGGAGAGGGAATATACAACACTTAATTATGGAGTTAGAGCTATGGGAATTAATCTTCCAGGATTTGCTTACCATAAAGCACTAAAGGTGAGTGAGTAATAGCTGCATTTTAAAGGTTGAAAATCAATCCAAAAAGGATCACTAGGGCTACAAAAACATTACAATTGGTAATCATTATTTCAGGCTCGAAAGAATCTTGTGGCTACGTTTCAATCTATCGTTGATGAAAGAAGAAATCAAAGGAAGAAGGTTGTTGTCTTGCCGGCGAAGAAAGATATGATGGATGCTTTGCTAGATGTGGAAGATGAAAACGGTAGGAAATTGACCGACGAAGAAATCATAGATGTTCTGTTGATGTACTTGAATGCAGGTCACGAGTCTTCAGGACACACTGCAATGTGGGCTGCCATTTTCCTAGAACGGCACCCAGAATATCTTCAAAAAGCTAAGGTACTGAAACTTAACAATTGCTGATCAATAGCATCAACATCTAGTTCTTGAAATCAGTCCTTGAACGTGCAGACCTTCTTCTTGGCCGCACGTTTACTCGTTGAGTTTCAATTTTTGTTGTTCTTTACGTGATTGAATCCTGTTTACGAACAACTGCAGGCAGAGCAAGAGGAAATCGTAAGGAAGAGGCCACCAACGCAGATAGGGTTGACGCTAAAAGAATTTCGAGAAATGGAGTATCTGTCAAAGGTACATTAACACCCATGTGCTAACATTCATTTTCGCCAGCTTCCTGCACTAACTCAATTTGGCATAACTTTTTTTTTCCTCTCTTTTTCACCTTATAATATTTTTATAATTGTAGGTGATCGACGAAACACTTCGTGTGATAACGTTTTCACTGACGGTTTTCCGAGAAGCGAAAATGGATGTCAATATAGGAGGTGAGTCTATATATGCTCAGGATTTTTCATTGCTTTTAATTTACTTCTCATATATGGCTAATTAAGCTATAATGGTTTAGAGAGATATATGTGTATTTAGATGTTTTAACTGGAAGAACATGTTTAACAAGAACTACTCGTTCCGTTCTTTTCAGGTTACACCATTCCCAAAGGTTGGAAAGTCCTAGTCTGGTTCAGAAGTGTTCACCTGGATCCTGAAATTTACGTGAATCCAAAGGAATTCAATCCTTCCAGATGGGATGTGAGTAAAAACAACATCACCTTTTGCATCTTGCATGATATATATATATATATATATATACGCTTAAGTCTGTGCTGAGATTAGTATGCTGATTTGTTTTATCCTCATGTGGGCAGGGTTTTACACCCAAAGCAGGAACCTTCCTTCCCTTTGGAGCAGGAAGCAGGTTGTGCCCTGGAAATGATCTTGCTAAGCTGGAGATCTCTATTTTCCTTCACTATTTTCTCCTTCATTATCAGTGAGTTATCTTGCAACCTTTTTTCTTCTTCTTTTATGCTACTCATGAGAGATTTCTATGTAAATAACAGTTCAAATTAATATGTACTCATTTTGTTTTTTTTGTTCAAATCATGGTACAACAGGATGGAACGGCTTAACCCCGGATGCCCAGTGAGGTACTTACCACACACAAGGCCAACTGATAATTGCTTGGCGAGAATCAAGAAATGTTCCACTTAATCTGTATAAGAAGAAAGTAAGTGGAAGCAACAATAAAACAGCACTCTCTTGTTATTTTAATCGAGAGGAATTTTATTTTTGTTTCGAGTCTATCTCTGTCCTCAAGTCCCAGCTCGATGCTAATAGTATGAGCGTTTTAATAGGCTATAATTATATCTGGGTGTTTTGGATACCAACCAATCCATGCATGCTGTACTTCATGGCTACGTAGCATTCTCATGGCATTGCTGTTAGGCTACAGCGCAAATGATTCTTGTAAGATTAAATGATATCATTACTATACGAATACAAGCATTTGTAATCATCTAATTCTCGAGCAAAGCAAGATATCGTCTGCAATCTTCCTGCCAGGGTGTGAAAAATGTCTGAAATCAACTGAAAGAATCATTCAAATATGCTGGCCGTTATTAGCAAAGAATCATTCAAACGTGCCCATTGACTAAAGAAACTATAAACCACAAAGCCTAAAACATTTCACAGATGACTTCGATTGACATTCACTGATTTGAGGATACATTCAGTGTGAAGCTCCACTGGTGAAATCTGAAAAAATCTGAAGAGTTCCAGAATAATTATGGGAACTGTGCATGAGTGAATGTAACAAGAGTCAGAAACACAAGCACAAAAGCTTGCAGAGACGTAAGGAGGACACCGGAAAACAAAAACAAATAACTAAGGAAATTAACACCTAGTTGCACCTTCTATAATTCTTTTTTGCGGCTACTTGTCTATGCCAAAATACTATAAAATTACACTAAGCAGCGTTTGTCGTTTCTTCTGGTAAATCATCTTCATCATGGTAGATGTTCTCTGCCATCTGCCAGATTTGAAGTATGTTATCCTCAGCTACGCTAGCAACAACCCAATCTTCACACGGGTTCCAAGAAAAATCAGATATTTTACTCGTGTGACCACCATGAATAAAGAGTAACTCTGGCGGTCCATCTTCGGCATCCTCTGGCGTTTGTTCTTCATCAATCCTGCAAAAAAAGAAATGCCAAGAGGAATTGGTTTATAGGCAATATCTTCGTTGTTATTGGAAAAGATTGGGTAGGTTATACAGGATTGATTTTATAGGCAATATCTTTGTTCTTATTTACAAAGACTGGGTAGTTCATCTGGCAAATACCTGCTAAGATCCCACACCATGAGTCTCCTACCAAGGCAACAAGAAGCTAATATAGTCTCATTTTTTGGATTCCAACCAACTTGGAAAACTTCCTCCCTATCGTACATCAAAGCAAAAAAACAGATTTGAAAAATTAGCCACAAACGACCAAATACACCTAGAAGTGCTAATAACATAAAAAAAACAATTCAAGCAAAAATGATATAGAGGTTTCTATCAAATCCAGACAAGAATTCTTACTTGTGACAATCAAAGGTGTGGAGCGCAGTGTTGATCTTGCGTAGATCAAACAACTTAACGGTTTTATCAGTAGACCCCGTTGCAACAACCCATTCGTTAAAGGGATTGAAAGCTAAGCAGTTTACCTGACACAATGACATGAAAAAAGAAGAAATTTTCAGGCCCAAAAGAATATATATATATATTTATTGATAAAAAAAAAAAAAACAAATATTCTCTGGACACCAGCCAAGGATAAGTTGAGCACGACAAAATATCAGTCTTTCAGCACTGAAAGCATCAAAAGCGCAAAGGAGGGATAAGTATCCCTGGATTGAGGAATAACTAATATTAACAATGTCATCCAAAAATATAAAAGAAAGTTTTCACCATCACACAGATTCATAATGCAGGATAGAGACGAAGAGAATTAGGTTTTCTCTTGCTAGTTTGCATTACCTTCCCCTACTCTCCATATCATCCACAGCACCAAGAAAGATAGTACTGACCAGGCAGGATTTCTATGCACAGTAGGGGCAATAAAATAAAATCCAAGTAATGATGACTGGAAAAATGGTAGTGTCCCAAGAATACTTCAAATTTATCATGTAAGGTAGCCTGGTAGGTAACGGATCTGCACTTAAGTTTTAACCTACACCATAGAATGACTTATGACTTATGGCATCAACAATGCATGTTTCTGCTTATAATATATAGATATATATATATATATATATATATATATAAAATATACTTATTAAAAAAATTCCTAATTAGCCTACTCATACATGATACGCCCATTTGTCACCTCCCATGTCTGACAATTTGATATTGCTATCTTCAGGGGCACAGTTTTGCCTTTGAAGAACCGGAATATAGTAACTAGTGTGTAGAAACTTAGACCATCTACAACAATTTGCCCATATGCATGTGCCAGAGAGAGATGGAATTCTTAACACCTACCTCACTTTGATGAGCGATGACGGATTGGACAGGCTTGCTAACTGATGGAGTCCGGAGATCCCATATAAGCAGGTGCTGATCATCACCAACTGAACCAAATAAGTATTCGTGCCTCAGATGCCAAGCTACATCTTCTACAACACCTTCATGAACCTAATATTGGAAATGGTAACATTTCCAACCCACGGTCAAAATGAAATTAGATCAGAGTGGCTGTTAAATTTTTATAAGAATGTTTAATTAACTTTAAAATGAAGTAATATATATATATATCTTTTTTAATTTGATTTCTTGTTGTAGGAAATTCAAATGCTTTGGTTTTGTAGAAAACAAATATTCCAAACTTTTGTCTGTATCAATTTCAAATTTTGAAGCAAATTTAAACTTAACTTTTTGTCCGAAAGGTTGGGCAGTAATACCATCATTTTCAGAAAGAAATGGATACAAAGAAAAAATAAAAGGAATTCCTAAGTGACTGGAGTAGTGGGCTCCGCTCTAGTTCAAGTCTGCAATTATATATATTGGTCTATAACTGAATGGTATTTAATCCCCCCCCCCCCCCAAAAAAAAAAATGGGTGCATGTATGCTTCGCTAGCTAGATTGTCTGAAGAATAACTAGCATAAAAGTGAATGCACCTTAAAAATTTGTGTGGCGTCGAGGCTTTTGTTCTTAGGAGTTGCATTAATATCCCACAAGCATATCTGAGCATCATCAGAGCCACTCAGTAAATGGCCCTGCTTAAACTTACTCCAGGATAAGCCATATCCTTCAGTGTTGTGGCCCCTCAACCGTAAGTCAGGACTACACGCCCCATCTAGAGGAGGCTTAGATGGGTGTTTGCTATAATCAAAAACATAAACTTCGGCACTAACTGTCTTAGTGGCGATAATAAACGGGTTTTGAGGCATATAGCGAGCACGATTAACCTCTCCATCGTGATTTATTTGCTGGATTATTTGCACCTGCGAGAAAATAATTCAAACATTAACGAGCTGAAAAAACTTAACCGACTCAGAAGAATATATAGATAATTACGAATAAAACGCATCAGTAGTTTGTATCATGCGAAATTTGCCGTAGCAACTTTCATTTTCTGGCATTAAATTTCAACCAAAAAGAAAGGAGAAAAATTGGATTTTTGATATTACCTACAGCAGTTTTCTAGAATGCAGAAAAACAACACAAGTGATAAAACACTTTCTCAGCCACCAAACAGACAACAAAGTTTGCTAAAGAAGTGAGTGAAAGGAAAATACGAACCTTGCCATTGGCGCAGCCGAAGCCACCGACATCGGCGCGGTCGTCATCGTAGTGGCGGGCGTCGTTCTCGGCGTCCTCGAGAGGGAGCTGGACCTGGGCGAGCATAAGGTAATTGGGCTCGTTTTCGGAGGTGTGGGTGCCGAGGATCATCTTCTGGACGGAATAATCCTTGCCGGGGGGCTCCTCTCGGTCCGGAAGCCACTCGACGGTGAGAGAAGGCCACTCGAGGGCGTGGGTAATGACCAGATCGTAGAGGAAGGGGGTGTTCTTCTTCCATATCTTGTACTCCTCGTTTATGAGCCTCTCCTCGATCTCCCCCCTCATCTCCTCCTCGTCTTTTCCCATGTTCCTCCTCCTCCAGCTGCTGCTGCCGTCCGGATTGGAAGTTCTCTTTTCCTTCTCGGGTTTTTCTCTTTGTGGGGAGTTTTAAAGGATGTTCCCGCCACGACTGGGGCACTGGCTGAGAAGTGAAACCCTAGAGGCTGGAGCTGACTACCACCGGGAAATGTTACCACCGTGAAAGTTCAGAACTTTGGGTCGGGGATTGGAAGAAGGATGAGATCCAAAGGTGAAATTACCAAAAACATGTGTAGGAACTAGTTCACCGTTATAAATATTATTTTTTTAATTAAAATGACAAAAAGTCCATATTTTACTCTAATAAATTAATATTATTTTTACATAAAGAATTGAGCGGAAGAAGTATATAAATTTAGTTCACTCATTTTTTAAAAAAAATTGGATAAATTTAAAATTTATGTAAAAAATCTCACTTCTTAATTGTGATATTCAAAAAAAATGTACAAAACTTATGCAGCTTAACTTTTTAAAATTATATCTAACTAATCTTCTACGTAAAAGATCATAACAAAAGAGATATACCATTTAGATATTAAGAAGTAAAGATATAATAAACAAAAATAAACTATATTAAGTGAAATTGAGATAATCAAATATACATATCCAAATTGATTTTAAAAATATATATACATATCCAAAAGATCAGATAGTTTTAATCAAATATAAACTGATTTTGTTCTTGAAACAGTTTTTAGAAATATATTTCTTTTAGAACATTTCCCTTATTTTTTGGGAAAATTGACAATTTCTTGATTGATATGTATGAATTACGGGCAAGCTCCCTTATTCTTCTTCTTCTTCTTCTTTTCTTTTCTTTTCTTTTTTTTTTTCTTTTTTAAAAAAAATAAGTCAATTAGGGGCAATTTGCAACTTGCAATTTGTTAGCTGTAATTGAGAAATAATAAAGCAAGCCACATAATTGCCATCATAGCAGGAAACAATGATTCAGCTACAAGACATCCACAAAATTCTGTATTTTCATGGTTTCATATTGTGCTCAACTGGTCACTTCAGAGTAACATTGCATTCCCTTCTGTGTGTTAGAGAGAGAGAGAGAGAGAGCAGATGGTTCTCAAACTGTGATCGTATCAACAAGAATTTAACCACATTGTAAGATGTTTTCCCATGGCGATCAAGTTGCAAGTACATGCTTCCTGAATCCTGGGAATAAAAAAATAGCTACATGGTTAGTTTGAAAAATTGGCTGCATAGTTTTATTGTTTTGATGTCTCACCAAGGTTACAAACACTAGTTTTACATGCTTTAAAATGAACTGCATTTTGGAAAGAAGAGTCGGAACAAAACCGTGCATTGAGCCATCATTGAATTTGATTATTCTTCATTTAGAAGTAAATCTGCGGCGCTACTGCATTCTCGGTCACCTTGGACCTCATAATTTTTCTGATCTTGGGTGTGATTGGCATCCATCTTCATGAAATGGAAGCCCATTATATACCTATACTCCCCAGTCCCAACGCAGCGAGAGCAGTAGCTGAGACCACTTCCACCACAAGTCCTGCACCTACAATAGTGATTCAAGGAAGTTGATCGAAGGCCAAAATTGAATGAAATAATCATTGAGTGCACTAAAAAAAAAGAGTTCAATATGTCACCATTTTGGCCATTCGCCTTTAGGAAGCATTGCTAAATGCACAAAGTTCGTCCTTCCTATGATATTCAAGCTGAGAATAAAATTAGTGGCAGAAAGAATAAAGAAAGAACAAAAAAGTTTTGACTTCGTTTTGATGTCACATGCTGCTTATGAAACCTAACAACAATCACTCAATGGTGTTTGATAAAAACACAACGTTAACAACAATCTGCAATTCAACTAGAGCTACAGGGACAGACTTGATAACTTGTCTACACTTAAGGAAATAAAATATAGCTCAGCCTTTTTTTGTGCAAACGATAAGTTACAAACACCTCCTAAGTTTTGAACCCACGACCTAATTTCACCCACATACTACCACCCTACAAAAGAAGTTATGATATCTACTAGAAACAACCTATATTTTAATGTTTAGGGTGCAAAGTAAAAAATAAGTGGTAGTTTGCAGGTAAAAATTATAATTTCTCCTCCTTTTCTTTTCACCTGAAAAGTTTATGAGACTTCATGCTGCTTGGCAAATTTGGATATTTTGAAGAAAAAAGAAGTTGAGTTCAACAATTTTTCCAATATATCTACAGCGTTTGGAAATAAAAGCTCGATGCCACACTTGTGACCTGACTTGGTGCAACTTAGATTTTGAAAAACTCAAGTTGCTTCTTGTGCTATGAGAATTTAGGTTCCCAAAATTCACACACTTTCTGACAGAAAAAATGGAAGCTGAGCATAATGTTAAGATGCACCCTAGCAACATTGATGAGCCAAAGCAGCACTTCTTATGTCAAACTAAAATCAGAGAAGGCAATTATTGAGGTACTAAAAATATTATTGTCGTTGGAAGGAAAAAAGATGGATTAATGTTTGATACAAAAAAAATAGCCATACAATGGAATAATGTGCATGTTTGTGTGTGCACCAAGGAGGGGGGAAGAGAGGGGGAGAGATACCTCTTCCACGACAATGATGGCAATCAGTCCTTCCACTCCCTTTACAGACTACACAAGGTGGATCTGGCTGCTTTCTTACTTCTTTCCGAACATTTGACTGGAAAAACAAAGAGGCATAAGAAATAACAAAAGGGGCTCTAAAATAAGTTCATTTGCAAGTTAGCCAACGTATTTAATCTTTCACATATCTCATCCTAATTGAGAAACATAAGCTTAGGCTTAAACCTCATCAGATGCATTCCTACTCATAAACTATCAAGAAAGAAATACTTCAGAGAGTTTCGGGCCTGGATAAGCACTCTTTTGGGAGAATTTCCTGGATAGCTTGAAGTTCGATCCTCCCAAAAAAACAAGTGCAAAATGGATGGATCTGTCTGTGGCTAGTTCCCTGTGCAAGGGCAATCCTTTTTTCATGAATTTGGCAAGCAAGGACGGGATTTTATCCAAGTTTGGGTTAGGATTTCGGTGAATATGTTAACAGTCAGATATCATTACCACTTCAACATATTAAAAAGTGGTGACTGCAGGGGTGGGGATAATGTGGTTAGAGGTGTTTAAGTGGTATCTACTTAACACTAGAACATCAAAAGAAAACAGAAGTAATTTTCCTTTATATCGCTAGAAAAATGAATTACATAAGAATACAGGGATTCTCCAACATGAAATGAGGTGCATGGCTTCTCACTGGCAACATGGGAAATAAAATTCAAATCCAATAAAGTTATATCATAATCAGGTTAGAAGGCTTCAACCTGATTTTCCATTATATCGCTAGAAAAATGAATGACATAAGAATACAGGGATTCCCCAACATGAAATGAGGTGCATGGCTTCTCACTGGCAACATGGGAAATAAAATTCAAATCCAACAAAGTTATATCATAATCAGGTTAGAAGGCTTCAACGAACACAAATCACCTTATCTAGTAATATTTGCATTAAAAGGAAAAAAGTGCTGTAGATTTTATAACACACTTTGAGCTATGATGATAACTAAGGCCTAGTTCGGGTACTGAGAATACCGAATACCTCATTATTATTTATTATTTTATTATTATTTTTCACCTACTTTTCACTACTATTCGCTACCATTTAATATTCTATAATTACTTTTTCATTTCTATTCACAGAATATGTGAGAATACCTCACTGTCCAAACGCAACCTAATTCAATTTTGTAAGGGGAGAAAAAAAAAAGCACTTCCATTGCTAACAAAGCTATAGTTGCACCCAAAGTGGGAATCACAACAAAACTACATAAGCTCAAGCAATCTAAAGTTCGATACAAACTTCAAACTATCTTTGCATACAGTAACTAGCAATTAGAAAAACAGAAGTGCCATTTGGCTCCTGAGAAAATGTGAGAAAGAAAGAGGAACTTGAAATTCAAATAGATTTGCCCAACTAAAATTCACACTTCAATGAACCATTATTTTGATTTTTTTTTTTTTATATAGGCATGGACCCAATACTTAAAAAAAAAAAGTTCTTATACTTAGAAAAACGTTCTTTATAAGCAAAGAAAGAAAATTCTTGCCTTTCACACCAATTTTCTCGGCAAGCAAACAGGGGATAAGAGAGATGAAGTGAACTTGCCTCCGTCCTGACGACCCAACAGGGCTTAGAGAAGGAGAGAAGGGGCAAGGGACTCGGAATCCGTGGAGCAGGCGCACCGTTGGAATTTTCGGCCTCCAATTGGACGGCTGTAAGTAAGCTCGACGTTCTCAACGCCATTCTACCAATGCCGACTCTGAAACACGGCGGCCATGGACCGAGTGTCCTGATTATCTAATGTTTACGAAACGACGAAGTCGTTTATCTGTGTTCTTGGACCCCACAGAATATATCAGCAAAAGCGTGGGACCGTTATCATTTACATACACAATTATATGGCTCAATATAATCCTTTAGGGGGTGGGTGGTATTTTTTTCTCGCAATCCGCCCCGTCCATGTGGGAGTGGGATATCCCGTCCGTCATATGGGATGTGGAGATGGACCTCTATCGATCTGCTCCCTCATCCTTCCCCAACTACTCTACCCTCTGTGAAACTTGCGAACATATTGGTGTCGTACTGAAGTGGAAGAAACAATCCCACAACTCACAAGCAAAACAAAAGCTTCAAGAATACGAAGTTGATTGTAGTAAAAGGCTAGCCTTTCCAAATGAAAGAGGACTGCAAACCGAACTTAGTTGTTGGTCACTGTTTGTATTAAGGGAAAGTGATGAAACGATGCGCAGCACCTCAACACGAAATAGTGCGCAACACCCTGACTTAAACGACAGCTTTTACCTAGGTACAGATTGCTCCACGACGTCGTATTCTTTAGGCCTCTTGTTTGATAAGCCACGTCAGTTTGCAAGGCCCTTTAGGCCAAATCTCAAATACCTGGGATAACGTGGGATTGTTAGACCCCTACGTAAAATCGCCTCTAAAATTGCACTTTGGTCATGCGCACGCATATCGCTCGAGCGGAGCTCTCAGGTTGCAGATTAGCTTGAGCGGACTGTCGAGCGAGTTTCGAACGGAGCTCTCGGGTTGCATCTTCGCTCGAGCGGAGTGTCGAGCGAAACTTGGCTCGAGCCAGGGTCGAGCCACAGTCAAGCCAAACCTCAAAAATGGAATTTTCAACAAAAAATCAAGCCAAAGTTCAACCACCATGTACCACCTTAGCCGAACCATTGGCTCATGCTTGCCACGGCCATGTGATCCATACCACTATATTTATTTATTCTATTTATTTTATTTCATTTATTTCAAATGGACCTATTGGGGGTTTCCAACTTGTTTTGCTTATAAATAGGAAATATTTTTCTTGCTTTAGGATCTTTTGGCAAAAACCCTATAGGGAGAACTATTGTTTAAGAGATCACCATCGATGCTTAGCACTTGGGCTTTTTGGGTGCAATTCGTGAATCCCAAAGAGATGATCATTCCATGCAATTCGTTAATTGGAGGGATTCAACTATATTGTCTTACAACTTGATGCAATTCATGAATCCAAGTTGTGTTTATCTTTGTTCATGTTATTTTATCAATAGATGAGATTTATTCAACACTTGTGCAATTCGTGAATCAATTGTTGGATTACTTTCATTTGTTCATTCAAGTTCATAAGTATTTTGCTTTGATATTGAGTGTTCATCATCACATTGTCCATCCAATCCATCCAAACCACATTTTCGGCCAACCCTAGTGTTTGTCTTCCTTCCATAAATTGTTCCCTCCATCCACCTAGCCCTAGCCGAAATTCACTTACCTTATCCATCCAAATTCAAATTCGGCACTCTTGCCTTATTTGAATTAACCCTAGCCAACCACCATTTTTTCCATATTAGTGTTTCCATAAGTTGGAAACCCTAGTTAACCACATCATCCACTCCATAAAGCCTTAGCCGAATTCACCACTTCCCATATTCAGCCAACCCAAAATACTTTCCATCTTCACACTCCCACCAACCCTAACCGAAACTCTAGTCTATATAAGGTAACCTTTACCTTGTTCCTTGACCTCTTCCAAATCATATCTCTTGTTTTAAGGAATTGTCAATCATCTTCAATTCCTTAAATCACTATTTCCTAAAATACCTCAAGTCCATCTTTAACTTACTAAACTAGCCAAACCCGAAATCTCATTCTTCCATAAGGATTCCTACCACTTAAGAATCTTTCCTAAAATATCTCCCTCTTCCACATTTCGACAACCCTAGTTGCCTCCACCAAAACCCTAGCCTTCATCCAAGATTCGGCAACCCTAGTTGCCTCTTGGCCAAACCCTAACCTCACTCACTCAATCCCTGCATCCACCCAGTCGGCACCCATCCAAGAACAAGCCATTGCCGAACCACATTGAGCCATATTCACCCATACACTTCATCAAACCTTTTCACCCTCCCATATATCCATTCAAGCCTAAACACTTAACCTCACCATACCAAAGTTGCCACCATCACCATTGTTGCGTCATATCCAATCAAGAGAGGACTTGGCACTCGGTCAATACAAGGAGGACATAGGCGAGGAGATCATAGTGTTTAGGGACTTGACCGGGGTCCCTAACAACATAGTTGCATGCGGCATGCAGGCAGGAAAGAGGGCGTAGTGGATGAGCTTATGGGCACGTGAAGAACGAGAGTTTATGTTGATGGACTGGGTCGCTTGCAGTTACGAGTTTTACTTTACTTTTATTTCCGTTGTTTTGATTTTTGAGTGATGCTTTGTTTTACGTATGTGCGCATGTTCTGTTTTTAAGTTCATGTTCTGTTTTTACGTGTAAGTTGGTTTTCAATTGTTAGCTGCCACTTTCCTTTATGTTCGGGTTTATTATAAATGACTTTGCTTATTTAAGCTGCCGAAGGTTATTAATGAATCAAGTAATCATTGTTGTCAAAACTTGTGGTACTTTTCTCACCCGAAGAGAAAGAAATTTACTTTAGCTTCAGTAATAAATTTATTGGGACCTATCATTGTTCTTCAAACTTCTTCACTTCGCAACACACACAGACACACACACACACACACTTTGACAGATCCTCCAGAGTCCAAAAGCCTCTTCTCAGCTCCCAAGTCCTTACCTTTCTTCTTCATCCCTTTTGTCGAAACCCTAACAAATTATAAGGACATCATAAAACTGTGGGAAAGAGATTGAGAGAGAAGAGGGGTGAAAGGCTACAACATCATGGAGAAGGCGCAAACGAACTCTGGGAGAGAGATCGACAGAAAAGGAGAGTAAAGCCGCAGAGGCTCGAAGCCTCGAAGGTTCAAGAAAACTATTGAAAAGGGGAGGTTTCTCCATATATATGCAGGGGTGGGGGCCACCCTCATCCCGCTCCTGACCCCCATTGAGGGGACTAGATGTAGCGAGGCCACCTGCCTCCCACATTTGGCGGACGGGGGCGGGGCAGCAGGGATGGGGCCCTACTGCCCACCCTAAATCTTTTAATAAATTAATCAAATTTAAATTGACTAAGTTTTATATTTACAAATAGATTCCATAAAAATAAACTCATAAATTGTATGATACGTTAGATTTATTTTATAATATAATATATCATATGAAATTATATCAATTCGTATGTTTATTTTTGAAAGATTTATTTATGATTAAAACATTTCTCTTAAAACATTATGCATTTCAAATTGGGTTAACTTGTTTAATACAAATAATTAGATTGATCTAAATGCTTGATTAACCTTATGAATACAATACAATCCGCATCTTATAAAAATAAAAGAGTTATAAACATATATCTCCTCTTTTTTTGTTTTTTTGACAAAGCAGCCTATTAACCTAGTATATCTATTCCTCAATAAATCCATGAAAAAAATCTGTCATTATCAATTTTCAATAAGATGCATCCATTGAGTTTTTAAAAGCCAAAATTCCTTTATTAATCTTTATCATTAGTTACCTGCGGTCTTCGGTTTCTATTAAGTGAATTGCATTAGAAAAATACTTGGGACAAAATGGATCCTACAAAATAATCTCAGAGACTGATTGTAGTACTGTGTCGTGTTAGTTAAGTCCCTCCCTCTTCCCTTTCTGGAGCCCCCATCACTAGTTCTAGTTCCCCTCCACCCCATCAAACACCATCGAGCCTAGTTTTAGAGTCCCGTCGAGCCCAATTTCGTTGAGCTGCCGACAGTCCAGACGACGTTGTCGATAGCTCTCACCGACAACCATTATTTTGATCTGAAGGATGTTTGAAAGATGTATATTGGCTATACACTTTCGATATAAATGTTGTCTTGTGATCGAATGTCAAATTTTTATAATTTTTGTACACAAGCTTTGTCATTACTGGGGCCTGGGGGCACGTTGGCGGGGTTGGGTTTAGGTTTGGCTGAAAAATGATATTCATAAATAAATAAACTTAAATGAAGTAATTTGTGGATCTATTTATGTTGTTAGTGTGACTCATTGCATCATAGGAAAGGATAAGTAAATTTCATGCCAACTTGCGATGCAAGATGATGCGTGACATGTTGAGACTCGATTTAGAACATCGTGTTTTAATAAAGAGTATACTAATTTTTGTTATAAATTTAGGCTAAACATATTTCAGGCAAGTCTTTTAAAAATGACTAAATTAATTAAATGTGGACAATAAAAAAAAGAAAAGAAAAAGAAAAAGAAAAAGAAAAAGAGAATACGGTACCTTTTATTGGCAGAAACAAGTTTAAATAATGCTGCTTAAGTCGTTACAGGTTATTGGGTGGATAATTATAATTTTCGCAAGGATTGGGGGACTCCCTTTATTTTTCCTTGCAAGCAAATGGTCTTGGAAATGCAGCACTTGAAAATAAACTACAATGTCTTCGCTCCTGTGGCTGGTGTCCCCTCTTTTGCAATTCACCTAATCGAGTAACTGCACCTAAGGTAGTCGATTCCTCTCCCCCAAGTCACGGTCGTGAGAACAATCAACCATTTTCTCGGAAGGTATGATCTCTGTTCCTCCACCGAATTTGATTGATACCCAGATATTCTTTGAAGCGGGGGAGCTAATTATGCATGTTTGCTAAGCTGGTGAAACTTTGTGATCTTGAGGAGTACTCCTGTATGAGTTTAGAGAAGAAAGAATCCGATCGTTTTAGGAGCTTTCCTGGTGTGTCAAATTCTGCAATTCTTCCTGTTCAAACACAAGTTCTTTAGTCTCTGATTCGATATGTTCTTGGTATGTTCTAGTGAAGAATTATATATATATACTTGCCTTCGCTGAGAACCAAAACAAGATCGCTATCTATAACCGTGTGGATTCTGTGAGCTATGGTGACAACCGTCCGATCTTTGAACTCTTTACTAATGATCTTCTGTATCACTCCATCGGTTGCAGAATCAACGGAGGCTGTCGCTTCGTCCAGTACCAGAATGCTACTCTTTTTCAGCAAGGCTCTTCCAAGACAGAATAACTGTCTTTGGCCCACACTCCAATTTTCTCCGTTTTCGACCACTGTTAAGAAGCAGGCATGTTAGTTTTGGTAATTTTCTATTTTTCAAATTCATACAATCAACTGTTTCCATGGTCCATCTTGATGAACCTGACCTCTAGAATCCAACTTCTCTTCCTTAGCACGCACGAGATGACCTAGCTGACATTTGTTTAGAGCCTGAAAAGTTTGGAAGTTATTTCAGTGTATAATATGGAAACATTGATAATGAAGACTCTTTTCTTGAGTATATTTACATTTAGATATTACAAATGATCATTATGAAACTTATTATGGAAAGTTTGAATTTTTACTCTTACGGGGTAATATGCCACCTCTTGAAAGATGCTGTGGATTCTTGGTTTAATTCATAGGATAGAAACTATTACCTCCCATATCTCATAGTCAGAATATTGCTTTAGAGGATCTAGGTTTGCTCTAACTGTTCCCTCAAACATTGCTGGGTCCTGCGGTATGATGCTAAGCCTTGATCTTAAGTCATGAAGGCCTATCTTGCAAATGTCCACGTTGTCGATAATGATGCTGCCGTCTCTGGGTTCAACAATCCTGAAAATTGCTTGTATGAGGGTTGATTTCCCACTCCCTGTCCTTCCTACTACACCAACTTTCTTCCTTCCAGGAAATGTGCAGTTAATGTTTTTTAGGACAGATGGAAGATGTTCAGCATAACGAATCTGCAAGGCAGTCAAGTCAATGGCATGTGTCAGTAAATGCAAGGCAAACTTAGGAGGATAGGTTGAGGATTTCTTTTGTCAGATGTGTCAAACTACTATGTTGTTACTTCTTGGAATTTTGTTTATGATGGATGGATCATAAAAAAATATTTGGTGTTGAAGATATTGAACGTTTTTTTGTCATGGTTTTAGCTTTGCTATAAAGACTTACCTGCAAATTTTTGAAGCAAATTGTTCCAACCTCTGGCCAGTTGTTTGGTGGCCTGCTCTCTTCAATCACGAGAGGTGCTTCACTTGTTATGTTCGAGTACTGAAGGATTCTTTCAACAGATATCATCTTGTTTTCTGCATTGCATATGTTCCATATGACTGAAGCTTGCAAAACATTCAAATTGATCCCGTATGTTACTGCCAACCCTGCAATGCCTGTTAAAAGCCCAATTCCAGGTAAGTTTTCTCCCTAGATTCTCTTATTTCAGCATCTTCTGAATAAACTATTACGTGTATGAAAAGGGGCAACTAATTGGGTAAGCGACTACTCCAATGCCTTCTTGTTATGGAGGCATCTATCCTAATTTATCCTTCTCTAGGAAATTTTCAAACCCCAAGTATAAGAAGCAAATGATTTTTATTAAATTTACATTCAAGGGCAGATTTTCTGTAGATAGTTTCTAGAAAGATTACTGAGACGTACTTGGATTGATAATTCCTTCGGGGAGTGTGACTAGTAAAACCAATGAGAAGGCAAACACAAAGTTAGATAGCAAATTCAGTCTGAAAGAAAGCCATTCCATTGCTGACACATTGTGAAACCACGGCCTTGAGTGGTTGTCAACAAGACCAAGGTTTCCACCAAGGAAGCGATCTTCTTGATCAAAAGCACGGATTGTTGCAGCTCCTGCTAGTGATTCAGCAAAGTGGTGGAGGATTGGTGCTCGTTGAATACCTGCTAAGCGGGCCAGTTCTCTTGCTGTTGGTATGTAATATTGCTGAAATAATCACAATTAACCATTGATCAGAATCAACAGGGGCCAACCAGGGCTCGGGGAGGGGGTAGAGAGATAGAGGTCATTCCAAAGCTATTTAGAAACTCTGAATTTCTTTTCATAGTGTAAAAAATGGAACAATTGTGATTATAAGTTTTCAAGACATATTTTATGGCTGTTTTTATCATTTATCATTCTGATTCTTTTTCCCTGTTGGCAGCATAGTTCTCGTTAATAAACATGATGAATATTCAGATTGGTTTAGAAGTCAAGTTTTTTTTCCTTCATCATTGTTCCCACATATGAAGTAATCATCTCTGGTATGTCTAGAATATGAAAGAAAGTCTCTTACTTGGTACCATATGCAAATTGCCGTTACTGGAATGAAGATGACAAATACTTCCCATGCCACCTGCGACATCACTGCAATAGTTCCTAGAAGTTGTATTATTGAGAAAGCACACCAACCTACTCTTCCTGCCAATTCCAAGTCCAGCACACTCTGATCTGTAGATGCCTGCAAGTAATGTAACTTAAGGCTGTCAGTCTTCTTGAAATATATTGTTTTGGAATTATACAATATGTAGGCTGTGACTAATAGGTTTTTTTGTTATTTACCACTTACCAGTTTACAAGGCGAGGAAGCAAGAACTTTCCTCTTTAGTCTGCTCTCTCTTGGAAGCAAAAACTTGCTGTATCTAACCCTTACAAAATTTTAATTGCAAAAATTACTTTGTTGTTTTCTGCTGGGTATTGCAAGCTGCAACTTTCCCTTTACCTCTGTCTCTTCTTCCCCCCCCCCCCCCCCCCCCCCTTCCCCCTCCCTTATTGCTTTAGTTATTCTTCTAACGTCTCAGTAATATTTTTCAATAAGAAAATGATAGTAAACTTACTAATTGCATAAATTCAACCGTTCTAATACCATAGGTAATACTAATATCTACATTCAATTGAAATCAACATTAAAGTAAAAGTTACCCGGTTCAAAATTCTTCCAAATGGGGTTGAATCAAAAAATGCCATTGGTGCCCGGAGTATACTATTAAGCATTTTCATGAAAAGCTTTTGTGATGTCCAAATTCCTGCTAATGCTACTAGCGTGGCTCGCACCAGCACACAAAGTGAACTTCCCACAGCAAGTATTACATAAACAAGCAATATGAAGTTCATCGACAGTTTCGGTTGAGTCTCACTTGTGGTGGGAGAAGCCCATGCCATCCAGTAATTACTTGCTATCTGTAATACTTGGAATGATGACTGTGCCAAAAGGATGAATGGAACTAGGGCTCCACTTTTCACAGTTGTCAAGTAAGACCAGTAAACTTCTTTTCCAATACTTCCTTTCTCTCTTTCCTCATCTTGCACCAATTTACCTCCTTGTTCTCTTATTTCTAGAGAGAGATTATGCTCTGAGTCATGTTGTGTGTGCAGAAGGTCTCCATTTGAAGTTGAATCTGTGTTGGGTTCATCATCAGCTGTTGGACAAGGAGATGTTCTGCTTGAGTTCTCAACTGTAAGGATTGAGTCTAAAGCTTCGCTATGAGCACCAACTAAAACTTCAAACCCTATTTGTTGCTTTAAAAGTTCTTCGAAATGTCCAGCTTGTACTATTCTCCCATTTTGCATCACCTGTTGAAATTTGTATGATGCAGTCAATGAACCACAATCGATAGCATTGCAAATTATTCAAAATTTAGAACTGCAAAGGTAAATTTCTTGTGAATTATAATTACATAAAAAATAAAATTTAACTATACACCCTTCTTGTGCCTGATAGCATTGCAAATTATTCAAAATTTGGAACTGCAAAGGTAAATTTCTTGGGAATTATATGTACATCAAAAATAAAATTAACTATACACCGTTCTTGTTCCTGACTATTGGCTGAGTTCTCAAAAAGTGAAATAATTCTAGAATCAGAACATTTGCTTCTTTTCCTGGCATCCTTTTCTGAGTTTTTTTTTTTTTACCTGTGCTCTAGGATCTCTTTTTTTAAACAGTCATAATGTCCTATTCTTTCATCTTCTTAAATGACTAAAGAATGGAATGAGAAATTTACCAGAATAAGGTCTGCTGCAGGAAGAAACTCAACTTGGTGGGTAACAAAAAGTATAGTCTTTTCTTTGAGAATCCCCATGAGGCATTCCTGCAGAATGTATATGAATTAATAACCAAATACGAAATTCAATTGCATTGTTGCTTCAAACTAGGAGATTTGATTAGCTGTATAGTTACAGGGCCAAATCAACTGGCATTGTCATACGAGAGCTGCTAACATGGTCTACTAACCTCAAAGATTTGGGTGCCTGTATGAGCATCAACGGCACTGAAAGGGTCATCAAGTAGATATATATCAGCATCCTGGTAAACTGCACGAGCAATCTGTATCCTTTGCTTCTGTCCTCCACTCATATTTATCCCCCTTTCTCCGATCTCTGTTTGGTCACCACAGGAGAAAAGTTCAAAGTCCTTTTCCAAAGCGCATGCTTTAACTGTTCTGTCATACCTAGTACTGTCATATTGATTCCCGAAGAGAATATTCTCCCTGACGTTTCCTGTCAGTATCCATGGAGATTGAGGCACATAAGCCTTGGTACCGCTGATCTTCACTGTCCCTGACAGCTTTTGTATCTCTCCAAGAATGCTTGAGAGCAGGCTAGACTTCCCCGATCCCACGGTGCCGCATATTGCCACCTTCATTCCCCTCTTCACATTTAACTGTATTCCTTCAAGAGTTGGGTTGCTTGACTCAGGATCCCAGCTGAATTTCCCACTGTCGACCTGGATGCTAAACTCTGTTTGGTCTTTTGGAACATACTCGATGGCGTCATTTTGAATTTCTTCTTCCTGGAGGTAGGAAGTAATTCTGTCCGCGGAGACTTTTCCCTGTGCAACTACATTGAGCAAGTCAGGCAAACTGAATATTGGGTCTTGTAGCATTCGGAAGGTGGCCAAAGCAGCCAAGACTCTCCCAGCTGTGAGTTCAATCCCCAGTAGAATACATGTTCCAAAAGTTATTACAGAGATAAATGTGGGTGATCCCCAAAAGATAAAAGCTGTCAATGCTGACAGTCTCAGTGACTTCCATAACCAATTATACTCTATTTTCCTCAATCCTTCTAACATTTGAAGGAACTGACCGTCCCATGCTTGGAGTTTAAGAGTCTTCATGTTTCGAAGAACTTCTGAAGTTGCTTTCATCCTACTGTCTTTGGCTTCCATGATCTTAGTCTGGTATCTCTTCTGGACTCTTGTAAGTGGTATATTGCAAGCCATAACTGTAAAAGTTGCAGCTAAGGCACCCGATGAACCCAAGCCTAGATTTGTATGTAGAACGTAGATTGCCAAAGAAATTTGTATAGGCAGCATCCATACTATGTTTAAGTACCAGATGAAGTCTGTAATTCTTTGGATATCTACACTCATATAGTTGATGATCTCTCCACTACTATGGCTTTGGCGGGATCGGCTTGACAGGTGTAAGCCCTTTTTATAAATGCGAGATATCAGAGCAGCTCTAAGGCGAAGGCCGAGTTGGCGTGCCCCAAAAATCCATTGCCTTTGTGCTATTGTCTCAACCATTTTTGCTCCTAAAAATGCTAGTGCAAGAATGTAGCCACTCTTTAAACTCTGGGTGCTCTTCTCTGATAAGAAGTTCACAAAGTCATCAATCAGGTATGGACCGACATACGATGCTCCAGCACTTACCACTGCAAAGAATGCATTGATTGCTGCTTTCTTCCTGATAAACAAATAAATTGCCTTGTAGATGGATGGGTTTGTAGTTCCGTCTCTCACCTTAACCTGCTCTAGACTCTCGTTGAACGAGCAGGAGAGGAACCCTGCAGAGTCCCTTATATCAACGTCTGGAATTTCATCCTGTTCCAGGGGTTTCTTAATCCCAACTGCAAAGAGTGGATTGAGCCAAGAAAAGGTAACCAGTTGGATAAGAGTGGCTTTCCCGTATATAGATTCCCTTCTGTGTTCCAAAAGCTTATCAGGTTTTGATCCATTGAGAAGTGGCTCGGAAATGCCACCGGTGGGAATGAAGATGAAGCCTGTCTTTCCTCGGATTGAAATGCCCAAGAGACACGTCGATGCTAGCACACCAAGGATGTCTGCAAAATCTCGTATTCCAAGTTTGACATGGTTTATTATTCTAAAATGGGTATCAAGGGCTGTGCAGATGATGGACAACAGGAAGCTGCAAAGCCACCATGCTCTTAGAATCCATGGGAACTTATAAATGTGCCCTTTATTTGGGATTATGTATACAGCAACCAGCGAGATTACACACGACAGCGCTAGCGAAATCTCTGATGAAAAAGCCCAAGCCTTAGAGTTGCAACGAGTTCCACTACCACTGAGCAGCACCAGTAGCATTAAGAAATGAGTCCCCAGTAGCAAACTGGAACAAATCATAGCAGCCTTATAGGCAATGCTCAGTTTTATCCTGATGGGATATTTTTCATTAATACTTCTATCCGTAACCTTTGTTTCGCGTTTGAAAATTAGGCCTGGAAGTTTTTGTGCAAGATGTAGTAAGAAAATCACAGAGAACCCGAGTTGGACAGCTATGCTGACATGCTCCCACAAGCAGGGTGAATCCAGCTGCGGCGCCCATGCTGTCCGAAATTGACGAATCTTCTCTTCTGTCAAACATCAAATGCAAAAGCGATACTCAAATGTTCGGCAAGGTCGACGTTGATCTAAAGCTATTAGTAATATCAAACGAAAGTGGAATACTAGATAAGTCTGTTGTCCCTTTAATACTTTTTTTCACCCCCCCACATTATTTTCTTTTCTTTTTTGCTTGAAGCAAAGATTCAATTAGCCCTCTTTCTCCAATTTCCACCGTATACGAACAATCTTGATTTTAGAATTACGACCTTTTTATATTCTAGGCTGATTATGAACTCCATGTGAAAGTACCTATTCGTCCAACAGATGCCACATAAAGGGAGAAATAATGGTAGGTGATACAGTTTCTAAACATGCAAGGCTTTAGAGTGGCGAAAGATTAAAAAAATAATAAATATTTGTGCATATGAAACTACTCAGCAATGTATTTAGTCCAATCAATAATAAAAAGAAAAAAGACTTGGAAAAGTCTACCTAATTTACATACCTTTCATATATATATATATATATATATATATATATATATATATATATAGTTTATGCAATGACAACTTAATTAGGAAACAGCCAATATATATATATATATATATATATATATATATATATATAATATAAGTATCGAAATTTATTTTTGATTTACTTTTGAAGGTCTAGCTAGCAAATTAGTCCATAGGATTTATCCACCGCTAGCTAGCAAAAATGTCGTCATTTAGTTAGGTGAGTTTACTGGAGAATGATGCTGGTGGAGCAGTAATCACCACTAGCTAATTAGCATAGTTTGCACCGATTCGAGACACTTTGGCGAGTAGCTCTTGAGTTTTGATAAGTTAAAAAAGATAGAGAATATTATTTTTGGTCCTCGAACCGTGCGTTGGATTTTGTTTCGTCTCTAAGCTATTTCCAATTAATTAACATTTTCAATAATGATATCATTGTCTTACCATCATTACGCCAACGCAAAGTAATGAATTTAATATCCCAAAAATAATAGAACAAGTAAAACAAAAGATAACATTGTGGTCTTCAATTTACGTACGTCTGTTTGAGAACATGTTCATGAATATTTATTGCATTGAGAATTATCATAATCCGCAATGCTAAATTGAAGTTCATGACTGAAACTTAAAAGTACTTGACAACAAAAAGTTCAAGAACCAGAATCGTATTCAAACCAAACTATGAATCAAGAACTTAACAGAATGAAGGAGGGAGGGAGACAGAGAGAGAGAGAACATAAGAATAAGGTTGTCAGGTTAATGTGTATGCATATATATCAGTCAATAATCTGCAACTAAAATAACAAAAACCAATCTTTGTTTCACATTTCAGGACAGCATACACTGGAACTGCGCGCAGTTTATATTCTCTCTTAAATATTTGTCGGTGTTTTGTTTTTTTGGAGGGAACAATCCCTTGGGAGTGGCTAGAACTTACGTGGTAAAGCGAGCATGTCCTCCCAGACCATGCTTAATTCCGGCCTCTCCTGCAGATAGCTTAGAGCTGCTTCAGTACTCTTCCTTGTCCGTACGTACGGAGCTGCTGATAGAATTGATATGTATATTGAAGGATATCAGGATCTCGGACTAATACAGAGAGCTTCGAGAGCAAGTTTCAGAGAGTTTGAGAGATCCTATTAGTTTGGCCATTCATGGTAAGGGGTGGGAGCTGTCGTAGAGAGAGAGAACAACTCTGAAACTCGAACACCACAAAGAATACCTGTATACTAGGAATTCGTTTTATATTATGGATTAATTACAAAATTAATCCCTCTATTTTACCTTTTTTTACTTAAAAAACCCTCTAAGTTTTCAATTTTTGCACAATCAATCTTTTGCTTTTAAAAAACTTTAGGCCTGGTTTGTTTTCAGAAAACTCTCATCTCATCTCATCTCATCTCAATCTCATCATTACACTTTTCTCAATTCCAATACAAAATAAAATAAACAATTCAATTTTTTCAAATTCATCTCATCTTCTCTCACCTAATCATTACAACTTTTTCAAATTTTAATACAAAATAAAATAAACAATTCATCTCATCTCAAAAGTTTTCATCTCATCTCATCTCATCTCCAAAAACAAACGAGGCTAATTAAGTCCCACCGTACAAAAACTATTTAAAAACATCAATCTTTTGGTTTTAATTTTTTTTTTTTTTTAAGGTTTGTACCTAATATTACTGATCTTGAAACTAGACAGAGAAAAAAAAACTACTTAATTTCAAAGGAAAATGAGAAAGGTACGAAAAATTTGAGACCCATATAAATTATATAATGAACTTGACTCAATCTTTTTTTAAAGAAACTGCACGAAATTTATGCTACTAAACCGTAGCTATCCTTGTCATTTTCAAATTAATCAATGTCATATGTCTGAGAGTGTAGAGAGAGATATCACGTGGAACTAATTTGAGGCGGCAGGACTGGCTGGTTATTTGTTTTTTTATGAGTAGTGGCTAGCTGTTTATTTTAACTGATGTTGGCGTTTCCTGCAGGTGTAGTAACTGTACATGATTGAGTCATGTGAGGCGTGGCAATAAAACTAGAGGCCAAGCCAAAGTAACGAGGGTGCTCTGTACTCTTACAAAAGCTGAAAGACAAAGCTTAGTGATGTGTGTCAACTCATAAATTAAAGCTCGAAAGCGAGAAAGAAGTAAATGGCTTTAAAACTAGGCTGCAGGAGATAACTGGCCACCAACCCCACTAATGTGTTGCTGAAATGATCGACAGAGAGTGTTGCATATGGATGTATCTCACTTCTATGATAAATTCAGCTTTTGAGTGGCCCATAATCCTTCCAAAATCACAACCTTTCATGGGAATAAATATATAGATTATTTGTTTATATGTTTTGCACCAAACTGATCGGGTGAGATCTTTTATAGGTACATGAATGACACGCACATTGCCGGGAACCTCATTGTCGTCAACATAATATGATATATGCTCATTGGTTTCTTTTAGAACAAAATGGCCAGCACGTGTACGTAATTAATATTGTGACTTTAAAACTATAATGCTTTCGAACAATTATTGTGAAGAACTCAGGGATTGTCAGGAATATACCCATTTTTATTTGGAAAAATCCAAATCCATTATGGGGAAAAGAAGCTACTTTAATTTCCTTTTTTTTTTCATCATTTGTTTCTGTTGTAGCATGCATGGTTGGAATGCAGGAATATCGATAAAAGATGCTTTTTCCTCTTTTTTTTTTTTTTTTTTTTTTTTTTTCAAGGTTCATTTATTAGGTCGAGGCCATAGATCCCACGTACTTTTAGGTTGGTTTTGAAACCAAATCATCTTATTTTATCTAATATAATTATTACAATTTTATCAAATTTTTACATAAAATATAATAAATAATTTTTTTTTTTAATTTTAAAATAAAAATAATATTATAATTTTATATTATAATAATATTTTATTCAATTTTCAACCAAACATATCATCTTATCTTATTTGAACTGCGTAATCAAACAAAGCCTAATGTTATTAGTGAGTGTTTGATTTGGCCACACGTACCATATATATACATATATATTAGAGTAGTCTCGAAATTAATTATCCAACGATAGACAGTTCTTCTTCATACCAATCCAATCGATACCAAGTAGCTAGCTAGCTGCTCAAAAAAAAAAAAAAAAGAGGCAAAAAATAGAAAATAAAAAAGCCATGACCGATGGTCATTAATGGAATGGTAGCTGTGGAGTACGTAGTAGTGATCGATACATGATGAGAACATTCTCTTCATTTGACTGATCCCATGATGTTGTATTACTTACACATCTAATCTTTTTTTCTTGTTATTTCTCATATATATATATATATATATATATATTTTTTTTTTTTTTTTACATGGAGAACAATTATTTAAAATGAATTTTAATTCAGTCAAACTATCAACTTGATTGTAAAACAAGTTACAAAATAATAGTTAAAATATCATTATTTTATTGTATTTGGAGATAGATATATATATTATATATATATATATATATATAGTTGAAAGGGTCCAATTATAACGAAGTGATCAAACTTGGAAATTAACTTGAAATTTCTATAATAATCCACCGGAAGTTGCATTGCAAGTTTCTATAAGCTGGCCATTATTATTATTATTATTATTATTATTATTATTATTTTAAAAAGGAAAATAAAATATGAAAATTATGATCGGGAGGTTCTGAAACGCGCGTGTTTAGGTGGACTGGTGGGTTTCAGGTGGACTACTAGTCGGTCTTAGTCAGATCCATAGGAAGTGATGTTTCAACATGGAATAATTGGCAAAAGGAAGATGTCGAACACAATTATTGACAGCATGACCACTTTTTATATATGGACAATGATTTCTTTAATTATCGATCATCATGTGGACCTCGCGAATCAATCTTCATGTTTTGTCCATCTCTACTTTCTTCCCTCTTTACTATACCATACAATATATATATATATATATATATATATATTTTTTATGCCGGAGAACCTCTCCAGTCTTTTCAGACCCACTCCAACAGAATAAATTCCAATCTTATGCACTGTACCTTCAAAAGTTTTCTTACACAAAATTAATTAAATCGTTAACTTTTCACTAAGAAGTGTAGCCTCTAGAAATTGTTTGCATTCAAGGAGATTTGAATCTTGGACATAGGGAGAACATACCCTCAAGCCCAAGGCCTTTATCACTTGAGCCAACTCCTAGGGATTTATACCATACAATATATATATATCATTACAATAAAACTGTTTGTTTAAAAAAATTACTTATTTGTGATCAGTTATTTCATGTAAAAATGATTATTTTATACTAAAATGAATCTATTTTCATCATAAATAATCATTCTTATCACAAATAATCCATCACAAATACTCATTTTCCTTGTAATATATATGCCTCTAAATTAGTAGGTGGAATGTTTCAACTTTGAACCTTTTGGTCCAATAGCTGTCAATTTTTTTTCCTTTTTTTTTTTGGCTTTTGTATTTTTAATTAATTAATCCATAGCTGTATACAAGTATATACTGATCTTGGTAAAACTCCAACTAGGGACATATATATATTACATTTAGAAAGACGCGGAGACAATAATATTGTTGGTGCCCCTTTAGACTCGCGAGGGATGCATCAAATTTTTTTTTTTTTTTTTGAATAGTGATGCATCAAATTATTGTAAGGGTATTCTCACAATTATCATGACGCAAATTAATGATCTATATATTCCATCAACAATATATTTCATTTAATTTGTCAAATGTTAATTATTTCGTTTATTTTATTTTATGAGAATTGTTATAGTTATAAAAAGATTACATAAAAGTAAAATCACAAACTAACGTAGTTTCATATGATACGTTAGATCTATTTTATAATAAAAGTAACTTTACAATCTAACGTACTATAACAAATTAAATCAGTTTGTAGTTTTACTTGAAATTTTTTTGTGATAAAAGCATTTCTCTTATTTTATTCATGACTTCTCGTTTTCTACCAAGGATATAGAACTATTACTTGAGTCTCCTCTTAATTGAACTACAAATCAATACGATCTAAATATTTGACATTTTTTATGATTTTCAATTGTTGGATACTAGCTAGCTAATACGTATGTATGATTTAAAGAGCATAATCGTCTCAAAATAAAAAAAATTAGAAGAGATTTATTATACATCAATTACTATTCACTTTTATACTTCACACCTATAGTATTTTTATAGAATATGAAGATATTTTTTTATAAGATATAGAGTTATTTTTTATAAAATATAAAATGATAAATAGTAACTGAAGAAAATAATTTTTCAACTTAAAATTATGTCCAAAGTCTCTCTAATTATTTTGCTTCCTACACTTGGCAGGGAACGATTCCTTTACAAACCTAACTTTAGGATGAGCTTTATATTTAAGCCGTGAAATATGCATAAATGATGGGAAGAACTTTATGCAATGATTCGATAAATATTGCATCCAACCTTTTTTCCACAAAGAAATTTCTGGCACACTTTCGCAAAAGCTGCATGCAGCTTTATTGCCTTGGGTTCCAATTATTTTTATTATCATTTGTATCAGCACGTCCCATCTATATGTACTTGGAAATTCAAGGTTCGAATATATATTTTATTATCATTTATGATGTACTTTGGGTTAGGGAATATTGATCATGCAATTACAGCTAGATAACTATTTTTATTTAATAATTTGTGGTTTTGGGTCAGACATTGATTAGTGGACACATGTGGAATGTTATCACTCCACGTATGAGAGAGAGATCGGGGATCGAGATCAGATTATTCATGCCTTGGAGGAGACCAAAAATATGGAGGACTTGGAATTGTTGAAGTTAGATATATAATCACATGGTGATCTACCTAATTGAAAATTGGTAGAGATGGGAGAAAAGTTAGCATATGATCTCATCTTTTATTTGCATCGTACGTAACGCAAATTGTCGCATGCATGGAAATATTTCGATTCAGAGGAATTTTTTAAGTTTCAGAACAATATTATTCAATATTAGTGGCTGGGGGGTGGGGGGGATAGATCAGTACGCATGCATGGTGGGCTCTTCCCTTGTACATGCATCACATTTTAAATTATTTCATTATTATAAAAGAGATGATGATGAAAATTAGAATTAGGAGAAAAAACAAACAAACAAACAAGGAAATACTCTTTTTGTGTATTGAAGAATAATGCATGTCACGTGCAGATCATCTACCAACCCAAAAGAGGCAAATGTAAATGTACAAATTAGTATCATAATATGAGGGCTAGGATAAGAGTGTGATAATCACCTCAAGAGTAAATATCAAGCTTTTCTGATTTATTTTTTGTTTTCTCTTTTGTTTCTAGCTTCATCCATGCCTTCTTGGTCAGATAAACCATAATTTTAAGGTTTTACTAACCAAAGTTATCATTTAAGGAGAGAAAGACTTATCTCACAGAGAGAGAGTTGGATTCTAAAAAAAAATTAAAATTTTCTGTAAACTATTCATATCTTGTCAACGGTCTAGATGATACGTTTCCACTTACAAAAATAATATAAATAAATATATATATATACACATACATGACACTAAACTTTTTCTAGCTACATGTCATCATCCCCTTATAATAAGAAGAGAAACCCCCAAGAAATTTCAGAACTGATTAATCACCACTGACACATCTTTATCTCATCTAATCTAATTATTATAATTTTATCAAATTTTCATACAAAATAAAATAAATAATTCTAATTTTTCAAATTTCAAAATAAAGACAATATTAAAATATATATTCTAATAATATTTTATTCAACTTTCAACTTTTATCTCAACTTATCTCACCTCATATACGAAAACAAACAAGACCTTAATATAAAGATTTATATCGCTATCGAGTGATAATATAGGTTACTTGGGGGTCAAGAATAAGGGCTAATTATACGTTGTATCTACCTGTAGAAGATCGTCTCAATCCAGTTTTTGGACATTTCTTGGAACAGAGGAATAGATGGCTGCTTGTCTGTGTGGACAGGTCTTCAGGGAGAAGTAGTACTGGCGGCCAGCTGGGATTAATATTTGTCCTGATCAAGCATCTTTGACTTGATTGTTGATATATAAGTGATTATAAAGATTTGATTATTATTCGAAGGAAAACACACGACCTGTTTCAGATGGTTTCTCAGAAACTCCCAAAAACCATTTTATGGAGTTTCCTGATAGCAAGGTTTTTGGATTCGTGTATAATTAGGTTAATTTGCCTACCTAAGAAAGGGACGTCGGATTTGGACATATATTTGGAAGCATTCAACATGAGTTTAATTAAGCTTTTATTACTATGATCTTATCGGTTTGTTTATAATAATCTGATAAATATTAGAGTCCTTTTGCTCACAAAGTCAGTGTAGATCAATTAATGAAGGGTGTGCCCTTTACAGCAACTTACAAATATAATTTTTAATAAAATAAAACTTTTATATTTTTGATAAATTACCTAAACATGTGAAAAAAGAATACTAGAATCCTTTGAGATTGGGTTTTGATTCAGGCAATAGTACTTTTCTTAATCAGAAATAAAATAAAGCTGAAGATGTGATCGTAGATCCGATCTTTAATTTATGAGAACGATGTAACATAACTAGTTGGGAAACAAAAAACAAATGAAAGTTAATGACCCTCTACATGCTCCAAAACAAAGACAAGGATGCCTCACAAATGAAGTGGAAGGATTTTTTTTTTTTAAGTGGAAGGTTATATCATATGACAGCGTCAGGACATGTCTACCTAGTCGTAACATGATTAAGCTAGCTTAGGTCAATGTCTAGTCGCAAAATAAAAGTAACATGGATGACATGCCTAAGATCGAACATAATTTCCAAGCTGGTATGTACCCATTCCATCAAAACATCGAACTATGTGAGCTGCTTGGTGACTGATCTCTGATGAGTATTAATGCTATTTATCATTCATTTAATTATCAATATTTAACTGTACCAATATTATATGTGATATTGAATAATTAAAAAGAAAAAAAGCTATTTGCACTTAGGATTGGAGAACCTAGCATACACGGCCATCCACGTGTATAAAATAAAACGGAGCGTTTTGTTTATACTCAAAACCACGACAATTTGATTCAAACACGAAGACAAAACAAATGACTGAAGGAGCATAGCTTCAGCTGCAAGCTTTCCCTTTCCACAGAGAACACGAAGATTAGGTTCTTTGTGCAGACCCATTTTTTTCATCTCACTTCTTCTTTGCATCTACTGTACATATTCTTCTCATCTTCATCTTCTCAATTTTTTCGCAGCACTCACATTCGTATACTCACGAAATTGAGTCGATTTCAAGATCAAGCTTCCCCATAGACGACCACGAAGACAGGTTCGGCTCATCTACTTGTTCGCATCTTCTAACTCATCTTTTTCTTTTTGGATTTTCCGACTAAGCCAATTTTGGTTTGTTTTGCAAGTGAGATCGATTTTGCAAGTGACGCTACAGGTACTCGTCGTTACAACTTTTTTCTTTGGTTTGCTTTGCAAGTGAGACTGACTTTAGATTTTGGCGCGGGGGGTTTTGTAGCAATTGAGATGATTTTGGCGTTGGGGGACGGGTTTGATTTGCTTCTGCCTATATGTTCATTTTTTTTAATATAAATAACACCAGTCACGTCAGCCGGTTCTGCAAACGATACGCAACACCAAGTACCTATAGCAATATTGAATTAAAAAACTATTTGTTATTTGTCAATTATTGAATACTATATCAAAAAATAAATATTAGTGGAATTTTTCATAGACCGAGTTATCAGTGCATGTTTTGAGCAATTTTATTTTGGAAAAAAAAAGGTTAAAATTTTGAAGAGAGGAGAAAAGATAAGTGTGGGTTGTTCTGAGTAAGAAAAATGTTTTAGTTACAAAGAGATTTTGCAAAATTAAGTACGTAATTTCACAAACTAATGTGATATAGCTAGGTTTGGATACCAAGAGTACCTCAAGTACTTTTAAACATTCTCAATACTATTATTTATTTTATTATTATTTTTTACTTACTTTTATTACTATTCATTACTTTCTACTTACTTTCTATTATTATTTAATATTTTATTATTACTTTCTTATTATTATTCATAAAACATTCTCAAACATTTTTACTATCCAAATTAAGTAATGTGATACGTTAAATTATAAAATTATTTTTATTATAAAATAGATATAATATACTTTATATATCAAGCCACACGAGCTTAACTTGTAGGACTTTTTTTTAGAATTTCTTTGCGTCTGTTGATGTGGTTGGATGTCGATAGAGAGCCGACGCACACACATTAACAGCAAATCCAATAATATTAAATGACATCAATTATATAAACTTTATAAATCTTAAGAGGCTCTAATATTGGAAGAAAAATAGAAAAATAAAAGGAGAACAACGACAACCGATGGCAATTTAACACGGAAAGCCACGTGTACGTACGTACTCTGTAGTCTGTTGGGGTCAGAAAGAAGGGACAATGTTATACGGCCCATTCTTGCACAGAACGGTACTACTCTGCTGCTCAGTATAATTCATTGAATAAAAGTTTATATTTTTTTAATATTTTAATTAATATTTTTTTATTCTTTTAAAATATTTTAAAAAAATATAAAAAAAATATCAATACACTTAATCATTTCTTTAATTATTAAGTAAAATAAAAAATAAAAAATAAAAAATAAAATAAAATATATAAGATATCAAAATGAAAAATGAGAAGATAAATTGAATAGATAAAATAATATTTTTCTTTTACATACTGTGGCTCACAGTCCTTGTAGCCAATACTGACCTGGCCAGCATTGCCGGGTGCCGCACGTGAATGCAGCTAGGCTCAACCCAACTCTGTCAATGGCCTCATTTGATTTTACAAATGAGTTGAAATTAAAATTAAAAGTTAAATAAAATATTATTAAAATATTTTTTTAATATTATTTTTATTTTAAATTTGAAAAAATTAAATTATTTATTTTATTTTATATAAAAATTTAAAAAAATTATAATAATTAAATGATATGATATAAGATTAATTGAGAGGAGTTATGAAAACAAATGATGCATAAATTTGACAAATAGTCTTTGCCAACGGTAAAACAAATTTAGAATAATGATTTATATAACTTTAAAAATTATACTTATTATCATCATACTATACATCACACATAATTTTTTAATTTTAATTTTTTTTTCTCTTTTCAAATATATAGCGTATGAATAATGAGTATAAGAATTTAATTATTTTAAAAAGAATAAAATTAAAAACTTAAAAAAAAAAAGTGATATGTAGCGTATAAAAATGATGAATAGTAAAAGTTTTTTAATTTGTAGAAATTTTCTACAGACTTTTTGTAAAGTGTATAAATCTTATACATGACAATATTAGCTTTTTATTTATATTAAAAATTATAATTGAATTAGAATTAGAAAGGTTCTTTTTATAATTTAAAAATATAATATTAATAATGTAAGATCACAAGTGTAATATCACTGACAAGATATATAAATGTACTTGTACCTAATTATTACGCTTAGTACGTTTGGCCTTATTAAAATGAGAAAAGTTAAAACTACGGAAGATCCTGATGAGTCTCGATGTAATTTTTTTTTTAATTTTTTTCACTTAATAATTAAAAAAATATTTTTTAATAATGTTATATTATTTTTTTAAATATTTAAGAATAAAAAAATAAATAAAATAAAAAAATAAAAAAACAATAAAAAAGATCAAATGGTTCTATCGGGGGAGTCATTCTCTGCCGGTGGGTGTAACTGCTTTATTAAAATAGGAGTAATACTATACAATTTCTCCATTAATCTTTTCATATCATATTTTTTAAAATTTTTAAATATATATATTTTTTAAGTTTATTTTTTTAAAACTAATTCTATTCTTCTATTAATTATTTATATATTAAATATTTAATAAAAAATTAAAAAAAATATAATATATAAAAATTATATAAATAATAAGAAGTTGCGTACATTTGTTTTTTTTTAAGATAAAGGATATCGTGGGCTGAAAGCGATTTAAAACATATAGTCGTGAATAATTACTAATGACAAGTGACAACAGATGTCAAAAAAATTAAAAAAAATGATGAGTGGCAACGGATGTCAAAAAAATGACAAGTGACAACGGATGGAAGGTACCGTGACAATACAAAAATGATGTGTATAGGAGTGTAATCGATTCCCCGTGTTTTAGATAAAATTTAGGATGGAATCGATATATATTGATTTTATATTTTTTTAAAATTGATTATATTTTGATTGTCTTTCTTCATAGGTACTTTTGATTTTATCAATTTTTGATCTGATTGGGTTTAATTTTTTAATTTTTTTAAAATGTATAAAACATATATAATAAAATATTACTTATAAAATGTTATTAATTATTTAATATATATATTATGTTTAAAGCATATAATTAATTAAATTTTCATATTTAAGATTAACATTTTATGCTATAATTTATAAATTATAATATGAAATTATTTCATATATGATATATAATTATATATATTATATATAAAAATTTCATATATAATTATATATTATATATAAAACTTATATATATAATATTTTGTATAATATATAAAATTAATTTATATATATATATTTTTTCCAACAGGTCTGGTCCGGTCTGATCCAGTTTAAAAATTATGGAATCGAGACTGGACCGGGTCCGGTTGGTTTTCATAATATAGGAATCAGTTCCAAACTAGACCGGATCACTGGTTCGATTTGATCCAATCCGGTCTTATTTTTCAATTTTTCGATTTAAACTTACACTCTTATGCAGCACCATGCTCATGACCATAAAAAACAAAAACAAAAGACAAAAAACATGAAGGTATCAATATTGATTTGACAAGAGGTTCTTGAATTGAGCTGGTAAAATAACTTCTTGATGCGAACATTGTTGGATTTATTCAATAATTTCGACGCATGCAGATCATACAAGATCTTGGCCGGATTGTGATCTTCTCGCGGCCGGCCACGTACTGAAATTCTTTTATCCAGAAATTTTTTTGCGAATCCAAATCGGCCTCATGAGAGGAGTACGGATCAACAAGATATTATATATAGCTAACTAGGTGTGACTCTGAGAAAACAGGAGACATGCAGATCATATATATATATATATTGTAATTATATATCAGTACTGATCATGGAGCTTTGCAATAATGTAAAATTATTGGGTCCCGACTCCCGACTCCCAACTCATGCATGCATGCATGGATCAAGTAGTATTGGCGTCGCTTTAGGCAGGCAGAAGAGAGCCATATGTATACATTAGACATACAGTACCCATGCACAATCCACAACGCCGCGATCGACCATGATAATGACTTGTCGGAGTTATCTGATGATGATCTCATATCTCATGTGTTTTTCTATGATCTCTTTCTCTAACTTTTGTCTTCATCCCAACAGATACCCAACTGCATGCATGCATGCATAGCCACTGCTCCTACTTTCGTCACCCATATCTGTTGTTCTCTCTGCCCAATAAAACCTTAAACCGCTATATGGTTCTTATTATAAGGCGGTGGCCGGTTCTTTAAAAAAACAGAAACATCATTAAGGACGCATCGATCGGCATGTCAAAGCCTCACGTACAGGTCCTAGCTAGCTAGGTTTCTTCCTGATCATGGGCTCGCTAGTCGCTATATAGATGGTCTTCTATTATGTTGATCATGCCGGCCTTGTACGTTGTACATCATTCCAGCAATCTTATTAATTTGATTAAAACTAAAATTGAACTTTTAAGAATTTTGTCAAAGAATTACGTACGTACTGCATATAATATATATTAAGGATCCTGATCTCATTATTCATACATGTAATGAGACATTTCCAGCATTTGGGAAAAATCTTGTTCAATCCTTCCAAATGCAACCCAGTTCTAGGTAATGTAAAATGAGGTCTTTGAATCCTAAATTATTATGTTTAATATTATGTTTTCATGTCACGTCCCCAAGTGTCTGGGTGGTGTAGTTGGTTATCACGCTAGTCTCACACACTAGAGGTCCCCGGTTCGAACCCGGGCTCAGACATCTTGACTTCTTTGTTTTTTATACAGTTCAGTATAAGAGGAGGTAGGAATGGTTTGGAATCTGGATCTTGTCAAGTGGACAGCGCTGCAACTTGGGCTAAACCAACAGATCGGAACACTTGGAGCCCAATCTGATACTGGGTTTGTACTTAGGACCAGGACTTTTTCAGATGGGCTTTGTATTTAGAAACTCAGCACATTTTCTGAGCCAACTCAATTTTTTTTAGGGGTGGGTTGGTCTTTTCCATGATTGGTTAAACAAAAAGAAGAAAAAGGTTTCAGCTCTTTTTTTTTTTTTGATACATGCATGGGGAGGGAGATTCGATCATTGGTTCTCTTAGTGAAAAACTAAATTATTACCAATTGATCCAAATGATCTTGGCAAAAAGGTTTTAGCTCTTGACTTAAAAGAAACAATGTGAACGGCTAGAAACTATATAATCATCGTCTCATATTTTATATGTTCATATGATATTATTAATTTTTAAATAATATTTTATTCAAGAGCCGTTGATGGTTACATTTCAACACAGTAAGATGTGATTGTAAATTGTAATATATAATATATAACTCAACAGAAATATAGAAATTAAACCATAATCAACAAAACGTACTACTGGGCAGTGTTATCAGGCCCATATATAACACTGCCCATATGATGATGATCATAGGTATATATTCATTATTTCCTGCATTTATTTTGGCAACAATCAAGTGCTACAATTATATACAATGAGGAAAGGCAGAAACTCAGATTATCGATCAGTAAGCTGTACGTACTTTGATACTGAAGGAAAGATTATATCATGGGTATTATCATTGGAAAATGCAGCTAGCTAGTTTTGCTCCTCCAAAGTGCCCTCACTTTGCCCATAGTGCAAAAGTGTGTGTGTGTGTATGTTTTTTTTTTTTTTAAATGCTAGTTTGCCCTATCCCAAAATGCCCACACTTTGGCCCTAGTGTAAAATGTGTTTTTTTCTTAATATTTAAAAAAAAAAAAAATTGTACTAACGGTCACTCTGGAGACACAGGAGCAGATCATTCCATACGCGCAATATTATCGTTTAGGTTGTCTTGAATGATTGTCGTGGCGGATCATCATGTATTGCATGGAAATTTTGCAGAGCTGCTGGAATTAATAATTAACGTCCATGTAATTTACCACTTACATGCTATATATTTGTCTGCTTAATCATGAAGTTTATTGTGAAAGTTTTTATATTTTATAATTTGATTTGAAAGATAAATTTTAAAATTTGAATCTTATAAATCAAATTTTACCATTTAAATAATATTAATAGTCTACTTTGCTAAATCAGTGGTTGGAGATCATTAAACCCACGTCAACTAGCTAGGTACTGTCGAGTATTTTAATATGGATTTATATATATATATATATATATTAATGAATGTCTCTACTTAAAATTGAAACCTCTTTGAGACGTTGGATGCATGCATGGTTGAATATATGTATATGATATTTTATAAAATATGAAAGGAATTAATAATAAAATACGAGATAATAGAAAGAAAAGAAAATAATTTTATAAGGTGGTTCATTATTAGAGGCAAATTACCACCAAACCCTAGAAGCTACATCGATCTTTACAGAAAAAGCACGTTAAGGACAAGTGGGACTAATTAATCGGTGTCAAAACGTACAAGTGCTAACAATGTTAACGTCTCAAGTATTTTTTTTTTTTTTTCTTTTTGGTTTGTTGACCCATATGCATGCCAACCTGGCCTATTTGAATGTGAGAGGAGATCATGTTGAGAGCGCAGGATCATTGTTCAGAAGAATTTTCATTTTGAATATATATAGATCATGATCAAGTTACCTACGTTTTGTATTGGTTAATTCATTAGAGATGACGTCCCATTAAAGTACTCAATGTTAAGATACAATAAACTAAATAATAAAATTCACTTCTTCTCCTCAATTTAAACTTTTGAAACAAATGATGATTTCATATGGATGATAACAGAAATCCTGAGTTCGACCTATGATTATATACACTCTATCTAATTTAATTAAATATTTTACGTGTTAGCCATCCAAGCATCAAAGTTTCACAGTAGGCCTTGTTTGGATTCACAAAGTATTTCAACTTATCTCATCTAATTATTACAATTTTTTCAAATTTCTAAACAAAATATAATAAACAATTCAACGTTTTCAAATCTAAAAATTTAAAAATTAATATTTTAGCAATATTATATTCAACTTTTAATTTTCATATCATCTTATCTCAACCTATTATCCAAACCTAGCTCCCCTTACCTTAATTAATTTGGCGAACTTAATTTCAAATCTCTTGTAAGATAATCATAGCTTTTGTAAATCGAACTTGTTGGCATAAACCATGTTCTATATACTAGCCCAAGGGTGAAGAATATTTTCTGTACCTCGATCCTAATTAATTAAGAGATCGATCTAGTTAATTCCCTACGAAACATCTTCTAATTACATGTAATTAATTATACGAAATGTCTTAATTATTCCCATGCCCTATATATATATATATATATATATATATATATATATATATATATATATATATTTATGTTGGACTCTGATTTTCTCGATTCAATTGGTGATATAATCAAGAAGAAGAAGAGTACAAGAAGAGAAGAGGGCCCCCCGGGAGGGGTACTGGGGGGTGAGGGTTGTGATTGATAATAACTCTTGATCAGCAGCTTAGTGGTGATATATATATATATATATATATATATATATATATATATTATATAATCGGCAAAACTACATTGATTTCTGTTTTGCATACTACTTATTCTTTTGTCCTTTGTATATTTTTTTCCACTATAATAATTATTTTAAATTATTTTTGTTTTTGGGGCAATGTTGGTCGCTCAGTGGCTTAGTGCCCTTGTTCCATGCTTGTCGATTGGGGCGTCTTTCGAGCTATTAATTTTTTAAACAAATAGAAAGCAAAGTTACTTTTCTTTATGCGAGCACCTACCTATATCATTAAACCAACCAAAAGCCAATGGTTGGGGCATCAAATCTAAGACTATAATCCATCTTAGAAAAAGAAAAGATCGAGTGCTCATGAATGGGGACCATGAATATTGCATATTCTATGTTTTTCTTTCGTGACATGCACATTTAATTGTGTGAATGATTTAACATCTCTCTCTCTCTCTCTCTGTGTGAAGATTTATAAGTCTAATAATAACTTCTATATACAGTGGAAATGATGAAACCCAATAAAGTTTTAAACACATGAGATGATCATATATATATTTTTTGTAAATCCAGATTATAAAAAGACCATTGGGTCGCAAAGTTTTCGCATACACGTGCTTGTGCAGGTTTTGATCAGCTTAATTATTTACTTTTGTTTTACTATCATTGACGAGCTAGATAGCTAGCTAGGCTATGCCATTTACTAATTAAATTAATTAATAGTATAATCAAAACAAAGTAAATCATCTTTCACCTCATTAATGTCTTTCTGTACGGATAGAGTTATATATATCGATACAGCATGAAACGAGGATAACTCACTCACTCACTCTCTCTCTCCCTACCCTTTTCATGGCCGGATTAAAAAAAAGTTTTAAATCTTTAACTTTCTTTTTGGTGTTGGGGCAAGATTAATACCTATCCAATAGATCCAGCCATCCGCGGGCGGGCATGGAAATATATATTACAGATCAAACCTAATCAACCCATGTTTTACTTTATGAAAAGCTCGTTAGAAAACTAAAAGTAAATTATACTCGTAATCTTTGATTATTTTATACACAAGCTTACTAATTTGTTGGTCCAGAGAATTATGGCTGCCTGCATCACTTTTGTCCCTTTCCTCTTCCCTTCAGCTTCCCTTCTCTTTCTCTGCACTTGATTCCCTATTTTGTTTTCTATTCGTTCTAGGGTTTGAATTATTAGAGCCTTTCACTAGTTTCCTTAAAGAATCATAAAATAATGAACTATTATTTTTAGTTTCCCTTATTTTTCTATATTTTTTCCTTTGTTTTTCTGTTTGCTTTAGCTCTGTGTATGGCTGGCTTAGACTTGGGCTCAGCTTCTCGCTTTGTTCAACAACTTCATCAACGCCCTGACCTTCACCTGCAAGGGCCACCCGACGATGATGACGACGACCAGAACCAAGACAATAGCGTCCCACAAGAGCTTGAGCTGGTTAACCCTAACCCAGGTCCAGGCGATGTTGTCGTGGGTCGCCGGGCTAGGGGTCGGCCCGCGGGTTCAAAGAACAAGCCTAAACCACCCGTGATCATCACCAGGGAGAGCGCCAACACTCTCCGAGCTCATATCTTGGAAGTAAGCAGTGGCTCCGACGTGTTTGAGTCCGTGGCCATGTATGCACGGAAGCGTCAGCGTGGGATCTGTGTGTTGAGCGGTAGCGGCACCGTCTCCAACGTCAGCTTGCGGCAGCCTTCGGCAGCTGGTGCAGTCGTCAAACTGCACGGCCGGTTCGAGATATTGTCTCTGTGTGGCTCGTTTCTTCCTCCGCCGGCGCCGCCCGGTGCGACGAATCTGACCATATTTTTGGCAGGCGGGCAGGGACAGGTAGTAGGAGGGAACGTTGTGGGAGCTCTGATTGCAGCGGGGCCAGTCATCGTTATCGCCTCGTCGTTCACTAACGTGGCGTATGAGAGACTGCCCTTGGATGAGGAACAGGAACCATTGCAGCTGCAACAACCAGTCTCACAGTCGTCCGGTGGAGGCGGTGGCGGAGTGAGCAACCCATTTTCGGACCCGTCTTCGGGGCTTCCTTTCTTCAATCTGCCGCTCAACATGGCGAATGGTCAGTTACCTGTTGATGGTTGGGCTGGGAACTCAGGTGGCAGGACGCCTTTTTAATTGACCTTTTGTGGTCAGAAATTAAGGTTAGGGCACATCTCAGCTTAGACTTGATCAATATCTGCGTACGCACTTAATTCCTTTCTTGTTTAATTACGTTTGCTAATGTTGTAAACTTAATTTGTTCTCTGAATTCTGAGATTCTTAATTCTGAGGTACTTGATCTGTATGAAATCCCGCCTCCTTTACTTAACTAGTAATTCAGTCAGTGGTTTGAGCATGTCATGTACGTCTTGATCATTTGGAGGATCAGTACTAATTAGAACGATCAATATCATGTATAGAACCTATATATATACATATATATGATAGCTAGGCTTCCTTCAATCTATGGGGTTAAGAAAAATGAATGAATTTATCCATTGACTGATCTTGATGATCAAGAGTATTATATAATATTGGTTATGAACTTGTACGTCCTTAATTAAATTAAACTCATTTAAGATATATATATATATATATATATATATATATATATATATATATATATATGCATATATATTATGCATGGTTTCATTTCGATCGAAGGATAAGTAGTACTGTTATCATGTGATCTTGTCCATAGCTTTTATTAATTAAATCAACAACTTATATGGTGGTAATATAATATATATAAATGAAATTGCTGACCTACTAATTTGATTGACCTTCATCTCTTTGATCTTAAATTCTAGCTAGCTAGCTAGCTAGGCAGTTACTAACCATTATATTCTGGAAGTCTTTTTTGTTTTTTTTTTCCCTGTCAATTAGAACTCATAGATTCCGTAATCATTATTTCCACAAATCGAGTAGTACTACTAGGGTTTGGGTTTGCAGTTGGAGCATTTATTGTAATAATTGGATCATATTCTCTCTAATTTTTCCACATGATCATTAATTTGATGGTTTCTTTGATATATACTAGTTATTCGGATCTACGATTTCACTTGTATTCTTGGACAAGAAATAACAATACATATATATATATATATATATATATACATACACACATGTTATCTTGAAGAAATTTAGGGCGAGCAATTAGCTGCTGCTAGCTAGTTAGCTTGCAATATGGTTGAATAATTGCTATACGTCAAGTATACTCTACAATCATCTAGTCACTTCTCTCTAGTGTGGAATTGGATCTTAGACAATATATTCTATTTAAAAGCTATGAGAACTTTGACGAAATGCTTGTAGAATATTGCTGGCGTTTTAGTTGATAAGCTAACTTTGAAGAAAAAGGATTAAGTACAACCTTCAACTTCTTATGACCTTATAGATCATAAGACGTGTCAAGATTCTTAAAGGAAGGAAGAAAAATTTATAAAATATTCAAAGATATTTAACCTACAAACATTTATATAAAGTTCATAGCATAAAGACAAGTAATTAAAACACTTGATCTAGAAGCAAGATATGTGCATATTATTCGTTTCAACCGTGAGAGAAATGGTTTGCCGTGATCTGTAATACCTTCATGATTTTCTCATGACATGATGCATCCTTTATATCTTTTTTTTTTTCTGTTTTTTTTTTTCATATTTCATGCTCTACATATAAATAGAACCAAACTTTGTACATTTCAATTTGTCACATGTACGTCATGTATATATATTCACATTGAATAATTTGTTAGTACTACATCATCCTTGTTCGCTGTTTCTACTGATCATGATTGAGCCGGAGAATTGTCTTGTATCGATTGATCCTGAAGCATCTAACTAGAGAAAAATAGCCCAAAGGTTTATGAACACAGCTAAAATTTATAGATGAATTCTCTCTCTTCTCATGCTCCTTTTGATCATACGATCATGCGTTTCATGTTTTGCACCATCTCCAAATTATACTGGTTCATGTGAACTTTCCCAGATTTTTATTTTCTTGATGATGATCTGGTTCTAGTACTAGATTCTTTTTTTAATCATAATCACCAAATTAAACAAATTAAGTCATGTACTCTTTCTAAGAAATTCTTGGTGCATAAAAGTATTGCAAAAAATTATCTTAGTAACTGACGTATATATATTAATATATATAGTTCAATGTGGTACAGTATATTCTTAAGCCTTTTTATTGTAAGATCGATAAAGTTGGCATGTCATCTGATCTTCAAATTATTACGTTTGACAATTTTTTTTTATTGTAATTTTCATTGTAGTCTTAGTAATACTTATCACTCTTTTTTATATAACATCAATTTGGAATTTAATCTTGATAATCGTTTGAATTAATGGAATGATTCTTCCTAGTTGCCACCTTATTTTAGATCGTCATTTTAAAATAGATCAAAGCATTATTATATATGCATTGGTGTAAATCTATGATATATATTCACCCTTTTATTTTTTCCTATCTATTAATATTCTTAGGCCTAGTTTGGATAGTAAGTTGAAATGAGATAATTTGAGATAATTTGTTAATAGTAGTGAGATATTTGAGTTGAGATGAGATGAGTTACAAATAGTTTGAGTTAAAACATTTTATGGGGTTTTGGGATAAAGGAAAGAAAAAAAATTGAATAAAAAAATTATAAAGTTAAAATCTTGCTAGAATATAAATTTTAATATAATTTTTATTTTTATATTTGAGAAAGTTGAATTATTTTTTGTATTTTGTTTGGAAGTTTGAAAAAATTATAATAATTAGGTAATGATTAGATGAAAAAAAATTAAAAAATGTTTATTTTTGTGGTGTTAGCTAGGATATTGAGATTTAAACATCTCTCTATCCAGACCAGGCCTAAGTTAATCACCTGGATTCTATTTATATGTCTCTTAAAGCTCTACTCCCACGACCTTATTGGCGTGACTCAAAAAATATCTTGCCTGGCCTTTTCCAATTTGATATGAAAACCATCAACATTAATCACCCCGACCAGCTATATATGTGCATATATATATATTTATATATATATATGTAACAAACCATCCAGCACTAATATAACAAACTGTTTGAACGAAATTCACACCGTTCGAATTGATTTGACACAGTTTGAACGGTATAACAAATCGTTCGAACGGACATCAGTTTTTGGGACGATTGCTTTTGTCTCTAAATATTATTGTTCGAACGATAAATTATTGTTCAAATGATGGGACTAATTTTGGGACCAAACTTGGATTTTGTCCCTAAAAGTGACTTTTAGAGATGAAAAAAACTCTGTCTTAAAAATTTTTTGTCTCTAAAAGTCAAATTTGTTGTAATATATATATTTGGGTTTGTTTTTTCTTTATCATGTTATTGGGGTTTTTGAAGAAATTCATGACCTAACTCATATTATAAAATCGGTTTTTCAAGAGATGATTACTCATTTTTTATAAACATGCACAAGACCTTGTCCACAGGCAATGTAATATTATTTCTCAACACCCTCCCTCACGTGCAAGTCAGTATTTTTTTTTAGTCCTTGTAGCGGGGTAAGTAGTGTGGGCCCTCATTCATCCTGTGACAAGTTTTGATATTATGAAAAAATTCATGGACCTAACTCATCTCATAAAACTAGTTCTTCAAGAGAGAATTGTTCATTCCTTATAAACATGTTCAATACATTGTCCAAAAGTAATGTGAAATTATTGCTCAATGGTTTTTGAGGAGCGAAGATAGGAAACTCATGATCATCTAGGGGAAATCAGTCGGGTTATTTTGGGGGGTTATATAATAGCCTGGATAGGGATTTTTGCAGGGAGCGATCGATCGACCACTTACAAGAAAATTTCAGAAAGCTTGTTGGTTGGCTATATGTTATTTTCAGATCATCATCTTATGGACTAATATTCGATGTTCATGATTTAACTCTACTTAGCATCATATGTAGTATTTTGCATATATTAATGTTGTTTTATATAATTTCAATTGATTAATGTAAGAAAAAAATGGGAATAATTAATCCTGAAATAATTGAAGTGACAAGACTCTTCAAGTATCACCTTGTACTCTTGATGAACTATCATGCACGTCCCATCTACATTACAGATCATGGCCATTGAATTAAAATAGGGAGCATTCCCTCTTAATTAGTGGTAACCTAGCTATATAGCTCCACGATCTTTGTGCAGGTCTCTTAATTAACTTCTTTAGTCTTTGTTGATTCAGTTGGTAATTTAGCATCACCTTTCTCGGTGGGTTTGTCAATGGGTTTGCTGTCCTTGATCATCACCTTTCTCATTTTCTTTGTTCCCCTCCTTTTTCTCTGATTTTGAGGCTATAATCCGGCCTGCATGCATGTTTGTGCACCTTCTAATTTATCAAGTACGATATATATACATATATATATATATATATATATATATATATATATATATATATATATATAGTAGCTTAAATATCAGGCTCCATGGTTAATCCTCAAGATGCATGCCATGATCAGAGTTTGTGTTTTCACGCGGTACGATCTGTTTAATTAAACGCTGGCCGGAAACACCTGCAAATCAGATTGTATGTTGGCAGTATGTAATTAACTAATTCTTTTGGTACGTTGTTACCTTTGTGCATTAGAAGCCCCTTCTTCATGAGGTCTTGCTCCCATTTATTATATATATAGCAGTGCGAAATTTCACACAGCTAGCTAGATTGGCTTAACATGAGGACCAGGTTTTATATTTCCACAAGTATATAAGAACTGAGGATTTTTTTTAAATTAATATATATGTCTACGCCTGATAAAGTAGGATGTATACAGAACACAAAATGGATCACAAAATATAGGAGTTCGTATTAATTGCTATATATATATATATATATATATATATATATATATATATCATGACATGATCATGTGCTCCTTGGTATGACTACATATGAGGTATATATATATATATCATCTGTAACATGCATTTGCATGCAAGAGTATATGTCCATTATATTGGACATCTATATATACCATGCTGGCTTTTTGGTCTCAAAAGTTGATGAAACTCGCAACGTGTTTTGTCTTTAAATGCAAAATGGATAAATCTGGATCCCCTCATGCAGTAAAATCCAAAAATATTGCCCCACGGAGCACTACATGATCAAGAATGCAAATTACATTGAAATCTAAAGATCAGGGGCATATTATATAAGGAATTACTAGCAATATTGCATTAATTAATTTTTAATTACTAGCTTGTGCATGCATGTCATGTCTACAAGAGCCCGGCATTAATGCAGGTTAACTTTGTAATTAAACAGCTAGCATTGATTACTTCGTTAACCTAGTCCTTTCCTTTCTTAATTTCCACATTTTGCCTTATCTTATTTTTCTCCGCTGCCAATATTTTAGCTGGCTCCAACTCCAATTAATATATATGGGATACAATAGAGCAATTAATTATAAACTCGAGATTACTATATAGTAGTAGTACATGTACTTACAGTTTTACTTATACTATTACTTACAATACTTATTGTAAGAAAAATTTGCAGCGGAAAGTACCTCAAGCTCAGCTTATAAAATTGCTCCACGAGTTTCTCCAGATCGACCAAAAACAAGCTTTTCCTCTTAGTGGTAAAGTGTACTACGTAGTTAAAAACTAGAGTAACACTTAACAAATCCACAGCCTAAAAAATATTTCAAGAGAGAACAAATGAGAGAGAGATTTTTTTCTAAATCAAAATGATGCAAAAACCTTCTTGAAAGGGACTATATATAGTCCACCAAAGGCTAGCCATTACATTGCAAATAAATGCAGTGTAACGGCTTGTAACGTATGGCATTAAGCCATGCGTTACAAGACATGTAACGTATGGCTTAATGCCATACGTTCATGTTTTGAAGGGAGGGGGTCAGCCCACGTGGGCGCCCCTCCTTTCACCTGCTTACACTTATTTTGTTACTTTTCTTGATTTTTAACATATCAATAACTGACATGTAGAGAAGTAAGTTTGTTGTAAGTTTTTCTTAAGTATATTTAACATTTTTCAAATATATATTTATATATATGTATATAAATGGTCAATTTATTACTATTTGTGGATATATATATATGTCCCCAATAGAGCAATTATTAACAAGGCTTCATGTTGGTCGGATTTGCTGAGGGTAGCTCAACGGCTATTAGAAAGTACTTCAATATCTTGAGAAAATGGATAAACTCATTATGTATACTAAATTCTTTCTGCATATATGTTAAGATATAATATAAAATAATAAAACTTATCTCTAGCTATCGACGCGTTGAAATTTGAATAGATAAATTGAATATTTTTAGTGCATGTCGTTTTCATTCTTTCTTTTTCTTTTTTTCTAGTCAACATCCAAATCAGCTTAATTACTCTTGATTATGAATTTATGATCGATTGGGCTCGATATTTATAAGTTCCAATTGTGCCAAAGATCAGCAGTGATAAATCTTTTTTCATTGATCAAACAATCATAACCCCAAAATTATTTCTAAATCAAATGATCGAAATATTAATTATCTTATTAATATTTATAGCTAATTTCATATATGGTGAAATATAAATGATAAATATTAATGCAGATCAATGTGAAATAAATTAACCATTTAATTTGAAAATTAACGATAATTAAGGATAGATATATAACAAATTTTGAATAGTCTCCAATTTGACGATCACATCACATGATAATTATAGTACTTCTAACATGATTTTTGGACTACGTACACGCGTACGTACCCAGTTTCACTAGCCATGTCACCACGTACGTGCCTCTGCCGTTATTTGAATTATTGTAAATTACCCAAAGTTTAATTGGTTAACTAATGGATCACCAACGGGAGCAAAAGACTGATTCCCCCTTTTGAAAAATTCCATTCATTGCGTTCAATTTCATGCTGACCAACTTCACAAAATTATGAAATAATATTGAATTAACTTTGTAACGTGATCATGTCGTTTGTCGATCTCTGGCCTCTCCCGTAATTAATGAATAATCCAATCCGATCCCCACATCTAATAATAATAAATAAATAAACTGAGAAAATGTCCTACCAACTGAGTTTCAAAATACGTCTAATCTCAAATTCTTTTGTAATTTTCTTGTCGTCAACTGGCAATTAAAATTGCCCTACCAAGAAAAAAGGAAATAAAAAAACTAAACGAAAAAGAAGAAAAGTAAAATAAAAAGTCATTTTCGAGACAATCTATGATGAAGTATGCATGAAATATCTGGTTGGATTATTTGGACATTATAATTGACAAGGCCGAAATTTTGATGATCTGACCTAATTAATCCAGTACTTTTGGAGGGCCAACACACCCGATGTGCGTTGCAAATTGCATTAATGCATATATAATTTGGTCAAGCAGTAGCAGCAGCTATTAATTAACCAAAAAGTTGGGGTTTTCATACAGAGTACGTATAGTAATGATCTATCTATAATCTATAAGTATTTTATTATTCATTTTCAAACAATTAATAAATTAATCATGCCATTTTATTAAAAATAAATTTTAATATTATAAAACTATTAGAATTGTAAAATATTGTAAGTTATAATTTTCATTCCATGGAAAGTAAATATTCAAAATTGTACATTATATATCCGATCGACTTTGTACGAAAGTAAATATTTTTCTAGATATGCACGATATATACGAGTGACATGAACAACACACGTGTGTGTGTTTATATATATATATATATATATATATATATATATATATATATATGAGTTATAACCTCGAAAAGAAAAGGTGGATGAAAATAATTAAATATTGGTTTCTCCTAATTAATAAATGACATTAAACAATGAACCTAATATGTTAAAAAAAATGATATTTATAATTTTAGAATGTACAAATCATGCGTACTCTTGTTAAGTGAGTGGATAAATTTGTGATTCACATAAAAATCATTTTTTGAATAGTAGTTCAAAAGGAGTGCTTAGAGCTTGCACACCTTAAGACTATATCTAGTATTATTTATATAAAAAAGAATTATTTTATTCTCGTACTGGTGTATAAAGTACATCATCCATATCAGTTAAATGATAATATTTGATTTGTAAGATTTTAATTTTAAATTTATCTTTTAAATCAAATTATGTCACGTAAGTAATTTACTATGTATCTTATAATTAAATATCTACACCGGCTTATAAATATAATTATCTATACCAGCTTATAAATCTAAATATCTTCCAAATCAAATTATCGGCACCGGCTTATAAATATAAACTTTCTATAAAAAAAAAAACTCTTTTATTTGAGAAACCAACTTAATTAGTTTGCTTATGAAGATCGATAATAATTAACATGACCAGGTTAATTAAAAAGGTTATATGTTTTGATATCCAGCTTATGTATATATATATTGCAACTAATAATATTTAGTTATAAATTATATATAATGCCCTATTCTAAATTGTCTAAGAATAAAATAATAATAATAATAACAATAATCTGGTTGAAGGGGCAAACGAAGGTGTGCCGTTTTGTTATTTGACTTGGCGATTTTGACCTCTAAATTTGAGTCGGTCAAAAATTTCAGAACGCATGCAATTAAACAGAGAAACCCCTGGTTTGAACTTTGAAGTATTAATACATATAGGTTTTACTACGTCGTATGAGAGAGCCAAGCAATTAGGCAAAGGAGGGAGGGAGGGAGGGAACTTTGAACTTGAGAATTATGACTTTGGAAATTGGAATGGTCAGCTGATTGGCCTAGTCAAACCATTCATTCCAGTCAAATCCACATGATCTTAACGCCTAGCTAGCCACCTTGTGATCACTATAAATACAAGCCTCCTACCCTTTCTACCTCCATTCTCAACCTTTCATCTATAGCACAGAAATACAACGAAAGACAGAAGCTGATCTTGATCCGTTTTTCATGGCTTCCCTACAAACTTCACCTCTGCTATTCCCTTCATCTTCATCTTCTTCTTCTTCTTCAAAGAAAATCCATGCTGCTATTCACGTCCCAAAGCTTCCAAGATTCCAGCCTAATTTCTCGATTCCAACAATTCCAACCAGAGATCTGGTTGAGGATATGAACATGAGGGATGCTTTCACAAATACAGTCCCGATAGAAAAAAGCATTACTACCAGACCTATTGATGTTAAATCATGTAACTCCAGTGCTAATGTTGTGAATTCCCAACTCTATGCCATCTTAGAGGCCGTCTCTGACAGAGTGGAGATGCATGCCAACATTGGGGAGCAACGTGATAACTGGAACACCCTTCTTTTGAACTCCATCAACATGATAACTCTCACTGCTTCGACCTTGGCCGGCGTTGCAGCCATTGGGGGCGCCGGAGTGCCACTTTTGGCTCTGAAATTATCGTCCGCGCTCTTGTATTCTGCTGCCACGGGGATGTTGCTTTTTATGAACAAAATCCAGCCTTCACAACTTGCCGAGGAACAGCGTAATGCTGTAAGATTGTTCAGGCAGCTCCAGAGCCAAATACAGACTATTATTGCTCTACGTACTCCAACTCAGGAGGATGTGAAAAAGGTTATGGCAAGTGTCTTGGCCCTTGACAAAGCCTACCCACTTCCCTTGCTGGGAGCCATGCTTGACAAGTTCCCTGCAACATTCGAACCTGCTGTTTGGTGGCCTGAAAATCAGTTCAGAGCGACAAACAAATCAAATGTAGGGAAACAGCATTACATGAAGATGGAGAAGAATGGATGGAGTGAGGAACTGGAAGTGGAAATGAGAGATATCATCCAAGTAGTGAAGAGAAAAGACATTGAGGACTACGAAAGGCTGGGCAACTTGGCCTTGAAGATCAACAAGACTTTAGCCATATCTGGCCCATTGCTTACCGGCATTGCAGCCATTGGCTCTGCTTTTGTGGGAAATGGATCGTGGGCAGCCGTTGTAGCAGTGACTGCAGGTGCTTTAGCAAGCACTGTTACTGCTTTCGAGCATGGTGGGCAAGTTGGGATGGTGTTTGAGATGTATAGAAACTGCGCTGGCTTCTTCCGCCGATTAGAAGAATCAATTGAAGGCACACTTGAAGAAAAAGATTTGCAGGAAAGAGAAAACGGGAAGTTGTTTGAGATGAAGGTGGCTTTGCAGCTTGGAAGAAGCTTGTCACAGCTCAGAGAACTTGCAAGAAAATCTGCTTCTTCCCATACCGAGGGAATTGAAGTAGATGAATTTGCAAGCAAGCTTTTTTGATTCTGATTACCGGTCCATTCTTTCGTTTCTTTGATTCGTTTTTACACCAAATTCTTTGTATAATCAACAATGTAACAGAGAAATGTAAATTTTAATTCATTGATTCTTTTTATGACAAACTCTTGGTATAATCTAAATTGACGGATTTGGTTGATGGCTGAACATGTGGTGCAAGACTATTCAAAAAGTATGGTCCGATTGGACGGCTTAGATTTTCTGAGAGTTGACTATTCTTGCACAACGATTCACAAACATTTTAAGGGACAAAATCCCATATTACGAGACGGGAAATATCATTAACATGGGTATTTTTACGAAAAGAAATATAGAGAAATGATATATATAAGTTATCAATGCACAATTCTCATGAAAATCTTTTATAAAATGTAGATTTTATTTTTAAAAAGTATGAAAAATTTATTATTTCTTGACAAAGTCTACATTAATTTTTACAAAAAAATTAATTAAGACTTATAGCATGATCTCTCTCCCTCTATCTGTTGCATAGCGAAGATAATAGATATGAGCGGTGCAAAGTGCTGAGTAGCACCATCTCATTTGACCGCTAAGTCATTTTGACATTTTTATTTTTTTTTATATTTTTAACATATTTAAATATTTTTTAAAAATAAAAAATATATCAATATATTAAAAATCACTTTCTTAATCATTAAGTAAAAAATTAAAATTAAATACACAAGTGGTCAAAATGAGTGGACAAAATAAGAGGACAAACTAACATTTTCCAATAGATATACTCTATGATTTGATTCTATATATATATGATGTCTGAAGAGCTCAAGGTTGGGAACTTGTAACTGCTGAACATATTCAATGATATTAATCCACATTTGAAAATATTATATATATAATATTTAAATAAAAAAGAACTGATCGGGAGGAAAAAACTTGGAGGAATGACAACATGGTATTATAAATGAATATTAGTGCTATTCTAATGATTTTACACCACACAATATTTATGTGGTATAATTTGATTTAAAATATAAATTTAAATTTTACAATTGAAATATTATTTCGTAAGCGATGTGAATTGTGTATTTTTTGCATCAATTTGAGAATAAACTAACTCGTAATTAGTGATCGAATGATCGGCAATGTTCTACAAAAAGGCCGGGGCAAAAGAATATTCATGATATAAATGCATGCATTTAGAAATGATATCACTCCATTACTGATACCATAATTAATGTTGAGCTTTCCTTTCAGGCTGAAGTTAAATTATCAAAGTTAAAACAACTCTTTGAACAATAACATCTATTAATGTATCCGATCGACGAATATTGTACTCATCATTAAATAAGAAGACCGAGTCCAAACAAACAGTGGGTAAAAAATAATACGGAGTATTATTTCCTTGAACGCTTGCCGATTTTGAGGTATTAGAAGTTAGAACATCATCTTTAATTTCCTCTTTGGGTGGATATAGAAGATATATATATATATATATATATATATATATATATATATAAAACAAGGAATGCTATACATACAGCAATGAGATATACAAACGTTAGGTATTCTTTTTGAAAAAGAATGGACTAGGTATACCATTAAAAAGTTAATTTTTTTATATTTATATTTATTCACTTTTTTCAAAAGAAGTATTCGACGCTTGTGTAATTTATGACTATAAATATCATTTCTCATATATGGAATACAATCTTAACATTTCAATACATTAACAGAAATGGTTTGTTTTTACTAAAATTTGTTGTCTTTTTGGGACGAATAATTGTTAGTAAAAAAAAAAAAAAAAAGCATTTTTGTTGATCATATATTAATTATTATATTGCTATAGTTTTATTGTCATGAAAAATAAGAAAATTTAAATTGGGCATAAATATTAAAAGGATCAGATAAACATCACTCTAACAAGATCTTAAGAAATCTTCGAGCATTTCAAACTCCATAAACGTAATTAAGCGAGATAAAAATGTCGGGAAATTAGGGATATGGGAAAAATAAGAAGCGGCAGATGAATGGCATGTGCGTGATTCACTTGATCATACGTTCGTTCTTGCTTGGTCTAGCTTGTTTTTCTTCTATTCAAATGTGATCTTTTCCTGGGAAAACTTAAGGGAAAGGAAAACTGGACCACAAACCATTACCGGCATTGAATCCATATGGCAGCATGTCTTCGTTTTTGCCAAAACCCACGTTCTCATTCGATTTCAGCAAATCCATCAGCCATTGATGATTCTGCGGTTCCATGTCTTCGTTTCTGCCAAAACCCACATTCTGATCATTAGGTTTCAGCAACTCCATTAACCATTGCTGATTCTGTACTGTTGGATCCATGGCCGTATCAGTTGTGTTCTTTGCTGCCTGATCATTCTTCTCCAGATCATGAGTAGTACTACTGATCATATGGCTGCTCGTCGCTGTCACGACTTGGGGAGGAGGCATTTGATGAACCTGAAGTGACTTAATCTTCTCTTCAATTTCCTCTATCTTTTTCTCAACGAGCCATCCCAAGTCTTTCAAGTCGACAACACTCAGATTTTGCAACCCTTGATCACCAACCAAGCTCCTGTACATGACTTGGGTCATCTCCTTCTCCCGGTTCTCTCTCTGCTGTTTCTTCAGCTGTTCCTCAGCTTTGCTAATCCTTTGACTCAGGAAACTATCTTGGTTCACCATTTTTCTGCTTTGTTCCGCTTCGGGCATCTTCCTAAGCCTCACAATTGCACGTTGGGCTCCCATGACGGATGGCCAAACTTCAGGTTGAGAGTCATAGGGACAGTAAATAATTGCGCATGTTTGGATTCCACAAAGGGTACTAAGCTCACTCATCTTCTTCATCAGTCCCTTCTTCCTTTTCTTGAAAGTGGCCTTCCTTGCAGTATCATTTGTGATGTATGCAAGCTTAACTTTCTTTCTCGTCATGTCTGGATCGAGGCTAGTTAGCTAACTTTGCTAGAGATGATTTCACAAGGAAATATGGGTAGGATGGGTGTTAGCTTTTTTCCCCAAAAAGCATGGTATATGTAGTAGTAAATTAATGTAGAAGATATGGGCTGGTACTTAATGTAGAAGATATGAATCTTTTAAAAGAGATGCCTTTGTTAATGTAGAAGATATGGGCTTTTTTTTTTTTTCTCAGCGTAGAAGATATGGGCTTGAATAGCGAGAAAGAGATATGGACTGGTTGGCAAATTAATTGTTTGTACGATTCATATTTCGGTTTCTGATCAATTTATTGTAGAAATTATATTAAATAATATATATATATCTTAATTTTTTTATTCTGGTAATTTCATTAATTAGTCGAATTTAAAAGCTAGACCTACCACGAAGATCATCATAAAATTATCCTGATACGAAATTGATTTCATATCGAGTGATCATCTTGATAATCAAATATTAATTCCATCGTACGTATACTCTTTTAGAAGAGATACGAAAATGATTATGATGAAATCATCCCGAAAAAATCTCCCTATTTAGAAGATTAGGGAAACGTATAATATAGAACAAAGGATAATTAATTTGGGATCGTTTATTATATATCCTTCATTAATTAATTGGATAGATTCTCACAAACCGTACATGTAAACGTGCTTGCTTGCTCGATTCGCTGTACTTCTGGAACGTAATAATTTACACGTACATTCGCTAGACTTTCCCGATCTGTATCCATATGCGTGAATGTATGCATGGGGACGTAGCCAATTAGCCAAGTCATGATGATCAGTACTTATACGTAAAGAAGTACACAAATCACAAATGTAGACAACATGGAAATCAATACACGACTTCTATAGATTATAATCGAAATCTTTTTTCCCGTGACATCATCAGTTAATACAAAAAATATATATTCATATTTTAGTTTTTTTTAATAGTTTGTATTAATTAATGAACCTCACAAGTCACAACAAGAGATCATGATGTGTTTATACGTACCATGCAGCTTGTAAATAAGAACTATAGATTATATATGTGTAACACCAACAAGATTCATGTATTAGAGGCGAGAATGATCATCGCTAACACGAATCATGTGCATGTCAAATCACGAGATTCAACATACAATTGAACAAGAACTAAATAATTAGTTGACGAATGGTCGGGCAGAGTGGGTAAATGGAGCTCGATCTGCAGAATGCATCAGCACAGCAGGGGCGCTGCTGTTTCCAGTCTGGTCTGCCGGGGGGTCGACGCCACTTGCATCAAGCTGCTTAGGTTCATGCTTGGCTGCTTCCCTTTCTACCTTTTGCTCGGCCTTGGCCACATGCATTCCCATTGCAGCTTCGGCCTCTTTCGCCAGTCTCACCTCATGAGCAACCTCCATTCTAGCTTTTGCTACATCTTTTTCGGCCTGAGTTTTTAATTAAGTTGATAAGCAAAACATTACATGCTTTTATTTGATACCGCATTTAATTACCCTTCAAACTACTTTAGTTGGTAGCTAATAAGAAGTGAAGAATCCATAAATAATTAAAATTGGCATTATATTTGTACTTATAAATACTTAGCAGTACCCCAAAAACAGTAACTATCAAAGTGCTTATATATATATGATCATCATATGATATTTCTTCTTAATTACCTTCTCTTCGGCCTTTGCTTCGGCCTTGGCCTTGCGCATCTCATTCATGTCATGCAGCTTGTCCTTCACAGCCTGCATTTTCTCACTACTCTGGTCCCAGGCTTCTTCACGTACAACCTACGAAAACTCGAATGAAGTTGTCTTTGTTTTTTGCGAGCAATTAAACACATTAATTAACGCCGAATGGCACCCACTTATATATATGGAATTTCGCAAGTTCCCCTCTCTCTCCTTCTTATCTTGTGGCTCTGGACATGACAAGTGTCGTGTATGAAGATTTAATAGCAAGTTCTCGACACTTGGGGACACAGATTAATCTAGCGCATTCATCTAAGCCGAAAATAACGATTCAATAATCAGATCCAATTCTTATGATAAATTACTGAAGAATGGCTCATCTCCTGCCCGACTCGATTGTAACCAATCGCATTTAACATTTTATATATCACTTCAGAAAATACTATATATAGTCCACTCTTTATACGTATCACTACACATATATTCAACGCGTTCTACATGCTCCTCAGAGACATAGCATACCAACATTACAGTAACAGTAATCAACATGTTTTAAATGCATCTCAACGACTCAGCACAAACATTACAGTGTCGAGATAGCTTTTTGATATCATCGTTACACTCTTTCAAACTTGTTTCACATTCAAACGATCTGTCTTTAAATACTCACAACTTTATTCATCCTAGGAAACTTGCATTATAAATACAGCCAAATTATTTGTCTTCTGATCTACCACAGAGTTCTAGCTTCCACGGTAAGTACTGAACGAGAATGGTGAAAGAAGCAGAGGAACATGAAAATGTTCCTTCCCTTGCGACTCTCTGATTTCAAACACAATAGAAACATAAGGAAAAAACCCAGCTGGGTTGTATTTACCAGTGTTGAAACCTATTCTGTATATCCCAGGGTCCACTACATTAACTATGCTCGTCAATTGACCACTTCGTCCATCATTATCTGTAGTTGAAGATCCTTGAAATATCCAACCTCCAATGTCTGTCTCACCAAATGATGGACGGGGTTGAGTGCCCTTCCACATTTCCAAACGTACTTCAATCCCAGCAGCTGGACACCCTTGGGAAACATCCAAGACATGAGTTGTAATGGGCGGACGAGTTCGAGTTGGAATTTGAGATGTTTTCACAGCTGTTGCTTCAGAAGTGACAGTTAAATGGCCTCCAATAATGCTCACACGATCTTCTAGAAGGAAAAAAAAAAAAGGGAACAGATTTGGCATGAATTCAAACGATAGTAAAACATGTAAGGAAGGGTAAGAGACCTATCTCACGATGGGGTTGGGAACAATTAAAAGTCAAGGAGAAGTTGGAAGCAAAAGGAACATATCACAGAAACTTCAAAGAGCCATAGATATAGGCAAGAATTTTCAGAGTAACTATTACTATAAATTAATCTCAAGGAGAAAGAAACTAGGAAAAAGTTGATAGCATGTGACAAACTCTTTTAAATTTTGTTATATGATGCAGATTTTTTAGATTTAGACAGCAGCCCCTTTCAATCCTGGACCACACCTTTTGGAGAACCTGATAGGTGTAGGACCGTTGTAGCTGGTACAGAGATCACCACACTGCACCTACAATTTATCCCACTGTATTTGTTTCTAAAGCATTCTCTTCAGAGAATGTGTATGTTGGAGTAAAGCAACACCTAAACCTGAGATTTAATAATTTGACCAAGTATATTCCCTTTTCGGATATAGAAAAAGTTGTTCTAAAACAAAAGGAAATATAAAGTACCTTCTACTTTCTTTGCAACAACTGCAGGATACCGGTCAATTAATGTATCTTTGGCTTTGCTTGAAAAGAGATTTGCAAGGCGTAGTTCCGTTACTTTCATTTGCTCCTGAGCAGCAATCTCAAACTCAATTATGGGCCTATTTGGGTAACGATTCTGCAAAGATAAAAGAATCAAAACTATTTACACCAAACAGCCACCTACAAACTCCAAAGGCCTTCCAAATGAATTTCATCTAGAGAGAAATCAGGTGCCATTTTACATTCAGTTGATCAATATGAGAAACAATTACGTAAAGTCAGACAGTATAGTTTTTAAACAAGCAGCATATTTTACTCTATCTCATGAAATTATAAGCAAAAATCAGGTAACTATCTCCCAGCACTATTAAATGTACGCTAAGGAGCAAAAGAAGAACTGCCATACATGAAATTGTTTACCGATTACATGGAACGAGAAAAATATCTTAAGACACCCTAGATAATTCTGGCACTTAATGATGGCAATCCCAAGTATTTCCACAAAATCATGTTCAACATATAATGGTCAGTTGACAATCAAACTTTAACTTAAAATTTACCTTCAACTCTGCAAGTATTTCATCAGAAGTTCTCCCGGATGCACATATGAGAAATATAAAACCAAACTTTTCCCTATATTGAGCATTCCATTCAGAGAGTTCCTGCACAGGCCAAGTAGACATATTAATGCAACGACAGATGAGCAGATTTAAGTGAATTAAGTGTGGACATCCACCCCCTCCCTTCCCCTTCTTTATGGAGGGTTCTTGATATATAGCAAGAAGAAAACATCAATTTGATTTGCTTATTTCCACAAAATGTATCATGAGGAAGGTACAGGCTATCTTCAAATAGATATCTTAAGTCATCAGAGGAGGGGGCCGGGGCATCGATATCTTAACATAGATAACAGTCTATTCTATTTTGTGGCGACAGCATACTAACTTGTAAGGTAGAACCAGTAGCAGTTGCAATTGCAGTCGATTGCTCTCCCTTACTCCACCTACAAAAATTTTCTTGACCAATCACTTGCATTGCAAAGGCATATAAGAAGAATAATCATTCCTACGGCACAAAAAGCAAGAAAATGGGAAAGGGGCTGGAGATGACGTCAAATTAGTTAGGAACTACAGAAGCCAATTCACTTAATTCCTCCTCCGATTTTCTATTTGTGGGTAATCTTATAATAAACAGTATTCAACTACACTAAGATTTAAATCACTCCAAAATAATAAAGTAAAGGAATTCAGACTAAAATTTTAACGAAGAACTCAACTGGGCACTGGTGGGACTTGTGCGGTGGTGGTGGGAAGCAGGGGTGGAATCACCGATCTGGGGATGAGCGGAAAAGGCTTGGAGCCACGCATTAACGTCAACCTTGTTGAACCATATGTCTCTCGCGGCACGGACGGCTTCTTCCAGTGAAGCGAAAGGGGAGGCCAAAGCCATTTCCTTGGCGAATTTGGTGCTTCCGCAGCATGCTAGGAAGTCGTTCTCTTCAAAGCCTAATTCCATTGCTGTACTTCTCTCCCCCACTCCGTGCGTGTAAAAATCTCTGTTTTTTGTGAGAAAGCGGAGCCGAACGCTGAGATGGCTTAATGGTACACAGCCTCGAGCGCTCCATAAAAAATAAAAATAAAAATAGAAGAGTCCCATTTTGTGGTTTAATTTTTGAGATTCTTTAACAATTACTAGTGTCAATTTTTATTTTTAAAATTGAAGCTTAGTTTATGTTTTGACGTTTAAAATTTATATAATTTAATATAGAAAAAAGAAAAAGTTGATTTATAAAATTTTAATTTATATCCTAAATTATTCAAAATTATTAATTTATTTCCTAAATGATCTAAATTATTGATTTGATTAACATCTTTTCATCTTTTTTATAAAATGAAACATATGAAATAATTTTTACTATCAGATCTTAATTATTTAAGGCATAAAATGACTACTTTTGTTTAAGATCATGTAAATTGAAGTTAAAAACGTAATTTTTTTTTTCAAATAAAAAAGTTACAAAAACCAAGATGCAGATATGACTTTTAAAAACTTAGAAATATTTATGTGTTTTTATTTTTAGCGATTCCTTGTTTTTATTTGATCAATTTATATCTCTGAAAATATTATGTAAGATAAATAAAATAAAATAGAATCGTGTCAAATGAATAATCGTTTGACCCTTAGGAAAATTGGGAATTTTGAAATTATGTTGAGATTTATTGTGTCGGATATTGTCGCCATACAAAACTATTCTATTGTGACTGTATTTAGGAATTAAGTCGACAATTATCAAAGTAAACTGGTCATGTTGTCAACGGCCCAACGGAGGTAACGACCTGTGTTGGGTAGCCTTACAAAAACAAAAAATGTTTTATTTTCATATATTCCAATGATCAAAATCAAAATATTGATTTCTTCAGGTTCATTAACCGCTAAATTCATCTTTTATTTCCTTCTTTTTGGTCCTTTGTTATCTGGAAGCCCTCAAGAATATTGGAGCAGCTTATTGCATGGTGATGGTATGGTTGACTCGTACTTCTCTATATATGGTGGATGATGAAGAGTGGGAATTAGATATAAAACTCCCTGCAAGCTCTAATATGCCTATGTCGTCCATTGCAAAGCCATAATAATATTGTATCAAGATGAGGAATGGAAAACTTTCACAATTTTGGTATTTTTGAAAAGAGCCTGGGCATTGTATATTGATAAATAATATTTGTAGTCGTGGAGTGCACAAAAACTACACAATATCTTTGAAAAAACTAAGTAAATACAAGACCCATATAAAAAAATTAAATTTTTAATAAGAGATCTTAGTACTTTTTTTCAAAAAGATTGTACGGTATTTGTATACTCTACGATTATACGTAGCATTACTCTTGTACATTATATCTGCCTGTGCTAGTGTGCTGACTGTTTCTTGCTGGCTTATTGGTTCTATGGAATCTGAAGAATTGGGTCTGGTTATGTGATTTGATGCCGCCGGTGGTATATGATGGATATATCATATATATGGTCTTGCTGATTTGTATTGGTGGTTGTGGGCAGGACTGCTTGCCTTGGCTTGGTTTTATTGTGCCTTCTGTACTGTAGGCTCTTTTGGCTTGGCTTGGCTTGGATGTTATATGCTTTGTAATTTCTATCTAAGCAGTACTGTGAATCAGTGTTACAGATTGTTGCTTATGATCAGCTTATCATGCCTTTGTAAGCATTGTAGCTTAATTTCAGTCTAGTTGGATGTTGTGCAAGGGTGTAACCGCTTTGCATAAGGTACTGATCTTTGTATTGGTTTCTAATTCCAATGAGTAAAATTATTAAAAATGCATATATCACGGAAATTTTAATTTTTGTTTTGCTCACGTGTCACAGGCTGCATATATATCCTCATTACCGGCCTTTTCCTAGTACTGTTGAATTTTTGTGCAGAATGCCTTGCAGCTTGTGATCATGTTCTTTAGAATAAAAATCTTCTCCCCTGCTTCTAAACTACCAAAATGTATTTTCTGGGTAAGAAAACACCTTAAATATGAATCTATATAGTATCTGGGAAAGATAAGAATTCATTGTAGTTTTGATGATTTTTAATAAGGCTTGGGCCATAGAGAATCTTAGGCCTTTTTTTTGCTATTGAACATATCCGACCCGATCCGTAATTAGGGGTTTCTATAAATTATTTTAAACCATTGTATGATCGTATTGTATCTTTGATCTTTGATCTGAATAAAATTATCTACATTCCATGAATATAGGCACATTGTCAAATTATGTAAATGTTGCATTCATATGTGATTAATTATGGTTTTGTTTTATTTTTTCTCTTATATATAATTCGTAACAATTCTGACCTTTTATGATCATAGAATAAACGATGAGGGTATCTCTTCATCATGATATGAATTAATCTAGTTGTAATGCTTTTATTTTGTCCAACAGAAAGATATCCATCGGATCAACACGATCACTAATGCGGTCTCTCCCCTCTGTTTTCTTACTACGCCTACTAATAATATATATATATATATATATATATATATATATATATATATATATATATATATTATTGTACGTACCGAAATATAAAAATATTTAAAAATAAAATAAACATCTTTTTAGTAAATAATTGTTCGATCCAAACCAAGGGAACTCGAGAAGTACTAGTACTACGTCGTACTAGGAAGTAACAAATTGCCTAGCTAATTGGACTTCAAACCTTCGATCATAGCTAGGCATTAATTTATAATTAAAAACATTGACAAATTCGTATGGGACTCGCTAATTACGTACATGAGGCCATCATGAACAGTTGAACTTGAATTCTTGGTCGTATGTACGTACTTGAAAATGGACATCAGTTTTCCCAACTCCGAAAGGAGTAGTATTTTTCGTATTGTGTTATGGGACCATAAAATTTAGGTCAAACCGTGAAACATTAACGTACGCAGGTTGCTCGTGTTCTTTACCATCTTGATCAACCTTGTAGCTTAGCTAGCTAGGTAATTGACCAGCACCAACTACCAACGGCCTCTTATGCACCACACGCCTTTGAAAAATTTCCAGAAATCACTGTTGATCTGCATTCAAGTACGTACGTAAGCTAACTACAATTGAATATATCATCAGGTTGAGATATTGGTAGAATATATATACCAGATCAGAAGAGATCAAATATAAATAGCATGCATGTTTTTTTTTTTTTTTTTTAAGGTGGAAGATTAATGTTAGACGTTATGTCTCAAATTAGTTGTCGATCGGCAAGACTTGCTAGCTATATAGGATTCGAAAATCAGGTAGAGATTGATCATCAAGAATTAGCTTAACAACCTGCAAATTAATCCTCTCGTACGTGGTGCTGAATTCATTAGCCTTTTTTTTCTTCAGAGGTACATGAAAAAGGTTTACCGATTAATTCCTTGTTTTGTTCATTCTTCTAGTTTTTCAAGTTGTAAAGCTATCAAAGAGATTTAGGGCATAGTTTGACCAGCAAATTATTATTAAGTTTGCGGTCCACACAAGAAAGCAACATACATAGCCCAACAAGTTTTTCTTGCATGAATGGTGATGTTCATGAAATGGATATATACACATGATACTAAAAAAAAGCTAGCACATTAAGAAAAAATCCATCATTTCTTATTAAGTCTCCATTTGGATAATGAGCTAAGATAAGATGGTTTTAGATGAAAATTGAATAAAATATTGTTAGAATATTATTTTTTAATATTATTATTGTTTTGAGATTTAAAAAAATTGAATTATTTATTATATTTTGTATGAGAATTTAAAAAAATTGTAATGATGAGATGGTATAAGATCATGAAACCGTTTCTATATCCAAACGGGCCTAAGGTATCCATAGACAATTAAAATATTCTCAAACAATCAAACCCTGACCATCCAAATTAATTAATTTTGGCCTGTCCTACTCACAATTTGGAAGTTCTAATTATCCCTCAGAGAGGGATAACTAGAAAATAATACATTTGCTCAAAAAATTAATGGGGATATTCGATTACATGATATGATCAGTGACCAATAACTCAATATATACGTATGTTTGTTAATTTCTTTACCGTGTACATGCAGATGATTCCATTCCTAAACTCAATTGAATTCTATCTAATTAATTAGTTAATTAGTTTGAAGGAGATTTGATAGCATCCTTAAGGAACTAGTATACACTACAAAAAAAGAAAAAAATATTTTGGATAGATTATTTGTGACCAGAATAACCATTTGGAACAAAAACAAATTCATTTTAACAAGAAATAATTATTTTTACAAGAAATAACTGACAACAAATAAGCGATTTTTTTTATCAAGAAATGCGTACCTTGCAAATTAATTCAGTATGTTAATTTCAGAGTAAGCGTTGCAATATTATCATGATATGCGTACCACATCTGAAAATTATTTGGGAGATTGAATTTGTATTCGATCGTGATCTTCCTTATCAGACCAGGAAAAAATACAATGTTTAATATTGTTTAATCATGCATGAATGGCTCAAGGGGAGGATGCAATTCATTATCAAGAAATACAAGAAACGCTAATTTAATCCATGTGATATTTAATCAATAGAAAAAAATGATAGCTAGGCGCGTACAATATTATATATGATCATGATCATACGATAATCAAGAACAGATGGATATAAAGTACGTAACAAATTAAATTGAAAAAAATCCAAACCGCAAATTCGAAATAGAAAGCTGGGAAACATGACCAACCATATGTATTAATTTGATCACTAAAACTCAAAACTTTCTTGAGAAAATTATAACATCGTATCTCTGTATTGATTTCAGTTCGATCATCATCATCAATATTTTCTAATCCTTAGCAAACTAGAATCATTCAGTACTATTCACTAATGCCAAATATTCCTTCAACTCACTAGGAAAACAAGGGTAGCGCTTCCATGAATTGCCATGCAACTTGAATATCTTTATCGTCTTATCCTTGGTTGAAGAGCGGCTATCGATGTGCAACAATGCCAAGAGCTTCTTCACGGCTCCACAAACGACCATTTCCTCCAAAAGTCTGTCCGTAGGGTGAAAGCTACAGATCAACCACAAAATCTTCACCACAATCTTTGTCGCGGTGCTCGAGAGATGCAACATTTTCTTGGAGATCGCAGCGATGCCCATGCCATGCTCCACTAACGCCTGCCTGCCTTCTGCGGATTCACATAGTAATTTTAGCAACAGCAACGCTTTCTCGCATTTGGATCGGTTCGAGTCCGGGAGAAGCTCGATCAGAACACAAACTGCGCCGGCTTCTATTGCCCGTAATCGGCCTTTCTTTGAACCTCCAAGTATTTCTATTAGAACTTCTAAGGCACATGAGCTTGCCTTGGTGCATATCTCGTCCGAAACCAGCTCTAACAAGAACTTGAAGAAATCTATACCTTGATCTTGAATGAAAGAGTTCCAATCATAGTTACTTTTGGCCATCTTTTGGAATATGGTAATGGTGTATAGCCGGGCCTCAGCACTTCCTCTTTGGAGCATGATTTCCATGGACTTCATAGATTCGGGTTTGGATAACAATTCAAGGGTTTTTTCTTCCTCCGAAAATGGGAGTTTTTGCAGCACACCCAAGGCCTCTTCACAGGCTCTAAACGTTCCAAAATCGGAGCTCTCAGAGAGAATTTGTACAACTATTTGGACTAGTACTTCAACCCCGTTAGATTGAATAAAATCAGCTTTGATATCATCATCGCCTATTTCGATAATTGACTGGAGTTTCTTCAAGGAACTTACCTTGAAAGGCGAGGATTCAATCGTGTTGAGTAGTGACAAGATGTCATCATGCTTGACCGAAGGTGGAGACGTCGACGATGACGACGAAGAGCAGGATTGCGATATTGCTTTATTTAACCAGGCAATGATGAGCCGCTTGAGGGTATGATTCGGGGTGATATCAAAGTTCTTGATGCTCTGCATTGTAGCCGGGCAGGTCGTCTTCTTGTAAGCAAATAACCATTTCTCGATGTTCTTTCTTTCATAGCTGACGCCGGTGGAGATGGTAACCGGGTCTTTCATTAGCTCCATGGAAATGGGGCACAGGAAGTCATGAGGTGGAACATTCATGGTTAGATCTGGTTTCCTCTCTATCTCTTCCATTAATCTCAATGTGAAAGAGAGTGTGAGGCTGTATATAGGCTACATATATACGAATTAAAAGTGGTGTAGAAATTTTAAAGAAGGAAGAAATCAAAGTCAAAATCTAGTGGATGCTTTGCTGGTTGTTGAACATGGAAACCACAGGGAAGGACGCTTATTTATGGAAATTTGCAAAGGTTTCCTTCCTTTTTTTCATTAATACATATACATCTTAAATACTCTCTTTCCTGCCACTTGTCTACGTGCGTACGCCAAGTATTAATAATTTGTAGAACTTTTCCAATGTACCCCAACATTTTCAAGTTTATTTGATTTCTATCCCTTCCAAAGACCATGGCACCAAATCGGGTTATAAACATGCATTGAACATTTACTGCAAATTACGTATATATATCATACATGTCTCTATATATAAATATATATATATATATATATATATATATTTCTTTCTCTTTTTTAATATGTTTCTAATTACCTAAAGAGATCGAGTCATGGTTATATATTGATATATGTAACTTGGTCTAGGTTGTATGCATGCAGCCTCGTTGAACAAACTTAAATGATGATGATCAGTCATATATTTAATTTATAAATGCATTTATGGCATGACTTGGCATTAATTATGTCTTTTTATTCCAAGGACGAGAAATAAGCAATATTACATGCACGAGTTGGGGGTTCGATCCCTTTTAATTAAGTAGTTATATGAGAAATAATATTTGTAGTCGTAAAGTGTGCAAGTGCCATATATTTTAATTTTTTTGAAAAAAATAAATAAATATGAGATCCACGTGAAAAAAAAAACTAATTTTTTAATAACAAATCTCACTGATCTTTTACAAAAAGATTGTACATTGCTTGTATACTCCACAACTATAAATTATAATAACTAAGCTATCTAGATAGCCAACTCATTGACATTAACATATATAATGTGTGTGTGCAAGCTTTGTGTAATTCCTTTAATTTATATTTTTTGATAGTAACATTATAATGATTTTATGAATACTTACCTCATGCATCAATTGTTACGGGCTAACCATTGTTCTAAAAGCTTAAGAAATTGTGGATTCTGATTAATTTGGTTATAAAAGATGAAAATTCATGGAAGAAGAAATTTGAACTAGATCATGATCATATACACGCACGCAACATTAATATAGATTGTACTGTATTGCAAAGGTATACGTACGTATAAAATACGGATAAAAAATAAAAAAGTAGAAATGTCGAGTACTGCGGAACACAAATAAATAAACCAAGTCGTAGGGACTGTATTTCAATTTCAAAACCTCCAAATTATCAACGTAGCCGAACGTTCGGGGTTTGACTTTAGAAACGTAGCTAGCCAGCCCACACACATGATCATTCATGAGATATAAAATAGACGAGATCTTAATTTGCGGAAGACATGCATGCCTTAATTTTCAAACTATTTTATGAAAATCAATTTTCAACAGTTTCAATTGATTATATATTCAAACTTAATTTACAATATATATATACATATATATGTATATATATAAATATATATATACATATATATAAATATATATATACATATATATATATATAAAAATATATATATGTATATATATTTATATAAAACATCGGCGAAGATCACTGAGATCGATGGCGCGGCTTACGTGTTCCATACATATATATATATATAAACATCTCTGGGCTGTTGAGCGGCCTTTCTGACTCTCTCTCTCTCTCTCTAGATCGATCTTTCTCTCTCTTTAGGTGAGATTCTGATCCCACATGAAAAAGGTAAAGAAAACAAGAGAGAAGAAAACCTGTGCTGATGATATTGATAGTTTGGCTGAATAGATTATATTGAAAAAGAATGAATAATGATCCAATTAATAATGTTTAGTTTTGGTATATACACTGATACAGTGAATTGATAAAGCTAGAAAATGATTTGTTCTAATGTGTACAAATATCCCACATTCTTTTTTTCTAAAAAATAGATAAATAAAACAACAAATCTATTTATCATCTGATCATCCCATAATCATACGGTATTAGAAGATTCTAGCATTACTCTTTAATAAATTAGGCTTTTTGACCCATTTTATTTGAATATTTCAAATTTTGGAGTCTACTGTCACGCTTTACACACAAACAAAAAGAATTTTATATATACAATATATACCATGCATGTAAATGGCCGAGGCATGTCTCTCAAAACCAGCCCGATCGAATATTTAAATAGACGCTAATTACACAAACAAGATCAAAGGAAGATCAAAACCTTTTTTTTCAAAAAAGAGAAAAAAATGAGTTGGTTATGATAGCCAATGGAGAATTGATTATTATTCAAATATATTGCCAACGTCCATTAATTGAGCAGATCAGCTGGAAAAGTTTGACCGCTTTGGTCCTTTTCACTTTGGTGTGCATGCCTTGGTTAACGTACCCACGCATACATATATAAATATATATGTATATGGGGCTGGCTAGCTAGCTATTAACAAAAATGACATAATACTAGAGTTGACAATTAACTAGGTTGTCATCTAAATGGAGACTTCCTACTTATAAATTCTTATTCATGAATTGTGTATATAAACTAATTTACAATCTGATTAATCAAATCAACTCACGTCATTTTATAAGTTTATTTTTATAAAAAAAAAATTATGACTAAAGTATTTCTTTTGAATAATTGTGGATATCCTTGTGTATGTTTGTTCTCTTTTTAGGGACCTTTTCTTGATAAATGCCGTCTCTTTGCCTAATTTAATATCGGAGATATGTGGGAGAATTATAACCCAATTGACGAAGAGATGTGCTTGAAGGTTAAAAGGATGATGACCAGTCAGGAGAATCTGTAATATTAATATATGGTCAAACTTTAATTTGTTCTATAATTCCGGTATAAAAATATAATTGATCAAAGCAATTAAGGACTATGTCATCCATGTGGGGATCAGATAGAATAAAGTAGAGATAGAGGGAAAAAGGAGAAAAAAAAAATCTTCAGTGACGTCCACATGAGCTTATTGCCTGCCATTGTTGTACCTCTACAAATATTATATATATATATATATATATATATATGTACAACTTGGAAAAAATGAGTAGCTGATCATGATCAGAATATTAAATAATAGTGTTTAATTTTCTTTCCTAGCTTTTATTTATTTTTATATGGATACTGCTACAGGACGGATAGTCCCAACCGATAGTGTACCGATGCAGTGTATTTTTAGTTTTTTTTTTTCATTTTCTTCAAGTATTTTTTTTACATTTTTAAATAATTTTTTTTTATAAAAAAATACATAAATTAAATAATATTCACTTTCTTAATTATTAAGTAAAAAAAAAATTAAAAAAAAAATATCGGTAGACCATCGGTATACCATCAGTCCAAATAGCATTATCTTTTTTATATATAGCCGTGATTGGAAAAAGCATGCAATATTCTATCATGTCTGTGGTTTGAGTTATTAGAAAATTGTGTTGTCTTTTAGCTAGCTGGGCTCGTTTAACTCGATGGATACCTTTTTTCATCATGTGCTTCTAGTTTTGATTAGGTCAGTGGGTTACACTAATAGGATCTTTGTATATTCCCAATTTTCTTTCTGCTTGATGTTGGGGTTATTCTATTTTAATTTTTATGCATGGATTGAAGTTGTAGAAAAATATCTTCAAGTTTTTATGAAATTTTGAAGTGGAATAGAGATATACAAATTAATAAATAGGTACTATATATAATATTTGTTGAAAATTTCATATTATTGGAAAAATACACTAGGATAGTAATAACTAATAAATATAATATGATTCACTTTATGATTTTTTTTTTTATAATCTTTTTCAGCCAATTAAGAACTTGAAAGAATTTTGATAATTTGAAGTTGGATAGATTGGCTTTTTAAAGAATGAGAGAGATAGCAACATGAAGTAAGCTTCATAATGTTTATACCTACATAATAAACTTTTTAAGCAATGATGGATGCTCAATAAATGTTACGAGGTCTATTTATCTCTCTCTAAATCTTAAAGAGAAATATTTTAATTATAAAGAGATTATATAAAAATAATTTTATAAATTAATAAGATTTAATGTGATTCATCAAATTATAAAATTATTTTTATTTTTAAATCTATTTTTTATTTTTGAGAATTATCATGACCTACGCAAACTAAAATTACAGCCGCAAAAACCGCTCAAATTAGCCTTTGACTACAACTGTTTGCGATGTGACCCAAGAGTGGATGATCGTGAAACTGGAGCACCACCATTTATCCGCATGGAGAGGGAAGAAAGCACATAAGTTTGAGTCAAATTAGACTTTAATAGAAATTAACACATGATTCACGTAGATGTTATATAGATCATCACAATCAATTAGCTAGGAAAACTCATGAAGCTCTGACTTTTTCCACTACTAGACTCCCAACAAAAAAGTAATTCACAAGATTAAAAAACGTCGCCACGCATGATGTACGTAGATGAGCAGATAACTTATCCATGATGTCCATGCATCTCTTACGCAGCTAGCTAGATTGTAGTTAATTTACTTCGTTTTGTCTATTAATTTTTACAAAATTATCCATCTTTTATTTATTTTGTCGATAATATTAACACATTAGAAGACGATGATAATATATTGGATGATGATAGTAAAAATATAATTATAAATTTTTCATTTTCATGATGATAAATCGTACTGATCATACATGCACGTATATGATCATATATATAGGTACGTTCGATCTATTGTTTCTTTATTTTATTTTAAGGTGGATTGTTGTTATAAGTTTATCCAATATTTTCTTATCTATTTGCTTTGGTCATGGAATATCAATCAAATTTTAGTCAACTTTTAGGGTTTAGCTCGATCGAGATGTGAGATATTGTTATATATATATATATATATATATATATATATATATATATATATATATATATATATTTATATATATTTATATATAGTCCTATGACCTTATAATGTGAAAGGGGTGTTTTGTCTTTTTATTTAGGCCTTTTTTTTTTCAAATGTTCCCAAAGAAATGTAGAATCTTTTTAAAAAACCCAAAACAAGAGTCGAAAAGGAATTTGAAAAGCTTTAATTTGACAAGAACAAATATTCTTTTAAGACAAAAGAAAGGAAAAAAAAAAAAAAGAAGGAAAAAGAGATCAATGAAGTCATACATCTCAATTGCCATCCTACATGAAATAAGCGTAATAAGAGACTAAAACCGAACTCATGTACGTACGTGTTATAGGAAACTGGACCATGCAAGATAATTTTAGATAATATTGATTCAGCAATAAGTCACTATAAGAAGAGAGACTCCTCATATTTAATTTTATTATTCTTAATAACATTGATAGATGTAACATTTTACTATAACTGAAGATGATAAAATCTGATTAATCAATGATGCCCAACACATGGCTCTTTTTTGGTGATAATTTTCTACCAATCAGCTCTAATTAATAGTAAGAATATGTAGAAGTTGTTAATTATATTCATATTAATTACCTCTCATTTAATAGAGTCCTTCTACAGCCACCACTCACGTCTCCCGCTCACACCTCCCGCTTGACGTGGAATGCCATGTGTAATTATTTTTTTCGAAAACGGAAAGGAACAAAAAGGTAAAACATAAAAGGGAGATTTTCATTGCATCGTGAGACACTGAGACCCATTTATCATTTTTGTGTGAATTTCCCAGTCCAACATCGGCCTCCAAGCGCAGCTCCTGGCACACAATTGTAGTACGCGGCTGCATTTCCGACATCCACAACTACAACAAATCCGAGGCTCCTCAGTTATTATTTATGTGGGTATTTTTATTAACATTCCATCATTTCCTCTTACATTAGGATTTTGTGTATGTGATTATTTTATCAGATTTGACTATATTGAATTCAATGTAATAATTTGTCGAGAAAAGACGAAATGAATTTGAAGAAAGAACTAGAACTAGAACTAGAACTGGGATGGCTTGCCTTTTGGATGATGTGGAAGAAGGTCTGGGATGGGTTGCCTAGGTTTCGTTAATGATTGACTGGAGGATCTAGGATGATGGAGGATCTGGGATGGGTTGAGAAGTTTCGTTAATGGTGGGTTTTGTTAAAAAAAAACAGTTTTCTCAAAATGGATGATTCAAATTTTGTTTTTTTAATACTTATTATTCCTACCACATGGACATTTCACGTCAAGCGGGAGAGGCGAGCGGTGAGAGTAGCATTTCTCTATTTAATATATCTATCATTGTTCTTTCAAGAATTATCATTGTTCTTCAAATAATTATTTGCTTTTAACTTTAATCCATATTTATAAATGAACGTGTCATTATAAATAGTTATTGGGTGTCGTGTTTGGAATAAAATCTCCATTCCATAATTTTCTTCTTATGGAGATATCTGCTCAGGAAAAAGAGAAATCTCAAAGCTTTTTTTTCTTGCCTTGTAATAAAGGCCTAGTGTTGCAAGGTGTAAACCATGCACACAAGCGGAGAAGAACTCAAGTGACAGCCCATGTTAAAGAATTCGTCACAGTTTCTCAAGAACCATACTCCACGAGTTCAACGGTTGATTAGAAGGGGCTTACTTGGCATCATATTATTTGTCGTTCTGGAACGCCAGTTGACGAGCAATGTCATCCCTCCCACTGCCTGAAATGGGAAGTTAGAGAGCTTCCGGATCTCCTACAGTCTCCTACCGACTTGTATAACCTTCGTTGAGACAGAGAAATCTATTTGGACTACGTGGCGGAAGAGTATTGGAAGAAAATTAGCAGTTGTAAGTTGAATGTTATAATCAAGCTGTAGAGGAGTTAAACCCCCCTAAGTCGAAATGCATTGGTACCAGGAGGCTCTCTCACTCGCAGAGTTCCACTTTGAGTTTGAGCGGCGAGCGCTCTCTCTACCTCTCGCTCTCTCAGAACTTAAAGTTCGGACCAAATTCAAGTAACAGGTTAGTGTCTCTAAGCGTTGCTTGAATGATTATCTCAGAAGCATGAACTTTGTTTTTCGAAAATTCGTGATTTTATTTTGTTTGCTGTTTGGTTGCTGAGAAGAAAATGCAGGAGAATCAATAAGAGGAAAAATAACTAAAGGGTTATTTGGAATTTCATTTAGTTTTTATGTGATTCTATTATCATAAGAAAACAAATTGAAGGTTGAAAGCTTTTAGATTTAAAAGTCTTTGGTTGAGTATGGTATATGCAAATGGATTTGGTTACGGGAAAACTGAAGATAAACTTTGAAGATGTTCAGCTAAAATGTTGGCAAGTTTTTTTTTTGTCCCATCTTCTTTCTTGTTTGCTTTTTCTGTTCAGTTGAGATTGTTATTGCTCTTGCGAGTTACGTAAGGAGAGGAGGGGGGGGGGGGGGGGGGTGGAGGAGTACATAAATCTGAGGAGCTCAGAGGCTTTGTTAAGGTGATAGGGTTTTAGGATTCTTGTTTTGATATATATTCTATTTTACATCCATTTTCAGTGTCCACAAATGGGTGGCTCAGAAAAACATGCCAAGAGCAAGCAAAATCCCCAGTCCAAGAAACTCAATAGCGACAATGATGAAGAGAACCACCACCTACCAGAGACAACAGAACCTGATTCTGAATTGGTTCATGCAGAATATTATCCTACTCCAAGAAAATGTGACCAAAACCCTGAACTGGGCCAAACTTCATCATATGGTGATTCGAGCAAGAATAACGATACCACTAATGTTAATCTGAAACCGTCTGTGAGTACGGATTTTGACATGAAAAACTTGAAATATTACTCTGAGCAACAGTTGGAAGAATTGCTTCAAAAGAAACTCGAAATGATTTATAATGAAGCTTATGTGAGGTTAATATGTCATGGCTATTCACATGATGTTGTGCTACAGGCGATCTTGACAAATGGACACGGGTTTGGTGACATGGATATTTTGACAAACATTGTGCAAAATTCGCTTAATTATATCAAAACTGGTTTTGTACTTGATGACGGAACTTATATACAAGGCCAACAGGTTTTTGGGGATATGAAGATGTTGGTTAAAAATTCGCTTGCGGTCATGATTTACTTGCTTCGCCAAGTTCGGCCCAACTTGATCAAAAGAGATGCCATGCGGTGTCTCCTCATGAGCAATTTTCATTTGGGGGTATCCAGTACCATAAAAGTACCATTTTCGACAGATGAGTGTGAGGATCAGGTGGCTGAGGATGACAGTTTAGTTAATGCATCTCCCAAGGTTTGTGAAGTTCAAAGTGATCAGTTTCCTGGTGATGGCCAGTCCGATGATTTAAGCAAAAATGGTCCATCTGAGAACCTTGGTTTTCGGTTAGATAGAAAGTTTAACGTTTTTAAGAGCTTAAAGCGTACACCATCGTTGGAAGCTATGTTGAAAATGAACATTGAAACTTTTGCAGCTGCTTGCCGTGCTACTGTTAAGATGTCTCCAAAAATGCAGGCCACAGAGACCTCCTTGCCAAGGAAAAAATCAACTGAACCACTTGAATGGGAGGACTCTTGTATGGTTAACTTAATTTTGGGTGGATTTGGTGATTTAAGGCTAAATGAGAAGTCAGAGAGTGAGTCCCTCGATCCTAAGATTGAAATCATCTCAAGTTTAGTCCAGAATATTAAAGATATCAAGCAACAGGTAAAGGACCGAAAGGAGTGGGCTCAGAAGAAAGTGGTTCAAGCTGCTAAAAAACTCAGCCATGATCTTTCAGAGATCAAGATGTTGAGAATAGAGAATGGAGGAGAGCGGCAAGCAAAGAATGACGGAGTGGAAGTTAATAAGGAGGCCTTAAAGAAGCTTATGCAACTGGAGAATGCTCTGAGGAGGGCTGGTTGTCAAGCAGACCTTGCAAAACTAGCTAACAGAAATATTTCAGCAAAAAATGCAGAAATCAGAGCAGAGGTTGAGGCTTTTAAGTTGAGTGCATCGGAGTCAGATAAAATGTGCATGGAGGTTGGGAGGAGGGAAAATAAGTGCTTGAAGAAAATCTTGGCCTTGGAGAAACAGAACAACAAATACCAGGAGGAGATTGAAGAGGAGAAAAAGAAGTCCTCGCATTTACATCAGCAATTGTTCGACCTCAAAAAGGCTCAGGAGGAAATTGAGGTGCATAACTTTCTGCTGGAAGTAGACCCTAACTATTACTTTTCAATTGTTTATTGAGCTATGTTGTCAATATCTCAACTCCTTTCCTCTTCACTTTTTTTTACACGAAGCAGGCTCTCTATGTTATTTGCGATATAAATATCACCATACTAGTCACACCGACCTCAAGTTCTGGACAGAGGTTTTCTTAAAACTTGTTGAAACTTATATCTTATTGTCTTTTTTGCCCCACCATCCTCCTTGCCTTTTCCATTGTAGTTTACCGTCATATTTGCTAAGTACAGAATTGATTATAGACAACAGGGGGTCTTGGGGGCTTTAAAATACTGAGAACATGGAAGAGAGAAATCGAAGTACATCACTTACAGACATCCATAAAAAAAATAAACACTTTGAAGAAGTCCTTGTCTGAAAGAATCTTAAATTTAATTATGACCATATAATCAAATTGGCAAACACCAGTGACTCTTTACGTGTTTTCTCCTCCATGCATTTTTCATTTTCTTGAATAAGGTCATTTTCTGACCATTAATTGTATGGCCCCATCATTTCCAAGGTAAGAGAAAGGGGGTCCAAAGTTCAGAAGCAAAGGCAATGCCCGCTTCTGTCTGTTTAACGTGGATGCTTGTTATGGTGGGAATTTTCTAAGAGCAAGCTAGATACCTCATAAACTTCTTGGAAACAAGTTTTCAGTCATGCATCTATGTAAAAGTTGTGCAGTAATTGCACCTCATGTACCTCGCATATTTCCTGTCAGACACATTGAACCTATATGTATTATTCAATTCAGGAAATAAAATTTGATAAATGGTTTTAAGTACAGGTGATGTGGCGGCAGGAAGTAGAAGCTAAAGAGCTTGCCATAGCCCATGTGCAGGAAGAACTGAGATTAAAGAAAGAAGTGGAGGTCGACATAAAAAGAAAGTATGGTGCCTTGCGGCAAAAGATGGACCTAGATTATCAGCGTTGTAAAGATGACAAGCAGCGACTTGAGCAGGAAATATCCTCTCTCCAATTGTCTTTAGATTCCAGCAATCCAAATCATCTACAAGATGTTTCCTTCATGAAGGAATTAGAGCATGCAAGACCTGAGGAAGATACAGTTGAGGTGATGCTTCCTGATTTAAGTGAACTGCTAGATTTTTCTGAGGAAGAAATCATCCATGACCGAATATGCTTGATCTGTATGGAAAATGAAGTTTCTGTTGTTTTCCTGCCATGTGCCCATCAAGTTCTATGTGCCAAGTGCACCGAGGATCACTGCAAGAATGCAAAAGCTAAGTGTCCATATTGCCAGGACCCAATTGCACAGACAATCCGTGTTTATGGTACAAGCTTATAGATTCAGATCAACATATTTCCTTGACTGGTAAGATCCTAATAATGCAGTTGCAATGTCTTTAGTTCAAGGTCCCATCATTGTCATAATTTCCATCTTCTTTATGGAAGAGTTGAAATTAGTCTGATATTTGATGTATTATTATAGCATAAACCTCAAATTATAACAAGGCCAGTAAGAAATACTTTCATAAACCATTTCATTGATAAAGTTAATCATCATTATTTTCCTTGTCATTGGGGTGAACTCATCCCCATCTTCATCTTTTCTTTCAGTTTTTTTTTTTTTTTTGGCGAAATGCCAACGAATGATATTTCTCATATATAAAGTAACTTAAGTATTCATTGTTAGAGTTTCTATGGTTGCTTACATTTTATGGTGATCAGTGTGGAATTGAAGCATATGTGACCTCCCTTGCATTTTAATAGTGGTTTTTTTTTTTGGGGGGGGGGGGGTGCGGGGGAGGGGAGGGCGATGCTTTGTGGGAGGTGCTGCTTCATAAGATAAATAAATCAAATAACCTATATTGTATTCTTTTTATGTACAAAGTATAGCTTAGTATTAAAAGATACTACGAGCTAGCCCTGTGGCCATGAGATTAGGTTCAAGATATATCTGCTGTAACTTTTCATTCATGTTAGGCCACTTATTGAAGTCTCATCGATCCCCTTATAAGAAGGTTAGTCATTGAAACAATTTTTATGGACAAGATGGTTTTTAATTTCCAAACATTTTGGTAATTGTGGTTTATGATGGATAGGTAAGACGTATACCAGCGGCAGGTTTGGTAACGATACTGACAAACAAGATGTTATTTAGCGATATCCCTTCTCTGCATGAGGTAGTATTACTTAGACCATACAGTCTCACTAACCTCATTCTTTTGTTTTCGATGTGTGCAGGAACTCAAAAGACAATAGTAATCAAAGGACAACGTGTGGATGGTGTCGCAAATAAACGGTACATCTTCCAGTGGCATAACATTCAAGCAATAAAAATGTAAAATGTGGGTCCCTATGTTTTGCTTCTTTCTAGCCTAGTTATCCTGCTCTGTGCAATGACTATTAGCTAGACTAAGCCTGATTTGGATACAAGAAGTCTTTCATCTCATTTTATTATTACAACTTTCCTAAATTTTTACATAAATATAATAAACAATTCAACTTTTTCAAGTAGACAGATGAACTTTTTTTTCACCTAAATAAACAATTCCTACACAATTCACCTAAATAATCTTTCCCTTTCCTTTTTAAACCTGTTTGGTTTTCCTTTATAGTATTGAGTTATGTTTTTCATGCACAACGGTAGAGGAAAAGGTCTGGGTACAACGTAATGGAGCATTTCAAGACTGTATCACAATCCCATTGTCGTTAGAACACATTGGCAATGTTGATTGTATCTTCTTTAAACTTTCTAAATAAGATCTCAGCTTTAAACCCAATTAGGTCACCTCTAATGGACATTTATTGGCCAATATAATGGGCTACTAGAGACTCATTATTTTAAGTAGGCAGATGAACTTTTTTCTATTATGTTTAAAAAATCAAAACCATCTGAATTAGGAATATCATATTCTTTGCAATTTCTATCCTTACTTCTCATTCTTCCTTCACTTGTTTAAAATCATATATCATTGCTATCATTTTGAGTTAAAAACACTAAGAAAAAAAATGAAACTAATCAAAATGAAAATCTTAAGAATCTCAGGCACTGTTGTTGTAGCACGTAATGCAAAACATCCGATGACAAACACACTGGCAGACGTGTGGTGTCTGCTATGGCTTTGTTTATTGTGGACAGTACTTCTATGAGAAGATATAATATGACCGACAGCTTGAGATTGTTTCAAATCAAAAACCAAAAGTCCAATAATATAAACATTCAAGGCAATGAATAGATGACACCTAAAAGGGCCATTGGGTGTGCCAGGGAATGGCATCTAAAGTATAATGTCCTAGGCGCCCAGTACGATATAGATCCAGTAACTTGGCTGCAACTTTGTTTTGAGCTTCTTCACCAACTTCCATGGGAATCCGAAAAGCTTCAAGCAATGAAGTGAACTGGGTCTCAATAAGCCTTGAAAGATCCTTTTCATTTCCCATATTACCATGGAAAGATGAAATTGACTCAAAGAGAGTTCGACGAACATCATGCACGATGAAATCCTGCATCAGCAATCATGAATGTCATTTTCGAGTAACGAAAAGAAGCAAAGGAGCCATAAACCTATAATCAAAGACATTCATGCTGAATCACTTTCATATCTGCCCTTAACGAGAAAATCAAATTTTACTTCAAATAGAGCCAGACAAATGGGGTAGAGAGGTCTCCCACAAGTAACAAATCAAAGTGCTCCTCCCACTCATTGCGAGGCCATAAAATTTGTTTTGCGGAGGGATCTAACAATTTTTTTATTTATTACTATGGAACATTACTAATAAAAAGAAGAAAAAACACAATTAAAGAATCCAAAACAACGATAATTTACAAAGATAATATTTTGAGATATGCGATAAATGAATTGCTGATACCTGTGTGTGATCTGTGGGGTATTGCCTTTTCTGTTTCTTACCCAACTGAGGGCTGCTTAAACACTCTGCTTTGGGGTCTAAGAACGTTCTGTCATCCTTATTCACAGTCAACTTTTCCCATTTCTTGTATTCATCACTTAAGTTGACAATAGCCAGAAAATATTGAGCAATTTCCCTTTCTCCTACTAAGCAATCACTGATTGATCCTACATTTGGTAATAAGCAAATCTGAGCTGACTGCTGGAAGCTTTTGGAATTTTCAATAACCATTCCATGCATCCAACAAGTTACACTGCAGTGCATGTGATAATTACTCAAGTTTCAGACTAGAGTAACTGACTGAGTTAGACTACCTCCAGGACTCATCCAAATCTGTCGAAGAGAAAAACATAGCAGGTATAGTTATACCTGTTAAAGCTAACTTGGAGCAAACCTCATCGTCCAGAATTTCAGGAGGCAAAACACTTGGGGTGTCCAACACATAAACATTGGGATGGCTACCAATCTGAAAAGAAAAGCAACAAAAAACAAAAGGAAAGAATGATTAGAGAATGATAATAATTAAAAATGAGTATACAGAAGCTAAGAAATACTCAAAACCAAGTAGCTAATAATCTTTTCTCCCTTGGTTTCCAAATGCAGTATCAAAGGGAGTGATGACAAGGGATAATTTTTTTCCTTTTTATGTCTCTATAAGGTCAATAATAGGATTTAAACCCATGGCATCCTTATGGTTGCAGATATAACCAGAACCAGTGGCTACAGATTATGGTCATCCAAGCAGGGATTCCACTGAAAAGTTCAACCAAATGGTGAATTAACTGTTCAAATTAATGATAAGCAAGTACACTAAAAAAATAACAAGAACCAACTATACAACTGACACCACATTCTAAGGTATTAACAGATGCCAGAAAATTTCCAATGGGAAGTGAGGACCTGCTACAGCCATCCTTTGTATGCCCCTACTAATATCAGTAATATGTACATGGCTCCAACATAACTTCCAGAAATACAATGTTTTATGAAATGAATGAAACAGACCTTCAAGCTGCTGATATCTTTCGTCTCGCCTGGATGTGGACTCACTATCGCATGCTTCAACTTTCCTTTCTCTAATGTGCAAAGATGAATATTTATGAATATAATAGACATTTAAAATTAAAAGAATAGAAGAGACACAACAATTAGAACATATTGATGGCAATTCCAGCAAAACAAAAATAATTTTGAGCCAAACAGGCTATAAGATCGTTGAATACCTGCGGCACTAATCCTCCCAGTTTGATGCAAGGCATTGGCAAGGGCCGACTTACCAACATTTGGAATCCCAACAAGCATTATTGTTGTGGTATAACTATAAGGATTTGTTTTCTTTAATTCTCTGACCCGGGCTTGTAAAAAATTTAAGAACTGTAAGAAATGAAAATCCTTGATCGCTACTTAAACTGACACAAAAAAAAAAAAAAAAACACAGATCAAAAGAATTACAATGTGCTAGATAAATCACATTTACCTCCTTTATATTCTGTTTATTATGTGAATTGACTGCATAACAAATGCAGTTTTGTTGCCCAAAGTACCCCATCCACTCCTATAAACCATGAAAATTAATACAATATTATTGAAAGAGATAAAACTGACAAGTACCATGTCTGAGACAAGTTCATATTTTCATTGCGCTTGGAGTATATATAATTAATGGAGGTTAGTAAGTTTCATAAAACTTTTTGTTTTGTCAAAAGGACAATAAAGTTCAGATATTCTATATTTAATTTGTGATTTAACTGGCCAATTACTTCAAGCTTGGTGATTATTCTCCTAGAAAAACATGAGCTAAAAACAGAGAAGTGAAGCAGAATATCCACCTTAATTTGAGACCGATTTGCAAGGTCCATCTTGTTCATCACTATGATCTTCCTTGACGAAGATGTGTAGTCTCTCAATTGCTCATATTCTGATGATAATGGAATCTAGAGGCAACAACAGCAAACATCAAAATAATGTTAAACCTATTGATCGTTCCAGATCATCCAGTGCCCAACAAACTGGAGAAATGAAAATAAGATGTTTAAGTTCTATCAGCATCTTGATGACTGACTAATTTGTAATTTAAATAGAAACATCATGCAATACAATATTCTATAGCCGTCAACCAAGCCACTTCGATTTCAAGGTAACAAGAGTACTCTCCAAACCAATTAAAAAAACTCGCATTTGAATAAGCCAAGCAAACAATTTTCACTTTAAAGCATGCAAGTTACTTGATCTACAAGTGAAAGAAAAATAAAAATTTACTATAACGAAAAAAAAACAGAAGATTACTACACCATGAACATAGAGATGAAATAAAAAATTTCAATAATGAAACAAAACTGAAGCCAGCCCGAATCCAGATTTGAAGCCTTGTCCACTGCTCATTGGAACATTCATCCCAAACTCAAAACACATATATGAATAACAACAAAAAAATATCCTCACAAAGGAAAAGGAAACATGCATGGAACGCCAGACATTTCATCGAACAGTTAGGGTACTAAATCAAAGGGGACTATTATACACAGAGAAAGAAACGTTGACGGAAACGGGGCGTACCCTGGCATCTCTGACTTCAAGAACAAGATCAACAAGTGGAATCCGTTCGGCGATAGCACGAGAGGCCGCGGCCATGTGAGGGTCGTACCATCCTCCACCACTTGGCCCTTTCTTGGCTGCTTGCTTTACGGCTGTGCCCATTCGCCTTACCAGAGTAGCCGTTGCCATTTTAGCCGGCAAATGTTTTTTAAAAAAATGGTAGGCTTTATATCGTCTAAATTATCCTGCCCTATTTAATATTCTATCTTTCTTTGTAGAGATCTCCCGCCACTTTTTTTTTTTTTTTTGAGGGGAAGAAAATCTTTTATTGATAAAAAAACTGTATAAAAGAGATTGAATACAAAATGGAACTTCCTCTTGTCAATGATGGCATCGGAGATAGATAATACATGAGCAACAACATTTGATTCTCTCCTTTACATGTTTAACAGCCCAGCTATCATACTGAGAAAGCATTTTTTTAACATCACAAATGAGCATGCCTTTGCTGTCCAAAGTTGTTTCTGTGCTTTCAATAGCCTTGACAACAAGAAGAGCATCCCCTTCTAGTACGATCCTCTTGAAACCCAGCAGCTCAATCCCCAGAATACTTGCATGAAGATAAATACTACAAAATATTATATCTCTCGTTTTCTTATATAAAATAGGCTAATAGCTTTCGTTCAACCATTTCGCATGATAAATCTGTTTCTTCTCATTTTACTGCAACCTTCTCTGTTTTATCTCATTACTCGATCTTGTTTATGGGATCAAAATATGTCATAATGAGTTGCATCAAATGTCACATAAGATGGAGATGTGTAAAATAAAGGATCTATATTTTTAAAAAAATTTCAACACATCATCCTTATACATACTTGTGCTAATAAAAAAAAGTAAAAAGAAAAAAAAGTATATGATATAAAATTTATTTTTATTTTTATTTTTTCTTTGAGTCTTTTTCAATCATACAATCACGATATTCATTCGCTATGACTGAGCTTTTATAAAAGAGTCTTCTACACCTACAGTCGGTAGAGATGTCACCGATAAGGTTAAATGATTTTTTTCATACTTTTTTTTTAATATTTTTAAATACGAAAAACATCATAATATTATTAAAAAAAATTTATTTAATGATATCACATTTTTTATTTTTTTATCAAATATTTATAATATAAATAATGAATAAAAAATTTGAAATAGTTTAAAAAGAATAAATTTTAAAAAAATATAAAATATGTAATGCGGTGAAAGTTGCGTAATAAAACTCTTTTATCGCGGCTTCAACGTCATTGTTTATAAAATTGACACACCAACGCCGATGCGGCGCAATAACACCTATTATTGAAAATTACATATAGCTGCAAAGAGCTATAATTAGAAAAGCTTATGAATGAAAAGTGCATCTTAATCCGCAGCATCAATTCCAAAGTGCAGTTCGTTTGGACACATACTTAGTAGATTCATCTCTGGCCAAAAGTAGAAGAGGGGAAAAGCAGTGCTTCATTTGATCAAAAAATTGGAGTGATCCATGTCTGAATTATAAATCTCACATTGTGAGGTTTTTTCTTGTCACTGTGTTCAAGGGGGCTAGATTTTTTTAGGAATGACAATATCTGATACAACCCATTAACCTAATACGACACGATAATAACGAGTTTAGATTTAGTCTTAACGGGTTCAAGTTCAAACAGATTGACCCGTTAAGACTTGATTGTTTAACGGGTTGATAACAAGTCAATTTGTTTTGATCTGTTATAATCCGTCATAATCCATTAAAAAATTAAAGTTATAATTATACCCTTAGATCTAAAAGTAAAATTGTTAAAATTTTAATTTTGATATTTATATTATTTGGATTGTAATTTTAGACTTGTAATTAGTTTTATATTTTTTTTTATAGATATTGTGATTTTAACAATTGTATAAAATTATATTAAATTTAATCAGGTCAAACGAGTTAATTTTAAATCTTTTCAACCAATTTATATAAATAGGTCGGGTCGGAGTTAACCTATTTCGTAGTATTTACTAATGGGTCAAAACAGGCTGACACGACACGTTATGTTAATGAATCATGTTAGGATTTGAGATTTTGACACGATAAGCTTAACAAGTCGTATTTAAATTAATTCATATAATATAATATATATATCTTGACACAACATGAATACGACCGTTAACATAATTTATTTTTTTAGACGTGATTTCAGATTCACTGGTTTCCCAGTCAGCTCAGGTGGGGAAACCGGAACTTTGGTTCCTCTTTTCCTGTGCTCCAGTGCATCAACCCAAAACCGGACATTCGCCTCACTAGATAAAACCCTCTTTTTCTTAGCATATTGGTAAGCAGCTACTGCATCTGTTGGGTTTAGGAAAACCACCTGGGCAGCACCCGTGCAAGAAAAGACTTTAGTCTTCGTGGAGTCTATTTTGCCAAATGGACTAAATTTCTTTATCAGCTCCTGCTTCGATGGCGGCTTGGAATTCTTGGAAAACTTCATATGCAAAGCTGTGGAAGCAGTACCAGGGGCAAGTTCTTCCAATTGCTCACCCCCTTGAGACTTGAATGAGGAAGTAGAACTAACAGGTGGACATGACTTCGGATTCACCGGTTTCCCTGTCATCGATGGAGAGGGAGCTGAAAACATGGTCCCTCCTCTCTTGTGTTCCAGCGAGTCAAGCCAAAACCGGATATTTGTATCACCAAATAAAACCTTTTTCTTGGCACATTGGTAAGCAGCTACTGCATCAGTTGGGTCTGAGAAAACCACCTGGGCAGCACCTGTATAAAAAAAGACTTTTGTCCTCTGGGAGTCAACTGTGTGAAACGGACTAAATTTCTTTAACAGCTCCTCCTTTGATGGGAGCTTGAAGTCCTTGGGAAACTTCATATGCAATGTGGAAGCAGTAGCGGAGGTAGGTGCTTCCAATTTCTCACCTCTTTGAGACTTGATTGAGGAAGTAGTACTAACAGGTGGACATGACTTCTGACTCACCGGTTTCCCTGTCATCGACGGAGAAGGAACTGAAAACTTGGTTCCTCTTCTTCTGTGTTGCAGTGGGTCAAGCCATAACCGGATATTTGCCTTACCAAGTGACGTTATTTTTTCCTTGGCATATTGGTAAGCAGCCACTGCGTCAGCTGGGTGTGAGAAAACGACCTGGGCAGCACCTGTCAAAGAAGAGATTCTTGTCTTCAGGGTATCTACAGGGCCAAATGGACTAAATACTCTTACCAACTCCTCCTTTGACGGCAGCTTAAAAAGCCTAGGAAACTTCATATTCAAAGATGTAGAAGCAGCAAATGCTTCCAACTGCCAACCCCTTTGTGATCCGAATGATGAATTAGAAATAACAGGTCGATAGAGCTCCTTATGATCCTTGAAGCTGTCACCAAGAGACAAATTAATGCTGGCACATTCATTGGATCTATTGGATATGGCACCATCACCGAGCAATTTTTTAATTATATCAGCGATAAGAGTTTGCAATGGGCATTTTTTCGCTGCTAATCCAAAATCAACCTCAGTAGAATTAGCATGAGTACCAATCACATGGTTAGACACTGATTGAGTTGCAAGCGGTTGAAGTGATCTCAAATTGCTATCAACTGCGACATCCTCATCCTGAAACCCGTTATATTCCCAATTACATACACATTTCCCAAGTTCCTGTCTTTCGACACAAGATATGCAGGGTTTAGTATCAATTTCAACATTATAACCATGATGAGATGCTTCTTCTGAAAGGGAGATGCTGAACATATCCAGAACCACCTCCACAAAGCTACTATTGCATAAATAGGTAAAGCTCTGAGGACTGGAGGCAGAGTGGTGTTTGATTTTTAACTTTATTGGAGAAATTGGAAAGGGAGCATTAAACCGATCTATCTCAAAAACATTATACTTTCTTTTCAAATAAGCACCACTGCCATTTAATTGGAATGCAGACATAGCCATCTGCAACTTGAAAGAAGGACCAGATAAGGGAGCTGAAATGGAAGCATCAAGTGAGTTTGCCTTGCCGCCGGTTTTATTTATATGCAGAGAAGGACTAGTTCCAGTGCCTGAAAAAAAAGGCTTGGTTTTTTGTACTTTAATAGAACGAAAAGAAGCAGATGGCTGCTGAACCTTCCTCTTTATCCCCAGACAGTTAACAGAAGTGTCTGTGCAAGATACAGAAGAGGAAAAATGTTCTACACAACTTTGTTTTCTACCAACTTTCACACTCATTTCAGGCTTGGTAGACCCAGGATGAGAAAACTGGGCTTCAATGCCTTTAGATTGCAAGCATTTTGCAAGAGTGTTCTGGAATGATAAATTTCTGAACTTCAAAACATTCTGCTCCAACGTTTTCAGGCATTTCCCAGCAAGACAGCATGGATCTAGTGCAAGACTGCACAAGTTTATCAGCATCTCATCAACTGATTGTGCCTTCAGCTGCTTGATTCGAGTAGGTGAATTAATGTCAAGTTGATGAGAAGATTGGGCTTCGATGCTGTTAGGTTGCAAGAATTTTCTCAAACAGAAGTCAGGGGTGTTCTGGAATAACAAGCTTCTGGACCTCAAAACATTCTGCTCCAACGTTTTCAAGTGCTTCCCTACTATATAACATGGATCTACGGCAAGACAATGCAAGTTTACCAGCATCTCATTAGCTGCATGTGCCTTAGATTGCTTGATTCGAGCCTGTGACATACTGTCCTGATGGCGTTCATTAAAAGATTCTTTCACAACCGGAAGTCCTGAGTTTGGTATCTTTGTCACACCAGCTGCCAGAATCTTTTCCACTTCCATAAAGAAAAGCTGAGATTCACCTTGCACTTCTAAATTATCTGTTTCAACCGAATTCTCGTCCTCACTACCTAGAAATATATCAAACGGAAGGGAATTACAAACTACAAAATCTGACATCTGACATCTGATGAGTAGAACGCAAGCATCCCAGCAAGATGGCCGGTAGCAATAAATTGTCAACCCTTAAAAATGTCCAACAAACGGGACAAAACGCCAAGAACATTTGACAAAGATATCGAGCTTAAGGGTGCGTTTGGATGTTGAGATAAGTTGGGTTGAGATGATAAAATATTGTTAGAATATTATTTTTAAATATTAAAATTGTTTTGAGATTTGAAAAAGTTGAATTATTTATTATATTTTGTATTGAAATTTAAAAAAGTTGTAATGATGAGTTGAGATGAGTTTGGCATCCAAACGAAGCCTAAAACTTATAGTACCCTCGAGCATCAGATTACTTAAAACACACTAGTAGGACTCTTTGCTCTCTTCTCTTGACGACCACCGTTATTGACCCCATCTGGCCTGTGATTGTGATGGAGTACACTTGTGTCTCCTTCGCGCAGGGAACATCAACAATCACTCGAATACTCGCCAGGTGTTTTAACTTCCCAAACTCAAATTCTAGATTTAGCAATAACGAAATATTGAAAACGAAAAGCAAGTTTCATATCCAATAATTCCAGCATATATTGAAATCATCATTCATTACCTCTTTGGTAGTTTCGCTTGTACCTTAATCTCTGATTGCCTGAACTATACCCACGAAAGGACTGAATTTGGGCGAGCACTCTAACTGCATCAACAAAGTCAGCCTCCTCAATCCAGGGTGAAACAGCCCTGCTCCGAACAAATCCCAACACCCCAACCGCCTGAAACGACGTCGCCGCTGCTGCGGCCGCCTGAAAACAATCCCTCGAGTTTTTTTTTCTCCTCCGGCAAGGACATGTAAGGCTCCAAAGAATCCTCCGACCGAACAACCTCAAGGCCCGATCGAGTAGAGCATCGGACGTGCTGCAACTCAGCGACCGGAAGTTGTCCTCGAAGGGACGGACCTCGGATTTGAAGAAGTAGCGAGGGGGTTGAAGGTCGAAGAAAGAGACGAGAACGCCAAGAGCGTCGGCTCGCAGAACTAGGCCGGGCCACCATTTTTGAGGAAACAAAACTCTTGTCCACACAATCTCTCCAGCCTGCATTCTCGTCCTAGTTAACCCATTGTACCATCTCTCACAAAACCCTTTAGAACCCAATGAGAGTTGAAATGGCGGGAATCCGAACATTTCACGCCTTGTCGTCGTCGATGTCGTAATAATTGTACTTCTATTATCATTTTAAAAGTTCTCAAATGTTTTTCTTATTTGTTAATGTTCTACTTTTCAGAACCGAAATTTGAAAATCACTAGCTAAAAATGAGTCATAATTGCATGCCTCTCTAATCTTTAAAAAAGCAAAAATTTAACATCATACTTATTATTATTATTATTATTTTAAAATTTAAACTCCATCATTACAAATATCATATTTTTCGTCAAGAAATGTTAAGCAATATCAGTTTTATGAAAAAGTATAATATGGATCTAACATGTAAAATTCAATATATCGATACATTTCACCATATTTAAGATAATTTTTTGAAGTACAATTCTATTCATCATCTTTATATCACATACTACACAAAATTTTTTATCTTTTTATTTCTTTTTCTCAGCAAGTATGTAGTGTAGGGTTGATGAATTGAGGAATAAAACCAAAAAAAAATTAAAACGTGTTGTGTAGGATGATGTTTATCAAAACCCTTTTTTAAATCAACTCCTTCCTGTATAACTTGATCCTTGTGGTTCAGATCACAGCGTTCCACTCCATTGCACATAAAAATGATTAACTCCCAGACTTCTGTCAAATGCTGTTATGACCGTATCATGGGCAAGCATTGGTAATACAGCTAAAATGGCATATTTCTAACCAAAATGATCGACCAACAACCGATAGACCAACAGCTATTTCTAAATTCTTAGTCACGAGTCCCAAAACATGATTACAAAAGCAAATACTACTGCTGCAGCTGCTGCAAAAGTTTTCAGGATGACAACCATGATGACCATTCTACTACAAGAACCATATAACTTTACTATCCAGTCATACACATTTGGAAACCAAACCACCACTACTCCTAGAGAAGGGGCAAGGCAAAATCTTTACAGCAAAATATCTAACAAGCTAGGCTGCCGATGGTGGAAAATGTATGGCCACTGAATATTAACTTCGACCAGAATTGGTTTCCAAAAGGCCTGGTGTTTATCCTGTTACACAGTAAAAGGTGGAAGCATTCAGCATGTATAAGAAAAGAAGAAAAAGATTAACAATATACAGAAAAGACAAACGATGTACAGCACTATAATATGCTTGAAATAAAGTTACAAAACCAGTCATACAACATGCAATGGCCTTAATTGATAGATAAGAAACAGCCACCGAGAACCGCTTATTTCCAATCCACAATCAACATAGAAACAGGGTAAAAATTGAGTGTCTCAAATAAACAGGGGCATCTTAAAACTTGGAGATGCAGAATATGCAATCAAAGTTCTACCCCATCAAATAATTAAACATTTGTGGAACGGAACCTGACAAGTGATACTTCAGCTTAGAAATTAAACTGTAAGTTCCACAACCATATAACCATTTCTTCCTTTTTCTATGCACAAACCATTGAACACTTGGGACGAGGACTCAAGCCTACAGAGAGCAAGTACAAGATAGTTCATGCCACTAAGACCTGCAATCCTAGAGCATTAACTTTTAGCTTGTGTAAACTAGTATCAGGTTAAACCTTGAACCTCATCTGATAATAGAGAGTTACTAGAATTCTATCATACTTAAGAAGCATACAAGCGAGAAGAGGTTTCTGCCATTACAGACAACATCAATCTGTCAGTTTCTCTTGTAGCATCAATATCATATGCACAATCATAGAATTTAACCTCCAGAACCTCTGGCCGTCGAGATTTTAGCAAGAAAATGAACCGATAGAACCCAACTCATGCCAGACCATCCAAAACAGTGAAACAAGTAAAAATTGGCACGTCCATAATATCTAGGGATAGAGAGGCATCATTCCAGCCCTGCCTGGAAAGGGGGAAGAGGGTCTGTGGAAGGGTAGTTACCAGCTTGACCACATAATATTTCCCATAGCATATTAACTGCCTTAATTTACACACTGGCTGTGTACAAGATGGTTGTGTCTCTAACCATGAAACCCAACCTACGAAGAAACTAAAGCATTCCAATCCTAAATATAACATTAAAGAGCTCCTGGAACATACACATAGTCAAACAGGATAAGGGGTAACTTCTTGGCACGGTCCAATTATGGACCAGCCGCTGCTACTAAGACAAGGCTGTCAAAGGATTATTTCCAAGAAAAATTAAAATGAGACAAAATGATAGTAGAATCCTTGTCAAAACCCCTAGGGGTTGGCTCAAGTGGTAAAAGCCGGCTTGGGGGTATGCTCCCTAGGCCTAAGGTTTAAATCCCCTTGGATGCAAACAATCTCTAAGGGCTATCGGATTGGAGGATTTTTCCCTTGAATTACCCAAGGTGCACTTGCGGAAAACTCCTTGCCGAGGGCCTTTGCATCCCTAGGATTAGTTGAGATGGTGTTCCGGATACCTGGTGCCAATTAAAAAAAAAAAAATCTTTTACTTCTTTTCTCCTTCAAAACCAAGGCCAAATGGTGGAATAAACTGAAGTAGACTGATGGGCATTTTGAACAAGATGCATGGGAAAAGGATGCTTGATGAGGCTTGTCCTGTCACTAAGATGACACAACGGAACATCTAATATGAGAGTAAGCTTAATCGCTTGACTGAATTTTTAAGAGAGCCCTTAGCCAATATGGACTAAATCAGAAGGAAATTCCTAAACACATCTGGTTCGCTGTATTGATTCCTTATATGAAGAACTGCCACTAGCCATCCTAACTGCATTCTTGGATTAATACATCCAAGCCTCAAATGCATGAACTTTTTTACACTCACGAGTGTACTATTCTATGTGATCCTTGCACAATTTACCTATCTCGACCTTTTTTTTATACGTAGATATCAATATCAACCACTCACATCTAGATGCACATGCATGGCTAGTACTGTTACATAATAAAATCACTCGACATCATTTGACCAACATTGAGGAGAAATTTGTCAACTGCAGAATGGAACTGTTTTATTTTACAATCAACTCGAGCATTTAAACATATATTCTAAGATCACCTCGAGCATATACACTTATATAGCACTATTCCTGTGTACTTGGCTTTGCCTTGCTACTTGTCTCAATAAAATTTCTTATTCATAAAAAAAACCTTATATAACACTATTATAAGTTTTTTTTATAAGAATAGATCGTGCACTATTATAAGTGTATAACCCAAGCAATTAAGAAGAAAATCAAGCAAACTGGCCATTCTAAAATCCTTCAAATTGAGGTTAAGCAATTGTTAAATGCCTTCTTACATAGAGTTCCCAATACTTCAAAATTAATGAACAAATACAAGCTGCGTACAACATTGAAGACTCATAAGATATAAAAACATGTCATCTACCAAAATGAAAAGATGATCAGCTTAAATTTATAAGCTTGCTAGCAGTCTTGATAACAGGCACACATGAGGGAGATCTCAAACCTTTTAGCCAGGGCAGTGTTTGCCAGCACCATGCACTTCTGCTGGTATGCAAAACTTAAAATATTAACCAAAATAACCACGGCAGCTTGATGATCCACATAAGCATTTCTTTTTCCCAGTGAGTTCGTTGTTTCCCTCAACCTCATCAGAGCGGGCAATCCCATAATCATAAGTCAACTCTGTCATAGGCGGGATATGTTTGATTGCAAAAAAGGCAATATGAAGAAAGGATTGATTATTGTGTTCATATAAAACTGGTTGCCAGAAAACATTTGGTGAGCAACTATGATTCATAAATCGTGCTACATTTCCCATATTCTTGGCACTTATGATTAGGGGAGATGGAATTTTGTAAACCTCATTAGAGTCATTAGAACATTCCTCCTCCAATAAGCCAGGTTCATAATTCCACTTGAATGGATTATAAAAACGAGTTGTATCAAAAACATACTCATCATTTTCACCTTCCTCCCCACCCTGCTTTCCCTTAACTTTGTCAATAACTTCACCTGCATACTCGCATATAAAAGTACCTGCACGAATAGGGTCCCATGACCGCAGACCCCAGCCCCTATCTGTTGTTTTGAATACTTCCAAGTGAACTTTCAAACCATTCTGGGATACTCGGTTTTTGCAGTTAGGAAGGCAAGGACATGTGGGACCACATTCATGTATCAAAGGCTTTCGGCCCACAAGAACCCCGTTGTTAGTATAAGGAAAATCGCCTTCATTTTTCCTAATGCAAGAACAGTTGGGATCACCTGGTTGGCAAGCGTTATGGCAGTTGCAGCCAAAAGAAGGCTGTGTTAAATTGAATGATTTTGAATACTTGACAGTGGGAAAATAAGTGAAATGAGCAGGGCCCTTTTCTTCATCAACATCGTTTACAAGTGAAACAGGTATACTTTCAGCCCCTGAGGTGAGGTCTGGAAGGATAAGTCCAACCCTTGGAGTCAAGCCTTCCTTCCACTTCTGAATTGATTTCCAAATAGCAAAAGCATCAGGCTGCCCTGGCAGTCTCACAAATTTGTACTTGAATATATTGCAACCAGTTTTGTTCTCAGTCCAGGACTCTTGAATTTTATAAAGCCCATCATAGACATAAATCTTTGATGTTGGATTAAAAGCATCTTTGATACCCCGGACGACTCTGATGTCATTGCCCCGCTGAAAGGTTCTCTCCAAAGCAAGATTTCCCCTCTGAAGCTTCTGATCAGTTGCCTGTTTGTCCCTCTTGCCAAAATTGCCACCCTGACCACTATAAATCAGAACATCCGTATCCTCCACATCATCATCATATCCTGCAGACGAAACAATGCACACAACCACTGGATCTTGGTCCAATGTGTCCTTGAAAATAAGATAGTCAATACCACCCATAGACTGAGAATGTAATCCCACCACACACATTTCCATACGGAAAAAGAAGATATCCCCAATCTCAACCCCAGGCGGAGCTCCAATCCTCCTCCGCATGTTCGTCCGGATCCCTTTGCTCATCAAGAGATTTGCAGCTTTTAAATCCGCACGTCTGATAACCCCATTGCCCAGTTCCTTGGCATCTTCAAGTTGGCTGAGCCTTCTCCGAAGTGCATCAAATCTCATAAGCACCAGATTAACCACTTCCCTGTTACCATTATCCCTTTCTGCTTGACTAATATCTACAACAAAACCAGGACCAGACCCTTTTCTAGCAGCAAAGGAAAAGGAAGGTTTAGCGTCCTGATTTTTCCTTGTCTTCTTTTGCATGCGAGAAGCTGCTCTTTTTTTACCCACAAAATAACCATCTTCACTCCCATCCACTTCCCTAAATGTCCCCATTGATGAATCAGCATCTCCATTAAATGCTCTCGGGTATTCTTGTGATTGCGGACTTCGAAACGCACGAAGGGGAGCCGGTACAGGACCCATTGGCATCTGCATTGGTTGTGGGTTCTGATGGTTAAGATCAGGTGAGGCTTGAGATCCTTGTGGCACACTGAAGGGGTAAAACGGCATAAATCCATGAGGGAAAGGGCCATTGGGTGGGGCGCACACGAACGGGGGAGCTTCAGATCCACTTGGGAAAACTGGTTTTAAACTACGCAGAGGCTTCACATCCAAAACTCTGGACTTATCAAAAGAGGTTGAAGGAGGAACATAGTTGAAACCTGACCCTGATTCCATTACAACAGGTCCTCTGAACTAAAAGAACGAAATTTCAAAGTCTCGCAACCTTAACCTCCAAACCTAGAAGTACCCACTTCTCCAAAACCTAAAAATAGACCCATTTCAATCTCATCTAAGTATAGAGATTTGGACCTGGAATTTGTAAAATTCTGTGCCAAGAGGGTTACACATTGTTGAAAAAGAATCGCACTTTGAGCATCAATTAAGCAAAAAAAAACTCAAAAAGGGAATTTTTCAAGTAGATGAAGCATGATTTTGGAAGGCAAAATGAAACAAAGAGATGCATATGCAAGGGTTATTGGGTAATAAATAAAACATGATTAGTGAATCGGAAGCTTATTAAGCAAAACTGTTTCAAAAGACCAGACAAAGTCGAGAGTAGCGGATCGTTACCTGATGGAAATCTGGCACTGACTGGGTTTTGTCGATATTAAAGAGAGAGACAAAGGATGAAAGTTCAACAGAGAAAAAGGGCTGCTTTGTGTGTGAAGTAGCTCTATGTTTTGCCTACCCGTCCCGTACGGGAATTTTCTGTCTGGAATTTTCTTCCCGTGCTCCGGCCCTTCAGAGTTCAGACTCTCCCTCTTTCTCTACTCTGGGGTTTTCTTTTTCTTTAATGTTATTTATATTTTGCCTTTCGGTTTACTGGAAGGACACGTTGCAAGAAAGACAACGTTGTGCTTCAGAACCTTTATTCGTTTCCTTGTACAGGTGGCATCTCGAAACACCTCGGGTAAAATACATGCTGTCACACGAAATATGCTAACGTTACGCTTCTGCCTTCTTTAATTTGCTTCGTGCGATTATGGGTGTAACTGATCGGATCTCATTCGGTTTTAGATAAAATATAAGATGGAATTCATATGTATCGATTCTATATTTTTTAAACTGATACTTCTGATTTTATTAATTTTTGGTTTGATTTGATCTAATTTTTTAATTTTTTTTAAATATAAATTTAACAATTTATTATTAAAAATTTGTTTATAAAAAATAAAAAAAATTAAAAAAACTGTTTTAAAAAAATCTATTTTATACTTCTATTAAAAAATTATACTTACTAAAAAAATCAGTTTTACTAAAGTCAAGTACTATATTAGTATTAATTATATATTAGTATTAGTTATAATAATTTAGTATTACTATATTAGTATAACTATTACTAGAGTCTATATTAGACTATTAGTATTAGTTATAGTGATTTAGTGTAACTATAGTCTATATTAGTAAAATTACTAATATCCTATGTACTTATCAAAATTTATTAATAATATTTGAGTGATTTTCTTTCTTTTTATATATTATATATAAAACTTATAGATAAAAAATATTTTGTATAATATTATTTTTGTATAAAACTTATATATATAATATTATTTTTTATTTATTTTGTTCTTCAACTGGTCCGGTCCCGAAAACCACAAAACTTGAACCGGACCGGATCCGGCCGGTTTGTGCAAGTAAAGAACCGGTTCTAAACTGAAAAATTGGAAAATCAGCCCAACCGGTTCGGTTCAGACCGGTTTTCCAATTTTTACGGTCCAAATTTACACTCCTACATGTGATATCTTTTTTTTTTCTTCCCAAGTATATTTCATTAGAAAAAATAATATAAGAGGAGGGGGTAAGGTTCTTCATCAAATACTCCAAAACAATAATAACAATTCGAAGTGATGGATAAAAAAGAAAAAGAGTAGGATTTTACGATTAAATTCTTGGTCGTTACTCATGTCCTATAAAGAGGATATCGTCTTAAAAGATAAAAATAAGTTGTTTGCAAAAAATTACGAATAATGAAACCACTACTAGTAGCTGTGGATCCTCCACTAAAAGTGATGAGAGTGGTGGGTGCACTATTGCTTGTTGTCTTGATATGATTTTTAGAGAGATCCTCAAACCCTTATTTAAAATCACAGTTTAGGGACAACGATAACACAGTAAGAAATCCGACATCGAGTGGATTGATCTACTGATTTACGACCGAATAGACTGAAAGCGATAAGATAGTAAAAAATCATCGTACGCTTCGTGTGATATCTCAATAATAGATTGAAAGCACCGTATATTTACATTTTCAAAACTATTAGATTTTACAAATATAAACCCTTCCATATAACTATTAAAAATTCATAAAAAAAAATGGTGCAATACATTAAATTAAAGGAAGCTTCGGTAATTATCAAATGACCACTTGGCACTTAAATTATAGTTAATAAATAAAATAAAATGAAACTCGTACCGATGAACCGATGAGAAAACACTTTAAATTTATAAAAGAGAAATGTTTTAACAAAAAAAATTACATAAAAATAAATTTACAAATTGATATGATTTAATATAATAGGTTAGATTATAAAATTATTTTTATTATAAAATAAGAAGTAATATATTATATAAAATTATATAAGCCTATAAATTTTTCTTTGTAGAATCTGTCCAAGACTATAACACTATCTTCATAAAATATTAAAATCACCAACTTTTTCATCTCTTAGCTAGACTAAGTATAGCTTTTTGCAAATTATTGAACATTCACAGTAAACACGGTGCGGACAGAATGTCGACCGTCAAACCATGTAAGAGACCCAAAATTGTAGCCACTAGGAGCCTCCTTGCCAAAGAATGAGACATTGTAGGACAACTTTGTCACATCCTTGAGAAAAACAAGCTTCTGAGGGAACACATCGACCACTAACCCCACCGGAGCATGAACCTTAGCAATGTAAGTGGCATCTGAGAGTCCCACGTTGGTCACTGTTCTTTGGATTGTTTTAGCTGCAGTTTGATTCCGACTGAGGTTAGCAATGGAGATGGATGGATAGTTGATATCTGAGATGAGTTCCTTAATGGAGTTACTTGGGCAGCTGAATTTGGTGTTCGATATCGATCTTATATCTTTCTCTGAATAGCCATAATAACAGAGGAATCTGAGATAATCTGTTGTCGTGGTTTCAAAGACCAGTCCTGGATGGAGAGCTTTGAGTGGGCTTATTTCTCCAGCCCCCGTCTCATGTGGATTTGCAGAATTGCCCGAACCCTTTGTCAAAGGTTTCCCCATGTTGTCGCGAACGGTTGCTGCAAAATAAAGAATGATCAGAACAAACTAATTATGCTACCACTTTCAAACTGATGAGCGTCATCTCATAATCATGTTATAAATTAAAGAACATTATATAGATCGATGTTGTTGACTTTTTGTTTGTTTGTTATTCTCTTGAATCAAGAAGTAATTATAATACCCACAATATTCATGATCAGGTACGTCAACATGCAATGGCAGAGGCCGGCAGGCCCGGGGCGGCAGATGTATCTTGGTAAATTTCCCACCTTAAAAACGTACGTACGTACCTGTTGTCATCAGTGCTGATTTGATCATGGAAGGTGTCCACCCAGGGTGCACTGACTTGATCAATGAAGCCGCGCCTGTTACATGGGGGCAAGACATTGACGTTCCAGATCTTATGGCAAATTGGGCTGGCTTCTTACCCACTGGAACGCTGCCAGGCTCATCAGTACGTGGAATCGTGCCAGCTAAAATAGCCACTCCCGGGGCCATTATATCAGGCTGCGCATGCAGTGCATAACTAATGTCAAACTAGGGTTTTAATCTCATCAAACTACGTATGCCTTGCACCTCATATTGAAGTAATGGCCGTTGGACGTACGTAACCACAAATTAAATACGTTGGCTAGAATAAGACTCAGCAGAAAGAAAGAAAATAACCTTAAGAATGTTTTCTGCTGGCCGAGCGGGACCTCTGGATGAGAAGTACGCCACAACTGGTGCAGGTTTATACCTTGGAATTTCAACTGTCGGAAGAATTTTTGCTCTTGGGTCCCTGTCGTAAAAGAACAGGAAAAATGAGCGTGCCTAGCTAGCTAACTTGATTATAAAGAGCTTAAAAAGAGAATCACACTGCGTCAGATTGAAGAAAAGAAAGGAACGACATGGAAACTTTACAAAAAAGTACTCACTTGTTGGAATTGATGTAGTTAAGAATCTGCAACCCTTCAACACTGCCAACTTGTACGAATGGGAAAGTGCCCGAATCAAATGGCACATCTTTCTCAGCCTCACTGATGAAAATCATCCCTATGGCTTCCATATCTTCTACGACTAGTTTCTTGATGTTCCTTGATATAGTTGGGTCGTTATCAACACAAACAACTATCTTGCCTGAAGCTTTCTCTGGATCTAATGATCCCGGACGGCAATTTCTGCAGTTTAATGTGGAAATTAGGACTTGTTCTTAACAAGAAATGGGAAAAAAGGGAACAATTAATATATTTGGAGGGAAACTTAGTGCGAAGATATCGATTAGTACTAGTGGCGCTGGCTTTTAGTTATTTGATTGAACGTATAGATTTAGAAAGTACAATGATAGATATTCAGAGAATAATGATACAAAAATACCTTGCTTCATATGTGGGGGTAAAGTTAGAAGCAACATTCTTTCCGAAAACAAGAGGATATGTCCTCTTCTTGCTCAGGTTAGACAAGTTAATGGCAGATCCCTGGGAAAACATACTTGGAGAGATAAGTTTAGATATTGGACAGCAATAAATGAGCCCCCACAACACAGAGAGACATAGAGAGAGAGAAACGTGATAAACAAAAAAAAAAAAAAAAATACCCTACTCGGAAAGTTTTCCCGTTTCCAAGGTGTATAGTGGAGCGGAAGTCCCTATCAATACTAGAAGCCGCAACAGTAAAGATCCATGGAGCCGTATTTTTAATAGTGTAAGGAAAAGGACCATCGTTGCCTCCAGAGCAAGCAACCATGACCCCCATATTCTCTGCATGAAATGCTCCAATGGCAATGGGGTCATTTTTGTAGTCTGACAGAAAGTTGTTCGCTCCAACGGAAACTGATATTATGTCTACACCATCTTTAAGTGCATCGTCAAAAGCCTTCAATAAGGAGGAACTAGAGCATCCTACTTTTGAGCATGCCTTGTAGCTCGCAATCCTTGCTGATGGGAAGCCACCCCTTGCTGTCCCTCCTGCGAAGCCATAATAACTAGCATTGATGACTGGGAAACCACCAGCTGTAGATGCTGTGTGAGTGCCATGATCTACATAATCCCTAGGCGATCCAGAAGTAGTTTTGCCTGCTGCTGGACTCATCTTGCTACCATTAATGGAGTTCATCTCTGGGGTGGGGTAGTATCTTGCTCCTATCAACTTCCTACATTAATGTAAATTAATTTTTGCTAATAAATTACCAATTCTAATTAAATACTGCTTATCCTAAAAGCTCGATCGACCAAAAAATAATGCATTTTTGCTTCTGACCTTTGCTACATTTCTTTTTCTTTGTTCTTTTTGGGATGTTATCTCTGAATTAATATTGTTTTTGGGAAGGTATTTGAAGTGTATTTGGATTAATTACCTGTTACAATTGGATAGTTTGAAGTCATGTCCCTCTATGCAAACTCCTTTCCATCTTGAAGGAATTTCCCCAATTCCCTTGTCATTGAAACTTGGACACTCGGGCCATATACCTTGAAAAAATATCAAACAAAAAGAGATTAATATTCTCAGTTGATTAGTTATGATTGGTCAAGTGGTTAAGTACCTACACAGAACATGGTACTCACACAACATCTGGCCAGAAAATTAATGTGAATCGTTGGATATATATATATATATATATATATATATATATAATCATATCATAGCTTTTTCAATAATATATATATATATATATATACCTGTGTCTATCATCCCGATTATGACATCACTTGATACATGCTTATTATACGTTGCACTCGCCCTCAAGCCTGTTTCTGTTTCCAAGAAATCCCAAGAACGTGTGGTGTGTAGTTGAAGGACAGAATCGGGGAAGACGGACACAATATCAGGATGGCCTGCAGCTTTCACACTTTAATCACTTGTTTGGTATTCAGCTCAGCTTAAAAATTAACAAAATAATAAATAAAATTATGCTCAAATTAATTAAGTAAAGTGATAAACAAATTAACAAATACCAGTTTTTTTTAAAAAGTGCATGCATGCATGAATGTGTCCTTCACATGCAAACGGTGCTAATTTTGGTCTGATTATTCTTTGTCATTATATTAATTAAATTGAGGTAGTCATTTCCGTGTTTTGATCATAATTATTAGCTGCACGTTATTTTATTTCACATGATTCATGTTTTGTCATGTCGTCATTTTAGAAAGAAAAATGTTATTCTTTATTCTAGATTTTATCATCTTTAATTATATTTATTAATAAGGAACGTCTTAAGTAGTGGTTAACATAAAAACTACTTAAAGTGTACTATATCATGATCAGTATCATGCGGTGTGACTAGAGATTTAAATAATCAAGATAGCATTGCTCTTTTAGAAATACGAAGGATCTGATGATCTGTTCATGATATAATAAGCATGTAGACATCTTACCTTTGACGTATTACGATTATCTTCTTCTACTCTATATATAGATCAATAAGATACATTGATTAGAAATTACCACCATAATCTTTTTCTTTTTTTTAATTATCCGACAATGGTAAGAAGCGGGAAAACTATTTAAAAGAGAGAGAGGAAAAAAAATATTTACCGGATAAGATAGAAGCTTCATTCTCAGTAAGCATGGCAGAGAACCCTTTAAAAGCATGATTATAATGGTGGATTAAAGATCTTCTCTCATTCTGATCTTCACTGTCAAAAAAGGGAAGGAAGAAACGAAAGAAAAAAGCCAACTTATCAGTAGAATATATTGCAAGAAAAGACGACCACAAAATAATGAGAAAAAAGAAAATACAACATTATTGATGATGATAATGACAACCTCGGAATAATGGAGGACAACAATTGCATGTAAGCTGATTCTGCAACTTGAACATCTGATCCCTCATTATTTGATGATGAAGTACTTCCCATGTAAACAACATAAGGCTGCCAAGAAAAACAAAAATTTATAGGTAGAGATCATCCAGATGCAAGTTGGGATAGCTCTATCTTTCTGCTTTAGCATGCAGGCATAATCAAATATTATGATTCATGGAGTTGAGGTGCGAGACAATAAAATGATACATATATATATATATATATATATATATATATATATATATATATATAATACTCCTTTTCTTAGCCAACAAAATGGAACATAATAAATTATCACTACCATATATTTCGAAAAAGCTTCATGCAATCCGAAAATGGTGATCACTGATCTGATATAAACACACAAATCAGAATTATTTACCTTGGGAGTTTGATTAGATGTAGCGATGCCACAGACGAGTAGAAAAGATATGGAGAAGATCAAATGGAGGAGTTGCAGAAGGGAAGCCATGGAAGATGCATATAAGAGTGCTTCTACGAGAGAGAGAGAGAGAGAGAGAGAGAGAGGACTTTCTCATGCAACCAGCTATATGTATATATATATATTTGAATGCCTTTTATTTTCGTTCTGGCCCTACATCTCAGATCAATGAAAAAGACAATTCATAGACTTGAAATGCAAGTAAACGAGTTTCTCTTTTGCAAATTAAAGAGTACGCGAAGAAGCCCAACATGATATGCATGTTTCATTCACTTTTGACGGCCTGCATGTACAAGATTTCTATCTTCTTTATTTCCACCACCTTTATTCTCTCTCTCTCTCTCTGTTCTATTAATTACGTGTTTTTTGTTTAATCTTTATAATCTTCTTCATACTTTGCTATACGTCTTTTGTATTGGGTTCTCTGACGAACGAATACATGATGATTGTATCAATCGAATATAGCCAGCCTGAAAGCCAGCTAGCTCTTTCAGAACCTCTATATATGATCTTAATCCATACATATAGCATGCAATTAATTTTAAGTGTCGACAGCTTCTTCGCTAGCTAGCTATGACTACTTGTACTTAGGGTTGACGTTATGAATGACCCTGAATTTCTTGATTAATTAACATTTTGCTCAATATTATAACCACTTTTTTCGGCACATAATTTGTTCCATTTTCCCCCAAAAAATAAATTTTAAAAAAATACATTTTCTTTCAGGTAAAGTTAACAAATGCCCCCAGCAGTCATGACTTCTTCAAAGCATTTATTGTAGCCTTAAAGAATGACCTTATGATTTTGTTCCATGTTCCAAATTAAAATATAATTCTTACAGCTAATATCATAACAAATGACCCATCTTCATGACCTTGAATTCCGGCATTATTATATATACTATTTGTACCGAAATGATTATAATTGGAATCCTTCATCACTTCACTTCCAGCTTTTGGCTGTATATTAATACAATCTTATCTTGCTAAAAATTAAACATTATATTTGATATTTGTTAAGATAAAATATAAATGATTAAAATATCTAACTCTTTTCACTGGTTTAAATTTAAATTTAAACTTATATGACAAGTAATTTTACAGCAAATTTTTTTTAAACTTATATGACTTTTTAATTTTTTTTTTAATTTTTTTTTTAAACTATTTCAAAATTTTTATTCACTATTCATATAAAAAATATTTGATAAAAAAATTAAAAAAAAATAAAATATAGAATGTAGATAAATAGTAAAAAATTGTGAAGATTTTTTGTTCCTATATATATAATATATATCACTTCAAAGCTCAAAAAAAGTCATCACTGGAACTGATCTCGTTAAAGGTCTCGGAGTTTTATTGGAAAAAGATATATACCGAAGCTAAACTAGCTAGCACACTCTTACAGCACGTAGTAGATGAGTAATTTTAGTTACAAATCTTAAATAGATAATTTCGTATCGGTCTTAATTTATTAAAAAATAAATAAAATAATTTTCTTATACTTTTTAAAAGTAAGATCCATTTTTTTAAAGAGTTTGAACGGAACATATCTATTTAAAATTTGTACAAATGATATAAAGATCCGAAACACCAAATCAAAGAAAAGACACGTTGTTTGTCTGGTCATCAAGGATTTGGACAAGAGGGAGCTAATTATAACACGAGCAGGAAACACTAGAGAGGAAATAAAGAGAGGATACAGTCACAAACTGCTATACTCAGCGCAAGATCGAGGCAACAGAACCGTCCACTTTTGCACTCTAGTGATCCACTTCGCACTCTAGGAATATTTATCTGCCGGAGATCTTTCTGGGGACGTTTCACTAAACATGTACACTGAAATGCAAAGCAGTCTAGAAGTACGTACTTTTAATGTCTGATGAAATGCATTAAAGAATTCTTTCCATGGATCTAGTGTTTTGTTTTCGTTAAATGATGTTGTCCATCGTAGCAAATTTTCATTTCTTGATTTAATTATCAGAATTGCATTATCCACCTGAATATTATTCATTGGGGCAAAATAAACACAACTCTCTTAGCTTAAGAAAAAAAAAAACAACTCTCTTAAACTACCACATAATTTGCAATCACTCCCCAAACTACCCCAAAACTGCAATTGTGAAGGGATAAAATGTTAAGATTAAGATTGGGCCCACCCATCAGGTCACATTCGAGGACAAGACAAAGGGATAGGAACGGTGGACAAGGAGCTAAGGACATGAAGCAGGCATGTGGCAGGCGCCTTAAAAGCAGGTCAGAGGGAAAGTAGGAAAAGAATGAAAGTTGACACATGCAAATGGGTCTGATCTTATCACTGCAGGTTGGCATACGTAACAAGGAGATATATAAAAATTCTTTAGCCAAATGACCAGCAGGGTCTCTCGACTTCTTCTTTAACCTCAAGGGAGCTCCAGAGAGAGCTTATTTAGCCAGCAAACCACTAGCTATTCTTGTACAGTGAGATATGAGAGACAACGAGATATCATAAACAAGTATTTTAGTGGAAACTCCTCTCTCCAAACCCCCGTGAACGTATGCCTAGTATCGAATTACGTAAATCTTTGTGTCTCTTTCTCTTACTTACTCTGCACTTGTTTTCCATTTACCGCCATGGACGTACGCAACGCCACCGTACAGCCGCACCGAAACACTATCGGGGGCACCGAACAACACCGATCAAGACCCAGTCAACTCAGTAGGCCGGGAATGACTCTTTCTCTCCCTCTAGCCTGTTGAACAATTTTTCTTACATCAACAGTGGCGTTGTCTGTGGGATCTAATTTCCTCTCTTTGCCGGAGGTAGGAGAATGACTATTTTTTGGCATGTTGAATAATTACCCGATGAGTAGATGACATACTCTCAGATAAGTATTTTTAGATTTTTAAATTTTTACATTTACAAAAAATGTTGCTGTAAAAAATGAGTAAGTAAATCTTTTCTCGTACAGGTGAGGAACCGAGCTCCTCACCACTACACTCAGTTCATTCTAATAAACTATGAGAAAAGTAAGCACACGATAAGGACCAATCGCGTAAAAGTCACACCCCACGTGCACAGTACTAGGATAGGCACTGAGCACTTAAGTTCACAGTGCCATGCACGTTTACCATACATGCATGCATGTCCACCGTGCATGCATGCATGACCAATGTGCACTCACAGTGCACGGGGCACTACAAGGTGCACCCAGAGCTCGCGGCTCCACGCCGCGAGCCTAGTTGATTAGCCGGTGGTCACCACTCGAACTGTTGGCAATTTATGGCTCCACCGCCATGACCCTAGTCACGAGGGTTGTGAACAGTGCGCTCCTTGCACACCACGCGGTGCCCACGGAGACCATGGCATGGCCCAACCGTGACGTGGCAGAAGAGGGCGCCGGCGGTCTCCGCCACTGCGTCGTGGCTACCCCCCCCCCCGGGGGGAGGCAACTCCGACGAAAGGACCACAAAACCGTGGTCTTGCACAAGATGAAGGCTTCACAGCCCAAGACCACAATGCACGACGAGAACTACGGCGGCAACCAGATGGTCCGTTGATCACCTTCGTTTCCGCCTGAGTGGCCGCGCGCAAGCATCCCTGCAGGTGCACGGTCCTATGCACCCAAAATGGGACCCACGGCCAAAGGACGACCACAATGTGGACAGTCGACCTCCATAAAGGCCACTGGCATTATCTGCCACGAGCATGGTGGTCACCTCCTCAACAGTCACTCACAAGCATGAGACCTATATGCCTCGAAGCCATGCACCAGTTTGGGAACTACGTGGTCGAGAAGCGTTAGCTTGATAGCCCAACAACTCGGACCAGGCCCCCACCGCTTGGCACCTCCTTGCTACCCCCCAGCATGGGAATTGATTCACTGAGCCCTTCTCCACAGAGTGGTCGTGCTCGGCATCTCCTTGGTACCACCTAGCTCGAGAACTGAACCATCGAGCCCCTTTCCATAAAGTGGTGCCGCTCGGCACCTCTTTGGTACCACCCAACTTCGGAATTCAACTACTGAGCCCCTCTCCACAGAGTGGTGTCGCTCGACATCTCTTTGGTGCCACACGCATGGAGCTTGGACCAGCTCGGTAGCTTCCCCACGGGCACTGGACTCAATACCACACTACTCAGTCACGTGGGACTCGGCAACTCTTCACTTGCACAGCTTGGACAATGCCCCACCTACACAGGACTCGGCTGTAATGACCCGATCCTATATTATTAGGGATAATTATGGATATTTTATTGGGTTCGATAATTAGATTATTATTTTTCCGGTTAATATTTTATAGATGAAGTAGGATTAAAATTTTTTAATGTAAGATATATTTTAAGATAGGTTTCTAAATAGTGTTTATTTTTTATTTCTTCCCCTATTCCGTACGTGTATTCCATATTGTTAGACTTCATGATTGAATAAAATTCCTAGATAAAACCATTATTAGTAAACTCGTCAGATTGAATCCCATCACCTTTCACGCCTCAAACGTTTTCTTATTGTCATCCATTTAGATTCCTAAACCATACCAAATACTATGTCTTTACCCACGGCTCCACTCCCATACACATGCACGTCTCTTTCCCTAGGATTTATTCTTTTTAAACGTTCTCTATCACATACACGTTCCTTGCCCGTTTATCTCTTCATGAACGGTTTAGTTCGCCGCCATCACTGCATACACAGCTCCATCATACCCACTTCCTCCGCATGCACATTTGTCACCTCTAGGTTTTCCTTTTGGTTCTCAACCAGCTAGGTCTATAAATACACTGCCGCCCAACGTCGAAACACACTCACACAGAGTACCCTTTCATGAACTCACACTCAGGCAAGCCCCACGAAAATAGAAACTCCATAGCAGTTTCTCTCCATACCAAACCACCCCTCAAGCCACTAGCAACCAGCACATACATGGCAGTGCACCAAGAACCACCATCGTCGAACCCAACAACCCACACCTTCTCCCCCACGTCGCACTCTGATCCCCTCCACACTAACCCAAACCGCAAACCACTGCATCCGATCCCACACCAAAACTTTTCCCACATCCACCGTGAACAACCATAAAACAGCCACCAGGAAACTCCAGCTCCACACAAGGCAACCACCTGCACAAGGAAGCAAACGGAAAATTGAAAACAGCCAACAGCCATCGTACCTCTGTTTTTCACACCAAAAAACAGAGCACCTACTGATCTCCACGGTGAGCCACAGCCCACCCACCCCATGGCACCAACTCCCTCCATGACGTCACCACACTACACAGAAAGTGCCGCCGGGCACCTCGCGCCAGCCTAAGCCGCCGTTCCTTTCGGTAAGCTCACGACATGCCCACTATTTCTTTCCTTCGCCCTCCCTCTCGCATTGCTCATATTCCTCCCGTAAACTCTCTCTCACTCTTTGTCTCTCTCTCTCTCTCTCTCAGTTGCATAGTAGCCCATTCGCCGGAGTTAGCACCGTGCTTGCCACCGTTGAGTGCAACTCAACCTCACGTTGCACTGCCCAACTCGTGGGAAGCCACTGCCTCTCACGTAAGTCTATTCCCGAATGTGTAGAATGAAGTTTAGATGGGTTAGTTAAATTACAAAAAATGCCCCTGCCATTTTAGGATTATCAGTTGACAATAATTTAACGTTTGGAAGATTTTAGGTTTAGAAAATATAGGATATTTTAGTAGTTTAGGTTTTAAATAAAATCACATGTTTAAATTAGAAATTTATGCAAATTACGTGTTTATTTTATAGGCAATCAATTATTTGCCAAAGATAGTAGATTAGCGCTGTAAGGTAAGTAGCATGATCATACCCTTACACGTATGTACGGTAAACAATATGTCTTTTATAAAAATATTATGCATGTATGCCCTCCATTGAAAGCCTATTTTTACGCACCCCACCCAAGACATGATAAAAAATATGAAAATCCATGAATTCATGTAAATAATTATGCATCAAGTTATTTATGAAAATTCATGATTTTATGAAAGAAGTTATGCATAAAAAGATTTATGAAAAATTATGATTTTATGTGAGAGTTATGCATTAAAATAATTTATGAGAAACCATACATGATTTTATGTGAAGATTTATGCATTAAAGTATTTATGAAAAATCATGATTTTATGTGAGAAGTCATGCATCACGACATGTTATGAAGAATGCGATTTCATTTGAAATCTATGATATGATATGACAAGATATGACAAGTATGTATGTGATTTCTTTTGAAATCTATGATATGACAATTATGCAAGTATGATTATGATGAAATATGAATGATAAGATACGTAACGATCTATATTATGATATGAAGACGGTACCTATGTTATGGGCATATTGCATTGTCAAGTCGTACATGCTAGTAGTGCACCCAGTATGTCTTCCTTATGTATGGATTCCACAATCCGTGGCCATGGGTGGAATTGGAATCTACTTAGATTCGCCAACTCTAACTCACGTGGGTCAATAGTAGGTAATGACCTATGACAAGTGAAAGATAAGTTTATGTTCATGTTCATGTTATTTACGTATATATTTATGAGTATGCACATTTTTCAAAAAACTTTATGTTTATTATGTTTACTGTATAATGTGTGCTTATTGAGTATTCGATTTATTTTAGTTTGTTTTCATGTTTTTAAATCACCCCAGGTGATGACATTTATGAAGATGAGGCTGCAGGACAAAACTTGATCCTGGGAGGCGAGGCAGAAGCCTAGACAGATTATGATATGATTAGTTTTATGGTTTAAAGGTTAAATAATTATTCTAATAAGCACATGAGACTTTCTAAATTTTTTTCAATAAGAGCTTCCGCAGACTCTATTTTGGATTTTAAATATTTAATAAAATTTGTTTTATTTACAGAATCTTTTGCATCTGGCTCGTTATTAAAAGGAAAAGTTTTAGTCAAGTTCAGTAGTAGCACACTAGCTCCCCGAAAATTCTAAAATATCTTTATTGGGGAGCGGGGTGTTGTAGTTGGTATCAGAGCTCAGATCGAAAGATTCTATAGACTTTTCAAAATAAAAGAGAAGAAAACTTCTTGCAAATAAAATTTTTTAGAAATAGAGAAGTTTTGGAAAATAGAAAAAGAAGGAAATGAATGTCTAGGCCAAGGTCTCCCCAAGACAAGTTCTAACTTGTAGTAAGTATGTTATAAATTTTTTCTTTATGGTATTTAAATGCATTTTGTTTGACATTTTTAAAACATGCATGTTAGAATGGCACCCCGTGGAAGAAGACCATGCGCACCCCACTCTGAGAAGGATACTGTACAAGATGATAATTTAGAAGTACTCACTGTTGCAGGGACACGCTTCTTTCAAAGGATGGTCAATGGTGATATGGTGGTAGGTAGAACCCCACAAGTAGGATGCACATTAGAACATTTCTCCCGCCAACACCCACCTACTTTCGATGGCAGGCTCTCCCAGCGGACTCTCACAACGGGCTCTCCCAGCAGGCTCTCCTGGCGGACTCTCTTGGTCTCTCTCATCCAGGCTCCCCCAGCAGGCTCATCCGAACTACTTTAGTCGAGCTTCAACAATGGCGCATCTCCAACTTTCGCCGCGCTCTGACAGATTAATTCAACACCGATAAATGCCTTGCACTATAAGCCCAGACCCTCGGCTAGCCACGATGCATTGGCTAAGGGCCAGGGCCTCTCGACCTCTGCTCCTTCACAATCAATCGGACATGAGCCCCTTGACTTGCCGACCTTCGTGCAATCCATGGTCGCGATGCATTGACTAAGGGCCAAAACCGCTCGAGCTGTCCCCTTCACAGTCAGTCAGACACAAGTCCCTTGACTTGCCAACCTAATGCACCACAAGCCCAGTCTCTCGGTTGGCCACGATGCATTGGTTAAGGGCCAGGGCCTCCCAAGCTCTGCCCCTTCACAGCTTGTCGGACACGAGTCCCTTCACTCGTCAACCTTCGTGCAATGCATGGTCGCGAGGCATTGGCTAAAGCCTCTCGAGCTTTCCCCGTCACAGCCAATCAAACACAAGTCCCTTGACCTGCCAACCTTCATGTACCACAAGCATAGTCCCTTGACTGGCCACGATGCATGGGCTAAGGGTCAGGGTCTCCCAAGCTCTGCCCTCTTCACAGCCAGTCAGACACGAGTCCCTTGACTCGCCGACCTTCGTGCAATGCATGGTCGCGATGAATTGGCTAAGGGCCAAAGCCTCTTGAGTTTTCTCCTTCACAGCCAGTCGGATACAAGTCCCTTAACTTGCCGACCTTTGTGCATCACAAGCCAAGACGCTATACATTAGCTAAGGGTCAGGGTCTCCCGAGCTCTACCCCTTCACAACAAGTTGGGCACAAGTTCCTCAACTTGTCAACCTTCGTACTACAAGCCAAGTCTCTAGACTCACCATGATGCATAATCACTGCCAGCGGGTTACCTCTGGGAACGAGCCTTCGAAGTTAACAGGCCTCCGAGCTCCACAACCACCTAGCGCGGGTTACTTTCGAAAACGAGCCAACGAGCTCCATAACCGCCTAAAGTGGACCCAGGGGGTCAACGGGCCCTTTGACCGCTTTGCGTGGGTTATTTCACACAAATTTCAACACTAACGACAAATCGAAAACAAAGGCATCAAACGAGCATACACTTTATAAATAACAACAAACATCCGAGCTCCACGCTCGCACCATACGCGGTCAAGCCGATCTCCCACCATATCCAAGCTCTAAGCTCTAAGCTCCTAGCTCGCATCATACGCGATCGAATATACCCCCAGCCTGAATTTGTCCCTAGAGGCATTTATTACTTAACACAAGCAGATTATTTTGTTTGCTTGTTGACAACTCTATGCTGCAGATTTTATCCTAAATATTCTCAATGACTTTTGTTAGAACAAGTTGCCCTTAAGAATGTAGAGGGATAAAATGTTAAGCCGAAGAATGGGCCCAGCCACCAGGCCATATTAGAGGACAAGACAAAGGGATAGGAGTGGGGGACAATGAGGGAAATGGAGCAGGCAGGTGGTAGGGGGCTTCAGAGAAGGTCACAGGGAAAGTATGAAGATAAGGGAAGTTGATATAAGTAAAGGGGTCTGGTCCCATTACTGCAGACTAGCACACACAACAAGAAGATATATAAAAAATTTTCAACCAGATGACCAGTGGGGTCTCTCGACTTCTTTTTCAACCTCAAGCGAGATCCAGAGAAAGCTGATTTAGCCAGCAAACTAGCTATTGTTGTATAGTGAAATATGAGAGACCACGGGAGATTGTAAAAAAATATATTATAATGGAAACTTCCCTCCCTAAACCCTCTTGGACGTAGGCCTAGTACTGAACCATGTAAATCTTTGTATCATTTTCTCTTACTTTCTCTGCACTTGTTTTTCGTTTACCGTCATGAATGACTCGTTCGGAAATGAGCTTTCCAAAAGGGCCATCCCAAGTGCAGGAGCGTGTCGCGTAGTAATTAGGAATAAATTCCTAGATCGTCTCTACAGGAAAAGTGCTAAAAATAAACTCGTGTAAAATGGTGAAATTATTTACAATGAGAAAATAAAAATAAAAAGTGATGATGTGTACAATGGATGAAAGAGTGCAATGAAAAAGAAAATTTACTGGTCGTGAACCAGATTCATTTTTGGTTGGCTTTGAGTGTTGAGAAGCAGTGATGAAAAGTAAAGAAATTAAAGCGCAAGACAGTGAATTTAAATTGCTGAAAATTAAATAACTGAAATTTAAATGAGCAAGAAAATTAAATGACAGTAATTTAAATTGCAGTAAAGTAAAGTGCAGAAAAATAAATGACATAAATTAAAAGTGCAGAAATTAAAAGTGCAGAAAAATAAATGACAATAATTTAAAGTGCATAAAATTAAATGACATAAATTGAAATAAAAAAAATAAAAATAAAGTAGAGACTACAGATAAAGGAGAGGACAGCTCGATAACACAGTTGGTCCATTAGGCTCTCAACTGTATCACCGAACTCCCTCACTTCATCTGCGTTGTCTCCTAAACTAAAAAACTACAACTACTCTATTCTACAGCTACTGGGTGTCTAACATCGACCCAGACTCTACTGGGCGTCTAACATCTGCCACCTCTCTCTGTCTATCTTCAGGTCCTTATATAGGCTTGAAAAGCCGCTGCATATGCTTATGTCCGTGACCTCGTCCATCTATGAAGCCAGCTACTTGTCTCCCACTCAAAAAAATTATTTGCGTTGTCTCCGTGCGTGCCTGTCCAAAAGAGCCGACCAACCTTTCTTTCTTCTTTCTTTTTCTTTCTTTCTTTCTTGCCTTCCAGCCGACCGAATGCACTGCTTGAGTTTTATTTCATTTCTTTTTCTTCCACTGCGAGCTGCACCGACTGCTAGCACCGAACTACATATCATTATTTTCTTTCTTTTCACTGCTGCATGCATGTGTTTCTTTATTTTCTTCTTGCTTTCTAGTCTCACAAAACTGCACATGCATGTTTTGTTTTCTTTCTTTTCTTTCTTTTTTTTTTTTTTTAAACTTTCGGTTGGCTTTCACCGACTGCATCGAACATCAGTGCATCTACCAGCCGAATGATCTGCTTAGTTCTTTTTTTATTTCTCTTTACAGCCGAAACTGCACTGCACCGAGTGGTTTGCAGTTGTTTATTTTTTTCTTCTAGGCCTTCAACACGCAACTACTGCGTGACCCGTGTAGAGTTGGATCACCTGGACGTCGACAGAGAAGCAGTACAGCATTTACTGAAAGAAGCTGCAGTGTTCGGCAGAGCTGGTATTTTGCTCTGTTTTTCGGTGTCAAAACAGGGGACTGGTTTCGGTTGAGCTGTGCATGTGGGTTGCGGCTGTGCATGCTCCGAACGCATGCATGGAGGCTAACAGAGGTGGTGCTAGCTTCGGAAGGTGGTGCTGGCTAGGCTTTTGGCCGTGAAGTGTTGTTGCCGAACCTGCGGATGCAGTGCAGCGTGGAGGAAAGGTGCGGAGAGCACGGCAGTGGTTGAGCTTGGTGGTGCTAGGCTGAGCAACGTGCTCTGTTTTCACCTCTTAAAACAGAGGATGGTGCTTCGGCTTGTGTAGGTGGCTGAGGAGGCAGCGGGTGGAAGCCGGGGGTGCTTTCGGCAAAGCCGTGCATGGTGCATGCATGCAGTGGTGCTGAGCCGAAGGTGACTGGGCCATGCAGCATGTTGGTGATGCCGATCGTGCAGGTGCTGCTTGAAGTGGTGCTGCCGAACGTGAAGGTGGAAGCACGAGTCGACGTGCGTCGTGCATGGAGATGGACGTGCAGCGGGTTGAAGATGGAGGCAACGACATGTAGTTTTGGACAAACTACATGTCGTTTCACAGTGGCTGTAAAACAAAAAAATAAAATAAATAAAATAAAATAAAATAAAAAATAAAAAAATGAAAAATGAAAATAGATAAACAACAACAGAAAAATAAAAACAAAACATAAATAAAATAAAACAAAACTAGAAAGGAAAAATAAAATATTAAAAATGTGTTGTGCAAGTGAATAAATATTATTCAATTAAATCACAAGTTATAAAATTAAACATAAACTATGTTTTTAATCAATTTAAATCATAACTTGGATTTATGCCTCTTAATCAATTTTTTATCTAAAACCAATGATAAAATAATAAAACAATTAAAAATATATTAGTCTTAAGTGTATAAAATATGCAATAATGCAGCTCAATCAATGAACGTACGCAATGCTACCGTACAGCCACACCGAAACACTGCTGGGGACACTGAATAACACCGATCAAGACCCAATTAATTAAGTAGGCCAAAAATGACTCTTTCTCTATCTCTGACCTATTGAGCAATTTTTCTCGCATCAATAGCAATGTACGCCATTTTACCTTAAAAAGTAAAAAATCAACCCTAAAAATTTCAAACGGGCAATATAACCCAATTAAATTCAAGAAATAGAAAGACCAATTGCAGCTGCCCACAGAAGTACTGCCGTTCATCTTTTTTCGCTTCTTTTTTACTAGTTTTTTATTTTTTTATTTTTTACTTTTAAATTTGTGAAGGGTAATTGTGTCAACTTTAGTAGTTTGGAGGTTATTGCAGAAGTGATAGTTTGGGAGGATGATTGCAAATCGTGTGGTAGTTTGAGGACATTACGTGTATCTTTCCCTATTCTGCTTCGTAACTCGTAAGCTTCAAATGTAAGTGGTATTCACCTCTTTTTTAGAGTACTACAAATACATAAGAAAAAAAAAAAGAGAATACTAATTGTAGTTAAGAAAAAATATAAAAAAAAATATTTAATTCTTCATGTATCAATTATTGATTTGCTGGAGATTATAAATTTAAAAATTTAAGAAAATTAAATTTAAAAAATTGATAAAATGAGTTTTAAAACTAAAATTATAATTACCTATAACACATGAAAAGAAAACTAAACAAAAATCGGATCAATTTGTTTGACAAGATAATAATTAAAGAACGGAAATATTCAAACTCTTTTTCTATTTGTGAGTACATGCTCCTCTTGTTCCATCAAATTAGTCATTTACATATAAAAAAAAAAGTAAAATAGAAAGAAATCAAATCAACATTCACCATGCCTTATGTATAATCTTGATCAGTTTCTAAGCTACATGCCCAATTGTGAGGAGAGATTATTGAAAATCTCACCCCGAGTCCAAAACATCTCACAATCATCGTTCTCAAACACTTTCCAAGCTGAAGCAGACAAGTTAAGTGCTGGGAAATGGCCACTTCAATTCGCTATGCAAATGCGTGCATAAATTAAAAGAACATGGCCGGTAACACTAAAAGGGGAAGATGGAGAACAAGTACAAATTAACCAGCAGTCAGCAAGCATACCCAAAACATTCCGAGCCGCGAACACAGCTCAGATGCGCTGCCCATCCTTTCGAACTGTTCTCGATAACATCCACACATAGACTGCATTCTGGGCCCCAAATGCCTACAATGGGCTTGTTTTGGCACTTTCTACATTCCACAGCCGAACCTAGAAGTCGTCTTGATTTAGCACTTTTTACGTTCTGAGCTCGAAATGCCTACAATGGAAAGTCATCAGCCTACTGCAACAGAAGATCAAACGTAAGGAAGGCAAAACAAGCAACAGAACATAGCCAAACCGATGAAAAATGTCGGCAAAGGAGCACCCCCCCAAGGGAAAGAAAAAGACTATATTAGAAAAATTAGAATCATTGAAATCTTCCGCCATAGTTTTTTGGAAAAAAGAAAATCATGAAAACACAACTCCCATACTCACACTTGACTGACATTCACTGTCAAAATCTTATTAATGGAGGGCAACCCCTTTTGCTCCAAATACCCTTGACTTGGACGAGGTCTTGGATGATTTAAAACAATAAAAGAAAATCCATGTAGACTCCAATTTAAAGCAAATGCTTATACCTCTTGATGAATGCATAAAGCCATACCAAGTAATGAATACATACTGTAAGCCATACCAACTTCGGAGAAGCATCCGCAAGGCGGCCGGCTGCATCCTTCTTTGTCTAGCTCGCTGATTGTAATCATACCCAAATGGACACTTTGTAGAAGCAGCGGTAGTCACCAGAAACTTGCTTCGCCTTGCTTTTTTCACGTGGTGTTGTCGGGACGAACAGCTTTGACAAAAGGGCCGGGCAAATTGTCCGAAAGTTGAAAACTAAGACCATTCACATCTCATATCTCATGTTCCAAAACACTAATTTTTCATTAGTCTCGTTTGTTTTCAAAAAATATCTCATATCATCTAATCTAATCTAACCATTAAAATTTTTTTAAATTTCAAAATAAAATAAATAAACAATTCAACTTTTTCAAATCTATTTCATCTCATCTCATCTAATCCTCACAACTTTTTCAAATCCCAATACAAAATAAAATAAATTATTCAACTTTTTTAAATTTCAAAACAAAAATAATATTAAAAAATATATTCTAACAATACTTTATTTAATTTTTTAAAATTAATCTCAACTTATTTCATCTCATATCCGAAAACAAACGAGGCAGTTTTGATCAATATACCCCCACATCCCAATCCCTATTCTAGGGAAAGGTTTAGGCTATGAACAATAGTTTTTTAAATATAGGGAATCACTATTCATTCTCTAAACTATTTTTTATTAATATTTTATTATAATGCATAAAATAAATTCTTCTTCTAATCGTCTACATTTTCTCTCATACACATATTTGTTGTAGTTTTAAATAATAATTTTAAAAATAATTTAATTAATTATGAAAATAAAAATAAAAATTTAAAATATTATCATATCCACAAAAAAATAATTTAAATTTTTGTTTAAAATATTCACTAGAGTAATAGTTCAAAATATAAGAAAAAATATTGAGTAGTTAAGTTTATAAATGGAAGTGAGAGAAAAAAATAATAAAAAAATATTATTTTAATAAAATAGAGAAAGTATAGAGAATGTAATGTAGAAAATTTTTAATATATAAGTAAAATTTAAGAAAAAATTTTAGAGAATATACTTTTTAGCTAACTTACAGGAAATTTTATGAGAAATGGAATGCGAATGCTCTAAGGACAGCTTTGGCCTATTTTTCTAAACTTTTCTAAATTTTTAAAATAAAATATAATAAATAATTTTTTTTTAATTTAAAAATAAAACTTGGAGGCCTTATGAACCCGACTCCAACAGCTCGTCCAATTGCTTCCTCAATTCTGCAAGCTCGGATGATGCCATGCGGTATTAAATTTTAAAACTAATTTCATTTCTTTTTGGTCAAAATTTTTTACATTTGAATTCAGTCTCTCACGCTGACTTTATTTTATTCACGGCCATTATAAGTACTTGAAGCCTAACGTAAATAAAAACAGAAAAGCAAAGTGATAACTTTTTTTATTCTATAAATAATCATTATAGCTATATACAATAATTAATAATACAAACAATAACAGATACAAAAAGAAGGACGAGGACCCAATACATGCACCAAATTAAGATTCTGACAGCCTTTATAAATTACCAGGGATCTCATGCAATCCGAACGTGTAACAAAGTAGATCTTGGCCACAACAAGAAAACCCGGAACTATAACAACAAAAGTACTGCAAATAATATTCAAATTAAGATGTAGCGCAAGTCTTTCTGGAATTATTAGCTAGGCATAACATCTCTGCCGCCGCTCCCCGCCTGCATGCCCATGTATCCGCATGAAGAATATGGAAATTTTACGCACTACCCAGCAAGCTGCATGGGTAATCAAAGAGAGGCGTGCAACTATAGTAAGCAGAAAAGCCGAGATGGGAAGAAATACCCACGACGGTAAGGGTGGCAGAAAGACCATCACCAGTGAGATAGATGCTAGTGCTCCCCAGAAGACAATGAAACGGTCAAACAGTAATTGGGAGTATCTTGATCCTCGATTAGTCCTAAGAATCTTCTTCTTGGCTGCAAACGACAAGTCGTAGATGATCATGGCAGTCAAGGATACCCACAAGTTCTTAGGATGAGCGGCAAATACAGCCTTTACTTGGAGAAAGCCAATCGTTGTTGGCATCAAACATGCCAAAAGGAGATGCGCTGTTTTGGAGAAGTTAATGCTCCCACCTTGCTGATCACTGCCACAATCACCAAAAACATAATTATGATACTGGTGACCTGAATATATACCTTGATTTCATGTATGATTTTAATTCTTAATCGATCAGTCCTTGGCCATCGTGACAAAAGAACAAGACAAACTAAACGTTTCATTTGCACGTTGTACGTACTGAAACTAGCTAGAATACTACCAATCACAATCATATGAAAACAAAAAGAAAAGAAATCCGACTTCGCTCATTGTTTCATATATTGATTTTCCATGAAACTCTCAAAAGAGTGCAAGGCTAGCTAATTGCACGAGGATAGATAAGAAAAGCAATTAAGAAGATCAAAGAACAATGAAGAAGAATGAGTGCAGATCGACCGTTAAATTACGAAGACATGGTTTCATATGCATGGTGCTTAAAAGAATTATGAAAGGACCAAAGACCCAAAAAAATGGTGAAAGAGATATTCCTAGGTTTCAGAGAGAGATAGAGAGTTGAGAATCGATGATGAGATCGACAACCTCTGACGACGGCGAGGAAGCCAGCATAGGCGGACATGATACTCACTTTTCTTTCCCTTCGCCATTGCTGCGGCTACTGATCTAAGTCTGAATTTGCCCATGGAAACTACCTGATCTGAAGCTTTCCAAGCTAATCTCTCCCCTCAATTTCCTTTCTCCAGCGGTTTGTTTGGAATCCGGCCTTTAATCATATATGCTGGCTTAATCTGAATGAAGGAAGAATGATAGAGCTGGGTGCCAGTCTTGAGCACCTTTATACGATTGGCTACACGCGTGACGTTGAACCGGGTGCGTAACGAGCATTAGGGCAATGCCCTCTACGAAATTTCATGAAAATTACGTAGGGAGGGAGTAGTCAACAGCCACGGCACTGCCGGATCTATACGTGCCCAAAACTTTTTAAAATTAGGTGTTTATATACAAGGTTGGAAAAGGATGGCGATTGGCTACACGCGTGGCGTTGAACCGGGTGCGTAACGAGCATTAGGGCAATGCCCTCTACGAAATTTCATGAAAATTACGTAGGGAGGGAGTAGTCAACAGCCACGGCACTGCCGGATCTATACGTGCCCAAAACTTTTTAAAATTAGGTGGGTTTGGATAGAGATTTAGGTTATGTTTGGGGTAAAAATGAGAAATCTCATCTCATCTCATCTCTATCTCATCTCATCATTATATTTTTTTCAAATCTTCATATAAAATATAATAAACAATTCAACTTTTTCAAATTCTAATTTAACTTTTTCAAATCTCAAAACAATAATAATATTAAAAAATAATATTTTAAACTTTCATCTTAACACTATTCATAAAATTTTTAGAATTTCTCATCTTATCTCAACTACCAAGCATAACTATCTTAGATGATATGTTTTATTGAAAGTTGAATAAATTAAATATTATTAAATATAAATTTTTAATATTATTTTTATTTTAAATTTTGAAAAAGTTAAATTATTTATTATATTTTTGTATGAGAATTTGAAAAAATTGTAATGATAAGATAGATGAGATGAAATGAGATAGGTTTGTGTATCCAAACCCACCAAAAAGAGAAATGTTATAGTACACTCGATCTCACTTTTATTTTGATATATTTATTATATTATTGTTAGATGATAAAAAATTATTTTATAAAAAATATTCAACGGTGATAAATGTATCATATTTTATAGTTAAATGAAAATGTAGTGTATAAAATTTTTTAAATTAAAAATATCCCCTATATTTTATTGATAATTTTAAAGAAAATGACCCCTAAAAGATTTATAATTTGTGAATGCTCTTCAAGATTTTTTAAAATTTTAATAAACCTATAAATGTCTCTCTCTAATTTTTTTTAAGATTTTGTACAATTTCCTTATTTATTTTTAATTAAGGATGTGGTCTCACTAAAATTAAATTTAAATTAAATTTTAAAAAAGTAATAAACTTATTATAGATTCCAAAGTTTTTTATTATACAATATTAGAATTTTTAATGTAGAATTCAAAATAAAAATATAAAAAAATAATAATTACGGTTTGATTTATATGAAAATAATTGGAAGGAATTTTATCCTTTAGACTTTCTTAGCAAAAAATATATATATATTTAAAATCTCAATTATAACCTTATATATTTAATGTAACACAAAATTATCTAAGTTCGCTGAAATTTGATAAATCAACTAGAATAAACTAGCATTGTCCGTAAGAAATTTAGAGACAAATTCAGAAAGGGGTGGACGTGGAAAGAAAAACAAGCTGACTTGAACACAATCCCATGGGATTGCTGTATGTAATGCCCTACGGCCGTCTACGGAATAAAAGGACTCCTAATGTAGGAGGTAGGTGGATGGCAGTACTCAGAAAAAAATATATAATAGTAAAGATAAACAATTTCGAAAAAAATAAAAATATAATAATCAATTTATTTTTTTTAAATCTAATTTATTTTTTAAAATATCAAAATAATAATAATAATAATAATATTATTATTAAAAATAATATTCTAACAATATTTGTTTTAACTTTTATCTTTTATCTAAAACTATCTCTTTATTTTCCAATCTAAACTAGTCTTATATACGCGGACCGTGTTAATGGAAAAAAAAATGGTGTTTTGCAAATTGTGAAGAGAGATCTGAAACCTGTACTTGATCAACAATGACACAATGCATTGGTTCAATGCACCAAATAATACCAGCAGTAGAACAAAAATGGTGTCATATTAGAGTACTTCAATATCACACTAATTCTAAATACTAATAAAAAAATAATCTCACTGAGTAAACCTACCGAGCAGCTGAAGTAAACAAAGGTAGTTGTTGTTACGGCGTCTTGACATAATGTTCAAACAAATCCATATACCCTTGTATTCCTGTGTACCTTTTTTTTTTTTTTTTTTTTGATGAGTGTATAACCCAAGCACTTACGAAGAAAATCAAGCAAACTAGCCATTCTAAAATCCTTCAAATTGAGGTTGACAAATTGTTAAATGCCTTGTTACCTAGAGTTCCCAATACTTCAAAATTAATGAACAAATACAAGCTGCATAAAAACAACATTGAAGACTCGTAAGATATAAAAACATGTCATCTACCAAAATGAAAAGATGATCAGCTTAAATTTATAAGCTTGCTATCTAGCAGTCTTGATAACAGTTACACATGGGGGAGATCTCAAACCTTTTAGCCAGGGCAGTGTTTGCCAGCACCATGCACTTCTGCTGGTATGCAAAACTTAAAACATTAACCAAAATAACCACGGCTGCTTGATGATCCAGTACATAAGCATTTCTTTTTTCCAGTGAGTACTTCGTTGGTTCCCTTAACCTCATCAGAGCGGGCAATCCCATAATCACAAGGACAAGAACGCTGATAAACAATACCTTTTTTTTTGTTGAGAAAATCATGAAAGAGACATATATTCGCCACCTAAATCAAACTTTGAAGCTTGGATTATTGACAAAAACTAGGTCTCAAAATAGGAAAGTAACAAAATATTTATAATTCACATGTGAAATAACGAAAGAAATTTATCACACATCACTATAAATCAAAGTGAAATAATAGATGAGCCGCATAAGTCATTGCATTTGGTATCATTTTGTCTCGCTAGTAAGTTGTCTAAATGGCAAGACATTGCTTCTCACTAAGTAACTCCACAAAATAAACATCTAAAAAAGATAATAGATCGCGATTCATCAAATTAAAGTGAGTAACCTCAAAATTCAGGTCGTAAATTTATTAAAAATTGATCTGGTTTTTTTTGTTCATGAACTTTTCATATTCTTGAGCCCGCGGGCCCCAAGCTTTCCAAGCTAAGCCGGGTTTGGTAACGCTAGCCGGGTTTGGGGGCATCAATTTATTAAGATGATTAGAAAGAAAAAAAGCTAAGGTTGGAAAAGACTGGCGATTGGCGACGCGCGTGACGTTGAACCGGGTGCTGACCACTGAAAAAATAATAGTACTGCATTAATTCATGAGATGAAATGTTACGTTTAAATAAAATATTATTAAAATATAATTTTTTTAATATAATTTTTATTTTAAATTTAAAAAATTAAATTATTTTTTATATTTTTTATAAAAAAAACTTAAAAAAATTATAATAATAAAATAAAATAAAATATTTTGTATGCAAATTCATAGTCAGTCTTCCGAAACCGTGGCATAATAGAATCCTTCCGAGAGATAGGGTACCACGTTGGAAACAACATGAAAAATACGTAGGGGACGAGTCGGCCCACGGCACTGCCGGATCTCATGGGGCCCAAAACTTTTTAAAAATTAAAAGAGAAATGTTATAGATCACTCGCATCTCACTTTTATTTTGATATATTTATTATTGTTAAATGATATAAAATTATTTAATAAAAAATATTTAACAATAATAAATGTATCACATTTTATATAGTGAGATGAAAGTGTAGTGTATAGAATTTTCTAAATTAAAAATATCTCCTATATTTTATTGATAATTTTAAAGAAAATGACCCCTAAAATATTTATGATTTGTGAATGCTCTCCAAGATTTTTTAATATTTTAATAAACCTATAAATGTCTCTCACTAAGTCTGAATTTGGCCATGGCGATGGTGATGGAACCTACGTGATCTGAAGCTTTCCAAGCTGATCTCTCGCCTCAATTTTCTTTCTCCAGCGGTTTGTTTAGAATCTCTCTCATCATCTCTCTTGTCTCCGCTCTCTCTCTCTCATCAGCTCTCTCTCTTAATTTTGATAGTATTTTAAATTCAAAAAATATGTGGTTTGGATTATGTCATGTAGGGTATGCAAAAAAATGATCTACTGCTTTCAATATTTTTCCTTCTTAGAGCACTCCTAATGGTTTATGTATATTATCCTTTAAAATACATCATCAAAATTTACTTTTTCTATTTTATATACTGATTTTTATAATATACCATACATTCGTTTATCTATTTTTTCTTTATATTACATTATTTAATAATTTGTTGGAAAAAAAGTACATAAAGAGAGAAATTATTGTGAGAGATAAAGTATATTAAAAGAGAATAAATCAATAAAATATTTTTACATTTGTGAATAGTTCATGCTAAATATAGCTGAACATTATAACAAAATATAAAATAAATTTAAAAATAGAGATCCATTGGAAGCACTTTTTAATTATTTTTCTTCAAATTTTACATAAAAATAAGTTTTACACAACATACTCTTAATAAGGGACGTCCTGTTACATTGAAGGCGGCGAAAAAGAAAAAGGAAAATGGAGACACGTCACGGGACGTTAATAATGATCTGCTATTGACTTCGGAACGAAACAAAACAGTGAAAACACAAAAAAACAACGTGGTTGTCCGTTAGTGTTCGATTCAGAATGGAAAACGAGGAAACCAAAATGATATACACAAAACAATCTCTGCAACACTTTTCAATATAAAATGAAGATATTTTTATAAAGTGTTCTTTTATATAATATTTTATAATAATATTTTTTATTTTAAAATATAATTATGAAATATATTGTAAAAAATATTATGTTTTTATCATTTTTTAAAAAGTTTTGCTTTTTTGAAAAATCCAAAAAAAATTAGGAAACTAAGAGGAATTTAAATCTGATTTCCTTTCAAGAATAAAATTTTAAATTTTAAAAAATTATCATCTAATCCCATCTTATTATTATAATTTTTTTAAACTTTTATATGAAATAAAATAAATAATTTAACTTTTTCAAATATCAAAATAAAAATAATATTAAAAAATATATTCTAATAATATTTTATTTAAATTTTTAACTTTAATCTCAACTCATATAATTCCATATCATTCATATAAAACATTCCACAAGCAAATACATGATACTCTTTTACTTTCAAGCTCGGGAGAAAACTGGAACTGAACCCACTTTCATTGACATTCTATGCGAACCCTTTAGGAAGCAACATGGAAGATTACGGTGGGGGACGACAGCCACAGCACTGACGGATCGTCATGTATTCCACAAGCAAATACATGAGACTTTTACTTTCAAGCTCGGAAAAAGACTGAAAACCGAACCCACTTTCATTGACATTCTATGCGAACCCTTTAGGAAGCAACATGGAAGATTACGGTGCGGGACGTACGACAGCCACAGCACTGACGGATCTACACGATTTGGGAGCCCAAAACTTTTTAAAAATTCAAAGAAAATGTTACGTCACTCGCATCATCTAATTTTTATTTTATTATATAAAATATGATACATTTATTATTGTTAAATAATAAAAACTATTTAATAAAAAATTATTCATCTATAATAAATATATCACAACTTATACAGTAAAATAAAAGTATGGTGTATAAAATTTTCTAAATAAAAAATATCTCCTATATTTTATTGATAATTTTAAAGAAAATGACCTCTAAAAGATTTATAATTCGTGAACACTCTCCAAGATTTTTTAATATTTTAATAAATCTATAAATGTCTGTCTAATTTTTTAAAAGATTTTGTACAATTTCTATATAATATTTATTTTTAAGGATGCCATCTCACTAAAATTAAGAAAAATTTTATTTAAAATCTCAATTATAACATTATATAATTAATGTAACAGAAAATTATCTAAATTTGCGTGAAATTTGATAAATCAACTAGAATAACTAGCTTACAGAGCAAGAGCGTTGTCTGTGAGAAAAATTTGGGGCAGGCTGCATTTTCTTTCCACCATCATGCACCCCTTTCTGAATTTGAAAGAGATAAAACTCTAAGAGCACCGGTATTGGATTCACCAAATGAATTCAATCTTCAAAAGTTGATGATTTTAGCTTAAAAACCACTGCATTGGATTCACCATACTTCAAAAAGTGAAACTATGAGCTACAGTATATCTCACTTCATCTTCAAATTTGAAGAACTCCTGTTCATCGCTATCGGTATTATTTTATTAGCAAAATCATATCTTTCGCCCGCATTCTCGTTGTTTTCTTACCCTTTCTCTTCCTCTGCCTTTTTTCCTCTCCCAAGTTCCCAACAGCCCGAAATCCCGAAATCCCTTTTCTCTTTCTCTCTCTTTCTTCTCGATTCCCTTTCTTCCTCTCCGTTTCCTCTCCCTTTTTTTCGTCAAGCTATCCATTCCCTTTGCCGTGAGTCACCAGTTCATCTTCGTCTGACGAAATTAAACCTCCATTAATTGCTGAAGAATCAAACCTCTGGTATGTATGGTCTTGATCGATTTCAATTACCGAAGCCATCTCAGTTGTCGTTGAAAACAAACTCGGTGGTAGTGAGGCTACGAACGCAGCGTTGTTATGCCCCATGGAATAAACTGAGAAATTTGCGAGGAGAATCATCACATACACCATCAGAGTGGGAGTATGAGAGAAGACCTGCTGAAATAGCCACACGAACGAAGCTTGCATCTCTCTCTGAACCCGAGCAAGAATCCCATGTAGGTCTTTGTTTTCCTGCCAGGTGTTTCAGGTCCTGTAGGTCTTTGTTTCATTTGTTATCTATGGCATTCAACAGTTAGAACTCTGTTATGTTTTGATTTGTAGTGGTATTACTTATACTTATCAAAGGAGTTATATTATTTATTTATAATAACATTTTTCTGCCCACTATAAATGACCAGGGAATTGCATCATACTCTTAAAATTTTGTCATCTTTTGTGAACAAAATATCATACTCTTATAGGTATTAATTCTTGAGATGCTAAACCCTGATCACACTGTCTTTTCCTCTGTTCAATTAATGCTTTTACATTGAGATGGTAAAAAGGAGAAGATAAGAGTTGAGGGGCTTAGATGATTACATAGAATGGATACTGTTCTATATTGGAATTTTGCACCTTACTGGAAAAGAACTTCAAAAGCACTTTGTGGACAAAATAAACATTGCCCAATGTCTTCTGCACAGTTGAACTTTGAAGTCTCGATCTGTTTTAGATTTTGGTAATAGAAAATCTATTGAATAACCTTACAGGACTTGCCAAATAAAAACACTTTTGTAATTCTAAAATCACAATATAAGGTTATATTTTTCTGTTTCACGAGAATACATTCATGAAAATGGTTTTGTGATGTTTCTCATTCTCACTTTGCCTTGGGTCGTGCTTGCTAGAATCAGTCAGTGACAATGTGTCTGATACCTGCTTCACTAATATTTATTTTGGTTACAATGTTTCTTGCTATATGGGAAATGCTATCTCAAAAGAAAAAAAAAATGCATAGCTTATCCCCTCTTTTGGAGAAAACTTAACATCACAAATGCATGTTTTTCTATACCTGTTAGTAAAATATTATTGTGGTTTGCTTCAAATTTATAAACATACATCTGAAACTTTGTGGGACTTATTTCTTATGTTTTGTACAGTATTCATGGCCGTTATGAGGCATTCTAGAAGGAAGTTGATTATGTGAAGCATTGATGGAAGAATAGGCAGGAGCTGAAGGTTGAAGATGCTGGTATTGCAGCTTTATTTGGGCTGGAATGCTTTGCATGGTTTTGTGCTGGGGAGATTGTGGGAATGGGAAATTGTTTTTCTTCATTTCATTTTTTTCTGCAATTCTCCTATAATCAATTTTTCATCTGTCTAGACTTATATGATTTAATGTTTTGCTGGTTGCAGGGTTAGGTAAGTTAGCAGAAAAGGTTGCCCACCAGTTGAAAACGGGAACCAAGAGTAATTGAACATATTGGTGCTTATGTAGACATAGAAGATTTTCTAGTTTACTGGAACACTCAGGTCTTTCAGATCAAGTGGTTTTCCATCAGCTTGATGTGTCTGACCCTACTAGCATTACTACTTTCGCAGATTTCATCAAAACCCAGTTCGGGAAACTGTATATCTTGGTATATATGATTCAACGTTGATTTATGGGACTTATAAACATACTTCAGATTTGTTAAGTATCCTTCATGACAAGGTTGGACAGTTAGTTGAATTTTTTATTTCTTGTAGGAACTAGTTGGCTTCTTTTTCTTAGTTATTAACTTATTATTGTCATTGTTATTATTATTTTGCGTTTTTCTTCCCGTGTGAATTCATTTCCTTGGGGGAAATTTTGCATTTTGCACTTGAATGATCTCTGCTTTTCAATTTGTATCCCAAATGATAAAGCTTGATAACTGACAGCCTAAACCTCCCACTATACCTGTAATTTGTTATTACAGGCGAGATTGATACGTACGAAAGGTGTAGGTACGAGGATAATTCTGCTGTTAATGAAATTCATATGATCTTGATACATTAATGGTAGAACTAACAAATGTGGCTAATCAAAATTATTATATTAACAGCTAATTATGCACTGCAGATTCCTGATAAAATTAAGGTAAATCTTGTAATTAAGTCGGCTAGAAATCTTTTAGATAACCAGCGGGATTCGATATCTTTTCCTGCTTAAATATCTAATATGGTTAGTGTAACATATTAATTAACATATGGTTAGTGTAATTGTAAAATATGAAAAAAATAAATTAAAAATATTATTATTAAAAAAGTAATATTATATTATTATTTTGATGAATTCAATAGCTAATCCAATGTAGGTTTATGGCTAGAGAGGTTTTGGACTTATGGAAAATATGTACTTTTCATCAAATTTTGAAGATGATTTTGATGAAGCCAATGCTAATGCTAATAAGAGAATAAATTCAGGCCGATGACTCCTATAAAGTTAGAATATCGAAGACCAATAAGAAATAGACACGTAAGCGAGCACACATGACCTCCCCTCCCCCTCCGCTCTCTCACTGATCCAATTCTCCCCTCCCCCTTTTTCTCTGCTTCTCTCGCTGGATCAGAAAGAGAAAACCCTCACTGCCTCTCATTGAAGCCACCAAGCACACACCACCTCTCATCGAAGCCACCAATCCCTCACTGCCTCTCATCCAAGCCACCCAGATTCTCTCTACTATCTCACTCTCTCGATCTCTCGATTTGAAAGGGAAATTGAAACCCAAACTTTGGGTCTCTCTCGATCCGAAAACTCCATCTCCGTCTCTCACCTTCTCTCTCGTGACCGAACTTGAGATAGATAATTTTGGATTTCATGACCCAACTCAGATTCGATTTCGTGACCCAACTCACATTCGAGGTAATTATATTTTGAATTTCGTTGATTCGAGGTAATTTACTGGCCCTCAGCCCAAAGCTCCTTGCTCTGTCTGCCACTTCTCAAAGTTCTTTGTTCCTCTCCCTGTTTCTTCATCGCCACCACCTCAAAGTATATCTCAAACCCAACCTTACTATACCTTTACTCTTTCTAGAGAGAGAGAGAGAGTTTCTCAGATTTTAGGCTTGCGAGAAAAAGTGTGCTTGTGTTTTTCGAAGAAGCTAGAAAAGAGAAAAGGAAGGTCTGGTTTTTGCAATTTTGGGAGCTGAAAAATACATGACTTTAAGCGAGCAAGTAGGAATGAGAGTGACTCTGGACTCTGGAGTCTAACCATTTTCCCTACCTCTGGTGTATTACTACAGTGTGAGGTGCCTTTCAAGAGTAGTGGCATGTGTGTAGGATATAGCCAATCAAACAGAAGCCCATTAATATCAAAAGCAGTAACATTATTATAGTTTAATTTTCATTAGGTTTCGTTTGGTTTTCAAATCAAACTCATCTCATCTCACTCATCATTACAATTTTTTCAAATTCCAACACAAAATATAATAAACAATTTAATTTTTTCAAATCCCAAAACAATAATAATATTAAAAAATAATATTTTAATAATATTTTATCATCTAAACTCAACTCAACTCAACTCACTTCAACATCCAAACGCACCCTAACAATAACCAAATCCAGAAATTTCGCATATACTTACCTATTTGTCGCCATTGCAATTCCGCTAAGATCCCTCGTTAGGCCAATTAATGCATACTTTACAGCATCAGTACGGAAAATTGAATCAGGGGTCGATTCTAAACTGATGAAAACCTAAAAGACCATAAATATTCAATCAGCGAAAAAATCTGAAACTCAAAGAAAGAGGAAAAATTAAATTGGCTTGCCCTCCATTCAATAAAAATATAACTACTATGATTGTTTACTATTTTTATGGTAGAATCATTGTCAAAATCTTTGAGGACGGGCTCAAGTGGTAAAGGCTGGCTTGGGGTATACTCCTTTTAAGTTTAAGGTTTAAATTTTTTTGGGTGCAAACAATCACTAGGAGCTACTATATTGGGGGATGAGATTTTCTCTTTAAATTACCCAAAGTGCACTTACGAGAAACTCTTTGTCGATGGCTTGTGCACCGCCGGGATTAGTCGAGATGTTGTTTTGGACACCCTGTGCCAATAAAAAAAAATCATTGTCAAAATCAATTTGAATATGCATGATGCTCCAAATTTTTAGACCAATATGCAACAAACCAGGGAACTAAATTATTAAGAGAGCCCTTAGCCAATATGGACTAAATAAGAAGGCAATTGCTAAAAATGCCTGGTTCGCTGTATTGATTCCTTATATGAAGAACTGCCACTAGCCATCCTAACTGCATTCATGGGTTAATACATTTGTTTATATCTTGTTTCACAGCCCGAGCAACCCCACAACAACCAAACTCATTGGACCTGCTGCTAGGAGGGAGAAGAGATTCCGATGATGTCTGGGGGCCTTTCGATGATAAAGTTAGTAGAGAATAGTTGGAAAATGAAGAATGCTAAGTAAGGACAATAGTAAAGGGTTTAGAGAGTATTCCCGTGGGAGGGATGACTGTTATTTATACCTGGTTTGGACCTAATTGCCGAGGGAGACCGTGGGGTGTCAGGTCGTGCTTGGATCAGACCTGCTACCACCCTCCTGTCATGGTAGTGTGTCAGGTCATGCTCGGGTCAGACCTACTACCACTCTTCTATCATAGCAGGGTGTCAGGTCGTGGCCGAGCCATCCTATGGTACCTCTGGCAGCATGTCGTTGTGTGCTGGATTTCCTAACACACATTGAATGCGACGTGCCTCGGGTTTGGCATGCCCACGATAGGACACGCTCAGCCGCCTGCGTCCAACGGCGATAGTTTGCAACGTACTTCATGGTAGGGCTCGTAATTCACTGAGTCCCCAAGCAATCACTGCCTTATGGTGGGCTTCTTGGCGTGGCCGAGCTTGGTGCCAAAACCTTTCCGAATGGGCTTGTGGTCGTGGGTCTTTACATAATTTCCCGGTCTAGGCTTTTGGCTTGCTTTGGGTTTCCGCCTGAGGGGCCTAGGATGTTTGCGGCTTGATCTCTTTGACCTGAGCCTTTCTCTCAAAAGGCCCCCCTCACAGTATCCCGTGAATTCCTATCACAAAAATATTGTGGGAATTCAATGTACCTCCTAGTACTAGTGCCGCCCGTCAGTTTCTCATGGTCACTTATCCGTTCTGCGTCTCCTTGGTTCTTGAGGCTAGTTCGTCTCCCATCTTTAATGAGCCGCTCGTCAATTGAGTTCTCGAGGTCACATGTTCGGCTCTCGTCGATTTGAGTTCCCGAGGCCACATGTCCGTTCAATGAATGTTTTTCCTCGTTTCCCATGGTCCTTCTGTCTCCCAACGCCTAAGTGGATGTTCCAATTGTCTCTCTCCCCACGTTGTGGGAGCCCCATTGGTCCATGTTCCCCACACGCCTGACAAGAAGACAGCCATCCATGTCGTCGCCTTGGTTGTTGGGGTCCGCGTGGCGTTCGGTGGCATCATCACTGTCATTGTTGCTTCGTTTCTCATGCACCTTCCAACCTTCTTGGGCTATATAAGGCCATTTTCTCATTCCTCTTCCTCCATTTCTTCCTTCTAACTCTCTAAGTTTTTCCCTCCTCTGTCGAACTCCACCACCTAATAGTTTTTCCCAACTTCTTCTCCTACCGCCGCGCCTTCCTCTACCGCCCTCTACCTTTCCTCTGGTCATACCGTGTCCGTCGTCTTCTTTCCCTTACTTCCACTCACTGTTATGGTTTCCAAAGCTCCTTCTGATACCATCGCTCCATATTTAGTAGGGAAATACTGGGTTTCATCGGTCACCGATGTGGACCTCAGGGAATTCTGAGCTACATACGACATTCCCTCCTCCGTCGTTCTGGAGATCCCTAGAGGGAGCGAGCACGTGATGAATCCCAACAGCACGGCATCTCAGGTGGCCCTCTTCCCTCTGATGTTTGCTAATGGCCTGCGTCTCCTGTTCTGTCGCCCCGTCTGCAAGGTTCTCAATTACCTTGGGCTGGCCTCGACGTAGCTCAACCCCAATGCACGGCGACTCCTAGTGTCTAGTTGTGTCATCTTCCGAAAGGCCCTTAGTGGACTACCAAGGAGTATCCCGGCTTGACAGCTCGAGAGTTCCTGTCGGTGTATCTTGTTAATCGCTAGCCGAGGAGCATTTGTAATTTCCAAGCTCGGACTCTTGGCTGGAAGATCGCTATGCTCGAGCAGCCCCTTTTGAGCATCAAGGAGTGGTCCCATAAATACTTTTTTGTGGCGGGCTCAGACTGGGAATACCCTGAGGGGGAGGTAGCCCACAAGGAGTATCCCGTCCTTGCAATCTGGGGGTTTTTCCCTTCCTCGTAGAACCTGGGCTCAGCTGAACCGGAGGGAGGAGGCCCGCCTACAAACAGTGATGGCTTAGGTGAGGGGCCATCTTGAAGAGTCGCACATCGACCTGGCCCTCTCCGATGAGAACATTCAGGACTACTTGTCCGCCTCCGATCACTCATACGCGGTCGAGAGGAACATCTTGGGCGAGGTTCCCTCACCCTGGGGGTGAAAGCATGCCTCAAGCTCCTCTGGTGGCCGGGAGAAACGACAGAAGGTCGGTCACGATCCTCCCCTAGGGAATCCAAGTAGTGAGGCTGGGGGATCTAGCGGGGGTTCCTCTTCTTCTCGGCTTCATGTAGGGGAGTCGGGGAGCCATGCTGAAGTGCCTTGGGGCCAGGGAGCTCGCAGACTAAGACAGCAAGGATTCATGCTTCCAGAGATTCAGATCCCTTCAACCTGGGGATCACAACATCGTTTCCGAGTGGTTTGCACTCCTCTGTTGGGCCTTCTTCTTCTTCGGCAAGCCTTCAGCTTGCCTCTGCTGGTCCCTTCGTTGACCTAATGTTCCCTTCTCATGAAGGGGAAGATGAATGCGACCTCCAGGTGCCTTTTTTTAGTTCCTTCACCCATCCCCCACCTCGCAGGCCCAGGACAATGTGAGCCGTTCGTGTCTTTCAATGACGCTCTTAAGGAGGAAACCGCTCGCGAGGCTCCATAGACAACCTCAGAGGTCAGGCACCAGGAAGAAGAATAGAGTCTCTCCAAGGCCGCAAGCCAAGAAGGAGAGAGGGGAGGAGAAGAGGAAGAAGGTGGGACATTCCCTCCAGGACATCCTCAGTTCTTCTTCCAAGCAGAGGAAGAATAAGGGGAAAAGGAAGAAAAAGAAGAAGAAAGGGAAGAATAGGTCGGACAGGGAAGCCAGGAGCCCATCACACCCAAGGTCCCTTCCACTGCGGCCAGGAACCAAGAATAGGCCACTAGGTCCGCCTTTCCCAACATGAGGATTGCATCCCCCCGCCTTCCTTTGTCGAGCCGAGCAGGGTTGGCCACGAGGGAGGTTCCCAGGATCCCCCCTTTGTCGTGGAGCTAAGCGACAATGACGACCCTCTAGCTCCGTCATCAATTATTCCTGGTCCACTCGGGGGGACTCCTTCAGAACACAGGAGTTGGAGGTCGCTCCTGGACTTTTCTTGGTAGCTGGAGGTTGCTAGCCCCCACCTCTTCCACCAGGGTCAAGGGGAGCCAAGCCCCGGTCTCGCCCCTGGATAATGCCTGGGTGGCCCAGATGATGTGACCCTTCTTCTCTTTGGTAGGTTTTCTCCTTAGTCTTTTTATTTTGTTGGGCCATGACGGCCCCTTACTTTGATGTCTCTAATTGTTCGTTTCGTTGCAGGTCGTCGATCAGTTGGTTGCTAGGATTGGTGAGGAGTTGGGGGATCTGGAGGAGGCCAATCGAGAGCTTAGGATGTTGGGCCTATTCGGATACTTCAAGCTGAAGCAGGTGGCCCAGAAGATCAAAGACCTCAAAAATGAGTGTAGAGGACCGATCAATGAGGTCGAGTACATGAAGGAGCAAAACCAACACTTGGAAACGATCGCCACGAGGCGTAAGCAGAAGAAGAAGGTTCTGAAAGGCCTACTGCACGATGATGAGGAAAACATCCACTAGTGGTCGTCATCGAACAAATTCCTTGAAGAGGTTCGTACTGCAGCCAATTGGAACTTGGTCACTTGGAGGTGGAGCTAGAGGCTGCTCGGAAGAAGCTGGAGTCTACTCAGAATGAGCTAGAGGAGTCTCGGCGGGATTAGACTTCGGTAGCCAGACAGCGCTTGAGGCTGTTGTCTGGGCACTTCAAGCTCTCCCAGGAGGCCCAGCGTCTAAGGGAGCAACTACAACGGACGAAGGCACGTGTTAGCGAACTCTCACAAGCGGGGATCTAAAAAAATATTGACCTTTTAGCCTGTGACATCAAAATCTTCGGTTTGAAGTCTCGTTTGGATGACGTCGTCCAGTGTTCTGGGGAGATCAGATCCTGGATCGCGAAGGCGAATGCTATCTGGGACACCGCTTGGTCTTACGGCTACCGAGAGGGTCTCGAACGAATGCATGAACACCTGTTGCAGCATCCTGGGCTGGACCTACATACTCTGTCCTTGCCTCCCTTCTTAGAACGCCCAAGCGCAAGACTTTTTCAAGAATTTCGGGAAGGCAGGATATCCTCTGTACCCCCCGGGTGCTCCTCCACCTTCTCCTCCCTAGTGACTGGCTTGGGGCTTTTTGTCTTTGTAGGATTTTTGTAAAAGAAACCTTTTTTTTTTGTTCCTGCATCTGTTAAGGTTGCCCCTTGTTTATAAATGAAATGAAAGTGTGTTTCTTCCAACTATTCATGTTTTGCTTAATCCCCTTTGACTTAATGTAAAGGCTCTTTGGTTGCGAGGCCTTGATGAGGGCTCGGGATCTTATGCCAGGCCCAAACCCCATGACGATTCTAAGGACTCGACTTTGTTGGATGGGGGGTCAACCAGTCAATGGACTTGGCCTACCCAGTAGCGAGTCTAGGGACTCGATTTCTTTGGTTGCAGGGCCTTGACGAGGGCTCAGGATCTGATGCCCGATCTCAACCCTAGACGAGTCTAGGAGCTCGATTTTGTTGGAAGGGGGGTCGTCAAGTCAAGAGACTGGGCTTTACCCTGCAGTGAGTCTAGGAACTCGACTTCATGGCGAGTCTAGGGATTCAACTTTGTTGGACGGGGGTCAGTGAGTTTAGGGACTTAGCTTTGTTGCACAGGGAGTCGGCGATTCTAGGGACTTGGCCTTACCATGCAGCAAGTCTAAGGACTTGATTTTGTTGGGCAGGGGGTTGGTGAGTCAAGGAACTGGGCCTTACCTCGCAACGAGTTTAGGGACTCGACTTCTTTGGTCGCAAAGCCTTGATGAGGGCTCAGGATCTGATGCCCGGCCTCGACCTCGTGGCGAGTCTAAGGACTCGGCTTACTTAGTTCCAAGCTTAGATGACAAAGAATTTGAGATAAACATTTGGGCATTCATCAAATAAGTTTACAACGTTCATACAAGGTATTGATGCGTGTCCCTACACCTAGTACTTCTTCAGGTGTTCAGCGTTCCAGGGGTGGTGGAGCTTGTGGCCCTGGCTATCCTTAGGCGATAGGAACCGGGTCAATTGCTTGCAGTTAGCTCAGGAACTTACCAGACTCCAACCCGAACGCACACTTCAATAGGTTGAGCTTCATTTGATACTGCCGGAGGACTGAGAAGGCTTCTTGAAGATCCATCAGATGTTGCCCATGCTCCTTGCTATTTATTAGCAAGTCGTCCATGTACACTTCCATATTCCTGCTGATCTGTTGCTTGAACATCCGGTTGACCAGTCGTTGGTAAGTGGCCACAAAATTCTTGAGGTTGAACAACATGGCTTTGTAGCAGTAGAGCCCCCGGTCTGTAACGAACGCAATCTTCTCTTTGTCATCCAAGCTCATCCTGATCTAGTTGTACTTCGAATATGCGTCCATGAAGTTGAGGAGGGGATGTCCTGCCGTCGAATCCACGATTAGGTCGATGCTTGGCAATGGAAAGTTGTCTTTCCCGCAAGCTTTATTCAGGTCGGTGAAGTCAATGCACATTCTCCATTTTCCGTTGGCCTTCTTCACCAAGATTACGTTGGAAAGCCATTTCGGGTAGTGAACTTCTCGGATGAACCCCGCTGCTAAGTGACGGTCCACCACTTCGGATATTGCCGCATACTTCTTGGCACTGAAGCTTCAACGTTTCTGCTTGACTTTCTGAGCCTTTGGGTTGATGCAGAGCCGATGCTCGATGATGGAGTTGTTTATCCCATTTCATTAGTTCTTTCTTTTTAAATTTGAAGTCTCAAATTTCAAATTTTAAAATTTTTACAATTTCACTAGCTGACACATGAGTATGTTTTGTTATGTGTGTAAAATTGTAAGTACGGATGAAATAGGACTCCCACTTAATACGCATAATGTTGTCGAAGGTTGTAATTTAATTTTATAGATAACTTAGTTTAATTATGCTCTTGTCTAACTTATTTCATGATCTCTTTTTATCTATAAAAAGTATATATTAAACATCTTATATGCTCTTTTAGTTTTTAAATTTTGGAATAACATTTCTATTGGATATGCACAAAAGGTTAAACTTGATCCATGCCGTTTATTTTTTTTTTGTTGATGACGTGGAAGTTGTAATTTTAACAACTGGCCAGATGTCCTTGTTCTTGAGCTACAAGATGGAAGCTGAATCTGATACAAAACACTATTAGAATACTATCAATCACAATCATGATATATATGAAAACAATAAGAAAAGAAATCCGGCTTCGATCAATATTGTTTCATATATTTATTTTCCATGAAACTCTCAAAAGAGTGCAAGGCTAGCTAATTGCACGAGGCCATGGTTAACTAAGAAAAGTAATTAAGAAGATCAAAGTACAATGAATAAGAACGCGTATAGATCGTTACAATATTACAAAGACATGGTTTCATGCATATAGTACTTTAAAACAATGATGAAAGGACCAAAGACCCCAAAAAATGATGAAAGATATCCTAGGTTTCAGAGAAAGACAAAGTTGAGAATCAATGACCCCAAAAAACAATGATGAAAGGACCAAAGACCCCAAAAAATGGTGAAAGATATCCTAGGTTTAAGAGAAAAACAAAGTTGAGAATCAATTATGAGATAAAAAACCTCTGAAGACGGCGACGAAGCCAACATTGGCGGACATGATACTCACTTTTCTTTCCCTTTGCCATTGCTGCGGCTACTCTAAATCTGAATTTGCCCATGGAACCAACCTGATCTGAAGCTTTCCAAGCTGATCTCTCACCTCGATTTGATTTCTTTCTCCAGCGGGTTCTTTAGAATCCCTTGAATCAGGACTGGCTTATAAGTCTGAATGAAAAGAAGAAAGATAGAGTTGGGTGCCAATCTGAACAAAGGTGGTAGCTTTATTTATAGGGTTTTGCTACTTATTATCTTCACACATCACATATAACGCTTTTTTTTTTTTATTCTTCCTAAACTAATTGAGTTTTTCTAGTCATCATCCATACATCACACCTTTGGTTAGAGAAAAAAAAAAATGTATCATGGTATGTGGTGTGTGGGGATGATGAATAGAATTTTTCTTATTTATAAGGTGAAACAGGCGCAATGGCTATCTAAAAAGCTAAACCCGTGACGTCACAAACTACTGACCCCCTGAAACAGTATGTATTAGGCTTGGTTTGGTTACAAAACCAAACAATCGCATCTCATATAATTATTATAATTTTTTCAAACTCCCAGATGAAATATAATATATAATTCAACTTTTTTAAATTTTAAAACAAAAATAATATTAGAAAATAATATTCTAATAATATTTTATTAAACTTCCAATTTTTATCGCATCTCTTCTCATTTTATCTGTGTAACCAAACGAAGCTTGATTAGAAAAAAGAAAAAAGAAAAAAAAGGTACCCAAAATTTCTTGAAAATTCAAAATACTTCCAACATTTGTTTTATAATCTTATAAATTTAGAAAATGGTTCTCCAACAAATTTGTAATTCCAGTGTGATCTCTAAAAGTTTGTAAACTGCCAATATATCTAGAAACATTAATGTTTCTAATTTTTTTTCTAGTCTCAAAATTTTGTATGATTTTTATATATTATCTCTTTTCAAGAATATGACATCACCAAAATATTTAAATTAAAACTAAGTTTAAGAGGAATAATAAATTTATTAATATGGATCCCAAAGTTTTTGTTAGTACAATATTAGCTAGGTTTGTAACATGAAATCCAAAATAAAAATACAATAGAAATCATTTGAGGATGATGATCTATATGAAAAATAATTATGAGGTTTTGTCTTCTAGATTTTATTGAGAAAAAAAAATTAAAATCTCAATAAATTATAACATTATATATTTAATATGACACAAAAATATATAAATTTTACATAAAATCATTAGATCTTACGTATGAAAATAAACTAGCTTACAGATCAGATAGATAGCGCCGTTGTACGTCCATAAGTTAAAATTGGGGGCAAGCTGCATTTTCTTTTCCACAATCGTCAATTCATGACCACGCCTATCTGAATTTCTCTCACTCTCTAATTGTGGAATATTCCTCTCATTCTAATTGGCACTTTCTGCTGGTGGCAGAAGGGATCCGCCGCGCGGTTCTACTAGAAAGACATGCATGCATGCTTGCATGGTCGTTGTCTTCTAAAGTACGTACGTCTGTTTGATTTTTTTTTTCTTTTTTATAAGAGTACGTACGTTTGAATTGCGTGGTGGTTATCATGAATGTTTTTTCTTTCTTTTTAATTCCTTTGTGCTCGATCGTTGGTTGCTGCATGATGAATTATTTGATCATCACTAGCTCTTCAAATGGAAGCACATGATGCAGACGCGGGTGCCTAGAGTACTTAATAATGCATGGAACTTGGAAGATCCCCTGAGGACGAATAAGCGTGCAAGATAAAAAGACGATATAAATGGAAATATTTTTAAAATAATTATATATTATATTTATTATTAATATTATTTTTGAAATTTATTTTGAAAAGAGATGAATTATGAAAAGTTTATAGGCTACTATAGCTTTTAGTGATATTCAGGCTCTACATTTACCCAAAGGGCTAGAGTTCGAATCACACCTCTATCAAAGAAGAAAGAAGGGATTTTAATTATTTGTTGAGAGGATGGCGGCCGAATCCTCATGTCGGCCTGGGCATGCGGCCCAAGGCACATGGAGCACAAGAATTGCCGTTTGCAAATAAAATGCAAAAGTCGCACCTGTTGAATTTTGAATCCGTGCGAGTTGTTTGGCAAGGACGCAAGTGACCATTGGACCAAGTCTAACCACTATGTCACTTGGGAACAAATGCGGTATATGTACCTATTTGAAACAGATTTAGTGACTTTTCATTCACTTCATTTGTTCATCTATAAATAAATTCATTGGCCTACAAATTGAACGATCTAAGAAGGTAATTTCAAAATTCTCTCTCAAAAACTTTTCATTTCTTCAAAACAATCTATTAGGATCTAATCATTCCGCAGATAATAGATTTCTAATCTCTTGGTTGAATAGTAAAATCTGAAGATATTCGAGATCTAATTTTGTTTATGTATAACGCAGTTAGACAAACAGACTTGTTCTAGATTTCATTGTATCTTGGAGGCAAATTCGCTTGTAACCCGTGTGCATACTATTACTGGTGAGGACGCATAGTCTTAAAAAAAGTGACATTGTAACGCACATTGAAGCAAACTTTTTTCTATTTTGCTAGCATATTATTTCCAGTGAAATATGAAAACGGAAATGATTATATATATTGAACTTTCAAAGTCCAGCTTGTGTTTTAAGTTTCTCATTTCTTTAACCGTCTCTAACTTTTTTCATGCAATTGTTGTGTTGGTTTTATTTTGGATTAAAGCTATCATGCTATCTTTGGTTGGGACATGCTTTTTAAGTATAAATTAATAGTTATGTTGCAACCTCTTTCGTTGCTCGATCTACTACAAATCAGTTAATTCAGCCTATTGCTAGATCAAAATTTGATCATTATACAACGTAAATTTTGCTACGACGTCTTTCATGAATGCTCAAGTTTTGTCCGAATTTGAGCCATTATAAATAAATTAGAGATATACACTAGCTGAAATCTACACATTAGTTTCTATTCATGAAGAGTTTTTAGATAACATTTGTATCTATCATTCTCTCACTTTAGACGCTTAATCTCATTTCAAAGACAAAAATTTTATAATTTGCCATATATATATAAATATATATATAATATAATAAAATTTTAAAAACACAACTTATCATCTCCTTGAGATTTTTTATGAGTCTTTCATAGAACAATAATTTTCACATTGAGACTTTTAGCAATTTCTTTCTCAATAGAAACTTTATATATATCAAATGATCTTTTAAAAAAAAAACTCATCTTTCATTCTAATATTTAAATTATTTCATACAAGTTTCATGCATAATCTTCATATTTTGGTACCACATTAAGCATATTATGCTACAATTAAGATCACCTCAAATAAATTTTGTAAATATATTTAAACAATTTTTTTTTAAAAAAACAAAAATACACACATTCGTCAATAGTCACTTTCTTAACTATTAAAAAAATAAAATAAATTAAAACACACGATACTTAGCATTTCAATTTTTTAATTGGGTTGCAAACTTGCAATTTGTAGCCCCCCGCAGACAGCAACATTAAGGCTTCGTTTGGTTACCAAACCAAACTCATCTCATCTCACTCATCATTACAATTTTTTCAAATTTCAACATAAAATATAATAAATAATTCAATTTTTTTAAATCTCAAAACAATAATAATATTAAAAAATAATATTCTAACAATATTTTATCATCTAAACTCAACTCAACTCAACTCAACTCACTTCAACATCCAAACGCACCCTAATTCTCCGACTTTGGAAACAACTTCTAAAAGTTAAAGAAGCGAAGAAAGTGATCTTCAATAAATTAGTAAATTTCTTTTTCCTTCTATTATCAACAGTACAAAGAATACAAGAGACTAGTATACAGAAACATTAAAAACTTGAAGAATTAATGATGTACATCTTAATTTCTTTGTCCTAAAAAAGAATTGATCTTCTACAACGACCATCATCATCAGCGCCAACCCAACACCAAACGTAACCCGCCAACCCCTAGCGTCTATACCGACCTTAAAGAAATCCTCCACTTAATGCTACAACATCCATACTGATCAGATTATAATCTCCCCTATTCAAGGACGACGTCTATTAAAACTATACAGTAACACCACAAAGATTCATATCAAACTTTTCCCACTCCACAATCCGATGAACACCATAGAATCTGCTTCTTTTTCGTTTAGATTAAGAAACCCATGTGAAACAACACCCTTGTCTAATGAGCAGAGATGCCATGTTTACAGAAGAGACTAGTGGGTTCTTCGGACAAACATCTTCTGCATACATAATTCGATTTCCAAACAAGTATCCACTTCACAGAGACTCGAGTTATTTTACCCGAAACTCGTGCCTGAATATGGTAAGATTCTGTGTGAATTTATCCCTATTTTTGGAATCCAAGCTCCGAGTAACATCTGCCATTAACTTGTCAAAACACAAGGAAAGCCGCTGATGTTGATCTGCTGGCTGCAAGGATCATGCAAAAAAATATATATATATTAAGTGTTATCGGAGATATTTTTTAACCATCAAAAGTATACTTCTTATAATACTTAGTGTTATGCAACTAGAAAACACTCAAACTAGAGGTTGATAACTTGAGGTTCCATAACCTTCAGAAGACATTGAAGAGATGTTACGAACCTGTGAAGCCAAAATCTGAGCTTTCAAATCAGTGAATATCTGCAAAAGTGAATGTCAAGTCAGAAATAAACAAGATCAAAACTTTTGAATTAAATCCATATGGATCAACATGAACAATCTAATCGAGCTCGAGCATGTAAAATTTCCAGTAAACATAGTTATCAGATGTTTAAACCTTTCCAGGTCATGCAGCATAACAGATGCAACAAGAAGGTTTATAGTTATAACATTCAATTACTTGTCATCAGAAAACTTTATTTTTTATAGGAAAAAACTTTTACCACCCCTTTCACGCTCACCAGGGGTTAATGATAAAAATTTAAAAGCTAGGGTAAATTGCACTTTTCCACAGTAAATTATCATTCATTCATTCTAGAGTTCACTGTAGAAAAGTGCAATTTATCATAAGAGCTATCTCATCTACAAAAAGTTCTAAATTATAGCTTCAGAGAATTAAAAAAGATAAACAAATACATAACTTTATGGATTTGATAGTAAATGATATCTGATTGATGTGAACTTAAGGGATGCGATAAGTTTATGTAGGCAGTCCAATCGGATAGGTTTGGGGGGTGAGATGAGAATTTTGTGTTTTGTTTTAAAGTTTAAAATATTATTTTTTAGTTTTGAGATTTAAAAAAATTAAATTGGGATTTGAAAAAGTTGTATTGGAATTTGAAAAAGTTAAATTGTTTATTATATTTTATATGGGGATTTGAAAAAGTTGTAATGATGAAAAAAGATGAGATAAGAATTTTGTGTGAGATGTGTTTTCCAAACCTATGAAGCATTAAGCTCTAAATTGTCAATGGTATAACCACGGCAGAGTCACAGCAGTGTGACTTAAACCTCACACTAGTTTAAGTATTAAGCTCTAAATTATGAAGCATCACCTGCTCACTGATAAGTATTAAGCTCAACATTGGTCTGCTAAGACTCCACTGGTTGCCACAGTCCTCGAACAAAACTATCTCAAAGAGCGTCTTCAATATCTTTATATTAATAGGGAAAAAAACAGAAATTTATTAAAAACAATCTAAAAGTGCCCAAATGAGCATACAGAGACGTAAATAAAAACACAGATATAGACATAGAACTTGATTAACAAAATGCAGCCACATCTTGTATGGTGAGGTTACCCTAGCAGTGATGAGGTTCTGAAAGCATGAGGGCTGAAATCGAGGATAGACAAAAAACAATGCATAGTTCAGGGCCACCAGAATGGGAAGAGGAAAACCTTTATCACAAGAAACCACAAGTAGATGCTGCCTATGATATCCACTTCACCCGAAGTGCAATGCCCCCTCTACTTATCTAAATGTTTTTGTAAGAACTCTAGATTCTCCTACTTTGCTAGAGTTCTATTGCTCTGCTTTTAAGCCAGCTTCCAATTATTCGGTTTTAGTAATTTGGTGTAGGAAGTGTTAACATCTAAGTTGGAGAATGGAAAGTGTATTTTCCATTAGGATTATTTATTATAATTTTCAGGTTAGGATGGAAGTTCATTGCTTCGGCCAAACTGACGTACATCTATCTGAATCTATTAGTTTGGCTCGGGTCAGAATAAGTCAGGTAGGATCAGTAAAACAGCATAGTGACCAGCCATAACACAATCTAGCATGTTCTCACTTTGCTTAATACCTATTTTGCATTCATTATTCTCCAAGACACCTGTTTAAAACAATAGAGATACTTCAGTCCTCTAGTCTTCTTCAACACCAACCATTCAGAATTCATGATGTTATGAAAAGAAAGGTTGATACTTTTAGAAATCACCCCACCAAGGACCCCACTTATGTAGGATTAGCACCGGGTGATGCCCCATTTCACTTAAATGAACTGATGCGCATTCATATGAAATCAAATTGATGGAAAACTTTGGTGCTATATAATTCAAGCAAATACCAGGTTTCAAATTCATGAATCCTATGCAACGTGCAAGATAAGGAATTAAAAGAGCTACTACAAAAAGTTTTGCATGCCAAACAATTAATCCCCAGCTAACGAAGATTTATGGCAACAAATTTTTTTTGAGAGTTCATTTATAGATTTAACATTAAGAAGCACATGATAGGTTAATTTTAGGCATAAAAAAATTGAAGGGGAAAGGGGACTGTCATGACAATTACTTGACCAAAAGAAACACAAATTGTCATATTTTTAAGCACAAACTGCAAATGATAACCCATCAATCATTGTCATCCTTACTCCTGGAAACAAATTGGGGCCATCTGCAATGTGCCGAGCAAGATTTATTGCAGCAGGTGAAGTAGGTGCCTCCCCCATAGTGATATTGTTGAAATAGAATGCAGCCAGATTATCGACAGCAGATGCACACTGGAAAGAGAAGTTCAGAGTTTTGGACACCAATGAGAAATTAAAAAAAAATACAGAAACACACTATGGTGTCCAATCTAGACAAGAAACATCAGCTCAAAGTACCATGCATGATGTTTAATACATTTCAATGTTAATAATGCCCATCCATATGATAGAGGCACGAAACACACCTGTGATGAGATATTTGTATCCAGACCTTTAAGACCAGATTCAAGAGAACCTACGATATGCATAAAAGTGTTTGTATCCAAGTTCAATATAAAAACAATGTGGCTGTTGAAAAGAACCTCCAAGAATGCAAAATAGGCCCTTGTTAGCTGCAAAAAAAAAAAAAAAAAAGTTCAGAAAATTGCTCAAATGCGAGAAAACATTGTTGGAGAGAAAATAATCCATAAAATAATAAATGGTATCACAAGTCTAGGACCCAACATTTTTTTTATGGATCACTAGTCTAGGACCCAACTATAAACTCAACAACTGACATTGAAAGGACAAAGAACACAAACTTGACAGAATATGAGGAACAAATAAAATATTTCCAAAATCGACCAATTTGCTTCACATAATTCATTATGCACATGATTAATGAAGTTCGTACTCAAGGGCTATGCTAACGGTGCGAGCTTAAAACTTGGAAAAATATTCCAGCATCAAAAACTTGCGGACTACCTTTTTCAGACTGAGACAAAATATAAAAAAGTTGTAAGGGCAAACTATAGGAACTGATCCTATTTTTTATTTTTAAAATCAGTTCAGTTTTAAGGCAGGAAAAACTTAAAACATTTGAGTATTTAGCACTTGAACCGACTCTTACAATTTGCATGTTTCTCAGGTAAAATTAAATATTCAACATTAAAATTTTTTCTTTATAGGTAAACATGTACTGATAATAATAATAATAAGAGGCGTAGCCCAAGTCTACAGATGGAAACTCTAGAGAATCTTAATAATAATAATAATAAGAAAAAACACCTATTTAAGAACTAGAAACAGATATAGACATTAAATGCTATAAGGCTCCCTCCATGTGTCTATTTTTCTCACTCCAAACCCTAAAGTTCGGATGGAAACTCTAGAGAATCTTTTTTTTTTTACAAGTAGATGCTCTAGGAGATCTTGATCATAAAGAAATAAAACCAATTGATTACTAAGCCTTTAGAGAAAAAAGTTCACATACCTTACGGAAGGCCAATATATCAGCCAAAGGAATTGATAGTGTCATCTTTAGAGCAACATCAAGGGCATCAGAGAGCGCTCTATCCCCATATAGCTCAAACACACCAAAGTTGACATAATTTCCAGCAAGGGCTGTCATTTGAAGGTGAGACACTAAAGTCAGTTTACAACATATGTTTTTCATAAGAAGTGCCGTATTCAATGAGTATTTGAAATACATGATATAAGCACCAAAACCACTAGTACTGGCTCTTACTAGCATCATCCATATTGTGGCATATATAGGAAGGGGGGAAAAGATTATGTCTAACTGACATCTGAAAGATTATGGAATTAGTTTAAACTGAAAAGGTATTCAAAACTTTATATAAAAAAGTTCAAAAGATAACATTGTACATATTAGTAATAAACTAATGCTATAACTGACTACTAGATGAATTCTTGAATTCACAGAGGATAACAACAGTTATCGATTAAAATAATGATATTGGAAACTTGTATTGGATGCACAAGCCAAAGAATCTGGAAGAGAGCATCATGACCAAAATAGAAATCTTATAAGGATGGATTGATCTATGTATCTGCTAATCAAAACTCTCAAGGAGTGGAACAAGGTATTTTACTTTGATAATTAGTAATTATCATCATAATAATGATTACTCATAATAAAGATGATAGTATTAATAAACTCTCTTTTACTTAAAAAAAGAGAGAATAATGATCTTTTTCTTTGTATCGGTAAATAAAAATTTTATTGATGAGAATAATGATCTTCAAAATTCATATTACTCATAATGTTCAAAGAAATTGTAATAAAACTGTAACAACAAAGTAAAGTCATGTAAGAATTGAAAAGATTCTAGATAATATTACTCGTCATGTTTAGCATTACACTTGGTGCACTTAGAATAATTAGTTCCTTCTAAAAGAAGAGGCGAAGTCAAAATCCTATGGGCCCCATCCAAAAGACGGTAGTTCAGGGATGTCAAGTGTTCATTCCTTCTATAGTATCCTAATATCTCATAATAATAACCACCCTTTCCTTGGAAGAATATTTCGTGGACAAAGGTTTCAATGGGAGCTACGTTCCTTTCCTGGACAGCCTTGTTGGAAAAGATTCTTACAATGAAAGTTTTAAGAGACATAATGTGGTGACTGATTTGTGTTGTATTTGAAAGAGGAGTGGGGAGTCAGTTGGTCTTTTCTGTCGCTGTGAGAGGCAAGTGCTACATGGAGTGACTTTTTTCAGTTGTATTGCAAGTTGTAATACCACTTCATCTGAGACTTCTTTAGTCATATTAACTGTTATATCATTTTCTTGCTTCTTCTGTCACAATTTTTCTACAGTACCTTTGTTTTGCATTAGATTTTGTTTTTATGAGTTTTTATTGTTTCCAAAAGTTAATAAACTACAAAATACTTTAGAGGCATGCATGTTTTATAAATAGCTTTAAATTTTAGAAAAAGAAAAAGAGAGCTTTCGAAATTAAACTTAAAAAGATGGAACATCAAACGAACACACCAAAATATGCTGATAAAAATTCAAAAAATATACAATAAATATATGATCTATAATATAGTTGAGAACAAATGTAATCGAAAAAATAGGGATACTCAAAGTATTATAGCTTTTGATTATGTTCATATTTGATTAAAAATAAAAGGTACCAAATAATACCAGCACTAGAACAAAAATCGTTTCATATTAAACTTCAATATCACACTGGCAAAATACTAATAAAAAAAATAATCTCACTGAGTAAACCCGCCGAACAGCTGAAGTAAACAAAGGTTGTTGTTGTTACCTCTTGAGATAATGTTTAAACAAATCCATATACCCTTGTATTTAAAGGCATATATATCAGCAGCATTTGGAAGAGATAAAATCCTTGACCCATAAGCAACAATTAATTTACTGACTTCACGGAAAAGAAGTATGCCGTTTGGAGAGGAAGAGTCGAAAGTCAGACGCTGGGCTTTGTTTAACACAAATTCAGCCATGAATTTCAACAAAGGTGTCGTAACCTGCATTATCAAGTGAATAAAAAAAGACCCTGTTGCTTATCAAAAAAAAGAAGACCCTGTTGAGGGGGGAGAGAAAAAAGATAAAGAGCCAACCAGTTTTCAATGCATGGACACTGTTGAAAGAAAGGTAAATTGGGATTAAGGCTTATTTTAAGTTGATCAATTTTTTTATAGGTAAGTTTTATGTTGATAAAAATGGATTCCAGCGCTGAGAGTATAAATGCTTTCTAGGGTTGACTACAGTATACGTGAACACTGTTGAAAAGCCTATATATAGGCAGAATGTAACCATGTTTCCCTACCTCTGGTGTATCACTCCAGTGTGAGATGCCTTTCAATAGTAGTGGCATGTGTGCAGGATATAGCCAATCAAACAGAAGCCCATAAGTTCTGCGACTGTAAAATATCAAAAGCAGTAACATTATTGTAGCTTAATGTTCATTAACAATAACCAAATCCAGAAATTTGCATATACTTACCTTTTTTTAAGTAATAAATTTATTCAAAGAAATAGGCATAAGCCCAAGTACACAAGACGTATACCAAGGAAATACCTACAACTTCCAGAAACAGGGGTCCCTCATTAGGCAAATTTTGCATATACTTACCTATTTGTTGCCATTGCAATTCCTCTGAGATCCCTCATTAGGCCAATTAATGCATACTTTACAGCATCAGTACGGAAAAGTGAATCAGGGGTCGATTCTAAACTGATGAAAACCTAAAAGACCATAAATATTCAATCAGTGAAAAAATCTGAAACTAAAAGAAAGAGGAAAAATTAAATCGGCATGCTATCCATTCAATAAAAATATAACTACTCTGATTGTTTACTATTTTTATGCAAGAACAACATTTACTATTTCATATGATCATAAATGAACAAGAAATAGAGATTAATTAACAATACAACTTAGCATTAATATTAACATTTATGTATTTAGGTGTTCTTTTGTATTCTCACTGTGTACACGGGCTATGCCTATTTCATTCGTATCAATGAAATTTACCTTTTACTTATCCAAAACAAAAAACATCAATACTAATGATGGTAACAAAATTAATGGTACAAGAGCCATAAAAATATTGAAGAGACAAAGGTTAAACATCTCATTTAAGAAATAATTGCAGCTTCAATTAACTAAGGCAGACAAAAGCATGTATTAAGTGCCAAAAACAACAGGATCAAGCATAACTGAAGCACTGTCAAAAAATAGACTACCGGAGCAACCCTTTTTGATATGTTGAGCATGTTGTGCAACATACACATATACATATAACTAGACAGAGGGGGGCAGAGAAAATACTTGCAAAAGTGGATCCATTGATGACTTGAATTTCACAGGGCTGTCCTCCATAAATATTAAACAGCCGATGGTGTAATAGAAAGTTGTTCTGCTGCGTGAGCATCTATATTCTTCTAAAAATGGAAAGTGCTCCCTCTGAAATTAGGAATGTGAGAAATTAATCATTATAATAAGTATGAAGATTAGTTTCATAGACACTCAAATAAAAAGTGGAAAATGGATCAGGAAAGTTCAGAGCTGGAATTACAGTGTGATTTGCAACTATGAATTTGACAGTATCTAATTTCAAAAGCAGCTTCCCAGTCATGTATCTGCAACCCAAAAAGCACCACAGTGGTCCATGAAGGAATTGTAATTGGCAAAAATCATAATAATAATTTTTACCCAAAAAAAAAAGCTACAGTTGTATCACTCAAATACGTAAGTAATAATGCTTACCCAGATGCCAGCTCCAAGAACAAGCCCAATGTGTGATCAATCACCTCTTCACTCTAAATTATGCATAAAAACAACTATAAACAGTATCAAAGAAAAATAAAATCAACACATGGAAAACAAAAAAGAGCTTTCACCTCTGTATAGCACTTGAGGTTTGTAGCTATCTTCCCAACAATTACGTTCAATAGCAGTAGATGATCATGGAGTCCAAGAAGCTCAGATAACCGGGCATATAACTGCTGCAACAAAAAACAGAGAGCCTCAAAACATAGGCAGCAACAAAACTTAACAAAAAATAGGAAGAGAAAATTATTACCTTTGATGAATGCATGGCCTGATCACCTACGTAAGACTTTCGGAAATGTTGAAAGAAGGTAAGAATTGCTCGATCAAGTCTCTGCTTGCTTATTTCACCATATCTCTGCCATGTGCCAAGGTGTGGAATCAATAATGTAAATCACTAAAAGAATGTTAAATGGCATTTTCATTTTTCACTAACATTTGAAAGAAAATCAAAATAACTCCTAACAATATTTTGGAAAGATTCATGTTCAGTTGTCTTTAAAGGGGGGGGGGGGGGGGAGAGAGAGAGAGAGAGAGAGAGAGGCTTCTGCTTGTCAAAGCTTGAAAGAGATAGCCAATATAAAAGCATGCAATTAATGGAATAGCAATTGCAATAATTTGACATCTGATCATGACATAGTTTCCCTGATCTCCAGCCTCCAATATATCCTTCCGCTAAACATGACTTTGCTAAGTAGTTTCTTTTTCCCAAAATATGCAAATGGGGAGATGAAAAACCAGTATAACATCGAAGAAGGTATGATTGGGTTGACAGAATAATACATTATATGGGAATGTGGTCCTGTACGTGGGCATTGGGGGGTAGCCTTAGTTGGTTCATTAGATGGGGCTGTGTACGCACGTATTAGTTGCTAATTTCGTTGATTGGGTATGATATGTTTGTGTCTGTGTCCAATGTGGATGACAAATATGATGTGTATGCATACAAACGCAACAAATAAAAAAGATAATTAGGCAACAAATAAAGAATTGAAGGATAATAAGGTACAACACATTATGTATACATCAAATCTAGTATTTCATAGGGATTGCAGGTCCAAGAAAAACATTACATGATCACCAAAAAACATTACATGATCACCTAACACAAAGGACAGTCAAAAGCCCACTCTATCCTCTACCACCTGCATTCACCATTCAGGATTATAATGGTCTATTGCCAGTACAGTACGTCTCCTATTCAAACCAATAACTTAACTCAACTCCAAAGGCAGTTATAAATAAAACTTGTGAGCAGGATCCAATACAATACTGGCTCAGATTGATGTTTCCCATTTCAGTACGTTTGAATCCACTTACATAATGATACTTCAAAACAATTAGTGCATTCTTCAAAGACCAAAGAATCAAAGATTCGTCATTACAACTTATAATCACAAACAGAGACAAAAGAACCGGTCTTCCCATTTATGCTTACATTACACCACTCAATGAACTCTCATTTGGCTTTGTTTCATACGTCAATCTTATTAAAAGCGGGCCATTAACATATACACAAGGTGTATACAAGAGAAGGCACTTGATTAGGGGTGGAAGGAAAACAAAGACATAAAATCTAGATAACCAACAAGTATATTATGAGCCAACGATCATACATTTTTTTAATAAGAGCCAACGATCAGACAAAGAGTTTTTAGCACCATGGATATCAGCTCATCCATCAACAGTGTTCAATGACATGAACTAGAGCTTATTACTAAACCTGATGAAGCAAAATTGTCATACTTCCATCTTAAATCCCATGCATGAAGCATTAATGTCGCCATGCTAAAGGAAACATAACAATTTAGACTTTCGATGTACCCTCTGGTATAAAAAATTAGGTCAAGGCAAAGGCAATTCTTGCTTATCTACCTGGCTGTGTAGTCCACTATCAGTTACATTTATCAATTGTAAAACACGAGCTGAAAGTTCTGCATCAAGCACTTCTTGTGATTCCACACTGCATATTAGAAATATAGGCAATTAACAATAACAACAGAAACAATCTAAATTTAATAAAAAGTATAAAAGGATATTTTTTTATTAGTAAAAAGAAATTTTATTCAACAAATGCAATAGGCGAAAGTATAAAAGTATACTTACCTACAACCAGTACATTGTTTTATCTTAAGAATAGCAGCAATAATATGAACAACCCAAGCAAGTTTGGCTTCTATGACAGAGAGATCCTTGTTATCAGTGGTCTGCAGTCGAGCTCTTTCCTATTTTAATCAATCAAAAAGAAAAGGTAATGTTCGTCTCATTAGAAGCCCAAAGGATTTAAATCAAAATCTTAAAAAAGAAATGCAATAGACACGATAGATGATAATACCGTGTATGCTTGCAGAATTGGCTCCATTATATTTATTATATACAAACTACTGCTTTCATACTGCAAATCAACGAAACAAAGTTGTTATTATGCCAATACAACCCCAACAAAATAAGATCTGGAATGAGATTGTTAATTAAAATCTGGAGCTATAATTTCGTGTCTTTCCAAATAAATGCGCTTCAGGGAACTTCAGGCTGACAAAAAAATAATCACATATAGATTGAACCTGAAATCTGCAAAGGTAAGGAAAGCAATCTAGTTGATCCTGAAGAAGTTCAACGTTGTCTAACGGGTTCTCAGAAAGATCATCTGGCAATCCAGCCTGCAAAATACAAAGAGAAGAAACAGGGGGCTGATGTTCTCACATTTACAATACTATCAAAATACCAATCCATAAAGAATGCATGGGCAGCTATACCTGCACAGAGTTAAACCTTGATGTGATGAAACCTTCAGTAATCTTAGGCACAAATTCATCCAGCAAGCTTGGTGCATCACCTTTCAAATAGGGTACAGATGTCACCAATCTGGACCACAGGCCTAATAGGTAATACACACTGCTGCTGGCCCACTGGCAAAAGTAGATGACCTTAATCAGTAATGCAAGTCACAGAAGGTAATAGGGATCTCTTATAGACACTGTAACATGGAATTGCTTAAAAGTAACCTGCCAAGATTGCAGAGACTTTAAAGTGAACTCCGCAACCAGATGTATCCAATCACTATAGCCTTCTACATTCACAAGCTCTGACAACTGCAACATAAGTTTACAAATCCAATAAACATGTACCTTCAATTTTTTTTTTTATTTTGATCGGTAAACAAATTTTTATTGATCAAAAGAGTAGGCAAAAGCCCAAGTATACAGGACATATACAAGAGCAACACCTAGGCATGCTAGCTTAGAGATAAAAGGAATTCATGAAAAGTCATGCCATGGAAATCAATTACAATCGACCAATGGTGTAAAGTATTGAAATAAACATGTACCTTTAAATTAAGAGAAATAACTTCAATTCACTAGCCTAAGTCTATAATTACAAATTGTACTTGGGCTATGCCTATTCCTCATCAATAAAGTGTTTATTTACTGATAAAAAAAAAAAAACTATAATTACAAATTATCACCGCACCAAATCACTGGATATACTTGAACCAAATAAAACCAGCTATAATATCTGGACCAGATGAATACAGGAATGCTGTCTAAAACAATTGTCCAAAATGACAAGCCACAGAGCTCCAACAGGAAATCTATCATGGTAAATATGGTGGGTGTGTGATCATTTTGAGTGTTAGAGATCCACTATGGTAACAGCTAAAAGAAACCTCAAAACAATCACTAAACCAATGTGTCCCAAATGCAGCAGGGTGAAGATGACGGTCAATAGAACCAGCAATTTATCTTACTTCTTAATTAGTAAATATCATCTTATGAATAATCAGAAATAAGGTATACAGGCTGCATACGAAAGTGTATTCTATTGTAGATGGGTGGTGGAGAAAATGGAGGACTTCATAGGGACATACTCAGTTGCATGCTCTTTTAAGAGTGTGTCCGATAACTTTTTGTGGGCTTTTACAGGTGTCTATGGGCCAAACTTAGACAGTAACAGAGCATCTTTGTGGGACGAGCTAGCCGGAGTATACAGTTAGTGGGAACTTCCATGGTGTATTGGGGGAGATTTTAATGTCACTAGATTTCCAAGTGAGTCTTTAGGTAATAACAGAGGGCTGACAGCAATGGTAGAGTTCTCTGATTGCATCTCTGAATTACACTTGGTTGATCTGTCGTTAGCTGGGGCTAGCACCACTTGGGCTAATAATCAAACACGGTCTAGGTTGGATCGTTTCTTAATATCTCTAGAATGGAAAAGCCACTTCCCAGATGTTTGGCAAAAGCGATTGCCTCGTATTGGTTCAGATCATTGGCCTATCTTGCTTGATTGTGGTGGCCTCTGAAGAGGTCGACGGCATTTCAAGTTTGAAAACATGTGGCTGAAATCTGAAGTTTTTGTAGAGAGGGTAAGACAATGGTGGTCCTCCTACCAGATACAGGGTACCCCTAGTTTCGTCCTCACGGGAAAATTGAAAGCTTTAGAAAGTGATTTGAAGTTGTGGAGCACACAATCTTTCGGAGACATAGGGGAGAATAAGAAAAGCAAGTTGAGGGAGATCTAGGAAATAGAGACACTCCAAGAGGCTAGATCTCTTACTCGAGAAGAATTAGCTCGTGGAAGGCGTTGTTGGGGGCAGAGCTTGAGAGAATTATCTTATTAGAAGAGACATCTTGGCGACAAAAATTAAGAGTGTTGTGGTTAAGGGAAGCTCTTCCATAGTATTGCAAATTCTCATAGGAGAAATAACAACATAGAGATGCTGAAAATTGACAGAGTGGAATGGAGGGGTAATTCACGACCATGTAGTTGGTTTCTATGAGCAACTACTAACTGAGCCGATGGGATGGCGGCCTTCCCTTGATGGTCTTGTGTTTGACACCATTGGACCAAGTGATGTCTCTTGGTTGGAGAGGGATTTTGAGGAGGAGGAGATTTTCGAAGTAGTAAAGAAAATGGGCAAAGACAAGGCTCTTGGGCCTGATGGGTTCTCTATGGGATTCTTCCAAGAATGTTGGGATGTCGTCAAGGAAGATCTTATGAAGGTGTTTCAAGAGCTTTTTGTGTTTGGAGAATTGAAAAAAGCCTAAATACCACCTTCATCGCGTTGATCCCTAAGAAGGTGGGGGTTAATGAGGTTAAAGACTTTCGACCCATTAGCTTAGTGAATGGGGTTACAAAATCATATCCAAAGTGCTTGCAAATCGACATTAGATTGAAGTGCCTTTGTTAAAGGTAGGCAAATCCTAGATGCATTTCTTATTGCTAATGAATGTCTTGACAGTAGATTGAAGTTGGCATAGCAGGGATGATTTGTAAGCTTGACATGGTGAAGGCATAAAACCACGTTAACTGAGATTTTCTCCTTTACTTCCTTGGGAAGTGCGGTTTTGGTGAGAGGTGGCGGTCGTGGATCTGTTGGTGCATATCAACGGTGAAATTCTTTGTGTTGATAAAGGGTAGCCCAGCTAGTTTTTCCATAGTTCGCGAGGCCTAAGACAAGGCGATCTGTTGTTGCCCTTGTTGTTTGTTTTTGTGATGGAGGGCTTAAGCAGGATGATGTCAGCCTTGGCTAATAATGGGTTCGTGGGCGGATTTTCGATTGAAACCCCGGATAGGAGATCATTAACATATCTCATTTGTTGTTTGCAGATAACACACTTGTTTTTTGTAAGCTAGATCAAAACCAGGTTCAAGTTGTGAAGGTCTTGCTTCTTTGCTTTGACGCAGTATCCGGTTTGAAAGTGAACTTAAATAAATTAGAGATGGTTCCAATTGGTGAGGTCCCTAATATACGGCAGTTGGCTAGCACGTTGGGGTGTAAGATAGCCTCCCTTCCTTCGAGGTACCTGGGTTTGCCGTTAGGGGTGGCTATGAGGGCATCCTATTTATGGGAGACGGCAATTGAGAAGATAGAGAAGAGACTAGCGGGATGGAAGAGATTATATTTATCGAAAGATGGCAGGATTACCTTGATCAAGAGTACACTTTCTGACTTACCAACTTACTTTTTATCACTTTTCCCTATACCCGCAAATGTGGCATAACTAATTGAGAAACTTCAACATGACTTCTTGTGGAGTGGCTTGGGGGAGGAGTTCAAATTCCATTTAGTAAAGTGGGAGACGGTTTGTCATCTTATCTCCCAGGGCGGGTTGGGTATTAGAAATATGAGGATTTTTAATCGGACGCTACTTGAAAAATGTCTATGGTGATACAATAAGAAACCAGAAGCCTTGTGGAAGGTGGTGATTGAACACAAATATGGAGGCATATGGGAGGGATGCAGTACTAAAGAAGTTATAGGAGCCCATGGAGTGGGGTTGTAGAAACACATTAGAAGAGGGTGGGGGGTTTTTACTAGACATACTCGACTCCAACTGGGTGAGGATTCCCGGATTAAATTCTGGAAATATATTTGGTGCAGTGATACCTCCCTACAAGACTCATTCCCCTCACTATTACAAATTGCTAGTGATAAAGACACTGCAATGGCGGATGTCATGGGGCTATCGGGTGGGCAGTTCCATTGGGATATCAATTTTAGTAGCGCAGCACAGGATTGGGAGATGAGCAGTTTTGCTGATTTTTATAGCCTTTTGTATTCCATTAAACCGAGCAATCTACAATAAGATGATTGTGGTAGTTACCCTCTGAGAAATGTGTTTTTTCGGTTCGCCCCTTCTATAAGGCTCTCACTCAATAGCCCAACATTCAGTTTCCTTGGAGAAGACTTTGGAGACACAAAGTGCCCTCCAAAACTGCATTATTCGTGTGGACAACATCTTCGGGCAAGACACTCACAACAGATAACTTGAGGAAGAGGAGGGTTATCATTGCAGAATGGTGTTGCATGTGTAAGGGAGGGGGAGAGTTAGTGGACCATCTCCTATTACATTGTGAGACAACAAGGGTTTTGTGGAATGAGGTGTTTGGTAGAGTAGAGCTGGTCTGGATTATGCCGAAGACTGTAGTGGCAGTGTTGGCCAACTGGACCAATATAAATTAAAGCGATTTGGAAGATGATCCCTATATGCATCATGTGGTGTTTGTGGCATGAGCGCAATGCGAGGACGTTTGATGACAAAGAGAGATCGAGAGAGGAACTTACAGCTTTATTTTACAGTATTGTATGTACCTGGGCCATTGCTCTTGATTTCAACAGCATGGACCTACATGACTTTCTTGTCTCTTTTGCCCCCCCTTAACTAGGGTATATAGGTGTTCTTGTATTGTAACGGGCTTTGCCTAATTCTTTGATCAATAAAATTTGTTTACCTATAAAAAAAAAAGTATTCTATTGTAGACGACAACCTTCTTTTATCTAACATCATCCAAAAAATAAGGAATGGCAAAGCAAGACTTAATTCTATTGATGGAAACTCTTGCCCTTAAAAATCTGCCTATTTCATTCCCTCATATAGTCTACATGAGATAAACACTTATTTAGGCATAAGCCAGCCAAATATGAACACAAGCAAACATTTATTTAGGCATAAGCCAGCCAAATATAAGACGAGGGCCCATAACTTCAAAGCAAGAATGAAGCAACAAATTTTTTTTTTTTTTTTTTATGTCGGGGAACCTCTCCAAGGCAGGGCCCTTCAGACCCACCCCTACAGAGTAAACCTCGGTCCCATGCACCGCACCCTCGGAAGTTTTCCTACACAGAACTGGTTAAATCGCTGGCTTTTCACCAGGGGGTGTGGCCCTACACGGAATGAAGCAACAAATGATCTACATTATTACCATTTATGTTAAACATACAACGCCAGTCCATATTATTCTCTTCCTTGTTACAGTTGCAACAATACTTAGTAATTACACATACTCAAATCCATTTGCATATCCAATAAGGAGTACCTGATGTCCAAAAAATTTTACATTAGGCATACCTGATAATTCACCCTGAAACGTCCAAGAAGACGACAATACTCATGGTAATTGTCATGATCAACAAGACCTGATACCACATCCAATAAAGATATTGTAAGTGCACATCCAAAAGAACAAAGAATTTTAAAAAAAAAATACACACTAGCAAACTTTTAAAAATAAACTAATTATTGGTAGGTTGTGCATAAAGCTATGAAAAAAATTCACGAAATACATTTGAATGCTAATCCACATTGTACAAAAGCAAACCTATAGGCATTAATTTAAGCTTTTTAAAATCAACCACATACGCTTGACTCACTAAAAAGTTCATTAGTAGTTGACTACAATAAATGCATGCATTTGCAACAAGCTCAAACACATACACCATGGCTGAAGCAATCAACTCATCTATTTTATTTTATTTTTATAAGAATCCACTCATCTACAAGCTTTTCATAATCATATTTTAGCTTTAAATCATATAACATCTCCTAATGGATGATAGATTAGTCCCAACCTCAATTTGGTACATGCATAAACTCTGATCAGATATATAGATCACTGGTCCAACTCTTTCAATACAAGTGCCAAGGATACCACAAAGAAAACGCAAAAGCTTGGCATGACCAAATTCCTTTTTTAATAGGTAAAATAAAATTTTATTTGACAAGAAAAAACAAGAGTAGCCCAAGTACACAGGAGGTATACAATGAGAACACCCACTTACAAGGACTAAAAATAGATACAGGGAAATCATGAAAACTAGCCCCATTTGAAATCAATGGCAGAGGACCATAAAAATTAAGTGTTAAAAAGAATCTTTTGAGCTCATCCAAGGAACATTCCTGATCTTCAAAGCACGGACCATTTCTCTCCATCCAAAGGCAACACATGAGAAAGACAAAATGACAAATTTCAAGTTTGAAAGAACAAAGGACACTGCTTGTAAAGGCAAACGATTGTATTAATAGGATAGGCATAGCCCAAGTACACAAGATGGTATACAAGAGGAAACACCTATCTAGGATAGGTAGCATTTTTTAAGTAACACAATACAAGGAGTAAGTGGATTTTTTAAGTAATGCAATACAAGGACTAGGTGGATTTCTTTCAAGTTATGCAATACAAGGACTAGGTGGATTTAAAACTTCAAAACTTGAAGTCATATCTATTATGTTAAATAAGGAAATGCAAAGGGAAGAATAGAAAAGGAAAGAGCAAAAAAGGAATATCCCTAGGTTGTGTTAATAAAAGTCTTCAAATTTCAAGTCATGTATATTCTATCAAATTAGAAAATGCAAAGGGAAGAAAGGAAAAAGGAAAAAGGAGATAATTTATGGGTAGTAACATAGACATCAGGCACGTGCACAAGCGCACACATCCACAAGTAGAAGAGCAAACAAAGAAAGAGATTATGGATCATTCAATAGTCACTCACAATCAATATGGAAAAAGCCTAGCATGGAATCAGAAGGAAAAGAATGTGACAAGCCAAACACACCTTGCCCTGTTTGCAGGATTTCTTTGGTTCCTGTCATTAAATGGGCCAAAAACTTAGAACGGGCAGCATCATTTGTAAACAAAGAACGTCTTACAGAAGCAAGTCGCACCAAGCACTCCAGTGCCTGGAAAGAAAAATTAATTTTAACCCTAGCAGAAAAAGGTTTAAAGCATACTTAACAGCAATCAACTAGGAAAAGTTCACAGCGAAAGACGGAGGGATGGCCTAAAAGTTTTCTTTTTTAGCAAAACAGACCAAGCAAATTGGATAGTGAAATAAATGGCAATCCACCATTTTTTTTATAGGTAAAAAAATTATTAATATTAAAATAAGAAAAGGCATTGACCAAGTACACAGGATTTATACAAGAAAAAGATAATTAAAATGGCACTCCACCATTGTTTATTCCTGAAACTGCAGAAGTCTATCCATTTAATTAAACCTAATGCCTTCATGTATTTTCTACTAATATTGAGAACAATATGTTTGTATGCATGCACTGTACTAACCTCTTTGGAAAGAGGGGCTTTTGTAATAGCATAGTAATCAAAAAAGATCTGCAAGGTTGCAGGATCCTCCAAAACAGGTCTCCAAGAAGATGGAATCTGTCAGATCACCACCATATTACAAAGCAATCCAATGCAAAAGGAACTTACTAAAGAACCATCAAATGAGTAATCATTACAATAAAGGAGACAACCACCTGAACAGTACCAAACTCTTCGGAACTTTCATCAATTGATGTCCCCACAAAATCAAAGGATAAACACTTGAGCGATAGAGAAAGAGCTAACTCTTGCAATCGACTAACAACTGCATGTTAGATACACGCAAAACCATCAGAACTGAAGTCACCAGAAAAGAACCAAATGAAAATTTAGGCAAGATGGTGGGTTGGTCACTCCCAAATTATACGTAGCATATTACCATCACTCTTCAGCTGTTGCAGTGACGTCAATGATATTTGGAATATCTGATAAAGCGATTGATCCCTGAAGGAGCATGCTACCCTTCGATGATGTGTTGAAGGCAACCCAGGATTAGGCTAAGGATATAGAAGTCCAAACACATACAAGCAGGTGTTAATGACCAGATCAATATAATCAATTTTATATCTATAGAGAAAAAAACAAAGAAAATTAAAAATTATAATTGGCAAACATGGAAAAGTTAAAATAAGCGTATATCAATGGCAAACCCAAGGACAAATTATTGTTTTAATCTCCAAAACATTTTCTCACAACAGTCAAAAATGCATTGCTTATATTTCTTTTTATAAGAAATGTTCGACAAAAAAATAAATGCATGCTTATATTTCCCGACAACAAAACAGAAATGCACAAAAGAACCTACAAAAATATTAGAAATCTAAGAGTCTAATATGCCACGTGACATTCATCTCATTAAAAAATTCTGTACATGATTAGGAACTAATCAGTCACCACATCATGAGATATGTCATCGAATTTTTAGCTAAAATATAATCACAAAGAGCATCTAGATGAGCAGATTGCTGCGGCTATTACAAGTTATGTGATTAAAACTTGTTGTAGTAAATGCATGTATTTGTTATACATAACAACTAATAAGCTTTTTCTTTTCCAAGATTAGGCATTACCTGGTAAATGTTGTTCTCAGTTGATAATTTATTTATTTTTTCCTTCTATAATTTTACACACTAATACAAAGATGCATCCATCTCTCATTCTTCTACTTTCTGCCCAGCATCAGACTAAAATAAGAATAAATCTGGTGATCAAAGGCCTCGTCGCAAAGACATATCATGTCAGTCACTATTTTAGATAAGACTTCTAAGAAATAAGCACCAAACAGGTAAAAGAAGCTTTTTCTTCTTCAAAGAATGAAAAATCATACAATGTGAATATTACCGAGTACTGTAAAATATTATCCTCATAAAGGATTTAAGAATAACATATATTACCCAAGATTTGTAATATCGGAGTAATTATTCCCCATATTGCTAACAAACTTGGGCACAAGTTATAAACTTACCTGATTCATCTCAGACACTAGTTGATTTAAGATCTTCAAACCAATAGCATAGTGGTCCGATGTTGCCTGTTATAAAAAAACAATATCTTAGTGATATATGTAACCAACCATGTGAACAACCCTGGCCAGAACTTGGAACAATTACTCAAAGTCAATCCACCATCCCCAGAAAGTAGCAATGCAAGGCAATAAAAGTATTTCTGAAGAGAAGTGTTACAGCCACAAAGAGGTTTCACAAAAGTAAACTCACAAACATACATGACTTCATGTAATACATTACATCTACTTTACAATAAAAATAACTTTACAATATGATGTACCATATCAAGCCATGTCAGTTTGTGAGTTCACTTTTGTGAAATATTTTTGTGACTAAAGTATTTCTCTTTCTAGAAAGCACTGATAGTCAAGATAGATGAGCAGCCGAATGTGGGATGATCTTATTCATTCAATTCATTGAAGAGCCAACAAACCATAGAAAAAACGATTATGCAGGAAAATTAGAATGTAAAGGAATCCAACGAATCAACTTAGGCATATCTTAGACAATATAGCTGCTTACATGCATATGTAAAATGCAGAGAACACAACACATATAGGCATACATCCACACAGACAGAATTATCGACATGCACTACAAATAACCTGGCTCAAGAAGTTCATTGACTCTTTCACTACGTCCCGGAATCGATCATCATCAAACCACCCAAACTTTGTAACTCGACATAAGAGTTGAATTAAAGACGCGGTTACAAAAGGCTGCAATTCAGGTCCCCTGGTGGCAAGATAGTTAATAAGGTAGCTTCCTACAAGTGAAGTTCAAACATTCAAGATTAGGAAGCAAATTGAAAAGTAAAAAAAGGAGCAGAGGCCAGTAGGTGAAGAGTAAGAAAATTACGGATATCAAGACGGAGCTGTAAGGCAAGGCTATGTTCAGTGACTTGCTTCAACAAACTCGAACTAGCAAGCATCAGCGCATAAGGAGTCAATGAATGGTCGAGAATGTATTGGCATTGTGAAATATAATCAGTGTTCACCGAAAAGCATTTCAAAGTATTCTCTGCATGAGCTCTTTCCACAGAGTCCTGGGAATTGTACAGCCTCTCACACAATGCCTCTAGTTGTGCTAGTTCCATTGCAAAAGAATCTGAAAGAAATGTAGTAAATGTCACATTACTGAAACTATCACAAATTCCCATGCAAAATATTATCTTCTTCTCTTTTTTTTCGACGGTACATTCAGAGCAATTTCCAGAGTAACCCTGGAGCAACAAATTCGCATCACTTTTAGCTTTCCTTCATATGCACTATAAGATGGATTCGATCAGTAAGCCTTTGTCAGGATGCAAAGAAAATGAGAGAAACGATTCGAGCATAGTGTTAAGATCTTTAGAAGCAACACGATCAAACAGAATCCAACAGACTTGACCACTAAAAAACTTTCTCGGAGCCCAAATAGATATAAGGACGCAGAAAATACAAAATCCCGATCAAAGCATCAGACAGGCTAGATTTCAAGCATTTAACTATTTAAGTGCAGTTGCAAAAAAAATAAAAAAATAAACAAAAACGAAATCATTGCAACGAAGCAACCTCGCCACGAATTAATTATATAACAGATTTTCCAGGACTGTGGAAAAAATTTTGTCCAATAAAACGATTGCAACGAATATTCCAATACGAGTACTAACTGAGTTACCATCGAGAGAGAGAGTTGAGAGTTTAAAGAAAAAAACTGAAAAGGCCATTGCGGCAACGCAAGCATGGCACGAAATTCCTAACACAACGGAAATTTGAGCATTTTCCAAGAAAAGGAAAGAAGATATTTCCAATATAAGAAACCAAAGAGAAGCATCGGCAATGATCCAATGGTGTTTAGAGAGAAAGAAATAGAAGAGAAGAAGTAACTTGCCTTATCGGGATCTACCTGAGTTGAGATCCGATAACCTTTTGGTGTGGCGTTTTGTTCCTCTTTTTTCAACAAGTGTCTCTGCGTCTCCTTCTAATTCGGATTAAAAATAGGGAACATCGACCAGAGAGAGAGAGAGAGAGAAGGGGGGGTTTGGGCTTAAAAGCAACGATGGCGGTGGCGAGAGTGAGGAAGGAGATCCTTTTGGTGCACGGTGGTGTTTCGGCAGCCAAGATGTTACGCTGTGATGCGGTCCAGTCGGGACTTTGGGTTCGGACTCCGTCTCTTTTCTATAGCATCACCAGTGTTCAATGGGCTGGCTGCCTGGCTGGCTCACATTGACCCAAAGGCCCTTCGTAGATACCGTATTTCACGCAGGCCCGTTAGGAATTGTTTTTTATTTCAAATTTGGTATATAAATATTTCATTTATTATAGGACTATTATATTCATTAATACAAATTATTAGATATTCCTGAAATACAAATGATGCAGTACTCTCATCTTATCGCAACATTTTATATAATTAAAATTATTTATATCAACATTAGTTTTAATTACTATGTCATCTTATAATAGAATGGGAGTATAATGGATACATCCATATTTCGAAAATACTTATTAATTATTCACTTGTGTTTGATGTGTTAATAAAATACTTGTAAATAGTTTTTTTTTTTTTTTTAGAAAATATGTGTCATGTTAATGTAGTATATCTAATTGCTGCTTATTTCCTTCATCGCTACTATAATACGTTAACTACGATTTAGAATAGAAATTTTATATAACATCCAATCACGTACCCGTCACAGTAGCCAATTTTTGAAATAAGATAACATGACAAACAGGTGAAAGAGAGTTTTATTACACAATCTCCTCCACATTTCACATTCTACATTTTTTTAATTTTTTAATATTTTTTAATATTTTTAAAAAAAAAAAATTTAGTTTATTCTTTTAAACTATTTCAAATTTTCTATTCATTATTCATATAATAAATATTTGATAAAAGAAAAATAATAATAATAATTAAAAAAAATGTAGTGTGTGGAGGTTGTGTGAATAGTAAAAAGTTATGGAGATTTTTTCTAAGATAAATTATATTCTTAAGCTGCTGTGTAGAACACATTTAATAGTATTTATATGATATAATTTAATTTGAAAAATAAATTTTAAATTTTACAAATAAAATCTTATTATTTAAGTAATGTAGATGTATTTTACATATCGACTTAAAAATAGAATAACTCAAAATACTAATGTGTGAGATATGATATTTGGATAGAGGAAATATGGAATTAGATATATAATCACCGTGGCGTTGTTGTCTCTCAGACGGTTTGTCTGTAAAGAGTTACAACAATAGATTAGATCATGTTAGTCATAAATAAATTTGTATATTGAGGAGCCTTAAAAACAATAATTGGCTTGTATTTTGTATGTCTTAAGTCAAAGTTGTAATGTCCTTGAATGAATGGAATTTGTTCTATCTTAAAAAAAAACATTGAATAATCTTATGGTTTTTAGATTAATAATTATTAGACATATAGGAAAGTATCAATTCACGAGTTTGAGTTTTATACAAAGTGTATGACTTATATATCTTCACGATATGTATAAGCACAGTGTTAAATCATTATAGACTAGTCAATATGTGGAGCCGCCACTAATAAAATCAAATAAAATTACCGTCAGGTCAATGTTAATAGAGCAGCCCATCATGGGCACGGGAATTATAAGCAAGAGGAATGTTACTACATTAATAATTTGGGATGTAACGAAGCCAATATCTAATCAAGTAATAGCATTATGAACAAGTTTTAAATACACAAGTCTTGTGTATTCTTTTTTTTTTTCTTTTTCTTTTTTAAAAAGGATCCCATAAAAAAAATAATTTTTTCTTAGCGTAATGCGCATTTTTATAAAAAATCTGTAAAAAATTTATACATTTAAAATTTATATATATCATTATTGGTATCTAATAATCACAAGACATCAACGGTTTGAGCCTGACAAATTATGCGTGGAGCCCATGTTTTCGTGGAATCAGGTCGTGGTGGCGCGGCGCCATACACGGAAGATCAAGTCTTCAAGATTAGTACTGGTGTGGCGTGAGCCCTGGAAATATAATTTTTAAATTAATAATTTAATACGCAAAGTTATGATATATGCTCTACTCTTATATATTCTATATATTGGTCATATCCCATCAAAGAGCCAGGGATATCAAGAGGCCGTTCTCTTTCCTTCGGAGAACGGCGTGCCTGCGGGGGCTATAGTTTCTGCATCCTCTGTAGAGAAAACTCCTGAACAACTTTGTATATAATACCCAGTTTGGAGTACAGTTTCTTTCCTTTTTTTTTTTTTTTTTTTCTTTTTTTCTTTTTGCAGGATATTGATCCATTTCGAAGTCTAGCTATCACAGTTTTGGTATTGTTGTTCCAAACTGCCTGTAATGCCTCTTCATTATTCCTAATTTTCCTGTGTTTGGAACAAATAATAATAATCTGAACTCGTTCTTATGCTAGAAGAAGATGGGGTTTGAGTGCAAACCAAATACAGCCATGCATGCACACGCCATAAAGCAAAATATTCTTTGTACACATCAATAATTTCTGGCATTGCTCACGTCATTTGCCTGCAAGTTGGGAGGGACAGAGAGACAAAAACAAAAGCAATTTCGAGTACTGGGAAAAAGAAAAAGGAAACAAAACATATTGATTGGGTTTGCATCACGAGAAGCTAGCTAGCTTGCAGCTTCCATGTGTGAATATATAACATCTGGCTTTTCTCAAGTGGAACGGTACTATTCTTTTTGCTTCTAACGTGGACCATAAGCTGGTGATCGGCCACCTCTGCGAGTTACCAACTTTGGGAAAACTCCAAGGCCCGGGAGCCATAATTAGGGTAACATCATCATCTTTCATTTCAATCTTCCTTCTTGTTCTCATGCACATTATTGCATGACAAAACTACTGGAGCCGCCCACGATATCCCTTCCAATATATGTTGGAAGAGGAATACTATGCATCATCTCCTATTTATTCTAACACTCCATGCATATCTATAACTTTTTCATAAGATATGAGGATATTTTTTATAGAGTATGAGGTATGGAGTGATAAATAATAATTAATAAGAATAATTTTTCAAACTAGCTAGAATGGATATCGTGGGCGGCTCCTATTTAAAAAAATACATATTGTCAGCAGGTATTTACATGATATTCAGTCCTCTAATTCAGTAGCAGAGATCTCTAAAAGGAGACTTCGATTTGTCAATCCATTTATATACCATTGACAATTAATTTGTGAGATTTAAACAATAATCACACGCGCGCGCGGAGAGAGAGAGAGAGAGATGGGATTCATGATATATAATATCCTCCAGAAAATAAGTATTATTTTTAGAAGTGAATGATCTCATGACTCTGTCATCCAACTCGGCAAGAGGGATCGGATAATAATACACTTGTGCCAAGGGAGTCACGTTGAGTAGGGCATTAATGGTCCAGAGGAGATGCATATGGAAGAACAAAACATTCTCGCTGGTTGCTTGCTAAGAAGTTTGATGATGTAAGTGCCGTCTCATTTTGCAGTTCATCATGTCCATATCATGTATGTATATATAGCTATAAATGTAGATAGGTATGTATAGTGTTTGATGAATGCCATGCATGTTGTACATTTGCACGGTTTGGAAGACATATCATGACCTTCAATTATTGTGACCATCGCTATTGAGATGACGCTGAAGACGCTTTGAACCATTAAAATGAAGACTACATAAAATTGAGAGCACCGTCCATTTTCTTTCAAATATAAGGATGATATATGTGGTCTTCCATACTTCCACCTAATTAATGTATAATTATTTGTCATTTTGACATTCTATCTTAATACATAAATATGTGCTTTTTAAAATAGAACAATAAAAATAACAAATTATATATAGGTTAGGTGCATGGATATCATATGTGGTGTAAAACTTCATCATAGTATTTCTCATATGTGTATATATATTTGGACAAATGACGTAAAATTTTCCACTCTATCAGAATTTTGGAAAAAAAAAAACTAAGAGCTTGTTTCTTAAACTCAACTCATATCATTTAAAAAAAGAATATAAATTTATTCTCAAACATCACTCAAATACAAATACTATTCAATTTCAAATTTCAAACTTTTCACTTAATCAGGTTATGTTTGGAAACAAAGATGAGAAATCTCATCTCATCTCTATCTCATCTCATCATTACATCTTTTTCAAATCTCCATATAAAATATAATAAACAATTCAACTTTTTCAAATTCTAATTTAACTTTTTCAAATCTCAAAACAATAATAATATTAAAAAATAATATTTTAAACTTTCATCTTAATACTATTCACAAAATTTTTAAAAATTCTCATCTTATCTCATCTCCCAAGCATAACCTAAAACTTTTACAAACTTTCAAACAAAACATAAAAAATAAAAAATTTCTCAAATTTAAAACAAAAATTATATTAAAAAAATTATATTATAACAATATTTTAAATTTATAAAATTTTTATTCAACTTTTTATCTTTCATTTATCAAAATCTAATAAAAGATTTGAACTCAAATAATTTTATTATTATTTACAAATTATTTTAATATTTTTCAAAGAAGTCTTCTCATTTCATTCTCCAATTGTTACTAAATGTAGTCAAATATTAGAGGAAAAAGTATGTTAATTAAGGGGAAAAAAAAAGAAAAAAAAGAAAGAAAGAGGAAATATATGGCCTACACTATATAAAGTAGGGTGGTATTTACTCGGTCTTCCTTCAAAGTACATTGTCTCACCTAATTTCCCTCTCCTCGTGCCATTTCTTTCGCCTCTCGAATCCCCCCAAACTCTCTCCTCAAACTCTCTGTCCTCACTTCCTTCCTCTACAAATCTCTCCCCCTCGCTTTCTATCTAATAGAGTGAGTCTCTATTCGTGCCCATGCGCGTGGATCTGGATTATCTTCTTTGTCTTGCTCTCTGCGCTCTCTGATCCATTTCTGTTCTGAATCACAAGGTTTCTGAGCTGATATTCTTCAAGTATTTGCTATTTTTTTTAACTTCAAATTGGGCCTTTGATTCCAGCTTTTCCATTTTTGTGTGCTCGCGTATTCCATAATTACCATATTCTCAGCTCCGAGCTCAATCGAGCACTCTTCCTGACCTTTCGATTTTTCTTTTTACAAATTTCAGCGAAAGGACTCGTAGCAGCTTCGATTTTTGCATATACTCCATATTGGTCTAATTCAGGTATTTCACCTCTGTGTGTGTGGAGTATAATTTTTTTAGTTTTTAGGTCCATTTTGGTGGAATTGAACATGCATTAATATACTGTTGATTGAGCTGAGAGTTGTGATCCTTAAAGTTGTTAGTTTCTTTATGAATATTGCGATACGTTATGTTAATGCATAATAAATGTGTTTCGTGTGCAATAAATGAAATTAACTCCTTTTTTTTAGTGAATTAAAGATAGGAATTTAGGTTGGTGGACCTAGAGGAGTGTGTTGGCCTTTCATTGCTTTAATGATCGGGCTAGTTTTGTTTTCAGGTTAAAGATCTTTTTCTTCCTTTTATGTACCTCAGATAGGGGCAAAATTCGTGGATGTCATCATTAATTCATTTTAGACTGTTAATTTAATTGCTCATAGGGCTGGCGGAGTTATTAGTCTGGGAAAGTTTTTAATGTTACTGTATTGCGTTTCTCCATCTCGTCCATAATCATCTATTTTGGCTATCTACCTCTAAGGTTGCTTTTACTATCATCTTCTATTTTCAACCGTCATCATCCATGCATGATGTGGGGTCGTTTATAATTATGAAATGGGGTGAACTTAAAGCAGTGCTATATATATTAGCACCAGCTGCAGTTTGATGTGCTCAGAAAAGAGTGCAGAACAAAAATAGTTAGGGCGTGGGAGGTGAAGTGCTGGTATTTTTAGGGTAGAAAGAAAAAATGAGCTATCCTTTTTGTTTATGTGTTTGTTTTTTCCTTCTCATCCCTTTTATTCAGGCTGTCATTCTACTCTTTGCATGGTTATCAGCTAGTCGCTTTGGCGTAGCATCACAGATTGAGAATGCCTTGCAAAACAACTGAGAGTGAAGAAGGGTTGCTGCCTAAGGATCAGTTCGAGTCTCCATTGATTAATGAAAATAATGAAGGCTGTGCGGGGGGAGGAGTTGTTCTAAAAAAAGGACCATGGACATCTACTGAAGATGCAATTTTGGTGGACTTTGTCAAGAAGCATGGAGAGGGGAACTGGAATGCTGTTCAGAAGCACTCTGGGTTGTTCCGATGTGGCAAAAGCTGTCGATTAAGATGGGCAAATCACCTAAGGCCAAACTTAAAGAAGGGTGCATTTACAGCTGAAGAAGAACGGCTGATCATTGAACTCCATGCCAAGATGGGAAACAAATGGGCTCGGATGGCTGCACATGTAAGTATATATTTTGTTTGTCTGCTTTTGGGTACGATACAATCATTTTCTGTTATCATGGTCTGTCGCCGATCATAAAATTTTCTGATATCATGGTCTATAGCTGGCTATCTGCAAATGGTAAGGATATATGTGGTATTCAATATGGTATTGAAAAATATTTTGGGATATGTTTGGCCAATCATATCTTAACTTCTACATGGTGCATAATTCCATAAAGGATAAGTTTAGACAGTTGACCCATACTTGTCCTTTTTTATGCTTGTTTGGTTAAACCCAATTATTTTATATATTTATTAACCTTGAACAGTGTTAAAAAAAATGCTGAGGTTTGTGCTTTCTTCAACTTCAAGCAATCAATGCCCCTTTCCCTTTAATTGAATTAGATTGGATAAGAAGTAGTAAAGTAAATTACACAAATTACGTTGTTGTGAATTCATAATGTTTCATTAACATTGTGTGATTTTCATTTGAGTAGAACCATTATCTTGATACCTCTCTTTTGTATACACCCTATGTGCTTGGGTTGCACCTTTTGCACTTTCAAATGAAGTTTTCTTACTTACAAAAGAAAAACAACAAGAGTAGAACCATTATCTAATTTACTAATGATGATGCATTGTTGTATATTCCAGGCAGCTGGAGGCTTCTGAAAGAGCAAACTTAAAAACCACAATTTAGTTTGTTTGGCATGTTTGGTCATTTTGTCTTGCATATCCTTAACGATCTTGTCATCAACATGAATATTTTGAGTTTTTCAATTTTTGTTCTCTAAGACTCGAGTATATATGTATTAACTCTTCATCTAACATAATTTATTTTCTCTTTCACTGTTCTTAGTTGCCTGGTCGTACAGATAATGAGATAAAGAATTACTGGAATACCCGAATTAAGAGACGCCAACGGGCTGGCTTACCTCTTTATCCTCCTGAAGTGTGTTTTCAAGAATTGCAGGAGAGTCAACATGGCCAAAACACTGTTGGAGTTAATGGTGGGGATAGAGGACATCATGATATTTTGCAGACCAACAGTTATGAGATACCCGATGTCATATTTGACAGTCTGAAGGCCAATCAGGGTGTTTTACCATATGTCCCTGACATTCCTGATATCCCTGCAAGCAGTATGCTGTTAAAAGGCCTTGGTTCTCCTCAATATTGTACTCTGCAACCAATAATGCCTATTCAGAAGCGTCTTCGAGAATCAAATGAGTTATTCCCTGGTCCCGGTGCTAGTGTTGGTAATGGCTTCTCTTCATTTGAGCAGTTTCAAGATGATACTTGTGATAAAGTGGCTCATTCATTTGGATTTTCTCCTCCTCTTGATCCCGATCCTGCCACTAAGAATCCAGAGTCTTTTGGTGTAATTCAGGGCAGCCATTCCCTCTCAAATGGCAATTCCTCTGCTTCTAAGCCCACCTCCGGGGCTGTGAAGTTGGAGCTCCCTTCACTCCAATATGCAGAAACTGATTTCAGTAACTGGGTTGCATCTTCTCCACGTCCTTTACTTGAGTCAGTTGATGCTTTTATCAAGTCTCCTCCACCAGCTGGTACATTTGAGATAGATTGTTCTTCACCACGTAACAGCGGTTTGCTGGATGCATTACTTCAGGAATCAAAGAATTTGAGTAGTTCAAAGAAGCATTCATCTGACAAGAGTTCAAATTCATCTAGTGCCACTCCTGGTGATATAGCTGACAGTTCTACTCTGAACATTTGTGATACAGAATGGGCAGATTATGGGGATCCCATTTCCCCATTTGGTCACTCTACAACTTCACTTTTCAGTGAAATCAGTCCTATCAGTGCTTCTGGAAGTTCAATGGATGGACAACCACCTGCCAAGACCTTTACTGGTGAGCATCTCTTAATGCAGTCTGGCAGGATTACAAAGTTCATCATCAAATCTGTATTTGGAGAAACCCAGCAGGAAATTTTTGAATTATCTCGACATCTTTGAATAAAAAATTTATTTTTTATAGTTCACCTGATAGATGTTGGCTTTATTTTTAGCTTTTGTTTTCTTGCTTTCCTCATCATCGAGCTTGAGCTCTTCTAAACTACTTCCAAACTTTCAAAAGCAGGATAATCCTGTGAATCTGCCACTCATTATAGTTTCTTAATTGATTGTTAGGGATCATTGTGAAATCGGAACCAGTGGACATAGCCTGGACTTCAGATATAGAAGAAGAAACCGCAGCTAGGTTGAGTTTTACTCAGCCGGATGCTCTACTTGGGGTAGACTGGCTTGAGCAGCGTTCTGGGTGTATTAAAGATCAGAGCACCTTTGCAACATTTCTTGACGATGATTTTGACATTGACTACATACACATGGCGGCAGGAACTTCTACATCAAATCAAGGATGGGGACTTAATTCCTGTGCATGGAATAACATGCCTGCTGTCTGTCAAATGTCTGATATTCCTTGAAACTGCTGTCAATTTTATGAACTTTAAACATTTGTCACTCCATTCATGTTGATGATTTGGTCAATGTGGGTAGTCAGGCTACTGAAAAAGCTCCCTTGCGGGTATTACTTCTGGAACATATGCAACGCTAATGGGTTCTTTGTTTGTGGTTTTTTGTATTTCTTGTTTTTAAACAGCGAACTGCATGTGCGCATTATGCCTTTTTACTGAAACTGTAAGATAACTACTAATTTCAAATCTGGAAAATGGCGATTCAGTTGTTTCTGGTTATTGGATGAGTTTGATTTGTATGCATGACGACTTTGCCCGCAATTCTGTCTATGGTCCCACTTCCTCTTTGTACTTGGCAACCACTTTGGACTTAGGTCACATTTCGGGAAAGTGTTCTTAAATATTAGGTTCTCTGTTTCTCGTTCACAGAATTTTTCAGCAGAAATATTGGTTTTAGTTTGCTCCTTGCTGCCTTAGAATTTTCTTTTGTGATGGAAGCAGTACAATTGCTTTGGCGTTTAATAGACGCGTCGAAGGATCATAATGCTTTATGGAAGCAGTACAATTGCGTCTCTTTTATCTTTGTAGATAAGATAAATTGAGTTGAAAGTTGAATAAAATATTATTAAAATATATTTTTTTAATATTATTTTTGTTTTAAGATTTGAAAAAATTGAAATGTTTATTTTATTTTGTGTGAAAATTTAGAAAAATTATAATGATTAGATTAGATAAGATGAGAATGATTGTGAAAACAAACAGACTTGTAACATATAAATGAAACTTTGCGACGATTTGAGAATTTTGAGAATCAAAGCTTAAACAATACATATATAACTTAAATAATACATATTTAGATGGGCAATATAACATTGAAGTATATAACATTCTCTTTTATTTGTTTATATATATGAGATTATTAAACAAGCAATTTGTTGGGGGAGGGGGTATTTCTTAGAGAACTTTTCCGCAAAATAGGAAATGATATATTTATTAAGTCGGATTAATTATCTATCACTGAAGATGAAGTTGTGGATCATCGTCTCTAGGCGACCATCATCTCATCATAAAGTAACACTCTATTAGTTGGAGGCACTTCTGTCTCATTTTCATCTATGTTTTCACCGCCCCAACTAGACTTTTCAGGCATTGAGGACAGGCTACTTGTGGAAGTAGATGCTATGACAATGCTTCCGTCTTCAGCATGTGATTCAGGGGAGTCTCGCATGCTGCCTTCTGAGTCAGGGGTGACAGGCATGCTGCTGAGTGAGTCTGATCGTGCTGGGGAGCAGACTTTGCCACATATTGGGTTGCATTCTATTATGTGATCTAAAGCCCCAACCACCTGTAATATTGAATCATACAACAAACAATGCATTGAGATTCTGTGGGTGATAAGAACGAGCAATGAGATAAATAATTGTCTGTACCATACAGAATTTTACGAATTCCTGAAGTTAATAATATGTTAGATGCAATGCAGGCATTGGAAAAGACAAATTTTGGTGATTCAAGCATCCTAAACGTGAAAAGTATGCAAATTCTTAATGCCATAGTTTTTACACCAACATTCTTAAGGCTTGACTCATGCAGACTTACAGTATCCATCGTTAACCTCGTATCAGGATCCTTTGATAGACATTTTTCTGCTACTCGAACCATCCAAAACAGCTGGTAGACATCGTGCGAGTCCATAATCCTCTCGTCAATTAAGGCCGGGTAGTTCTTTTCTTTCAATAGCGGTCTTGCCTGCATATAAAGGAAACCTGTGAGTTACTGCTTAAGTGTGGCATGCAATGGAATGCTTATCCTGTCATTTTTTTTGTATGCTTTTTTCTCTCCTATAGATCACTGCAACCAGAGCTTTTTGTTCAAAGCAATTTTTCATCACAACATTTTTATTCAAGGACTGCACTGTCTGTTTATTGAATCCTCTTTCTCGTTTTCACTTCTCTACCCCCTCAAAGGTAATCTTAAATTTAATAGGAGAAGACAAGAAAACTATGGGGTCTGCTTTTAAAGGGTTAAGATTTTCAAAAAAATATGTACTAGATTATCTCACATATCTCCATGTATTGGAGATAATCAATGTATTGGCACTCTAAGAGAGTATTAGAGACATATTCACATGAATAACAACTTGGAGGCATTGAAGCAGTTACCCATCCCACAAGACTTTTCCCTCCAAGTCTACGGTCAGTTGTCCTCATCCCGGTAAATAGCTGTAATAGAACCACCCCAAAAGCATACACGTCTGTCTTGGTTGATGCTTTCCCACATTCTGCATATTCTGGGGCCAAGTATCCCAAAGTTCCAACAACCATTGTCTCTAATGAGTTATTTGTGTCTTCATGTTGAGTTCTTGCAAGACCAAAATCTCCAAGCTAGTAAACACATTTGACATGTTAGATGGATATTGGTATAATATTATGCTTTGGCTGCATGTTAGAATTGGTTAAGGAAATCATATATTGATGTGTGGTAAAAGAAAGAGAAGAATCGCATATCATTTGATGTGCATAACAGTACAATGCGGGAAGCCCTATTTAGAGTACTGTGGTAGGTGAATTTTAGTGTAATGGAAGTGTGCTACATGGAGTACAGTATAATACACCAGTACATTAACAGTGTGTATCTTGGCCAGACTGATTTTCTTGGATCCAGTACTTTCAATGGACAGAAATAGTGAAATACCTAATCATGAAACACATAATATTGAAATGATTTATATAGGTAACTAAAAACCATCTGAAGATCAGTAGATGTGTTATGAATTGGCTCGATGCTTTGCTCTTGCAGGTGAAATTCGTAAGAATGATATAGATATTATTATTTCAAGAACAAGAATAGACATCTTAAGTGTAATATGCTGTTTACACTTAATATTGTACTGACCCAACATTTCACTTCATGTATATTGCAGCATCTTAAAAACTGATTTAAAAGAACATGTATTTGGTTTATTACCAGAGCTTCGTAATCATGGGTTATAAGGATGTTGTTTGGTCTCATATCTCTGTGGATGACCCTGTTTTTGTGCAGATATTGTAAGCCCTGGGCAACTCCCATAGCTATTTTCATCCTTTTATCCCAGCTGATGGGTTTGCGGCTGTGCCCTGCAGAATATGTGATTAGCTTTCCCTAATTTGTAATGGTAAGTATCGTGAAAACATCTGTTACAAGTATTGCACAGGAAATCTATATTAAGGGATGTTTAATTTGACCGTATTCATACTTGGTATATGTTGATCCAAAGAACCATAGCAGATATATTCATAAACGAGCAGCCTGCGGCTTCCTTCTGAACATGACCCCAACAGTCTGACCAGATTCTTATGCCTGACTTTGCTTAGTACACGAACTTCAGACTTGAATTCCTTCTCTCCTTGCAAGCTTGCATTTTTGTGTTGTTTAACGGCAATCTTCAGCCCATCTATCACTCCTTTGTAGACAGAACCAAATCCACCTTCTGATAGGAAATTACTTTGGGAAAATCCCTTTGTAGCGGCATGGAGTTCTGAATAAGTGAATTCTCTCTTCCATCCAATTTTTGGTCGTCTATTCTCGCATATAGAACACACGGAGTTAGGAAATTCCTCCTCCATCAGACACTCTTCTGTCCAACCACTTTTGTTGTTTTTCTGTTCATTTGGGCTTCCCAAATTTGATGTTTCTTTTGGACTACTCTCTCGATTCGCAGAAATGGACTGCGGGGATCGCTCTCCTCCTGTTCTCTGTTCTGTAGTTGTGGTGTTTCCTTCCTCCTTAAAATGTAAAGGTAAACACTTGGCCTCAGTACAACTAGAACTTGAGGCTTCACTCCTATGAACTTGCGGTTGACAACCATCAGGACAATGTCCTTTGTCTAAGCTGTTCTTCTGATTATCACCTGGAAATCCTGTAATTAACAATGTGGACTTTGTAATTAGTTGACATGGACAAGTACTGAGTTATCATTAAAGAAGAAAATACAAATTACACACCCATAACTGGGTTCATCGTGTATACATTTTGATTTTAGTATGTGTGAATGTGTAAATGTCTGAATCAGTTGTATATTGAAAAATTGCCAGCCAAACTATGCAAAGTTCTGTTACCAGGTATCAGGCAATGAAGGGAGTAATACCTTTACGGTAGATACCTTACTAAAATGGCACTTGACTGGTGAAATGATCCTCTAAGAATTCGATTTTGGTTTTGGTGTAACATTTGCTGGGGTTTCATGGAACCAAACCTACTTCTATTTCCATAAAGAGAAATGATAGTTGTAGTCGTGAGTATGCAAACGCCGCATAATCACTTTGAAAAAATTGAATAAATATGGGATCCACATGAAAACAAAATTAATTTTTTAATAATAAACCTCACTCTTTTTCAAAACGACTGCATGACACTTACACACTCCACGACTGTATGCATTACTCAATGAACTCTCCCTCTTCTGGAATATTTATTCATTGAGCCAAACTAATATAGTTGGACCAGTTTTATAAGTTAGGGGATTCACCTGTTCACCAATTCTATACCAAAAAATATCCTGCCACCATGGGTTGATGTACTTACTGTTAGGAGATAGTTCTTCATCTGTGCTGCCTTGTACCATTTCATTATATGGTACATGGACCGCACCGGCACTGATGCTTTCAGTATTCGAGGATGTGCTGTCCCCAACCCCCATTGCTTTTGGTCCTCTCAAAAGTTGAACACTGTTGTCGCGTTTCATCCTTGATATACCACACGAAAGCTTCTCCATGAAATATTTCTTGTCTTGCTTCATCTGCCTGCATATAAACATATTATAGCAAGGCAAGCAGAAATTCTAAACAAAGTGTTTGATATTCAAAGTGCAGTTATTATTTGAAGATTACTCTGTCCTTCTGACGTGTTTTAGAAATTATTCTGCAAGTATGAGGTGTAAACTATGATGCTCTGCTACTGGTATTGTAACACCCAGCCCAGGCCCAAGCTTGCTTTCTAAATATTTTTTGGGTTAAACATATGAAAAGTCCAGTTGAAGTTTTTGAGTACTATTTTATAGGCCCATGGTTTTTAACCGATATCAAATTTTCTAATGGATTTGTCATTGTAGTTAAATTCTTGGAATATTTTTGGATTGGGTTAAAAATAGTTTTATGGACCAAGAAAATTTATTTTTTATTATTGGAGATGCTTTTAGGTTACATGAGCTAACTTTCTGGACCTCTGAAACTTGAGTATTACAGTTGGTATTAGAGCCAGATTTGAAATTCTACAAACTTTATGGATTGAGGTTTTGAGAATTTGAGGTTTTAGATTCGATTGGCTTATTCTGTAGGTTGTACGACATGACTTGGATATGACTTAAGGTTTATATTTTAAAGTTGACATAAGTTTGACCGAAAGCAAAGTTTGAGGTTTTGCAGCCAATAACAGACGAGATGTTTGTTAGATATTTGTGGGTTTCGGAAGTAACTTTGGATTTGAGGTGTAGAAATTTTAGGAAGAGATGATTATGTGGATAATTAAGGTTTGAGATCCTTCAGATTTTATGGATTGAATTTTTTGGAGATTTGAGGTTTAGAGATGGTACATACACTTTAAAAGTGATTTTGATGAGATTTAAGATTGTAGAATTCTGCGAGCTCTAGAATATGATTTTTTATGATATGTAAGGTTTTTGTACTTGTGGACCTATGGAATGAGTCTCGTGAAATTTGAGATTTGAGATTATGCATATTTTACGGAAACAATTTTATGATATTTGAGATTTCAGTTTCGGTAGGCTTGTTTGGTGGACTATAAGAAATAATTCTTAACAGATTTAAGGTTTAGATTTCAGGTTGACTTCGTAGAACGAGTTTTGGTTAGCAACTGGAAGTTTAGACTTGTGATATTGATGTTTTAGAAGCTACAAACATGTGAGTTATTGTGAATTTTAAATCTAATGTTTAACAAAAAATGTACGTGTGGAGTTTAGTTAATTTTAAATGTATGAGTGAGTGAGTGAGATACAATGTGTTTAGGATTATAAGTTGTTAGAGTGCATAACGGAAGCGTGGTTTTTGGTAATATGATGGTTTGATAGTTTATTTTCCTTTAGTATGAAGTTATTATATTATGTGAAGAATTTGGAATTTATTATTAGGTTTTTAATTGTATTGTTGAGGTTTGTAGTTAGACTTGATTTGGATCTTTCGAAGTGCAATGTAACATTGTGCGCTAGTAGGTAAGAAGGATTAAGTTTTTGAGAATTGACTTTAGGTACAACAAATTTTGAGGACAAAATTTTTTTAAAGTGAGAGAATGAAATACAGGTCCAACATGAGCCTGCTTTCTAAATATTTATGGATTAAACATATAAAAAGCCCTGTTGAAGTTTTCGAGTAGTATTTTAGAGGCCCATATTAGTTGAAGTTTTTGAGTACTATTTTAAAGGCCCATATTGGTTTTTAACGGATATCAAAATTTTTAATAGACTTGTTATTGTAATTAAATTCTTGAAATATTTTTGGATTGGATTAAAAATAGTTTTATGGGCTGAGAAAATTTATGATTGATTATTGGAGATATTTTTATGTTATATGAGCTAACTCTCTAGAACTCCAAGACCGGGCGTTACAGGTATGACCCTTTTAAATTATATTACTAACACTATTTTTTCACTTTCATAGGGTAAATATATGAATATTCAGATTATGAACAGCAGTTTTGGTGTTCGACAGACCTGTCGAGTATCACCCATGTTGCCCTCAACTTTCTGGCAGCCTTAACAGCAACCACCTTTGGACAAGGTCCTGCATGCACGTCTATATAGAACTCGATCTGAGAAATTTCATGGCCACAAAATTGTATGATCAGCCATTTTATGAATGATTAATAGGGATGAAGCGGTAAAACTATTTCAATACAACTTTCAGACTGACCTTTTGTGCCTCATACTCCTCTGAAATTTTCATGATCTCCACATTGTTATGGTAGTCATCATTCTTTCCGGCAACCAATTTCTGAACAATTGTCTTGTTCGTTTCATCCACCTTGGTCTTGAATCCCACTGAACATTTAAATGACAATAAAAAGAACAAAAAGAAATGGGAGTAAGGGACAAGAAAAAGGTTAGCAACAGTACCAGTACTTGTGACAGAGATTTCATTTTTACCTCCATAGATGCTTACTTTTATCATTGTTCCAACTGTTTATCAATTGTTATGGTTTATATTTTCTCGTTACGAAGAAGAGAAAAAAAGAAAGCAAAAATGCTTACTGAATTTCCGATGTTTCATGAAAGGTAACGTACAAGGGTTATTAACCTGGTGAAGAACTCCAACAAGGGCCATCACATCTCCAGGCTTTAGTGATAAGCCCTTCAGTGTCCATCTGAGTGCGGTTAGACTAACATCCTTTGATGCATCCTGGATCACCACTACCCTCTGAACCTCTGTGGACATGATTTTTGTCCGGAATATATTCTTATATAAATTGGAAATTTCAAGGTAATATAGTGCTCGACCAAGAGCTAGAACAAAACAAAGCAGAATGAAGATTATACGCAAGTGATTTTTATGTTCACTTTCATATGAATGCTTATTTATTCATTTCATTGATTCTCTAGCATGCAATGCCAACCGAAACAACATTCCACCATGTTTGTAGCTCTATAAGGACTATAAGTGCTTGATCTTGGAAGAAAGGCCTTCTCGCAGAGTAAAATTATATTATCAGGCGAAAAGAAAAAGATTTGAAACATGTTACCAGGAAAAGAAAAAAAAAAAGAGGTAGAAAATCAGTTATTTTTTCACAGATTCTGATGAACAAGGTAATAAAAAGTCGAGCAAATTATATAAACTATACGAGAGGAAAAGGGTGGCGGAGAATCAGGAAAGCATCTGTCATTTTAGTTTCACCGCATATTCGGATATCCTATCGAGGAATGGGCCCTTGGAGTTCTTCAACCAGATTGTGAGAAGAAGATCTAGTTTGGCCTTTGTTTATATGGTGCAAGCTCCGATGCTACTCTTCAAATTAACATCATACGACTGTAAGTTTGTCTGCAGATTCTTGACGTCTAGCCGCCAGAAATATAATAATTGCTTGATTGAATGATGAAACCAATGCTCCTTAATGACGTTGTTCCTTGTGTGAAAGCCACCTTTTTTAATGCTATTTTGATGTTATCCATCAGCCGAACATGATTATAAAACTCCATTACAGCTTATTCGAAGCTGGTTTTCTTCAATTCTTTCTTTCTTATTTTTGCGGCAAGCTGACAATTTCCTTGGCTTTTGTTTTTAGTAAATGTCTGATATGAGCAAGTTGGCTGCAACTATGCAGGTGATTTCTTTATGAATAATGCTAGCCAATCGCCGCATCTGAACAAACATTCGAATTTATTCTGTCCAGATTAAAAGAATTCATGTTCAATGATAAGAGTGCAGAACTAAATATAATTCAGAATATCTCCTGGAAAATAACGTCAGAATCTTTCCTTCTGTTTTATGTTTTCTTAGCGTCAATTTTTTTCTTTCTTTTTTATTTACAATTTGACAGCCCTTGTGGTCACCACGCTGGAGGCACAAAAAACGTAGTTTTACAGTCCGTGGTACGGTTGTAGGAGGATGACACTTTCAATCAGTCGGCTCTGTACCAGCATGACAACTACCCAACTGGTTAAACCTGGCCGGAAAGATCAAGAAAATAAAATTCTTATTATACAATATCTAAGTATTTAGACTTTTTTTTTTAATAATTAAAAAATGAAAATAAATTTTAATCTTCATCATAAATTTTGTTACTTGTAATCACACTTATTAATATTATACATCATTTTAAATAGAAAAATACCTTAACCACATATAGATCTTATAAAAATAAACTTCCAAACTAACGTGATTTAATATGGTATGATAAATTATAAAACTACAGTTATTGTAAAATAGATTTAATAAATTATATAAAACTATATTAATTTGTAGATTTATTTTTTTGTGACATCTAGTATATTTTTGTATATTTATTAAATAACAGTCTTCAAAATGACGACATTAAAAAAAAAAATGTATTATTCGTCTCATTTTATGTCTTGAAAACACCATCGATCGTTGGGAATCAAAAGTTGTCTATCCGAGAATGCTTATGTCGCATGAGATAATGAACCTTCAATTAGCAGTTAAGGACGAATGGTGGCATCTCTCATGCCTCGGCAGTTTTTGGCCATATGAATCTGTACCACAAGCAATTGAAAGTTCATTTTCCTCGGTTTTATAAACACAACAAAATTCAACCTGTCTACTTCCATGAATGAATCTTTAATTGTATAAAGATCCGTTTACTTTGATTTTTGTAACGAGCAGGAAAATCAGAACATATGATATGATTTAGACCGTCGTTTGGATAGATCGAGGTTCATTTTTAACATACTCTCCATGAGCATGCATGAGTCCATTCTTTTGGGTAGAAGGGATCATCGTCATCATTTTCCTCGAAAATATGGAACATGCAAGTGCAGACAAGTGACAAGAAGTAATTCTGAGGTAATATTTTTCTTTTCTTTATAATAACATGAGTCGTGAGTAAAACCACAAATATATTACAACAATATTCCATTTTCCTCCTCTCTATTCAATAATTTACACTTTCTTATATATTTTATAGCACTTTCTCCAATAAGCTGCCACATCTACATCATATGATCTTCTCTATGGGTGTAACTAGTCTGGTTCGATCCAGTTTTGGAAAAATTTTAAAACCAAACCAGTATATACCGATTTTGAAAATTTAAGCACCAATACGGACCGATTTATTACCAAAACTGAAACTTTCAATTTTTCTAGTTTCAGTCCAATCCGGTCTATTTTTTCGATTTACCATTTACACGTGAGACACTATATATGTTTAATACTATAATTTTTTTAATACTAAACTTAATGGTAAGAATTTATTATTTATTATTAACAATTATTAACTCTTTAATGTTCAATTATAGTAGTATAATATAAGTAGTGTCTAATTTATTAGTGAGTTTATTACTTGAATAATAAGATTAAAATAGTATAATTAGTGTCTAATTATACTAGTATATTAATTTTATGTTATAAAATTAATAAACTTGAATAATAAGATTAGAATTTCATATTATATTAATTAGAAATGTAGCATATAATGTATATAATAATATATAAAAATTATATATAATAAAAAAAGTAAAAATATATTTGTATCGGTCCAATTCGGTTTAAGCCGGTTTTTAAAATATGAAAACCAGTACCACATCAGTTTAGGACTGGTTTCTGTTTTTAAGAATTGGTACCGTACCAGACCAAACCCACCCGATTCAACCGGTTTTCCGATTTTTTCTTACACTTCTAATCTTCTTGTTCTTTATGTCTTGAGTTTTCTTTAGTAGTTGTTTTTCTTTTGTCCATAAATATTTTACTCACAAGTTAATTTTGTAAAAGTAAATTTATAAATTAATGTGATTTGATATAGTACATTAAATTATAAAATATTTTTATTAAAAAATAGATCTAATATTGTATCATATAAAATTATATCAATTTATATATTTACTTTTGTTATATCTCCACGAGAGTGTAACCCTTCTATTTTTCTCACCATAAAAGGTAAAATAGTGATTTTAATTGCAATTTATATACTAGAGACAAATTTTATAATTCAAAGGTAATGTTGTAAAAGAATTATTTTTTTAGATAGTGAGATGATAATTTTTAGTTTTAGATGAAAGTTTAAAATATTATTTTTTAAATATTATTAATGTTTTAAAATTTGAAAAAGTTGAATTATTTATTACATTTTGTTTGAAAATTTAAAAAATATGTAATGATGAGATGAGATAAAAATTTTATGTCTCATCCCACTTACCAGACCTATCCTTATAAACAACTTAATTTTGGGTTGTAGTGCAAATTTATAAATGATAATTAAAAATATATTACATCAATGTAACATCATAAATACATCAGGATTATCTAAATACTTGATGTTACTCATAAAATAATGATAATTAAATGAAGTACGTACAAAATCATGGGAAAATGAGGCTATTTGCCGAGCAAGGGTGAAAACCAACTCTATTGGCATGGTTTTTAACCAAAATCGACGCCGAGCAATGGAGGAAATTTGCATTGAACAATCGACCATATCGGCTGATGGGGAGGAAAATACTGACTGTATCGACTCTGGCGATTCTCGATCCCCATAGCAGTGTGGTTCGTCTGAGAGAGTAGAGAGAGAAAATGTTGCAGAGGAGAGAGAAAATAAAAGAAACCAGAGAAAAAGATGAGAGAAAAAGAAGACAAGCTAAAATCAAAACGACAAATATCAAACAGCGTCGTTTCACTCATATTTTTTAATATGTTATATATAAAGCGGCGTCATTTTAATTTTATTTTTCTATTTTTTTGAAGTCTAAAATAAAATCATTCTACTTAAACTTAAGTGGAACGACGTCGTTTTAACTATGATATATATATAAAAAATATATCTTTATTTAATCGATCGGTTTGACGGTTTGAACTAGGTCCAAATAGGAGCTGAATCAATTGATGTCAGTTTTAAGAAATTTCTACCATTGACCAGTTCTCTATTGATTTCAGCCAGTTCCGTGCTCCGATGATCGGTCTGCCTCAATGCCAGCCGGTTTGCCGGTTTCTGCTGTTGTTCAACCCTATCGCTGAGTGTATGTGAGATAATATATCTATTTTTAGATATTTATAAATTATTTTATTATTATTTATAAATTATTTTATTATTCGCGTACTCACACTTTATCAGCTGTCGTACTTTTGCTCACTCGGGAAATTAAGGATAAAAAAAAAAAAAAAAAAAACAGTAAAATGCCGTTGTCAATCCTCTCTCTCTTTCAAGAGAAAAAAGAGAGAGCTCACTCTGTCTCTCAGTCCGTCTACGTCTCCTTTTCTCATGTCTGTCAGTCTCAAGCTCGCCGGTCAGCCTTTACTCCTCTATCATCATCACCCGGTAATGCTAACACGTGTTATTCTCCATCTCTCTCACTCTCTCATTTATTCCTACTATATTTATTTTCCCTTTTTTATTTTGGATTTAAGGGTTTCCATGAATTCTCCTGCGTGAGCATTCACAGGGTTTCCAGACGATATTGGTTACACAAATCGAACAACTCCTCGGTTAGTCTGCGCCGTTCGCCAAGACCCAGAGTCTGCTCAATCGGCGGTGATGATACTGTGAGCATTCCATTCTTCCTCTTCTTCTTTTTTCTTTTTTTGTCGCTGAAATCTGTGTAAAGGAATAGAATTTGGTCGTAATACTATTGTTCTTTCATGAGCTTGTTCCTTTATTAGGTTTTACCGAAATTTATTCTGATAACAATTGCTCTCATTTTTCTTTTTTGGGTGAGTTAGGATTATGGTACATCACATGCTTCGAATTGTGAAGGTAATTGGCATCATCAACTAAAATAATTCGAAAGCGACTCTGTATATTTATGTTTCGTTCACTCGAGATAAAAAATTCACATCTTCGCATTTCTCTTTTAGGTTCCACGGCAAAGAATGAAACTGGTCGAGGAGGACCACTCACATTCAACGAGTACGTTCTACTTGCCTTTCGGTATTTTAGGGTCAATACTTGGAGACTACCGACTCTTTGTTAATGACACGATGATGGCGAGTCTCTGTGTCTTTGTTCCAATGCATCCAAATTCATGGCTTGCATACATTGTTTAAACTCTGATCTACACGTTGTGAATGTGGTCGACCGAGAGAGAGAGAGAGAGTCATTGGATTACTGATTATGTTAAAAGTTTAAGGCAAGATTAAATGGGCACCAAGCTCACACGCACATATAGCAAGATTATTATTGTCACTTCAGCGTTATCATTATAGATCCAATTATTATTATTTTATATCAACACAGTCTGCCAGCGATACAGGAAATATGCCTAAGAAGATTTACTTCACCGAGGACTATAGCACCTCCTCACTTCCCCTCCTGGCTTCCTCTTGACCCCTTGAGTGCATAATATCTCATTGGTTCTTCCCCCCCCCCACGAGCTTTCTCTGAGTGAGTTGCTTTTGTACTCATAACATAACCTCTGTCAGTTTCTTCTTTTCTTTAACATTATAAGAATCGAAGAGCCCAAGGAACTCATGTTTCAAATGCTCTATTATTGGACAGAAGCTCATTATCACTTATCTATTTCTAGCTATCAGGATTTTCTTCATTTTTTTTTTTTAAAAAGAACAAGGGAAGGAATGAAATGCAAAGTAGGCTGCGTGTCCATTTTCTTGGTTTCTTGGGGGAATGACATTTTACCATATGCTTGTCTAACTACCTTGGTTTCTTGGGGATGTCATTTTACTTATGGTAACAGTTTATTTTTGTTTGTTCAATTTGGCAGCATATTGAAGAGATTAAAGAGATATGGGATTTCAGGAATATTGTCCTATGGTTTATTGAATACAACCTACTATCTCACAACATTTCTCATAGTTTGGTGAGTGAAATAACGTGTGTGCCAATTATTATTGTTCCAAGTTCTTTCACTGTGCACAATAACATCAGAAAATACGAAATTGAAAAAAATGCAAAATCCATTGTCTTGGCTGGTTTGAACTTCCAATATCCTGCCCCAAGGATAACATCGCAACAAGCTACAAGTTTTATTTTGTTTGTTTTAGGATATCTAAAGTTCAAAGTAATTCTTTGAGATACTTGACCATTTCGTTAAGCTTTTCCTGAAAATGTTCATTTTTTTTTTTTTCTTATCCTATTGTTTGCTGTTTTTTGTAGCATGGATTACACTAACCTTCCTCAAATTTTGGACAAATATTGAGGACTTTCTGTTTAGAGAAACACCACCTTTTCTGTTCTCGGAACAGTACCGAGAATTAAAAAATAATAACAATAAAGAAAAGGACAGTAGAAATGAAATGAAGGAAGATGTCTCAATACAAATAGCATTCTGATTTCTATTTTTTTTTTAACTTGGTTTACTACTATAATTTCCCAATCAACGGTGATTCAAGAATCATATGATGACAAACGGTACTGGAAATAGTAACTTTTTTGAAAAATCAATGGTGAAATGTACAAAGAAGGTGCCTCACTTTTTATTTGTATTACACAGTATCATGAATGTGTTCTGAATATATTAGATCATAACCACAAGTTGCACTGGTTCTAGGTTTCATATTGCTCCTGCACCTGGAAGGATGGGCTATCTCGCAGCTGTTGAAAGGTGGCTAGTAATATATCAATATTTTCTAAGGAAGAAATGAGCCGATATATTGCTTTTAAAGCAGAAATGATCTATAATGTTATTAACTGTTATAAAAAACTTCAATGATGACCTGAAACTTTTGGTCATTCTCAGATTCCTCAAAATAATGGCCATGGTGTGGGCTGGAAGCCAAGTTACTAAACTTATAAGAGCTGGCGGGTAAGCTGCTATAACTCAAATTTCTTCAATAATTTTTAAATATTTATGAACACCACGGTGTTTCTACATTGTATCTGGCGGGTAAGACTGATTGAAAGTTTGTTTAGATCTCACATTTTGTTGTTTCAATTAACTGTGGGTCAAATCTCATATCGTATCTGGTGACTGGGTGTAATTGGTGCGGGAAGGAGAGAGAATAGGGAAGGGGGGGGGGGTAGGGGTGGTAGTTTCTGTCTATTGGGTCCATCTTGAATTTAATGATTCAACCATAAGTGTACTTGAGACAGATTCAAGAACACTACAGTTAGAGAAATGGGGAAGCTCCCTATCTGTTGCTGTTGACATGCACTATTTCTTTAACGTAACAGGAAAGATTGTTTCTTTTTAGTCAGCCATAATTTATTATCAGAAGTGAGATGTAGAGTTAGATGCTGATTCATTGGTTTGCAGGCATGTAAGTGCAGGAAACGTTGTTTAAATTTTTCTTCTTTTGATGCTAGAATGTAGTTTCAATGCAACAACCTTTTGATTCTAATGTGGTGCTTCTTTTGCAGGGCGCTTGCTCTTGCACCATTTGTTGACAGAGGATTGTCATGGTTCACTGACAAATTTAAGTTTGAGTCTCAAGGGAAGGTAAGTATCCCTGGAATTTCAGTGAGTTCTTTATGTTATACAATTACAAGCATCTTGATCTTTTGACTGTCTCCAGGCTTTCATGGTGATCGTTGGATTTTGTTTCGGGCTGGCTATCATGCTATTTTTGGGTGTGACAATGCTTTGGGCATAGAGAAATATCTCACTTAACTAGGTGGACGGAGCTTATTTTGGAAAAAAGAACACATTTATACAAAGATCATGAAGTCGTTTGCTTACACTTACATTTCAAAAGGTTAGTGAAGCACCAAAAAGAGAACTCCCGAGCTTGTCTTTCCATGATCTTAATTCATGTCCAGCATTTGATTTCCATTTTTTTTACAAATAAAACTTTACTTTTGATCCAAAATATGTATGGCAGGAGGACACAGTATGTATACATGAGAAACAGCCAACAAATAACAAATTTCTCTACTATACTATTGAAAATATTCAAGACATTTATTGCTGAAATTCACTAAATGAGAAATTTGTTGCTCGTTTATGCAGCAATCGATCCACATTTATCATTAAAAACGAGAAGATGATGTACTTGTTTTGGCAAGGATAGAAACGCTGTAGAAAACAGTGGTTATGAATAAACTTTTGGTACACGTTTAGATACATGGAGTAGAAACGATGTTCAATGTTTTCTAGGGAATGAAAATTAGTAAAACAGGTGAACCTTCTATTGCTACATAGCAATAATCTGGAAGTAGAAAAGTCTTCTTTGGCTAATACCTAAGAAAATTCATGAAGATTTACTGCACATGATTATGGAAAAGTGGTATAAAAACTCCTTACCAAATCTGAAACTGGAGTTCATGGATTCTGCATATAAACGATATCCAAGCGCTTTTTTATGTGCTTGTTATAACATTGTAGTGTACAAGTAAACGCAAAGGTGGCTTTCTTTACTTTGTTGCTGCCTGGCAATTAAGCATGCACCATCGAATGGCAAGATATATCGGGTCAGCGAGAGCACTGATACAAATCGTGCAGCATATGTAACTGTCAATGACACACATCATATTCAATTGGCCGAAATTGCCATCCATCTCAGAACCATGCAATTTTCAATTCTATTGGTAAGGCATATGCGAAGTGGCCCTTGAACTTTATAAAGTTTAGAGGTATGATGAAGCAGGAATATGGAAAGTGAAGAGAGACTCGGGGCAAGGTCGTTAGCATGCATGAACATGAGATGATTCCAACCCAAAAGGGCTGGGGATTAGAGCACCCTCAGTCCTCTAAAATTACAAACACACGCACATATATAGATATTAAAAAAAAATCTTTAACCTTCAAAAAATTGAATATATCGTCTTGATTACAGAAATATAATTATAGATAGAGATTAATGCACCGCACAAATGCTTCAGAAAGGCAGCACAACATTTTCAAAAGAAAGTTTCAAATAATTGAAGGGCTGATTAAAAATGCGCAACTTTTGAATGAATAGGATATAAAGCGAAGTCCCCGAACTTGAAATAAGACACGAATAGAGAAACACGGGCTCCAATTTATCACTCAACAATGCATTCGTCTGAGTGGTTTGCTCGTACAAACGCAGAACAAAGAAAAAGAAAAAATTCAGTACATTGAAAAAAGATCCAAAACCATAAAGCTCAGGTGATCTAGAAACCACAGAACTGCAAAATCCTCGATATGAATCGATACTAAAAGCTTCTCTCAGTTGGTAAGATCCATGATGGCTGTAACTATGTCCCCATTTGCAGCCTTCAATGCTTTCACAGCCTTCGACCTAGAGACTCCTGCCTGTGTCATCACCAGCTCAATGTCCTTGGGTTCCACCCCCGTCTCATCTACTTCTTCATCATCTTGGGCCACGGCCGAAGACTCAGGTTTGGAAATCACATGGCTGAGATCAGGAGCCTTGAACTGCTCTGCAGCCTGACTCTGCAGTTGAGAGCTCAAATCCTCAATCTTTGCCTCCCCAAAGATTACATATGTATCTGAAGTTGGACTCTTGAAAACATCCGGTTTCGAGATGACAAACAGTATCTGATTTAAGCAGCAGTATAATGTTAGGCAAAAAAAGACTAATAATGTAAAGTTAAAAAAAAAAAATCGTAGTTGAAAAGGCACCAACATTCTTGCTTTTTTTGACAGTGACCCTGCTAACTCCTGCGATAGGTTTCATGCCAAGCTTCAACATTGCTTTCCGACTTTTCTTTTCACTTCTGCTTTGCTTTGACCTACCACTACCGTCTCCATCAAGTTGTCCTGATTATATTTATAAAAAGGGATGAAAAAGGAACCATTATCACATAATTAAATAAGCGGAGTTCATATCATCTGCAGTTAAAATCCTTATCACAAATCTAATACATTTGGAAAGAACTGAAATTAGAAGGGAACGCAAACTACATAAAACTTTATTCCATTAATTTTTATTTAACAGAAAGTAAAAGCTTTTATCTTTTTTCATTTAATCAGGTCCGTTTTGTTACCCATCAACATGCTCCACAGGTTTACTTGCATCACTGAATCAAACTGATTCCACACAAAGGTTACAAGCAAGACTATTTCAAGAAAACTAGCAACAATATTTCAAATGGGCACATGGCACACAAGTGAAAAAGAAAATAAAGTCGTAGAAAACTTTTTTTTTTGATCGGTAAACAAATTTTTATTGATCAAAAGAAGGCAAAATGCCCAAGTATATACAAGAGCAATGCCTATGCGTGCTAGTTATAAAGTTGTAGAAAACTAATAGATGGTAGATAACAGATGACAAGTTGGAAAAGAAGAAAGCAAGTGTTGAATCCAACTTTGACAGAAACATTCAATTATGAAGAAATCGCAATAAAATAAGACAAAACACAGCAATAGAGACAATTCGACATATCAGGTTAGACGCACGATAGAGGCAAACAAGTGACGTGAACTTACCCTCGGCTTCATCGTCATCCTTGTCGTCATCGTCGTCGTCATCTTCATCGTCTTCGTCTTCATCTTCAACTAGGGGCTCATCAAGCTACCCACATAAAAACAAAAATTTAAGTACTAGAACCAATAAAAAGCAAAAAGGCAGCATGTGTGATCCAACCCATCAAAGGTTTTTACCCAATCTGCATAATCCTAGAGCACCCCACAATCAGTACTGACGTCTATGACTGCTTAACTAGAAAATTAATTAATTAACAGCTAAGAGATTTTATAACCTGAGCTTTCCTTAATCAGCTGCCCTTACTTCGTAGCCCTAACAGGTAATATATGCAATCTTCTTCTTCTTTTTTTTTTTTTTAATCTTCGTCCCCACACCATTATGACTATCAGTTCTATTTTACACTCTTGAAATATATTCCGCATACAATTACTATCGAAATCATGTAGGTAATATAATTATAACCAATATCACATCACAAACCTCAGATACACAATTTCCAATCAGTGTAGCAGTATATCTTTCAAAGTCACCAATTCGTCTTACATCCTAAAACTTATTTACGGGTACTTATATCACTAAGTGCCCTAAAGAAATTAACTGATTTTTATTTCCCAACCGCATTTCTATCAGATTGTGAGCAAGAAAACGGTTGGGTAAGAAAATCATTAAGATCTAAAGCGCATATAGCTATTCAAAAGCACCAGAGGAAAAGAAAAGGAAATATTGGAGCAAAAAGAAAGATCATTTTTGGTGCCTCAAGCGATGCTGAATCATAAAACTAAAGAGATCTCACACGTTACATATATATGGTGAGAGAGAGAGAGAGAGAGAGAGATACATCGATCTTTTGCTGTTCGAGATGGGCAGCAAGGAGTTCTTCCTGGGTTTGAGCAGTCATGGCTGGCTTTCGTAGAAAGGTAGTGGGAATTTTATGCAAAACCCTAAAACCCCAAAATCGAATGTCCAAGGCAAAGTGACCGAAGACAGAAGCAAGGGTAGCTGATGAAAATGGGATTTTATATAGTCACGGCTTATGATAGCCTGAAATTACGACATTGACATTGTTCCCCGTCTCCTATCCCGCGCCTCGACTCTTCAACTCCCTTAAATTGGGCTTTAGATGGTCAGGCCACGTCTAAAATCTGAAATCTGAATCATTGATTCACAACAACACTATCAATTTCTTTACAAAAATAAAAACTATAAAGATAATTAAAATCTTGAGTTATGTTCTGAATCTCAAGTTTTGTATAAAAGGTTTTATTTTTTTAAAATTTTATATATAAAAAAAAATGCTATCATATTAATTCATTTTAAAATGAGCTATAAAATATTTATATCTATCTATAAAAAATTAAAATATACCACTTTTGGTTAAAATAATAAAATAACAGGTTTTTCAACATTTTTTTTTTCCTTAGAATGAAGCAAGAACTTTACAAATTAAAAAATTCATAGCCATTTCCTTTAGCCTAATTGCATCTCTATTTGTTTTAAAATAATGCATATTTTAATATGGATTATTAAAGATTAATTTCTTTGACTTTTGCTTAGATGGCGTCTAATGATAGGTCCGTCGTGTATCCTATCGGACCGTAGTGCACTGGAACTGTTGGACCCAACTACACTTTTCTCTCGTAAGCGTTTGGTTTTCGAGAAAGTGCGGGTCGGGAAAATTTACAAACCTTTTATTTTCTCGAGAAAAAGAAACCCTAACCTCTTGATGTACCGTCAGAGTAGTAGACTAGTAGTCCTCTTCCATTTACTTAACGCAGTCGCTGTATCTCCCGACGATCAGATGCAGTCGGAACCGGTGATCTGACCGGCGAGAGAATTCCACCATTCCTAAGATCGGAATCTCCTCTCTCCGTTGACTCGGGTATCGCAATTTCTCTCCATATATACTTACATGTGTATCTGGTATTTACTTGTACAAGTATGCATGCATGCATGCATGCAGTTTGCTCCTCTGTGTAGATTTTTATTTATTTATTTTGTAGCTTTCTTTTTTAAAGACCTAAGTCGGGGGGAATATTGTTGGTGTGTTCTACTAGCTGCTTTCATTTTCATTGCGTCATTCAAGTGTTAGCATTTGCAGGGGTTTAGTGGGGGCTTTTCTCTCTGTGTGCGTGTTATCTTTGTATTTGGGAACTTTCAAACATCATTTATTATGGTAGAATAATTTCATGAGACGAATTCTCTACAATTTCTTGCTATTGTTCGTGTGATAATTGTTCCTTTTGTGCGTTAACAAGACATGGACTGACTAGATTTTCGCAAAATGCTGTAATTACCAGCAAGGTACGATACAAGATGTACTTCAATTGTGTTTGTAGATAGAAAATAATTGTGACTAGGCTCAATGGCAAGCACAAGTTGTTGAGGTTAGCTTAAAAATTTTGATCAGCTGTATTGAGTTTGCTCTAGCAGTTTTTTGTTTGGCCTGTATGGTGTTATGGTGCTGTGTCCAGCGGAGGGTGTGAATCAATTTTTTGTAAGTGGATACCAAGTCAATTATGGATGAGTTGAAAATTTTCAAATAACTACAAATTAGGAGTTTCAAGTATTATTCTGCCACACTGCAAAAGGGAACCAAATGCTGAGCATTATTTTGTAAGATAAGTGCCTTATGTTGTGCCTTACACTACATTAAAGGTGCAGCGGTGGTGATTCCAAGCTAAGTGCTTAGGCTGCACTGGTTATTATTTTTATCAGCTAGAAATACTTGTTATAAGATTGAGGATAGCTAGTCATTAGTCAATGAAGGAAGAGACACAGTCATGACTCATATTTGAAGATTCAACCAAGTCGGGATTTGTGATAATTTGTGGGCCCAAGTATAAACAATGCAGGGTTTTATTTTTTCACTGGATGGAGTGTCTCTACCTATATAAAAGAAAACTGGATTGAGTGTCTCTAATAAAATTTACCTTTTGCCTTTATTTTACCATCGAGTTTATGCGATAGAGAAGATGGTGGTAGATTACATCACAGATGTTGATTATGATCTCTAACTATGTCATGTACTAATACATGATCCATGTAGATGATGTTGGGCTATGATACTGCATTTTCTCTTGTCTTGTGGGATGATGCAGTCAATTGTCTATCACTCAGTATTTTGAATTCTGCTTTTGTCATATGGCACAGAATATAGTTTAAATTTTTTGACAAGTAGATGCCACAGAATATAGTTATCTGTATTTTCCTATTCAGGAATGGAGCAATATGCCCAGCATGGACAGAGAAGGGATATGAAGCACAAGGGAAGGAACGTAGTATGGTCAATCGCAATGGACAAGTGCCTTATTGAAGCCCTTTCTGTTCAAGCTAAAAACGGGAACAAAATTGACAAATGTTTTAATGAAAATGCTTACACTGCTGCTTGTATTGCTGTGAACTCTCGCTTTAACTTGAACTTAAATAATCAAAAAGTTGTTAATAGACTTAAGACAATTAAGAAGAGGTATAAGATAATGAAGGATATGCTTAGTCAGGATGGATTCAGGTGGAATCCACATACAAAGATGATTGAGTGTGACAACGATGATCTTTGGAAGAGATATATTGCAGTAAGTAATTTATTTTTTTCCTGTTTACAATATGTTATGCTGTTATTTACTATATGCTGGTTGGTGTTGATCAATTAATTAAATAGGCACACCCTGATGCAAGAGGATTTCGAGGTAAACAGATAGAGATGTATGATGAACTAAAAATTGTTTGTGGAAATTACCAAGCCCCTAGTCGTTGGGCCAAGATGAAGGATGGAAGCCATCCAACAGAGATAAAGAATTGTGATTATGACTCTGCCTCATATCTTTCCCCAAGTTCAGAAGACCCGAGTGAGACAGATGGGACAGAATCATTTACTGGAACACCAGAGTATGCTCGGATGCCAGATGGTACTCAAGATCCTTTGATCCAGCCTGTCAGACAACTTCCAAAACGCTCTCGTGGCTCAGAGGCACTCCAGGATGCAATGCTGGCAGTAGCATCAAGCATTCGGCGCTTGGCTGATGCAATGGAGCGAAGCAAATGTTCAATTGATGCCCATGAGCTACTACAGGCAGTGATGGAGATCGATGGCTTAGAAGAGGCCAAACAGATGTATGCTTTTGAGTATTTGAATGCAGACCCTGTCAAAGCCAGAACCTTCTTGACATACAATGCTCGAATGAGGAAAATATATTTGTTTCGACAGTTCTGGTGGTGGAAATGATTGTAGAGCCGAGTCTTGCAGCATTTTGGGTATATAGCGTATGATTTTGTGGCTGTCTTCTGGATATTTGCATTATTCAAAACATCTGTTGTGGATGTTTTGTCTGGTAAATGTGTAGATATTAGACATTCACATGGTGAATATAACTGGCTAGAAGCTGGGTTGAAAAGAAAATTTTGGCTTCCCTTGATGCCTTGTTTGGAGGCGTGTAGTAGGCTTGAGAAGATTTATTTTCTTGGTTTTACATCTGTAAGAGGTCAGGTACTCCCTTGTGTTTTTTTCTAAATTTGGAAATAGTTGGTGGAATTCTCTCTTTCAGCCTAATGTGCAATATAACGTGTTTATTGACCACCAAAAACTGGTTCGAGCCATGGCATTGAAGCCTTTTGAGTCTGACTTCATTGCTTTGTTCAAAGTCGTTTTTCGAGTTTTACCGGGTGTTCATTCATTGGCGTGTAATTAGCTACTTCAGTTGAGCGTTGCATGCAATTGTGACAGGTGACTTCTATATGATTTCAGCTGTGCTACTTGGGTTGAGCCGTTACCTTCCATCACCAAAGATGGGGTCTAAAACAGAGTGAGCATGCAGCAATTAGTAAGCAACTAGAACAAAAGGACTACCATGTATCACCGTTTAAACGTAAGGAATTGCCGCAAGGACTAAAGATTCATTACAGAAGTCAATGGGAAGGAGCAAAAGTACATGAAGGATTCAATCCTAATCTTCTTATCTTATGATAGCAAGTCAACTGAATAAAATGAACATGACATTATGAAATTCAATTACGTTATTTGGTGACCCAAATAGCAGCGCTGCTTCCAGATCTTTTTTTTGGCCGTTAAGAAATTCGTTTGCACTTTATTGGGCATTGATGTTTCAAGATTACGGAAACAACCAAACTTCATCCTAGAACCCTTTTATCTGCTAAGGCCTTGTTCCTTGTAAAGCCTTCAAATGTAGATAGCACAGGAACTCCCAAAAATTAACATCCGTGTGATGAACTTTACCAATAATCTCCACAGGAACAGGTTCCATTTCTGAAATGATGGAACCGATGCATGTCACGCACTACGATTTCCCGACCAGTCACAAGAGAAATGTACTTGGTTGCATTATGGCAATCGCCACAAACTCGAAGGTTTTTTCGGATGTGTATGGTTGTACCAGGACTGGTATTTAACAGTGCAAACGAGATAGCCAGCTTCTCACTATGGCTATTAAGCAACTGCTCCTTAACATCATCTTCCACATCATGAATTGAATTGGTATCAGGCACGTAACCAGCAGCCTTAATCACCTCTCCCAACTTCTCAAGAAAAGCATATATTCTTTTGGATTGGGGATGCCTCGTGCTTCCAGAATAGAAAGAGTGAACCTCATTTTTGAAGTCCACTAAACTACAGCCAGGTGTTTTTTGAAGCCCCTTCTTCTCCATCATGGTTCTCACTTTCGCCATTTTGTCCCACATTGAAGCTGTGGCATATATATTAGAGAGGAGTACATGGTACCCACCCTCATCCGGGTTTAACTCAAACAGTTTCTCTGCTGCCTTCTCCCCCAACTCAACATTTTTATGAATTTTGCAAGCACCCAACATGGCACCAAATACAGTAATCCCTGGCTCAATAGGCATCTTTTGAATGAAATCCCAAGCCTCATTGAGCTTTCCGGATCGACCAAGAAGGTCAACCATAGCTCCGTAGTGATCCATGGTAGGCTTTAAACCATAATCTTTCTTCATGCTGGAAAATAGAGAGAGTCCCTCTTCCACCAAACCCGAGTGGCTGCAAGCAGAGATAACACATAGAAAAGTTATGTCATTTGGCTTGATGGCTCCCTTTTGCATATCATTGAACAGTTCTACAGCAGCTTTTCCAAGACCATGTGTCCCATATCCATCTATCATGGCATTCCATGTTGTCACATGACGCTCCTCCATTATATCAAAGAGCTTTCTTGCAGTGTCAATAGCCCCACACTTAGCATACATGTCGACAAGAGCAGTCACGACAAAGACATCTTTGTCCCAACAAGTTCTTATTACAATTCCATGCATCCACTTTGCTTGTCGCGTGACTGACAACTCGGCAAGAGCAGGAATCACACTCACCATCGTAAATGAATCTGGTTTTATGTTTTGAGATTGCATCTCACAATAGTGACTCAGAGCCTCATTCACCCGTCCATTCTGAGCATAACCTATTATCATTGCATTCCATGAGACAAGGGTTTTGCCCCGCAAGTTTTTAAATACTTTAGCAGCAAGATCCACTCTTTTACATTTGCAATACATGGATATCAAAGAGTTCATGACAGAAACATCAGATCCAAGTTTCAATTGATCCAATAATTCATGAATGAACTTCCCCCGTGCAAGATCTCCCAAATCAGCACATGCATGTAGGGTTTCCATTATGGTGACATTGGTCGGTTCAAACCCTTCATCCAACATATTCTGAAAAATTTTCATTGCTTCCTCAGCATCCCCATTTTGTCCGTACCCAGCAATCATGGAATTCCAGGAAACAACAGTTCTTTGTTTCATCCTATCAAAGATTAAACGAGCAGTCCCCACTGATCCACATTTTGAATACATATCCACCAAAGCAGTAGAAATATTTACAAGTGATCCAAACCCAGCTCTCACGACATACCCATGAATTGAATTTCCAATCTTCATAGAACCAATATCTGCAGCAGCAGGCAAGATAGTAACCAATGTGATCGAATCAGGCTTCTGCCCTTCCTCCTGCATCCGTAAAACCAACTCAAACGTTACTTTTGGCAACCCATTTTGTGCAAATCCCGCAATAATCGTGTTCCAAGATACTAAGTCCCTTTCGGGCATTCTATCAAACATCTTATAAGCTTGATCGATCTGTCTACACTTTGCATACAGGTTGACAACCCCGGTCATTGCGAACACATTGGACGCATACCCATTAGTTATTACCTGCCCGTGAATCTCTTTACCCCTCCTAAGGTCCGTATTATCACCGCAAACTTTCAACAAATAAGTAAAATTATAGACAACAGGCTTGACATCATCAAGCTTCATTCGACAGAAAAACGACACAGCACTGTCTAACGAGGAGTTCTTGGCATACCCTTTGAGCATAGTGTGATAAAGCGCGTCGAGTTTATCTTCGATGGGCTCGAAAACACGAGCAGCTTCGTTTACGCTACCGTAATTGCAGAACAAGCTGACGAGCTTGGTTTGGAACAAATGCTCATTGTAAAGGCCGTTCTTGACGACGTGAGGAATAATTTGGTGAAGCTCTTTCAAGGAAGTGCAGAGCTCAAGTACTAGAGCCGAAGGGTGCGTATATACATGAGCAGGAATATGGATTCTTGGTGACAGAGTGTGGAATACAGGAGATGAAGATGAAGAAGAAGAAGAAGAGGGGCTTGACCTGGAGGGAGTTGGCGGAGCTTTACTGGTTGTGACGGGGAGGACAGGTGTGAGATGCGAGAGGCGGGAGCTCATCTTTCTCGCAACTCTACATTTCCTGTGGCCTTCGAGATGGAGGAATTTATAGCTTTTTTTTTTTTCTTAAAAAAAATGGATGAAGGGCTTACAGAGCGACAAGTAATTCAAAGCTATGGATTTTATACGCAGATACTTTAGAAATAGAAAACGACAAATCGGAATAAAACAGAGGGTGCAATTTGCCACATCAATTCCAGTTCTAACACGCAATATAATTGCGCAAGTGTCATGTATTTAAAATGAATAAATATGAAATTTATATGAAAAAATTAATTAATTTTTTAATAATAAATTATATTATTTTTTAAAATGACTACATAATATTTATACACTTCATGATTGTATATAGAATTACTCATATATAATTCTATTTAAAAATATTTACATTGCACTTAATTCATAATTTGATTTAAAAAAGAAATTTTAAGATACAATATACACAACTCTTAATAATTTGAAACTTTCTAATATTATTTTATAAATATAAAAATATTATACATAACTTGGATATTCTAAAACGGAATGCAGTCGACATATTGGTTTCCCTCCTCCCAGTTCCTCCCCCATTGTCTCCTTTCTTTCTTCCAAAAAAAAAAAAAGAATATGTATGTATATATATACATCCCAAATTCAAACGAATATGATGTATCAATATCATTGCTCACTGTTCGTTTTTTGTTGCTTAATTTTAAATCATGGACCATTAGCATTACAGTACCACGCAAGGCATATTTGATCTGTTTCCTGATACTTCTTCCACTCAGGCTTTTAAACTTGGCATATGATCCCTGAAACTGCAATGTTTTTCCTTCTTTACTCTTTTGCCTAATGAACGACAAAAGCTATGAGCTCCACCCACAGGTTGAGATTTCTACCACGTTAATTTTCCATAGACACAGTCAATAACCACATCCATATCAGATTCTAGAGGACACTCGTCCATATATAAAAAACAAATATACATTACCAAATTTCTTCCACCAATTCTAGAAAGCATGGAATTCTATGGTGGAGTTCTCAATGTTCTGAATGTCATTTTTTGAACTCAAAGAATTCTATCATAAATTATGCTAATCATCTCACGAGTTCAGGATTATATTAATAGACATACAACTTTTTATACAACTATGTTTTAAATGAGAGTAACTTATAAGGCCAACATGACATGACAAACTCACTCCGTAATCATGAAATGCCTGCCTGCATTCCAGCGTAAGAACCACCCCCCCCCCCCCCCCCCGGTGAGATAAATAGCCATAATAGCATTCTGAGCTTACTGCAACTGCTAACAGCAGCCATTGGAACTCTCCAAGCATATTCCCTACGACTACATATCAAAAGTCCCAAGCCATAAAGCCGTTACACTACCTCCCTTAATCGCCTATACTAAGCATTCTGTTGGAAAGGCAGCTACCACGTCCTGCAAATGGAGACATATACATGATGCTTTCCTAAAGGCAATGACTCAGAGCACAGTATGGACATGTAGAGAACTCATTTGATAGTGACTAGATGACACTTCAATATTAGAGGTGATTACGAATGTGTACACCCTTCCCAGCTCAAAACCTGGTTAAGCGACTACAACTATTGAAAGTGGTAGGTGCATCTTGCCAAGCTCTTGAAGGATGAAAAGAGTGACACTTTATTAATATTGGCATATGGCAACATGTCTAGAAGAACTTGCCTATCCAACTTGTAGTTTCAGGGCAGAAAAACTTCTTACAGTGCCTCTATCCAATCTGCAAGTTCTAATATAGTCTATAGATAAGCCTCACACTTAATTTAAATTGACGGTTGACTTAGGGTAATATCAACACCACGTCCACTTACAGTTCTTATCACAGTAGACCAAACTCTTGAAGCACAAACCACGTGATTATTGAAGCAGGACAGATCAAAAGTTGCAACCTTTCTGATGACAGACAAATAGTTACAGTATTGCATCACGAATTTTTTTGATAAGTAGTATTGCATCACGAGTCTTTCCTTGGAAAACCATCCTGTTCTCTGGAATATGTAGATCAATCGTGACATCAAAGTACTCAATTTGTGAGACTATGCATTTTAATGAACAGATAGTCTAATTAATTGGAAGCAAACAGAGATCAATTCATGTTTCTTAAATATGCCGGGAATTGAAATTTATGAGAAATACTGCTGTCGTAAATGGTTAGTCAAACACCAAATAAACTAGCATGCCGGAATAAGATTTTAGTAGCAGACACATGTACAATCGCTCGAGGAAAAAGTATCAGCAATATTCACACTCCCCAATAAACTGGAGAACCTAAATGCAACTACAAAACCACAAAGTCAATTCACCCAATAATGTGACAAGCATTGAAGCTTATATATCGGTAACTTACAACAAACCTTCAACACGTTCTCTCATAAAAGATCACAGATAGCCCATCCACTGGATAAAAGAACTGAATAACAGAGGTATACAAGGAGGAAAAATAAGGTCTAGTTTATTTTCACAATCATTATCATCTCATCTAATTATTACAATTTTTCTAAATTATCACAAAATAAAATAAATAATTCAACTTTTTCAAATTTCAAAATAAAAATAATATTAAAAAAATATATCATAACAATATTTTATTCAACTTTCAACTTTTATCTTAACCTATCTCATTTCATCTGCGAAAACAACGAGACCAAAGTGATCAGAAAATGCCCTAGCATCGTAACCACAACTCAAATATAAGAACCAACAGCAGCATGAAAACAAGAAACGAAAAATACCCACATCAGATTTTTTTTTTTTTTTTTTTGTGAGTAATAGATATACTTGGTTACAGGAATTTGGGCAGTTCCCTATACGAAAAACATAAGGGAAAACCTGTAAAACCTTGAGGCTGCCCCATATCACATCTTGGCCAGGTGAAATTGAGTCCTCGCTCACATACATTTCTGAAGCAAGAACCCATTGGGTTGGCCTCAAGTACTGACATAAGAAAATCATTGTCGTGGGAAGCACAAGCGCCAGAACAAGCACTGAGTTGTGTCATTTGTGCTTGCTTCAAGTCAAATTTTAATCAGTTTATGCCTGAAAATACATTTTCCTCTATATAATGAACAAGACCCAATGACTTCATCTTTAAAATGAGATTTAAAAAGATAAGATCAAAAATTTGAACTTAAACCATCGATCTTTCAATCAGAACATACACAACATCACGTATTTGCATAACCCATCGACATAAATCATTATCGAACAAGATGAAAAATAATCCCCCCCCCCCCCCCCCCCCGGGGCCTCCCAAAAAGATCATTGGGAATTTTGCACAGGAATATTAGCTTCAACTGTATAATTTTGTATATAACAACCCCTTTGAGAAACCAATCAAGCCGGAACACGTAGTGCCTCGGTATCGCCTCCATAGTGAGAAATCCGAGCAGCCATATTGGCAACTTGAGCCTGCATCTGCGCGGCCCGCACTTTGGCAGCGGTGGCGCGGTGAAAGAACTGCTCACGCGACAACAGCCGCACGTTCCTCAGGTACACATCGAATGGTATCGCACCCTCCTGAACCGCCTTGTCTAATGAGTACACCACGTCCTCGAGGGCCAAGTCGGAGGCCGTAGACTCGAGCATTTGCTTCGAGAGCACGTCAACGCTCTCGAACGCGTCGTCCACGTCAACATTATCGCCGTGACTCCTCAGCTTCGCTTCGTTCTCCCTCAACCACCCCTCCAACAAGTCGGTGTTCATCAGCACCATCTGCAATTGCTGCTCCAACCCTTCCATTTCATTGTGCATCTCGCTGAGGCCCTTCTTCAGCTGCTCCTCCCGGTCCCGCAGCACCGCCTGCGTGTTGAAAAGCCCTTCCATCTCAGCCTCGCGTGCCTTCCTCATCACCGTCATATCCCCGAGCACCGATTCCACCAGCTTGTTCACCGCGTTCCTCTTGTAAACCTCCGACGGATCCTCCGTCTGACCACCGTACGGAGACGGCGGGTACGGTCTCGGTGTAACCCCAGGGCGCGTGTAACCCAAAGTAGAAGCCGATGCGTTGGCAGGACGAGAAGGAGAGGGAGGAGTAAAATTAGGATGAAGGTTAGGGCTAGGGCTAGGGCTAGGGCTAGGGCGGCGCTGGGAATAGAGCGGTGGGTCACGGCCAAAGTGGAGGCTGAGATTACGAACGAGGTCGACTAAACTGGAGCTAGGGTAGATCCAATTGTGAAGGTAAGGGACGGAGACAAGGCCGGAGGGGTTGACATAAGGGTGGGGACGCTTGATGACCATGTCGCGCGTGGGATTGACGTAGACGCAAGGGGGGTGGCGGGGATAGGAATCCATGAGCCAGATGATGACGGGGATGTTGTAGGTCAGGCCCTGGAAAGACATGGGGACGGTGCCGTCGGCCTGGAGGAGATTGACGGAACGGCCGTCGTTGTGGGTGAAGGTCGCCGTTTTGGGCTCGAGGGAAGGGTAGGCGGAGGTGAGGGAGACAAGGTGCTGGCGGATCAGCCACTTGGTGTCCTCGGAGTAAGGGAGCGCGGAGGGCCCGCGCTGGGAGAGGACGGAGCTCAGGAACTGTTGGGTCTGTTGTGGGTTCGGACCCGCTTGCACCGCCGGTGGCAACATTAGCGGCTCGCCTCGGCTCGTTTCTCAAATTCTCTGCTTGATTGCAAATAAACTCCAGAAGTTTCTGTGTTGGTTGATTTCGAGAGAGACTCGAGTGTGATGAGAAGAAAGAGTCGGGAATTTGTTACGAAATAATGGGGATTGCGTGGCGTCTACATGAGAGAGAGAGAGAGAGCGATCGTGTCGATTCGACGGCCTGGATCTGACGTATGCAGTTTGGACAATGCACTTTTAAATCAACTAAGAAATAGAGGACAATTGCAATTTGCATGTACAAAGAAATTATAGTAACTTATAAATGGATACTTAACATGATTTAATAAAATCTATTACATTTATTTTATAATAAAAAAATCTTTAGAATTTAATATCTCATATCAAATTAAGTTAATTCATAATTTTATTTTGTAATAAGATCGAGAATATATGATGAAGTTTTTTTTAGGTCCGATTTGGATACATAAAATCATTTCATCTCATCTTAAAATTACAATTTTTTCAAACTCTAGTACAAATTATAATAAAAATTTTAAATTTTAAAATAAAAATAATATTAAAAAATAATATTTTAATAATATTTTATTCAACTTTTAATAAAATATCTCATTTAATCTGAACTGCATAACCAAACAAAGTCTTAATGATTTTTTATATAATCATAATATTTCTATTGTATGATATTATTTTTATATAATTTATAAAAATATCCTTCGTATTGTCTACAAATCTCCTGCAAATAATTATTTCATTCTATATACGCATCCAAGACCGACAAAATACCACGTGATTGGGATAATTAAATTCACTTGCTTTTATTATTATTATTATTTTGCTCCTCATTGTGGGTACAAATTTAAAAGCTTTTAATTTAAATTTCAAGTTCTACTTAATTCAATAAGTCCTATTCGCTACTTTTCATGATTATTTATTTTGTCATAAAATATGAGTTACATGCACCACCCTGTCCGTCCTCTCTCTTTTTCTTTTTCCTTTTCCAAATGCAAATGGAAGAAAAATTAATAAACAATAACAAAGAAAGAAAGATAGAAGAAACCAAGCTATATGGCAGAAACTAGTAGATGCATTTTCGCTGGTAATCAAAGAAACAACCGTCAATACAGCCATCACAAAGGACTGACTAGACCCACCACAGATGCTATATTTTTCTCCTTCTGCTCTCAAGTCCTAAGGAGATGGAAAAGTAACAAACTGCCTGGGCACACTGAAGATGTCCTTGCCTGCAAAAGGAGTTGTCCAGTCACGCGAACCAGCAGAAGATGGTGCTTCTGTAGCCACTCCACCATCCTGCAATCCTGATCTGAACTTTCCATTTGCACTGCCCAACCTCATCCCTGAACTGTTCCTCAATAAGGAAGAAAGCCCCAGCAACAACCCATTTGATTTGGAAGGTGATGGGTAATTCAATGTCCAATCTATATTAGCATAGTCTAACTCAGGCATCAAGCCCCCTGTATTCCAGTCCATGGGCGAAGACAAGCCAAAGGTTCCTGCTGAACCATGACCAGAAAACAGCCCGAGAGAGGATGGAAATGTAAGCGAATGTGAGGATCCACCCATTGTGCTCTGTGAACCCCGAGGATCAGAAGGAACCATTGGTGAAGATGCAACACTTGTTCTCCAAGAACCTCCCAGGCCAGCTGATGTGGGATCCACTGGGCCTAACGAGAAAGGAAAATCTTTATAAGGAGCCTGATGATGGAAATGCTCTGAGCTCTGATTTTCCCAACCAAGGCTGCCTCGGCTCTGATTTTGTATGACCTTCCCATTTGATCGTATGCTTTCAACAGCAGGAACGCTACTTCCATACCACTGAACAGCTGAAGGAGACGCACTTACACTAGAAACAGGGTCTTGCTTGGCATTTGTGGATTGGGGGCGTTGCATCACAACTACCGACCCCCTCAATCCTCCTAGTCCTTGCTGCAATATTCTTCCTTCATTTCCAACTACACCGACCCGCACCTCCACTTTTCCAGCTGGGGGCGCTAACTGAGTAGGTGGCACTAAATTTAATGAAGCAGTAGGTCCTGATCCAGTAGCAGCCCACCTCTCCTCTGCCAGTGTCTTAAGTTGATTTGTCTTTAAAACCTGCAGATTCCGATTCCCTGGTTCTGGAAATGTGGCGACTGCTACAGTTTCCTTTGGGTAGTTAAAATCCCTTTCATTTCTTCTTTGTTGTATCGTAACTGAAGCTGCAGGCACTTCTTTGGGTCTCATTAGGTTCTTGGTCTCTGCAATTTCTTCTGCCTTCAACGGAGTAGCAGATTGTTCCTGCTTCTGTGCTCTCAAGGTATCTTCTGCCTTCTCAAGATCACCTTCACAGGTAACAACAGTTCTTTCAACCTCTTGCTTTGAGCATTTGTATCTCTCCTCCAATACTGAAATCCAAGCAAGGTCTTCACTAATATCAATTTTCAAATTGGCTCCACTTCCAAGGTTAGTAATATGCTTCTGCTGAGCTTCTTCTTCATTTCCATCCAAAAGGTAGGCAACTGATTCCTCTACCTTGCCCTCATTCAACATCAGCGCGAATATTGCTCGTTCAGAAGGGAACCCCATTCTCACTAGCTTCTGTGAAAGTTCTTCCAGCTTTCTTGACATGAGATAGCCACTGCAACGATCATGCAACTCTTGTGCCCGCTTCTCTCTCTGCCGCTGGTGCTTCCTCTCATTTTTCAGACGAATTTTCTCTCGCCTGTCAATGTCGGAACCAGGTATTGCCTCCTGCTTTGGGGTAAAATGAGCTATCTTCTCTTTTGGATCTTCAGACTCTCCAGAGCAGCTTCCGTTGTTGGAAACAGAATCATACTTGGAGACCGTTCCATGAGGGCTGCTAGAATGCTCATCAGTATCATCCATATTAAGGAAATGACCACTGTCATGGAAAGGTGGTGAAGAGGCAATTGATGATGTTTCTAGGGCATGGAATGATCCAGAGACTGAACTGTAAATACTTGCTGGACTGCCACCCCCATTGTCATTAGATCTGGAAGGCTTGGAAGAAGTCTTCTGTTGTTCCTTCGCAGACGCTGCAGAGGGCTTATTCTTGGATTTGGACTTAGATTTTGATGCTGGAGACATCTTTCTGGTTTCAAATTAGTCAAATATTGCTGCGACAACTACAGAAAAATCAAATTTTTATTTTTTTGAAATTAGTGTTGAAAACAAAACATATGCAACCAAACAATATGAACCTAGATGTTTTTCACTAAATAGAAAAACATCGACGATTAGATGCACTTGCGGGAAACTCCTTGCCAAGGGCATATGCAACCCTGAGATTAGTTGGGACGCTGTTTCCGGACACCCGGTGCTAATAAATAAAAAATAAAAACATCGATGATCAGGATTCACGAATCCACAGCTTGTTAAGCAAATGTGCTTAAAATACATAATTCCTTCCCTTTGCAGCCTTTGTTTGACACTTAACATTCAATAAAAATAAGGATGAAATTTTTTTACTAACAATAGCCAGATAGAATATGGAATACAGTTACAAGCTACCCCAGACACTTCAAAAGAACTAAAGCCTCCCACATTTCTAAGAGCATGCCAAGCCCAATAGGCCATTTATTAAAGCCATCTTCAAAACAGAAGGACCAAAAATCACAGATCATAACTCAACAACTTTTCAGGAAACCACAAGTTGATCTCCTCCTATAGACCAACTATTTCAAACAAAAGTTCACAGTTCTTATATGGAAACTTCTTATGGTACATAGCACAATCATACTTTTGTTAATCTTTTTTTTTTTTTGTACATGTTATGGTTAGGTAAGATGCAACTTACCTACACAAACAGGATTGATACAGGGAATTAGATGGCATTTGGTCCAAGTGCCATAGGTGTAAACATTAAAATCATAGCTGCCCACCATGAAAGTCAGTCCCTACTATAATGTATAAGTAGTGCCACAAACCCCAAAGGAATTTTTCTTTTTCTTTACTTTTTTTTTTTTTTTGTTTTCTATTGGCACCGGGTGTCCGAACCTAAGGGTTCAAACCATAGACTTAGAGGGAGCATACCACCAAGAACAAAACTCTTACCACTTGAGCCAGCCCATAGGGGTTATAAACAAGCTTTGAAACAAATATAGATTAATACCGTGGAAACAAGAGTAATCCATATAAAAGTCAAAGATCACCAAGAAAACCCACAAAAATGTGTTGTTAAAACGGAATCCAAAGCTTCGAGTGGAAAATGCCACTAATATTCTTCCCAAAAATCAGAAGTATAAATAAACAAAAAGAAACCCACGGTTCCAATCACCAATCGCAATTTTTATATCCATGCAACACCACAACTCAGAAGATAAAAGCGCAAATGCTAAACACATGAAAATCAAGAGTCAAGCATGTCCAACCTAAATTCGTAGAAATCATAACCGAATTCAATTCCTCGCTTATGCCTACATTAAGTTCAAAATATAAACCCAAAGAAACGTACAAATTATCCTAAGAAGTACAATGGAGACACAAATAAATTCAAATCAGCCCTACATTTTTAATCCTTTTTTTATAGGTTCCCCTACATTCTCAATCTAAAAATCCGAAAACCCAAAGAGAAAGAGGAATTAAGATCAAGACCCGCAACGCTTGAGATCTTTGAAAAATTCCAACCAAACAAATCATAGATCAACAACACAAAGCCCCAAAATAAGAACAAAAACCAAATCCACAAGAGAAAATTGACAGTCACATTTAGAAAATCCGATTTAAAGAGAGAGAGATGGGGGGAGAAATGGGATCTCATAACTGACCTTGCGAACGAAAGGAATGGCAGGGATCGATGATGGCGACGGTGACGACGATGACGATGGTAACGAGGTCGTCTTCCTTGTCCTCTCTCTCTCTCTCTCTCTCTCTCTCTCTCTCTAGTATTTTGTTCACTCGCTGTTTTCGTTTTTTCTGTTTTGTTTCGTTACTTTTTTTTCTTCTGTTTCGGTTGTCTTTTTTCCCAAATTTCATAAAGAAAACACGAATTTATAAAAAAATAAAATATAAATTATATACATGTTCTATGAAAATAGTTGGTTTTAAAAATTTATTAGCTTTATTTTTTCTCAACTTCTTTTTTTATAATTTATACCCTATATTCATAACAGAAAAAAATTAGCCACGAGGCATCAACTGATATATCGTTATGACCTCCGAAATCTTAGTATTATCGTTGACGTGATAAATGTAACAATCTAAATCAATTGTTGTTAATAAATTTAAAAAAAAAAATATTAGACACTACCACGTCAAGTAAAAGAAAGGTGTCACATAAATACTTAATTTTTAGCATTTCACTGTATTTATAATTTTATGTGACATTATTAAAATCAGTTCATCATTTTTTTTAGATGGATTGCATTAAGTTGGAGCTGGTTTTGGTACCTTCTTTATGTCCATAACTATGGCTACCTTAGGAAAAATAAGTAATATCATTGGGATTAATTCCTAAAAGAATGCAACGGTTGAAAATAATTTACAGCTGTGATTGCCAGACGTACGAGCATAACTGTGGATATGGAGAGGGCCATGGTGAACCAAGCAATGGTTTTTTTTTTTGAAAAAATATATAAATAGTTAAAAGCGGTAAATGTTGATTAAGATATAGATTATTAATTGGCGATAAAAATAAAAAATAAAAATATAGGTTGTTAATTAAGAAAGCTTGTAATTTTGAAGCAATGTCTCTTGGCTTAAGTATTTTTTTTTGTAAAGTTATTTTATGAAATTATTTTTATAAAATCGACCAAAACTATTTTTCATCTAATTTTTTATTTTTGTATTTTTGGAAAAAGTCAAAAGTTGTAGAACGAGAAAACATCATTGTAAGGTATGGATCGATGACGAGGGTGTCTTATTTCTTTCTTCTATTGGCACGAAGGCAAGAACAATGACGCCAGAATTCTAAACGTTCGTCAAGGTTTTGTCGGAAGGATACGGAGACAGCTGGTGAGAAAGAGCAAGAAACCCTAAGCCGAGACGGTGGGGATGAGTCAGAAGGCTCAGAGAAGCAGAAGAAAGTGCGAGTTGCAGATGCCCACACCCAGAAAATAGAGAGAGAAAGGGAGAGAGGGAGTTGAACCCAAGAACGCTTTCCATAGAAGCTGGTGCTTTAGCCGAAACAATGGCCGTCAATTTGGTAAAATATCAATTGTCTTTTGCTGCATAAAAAAATATGATTATTATATACAACTCATATCATAGAAACTGATAAAATCTCTGAACTTTGAAGTATTTAGGAGGTTTTATTTCTGAATTATGAGTATAATTACCTATACTCGTGTAATTTGAACATAATAACTTTTGAGCTGAAATCCCCAAAATAATCTTCTCTGTTACTTTCCAATGGATTGAAAAACTTCATATTATAATTTATTAAAATTAAAAATAAGCTCAAACGCTTTCAAAACTAAAAAAAATTAAAAAAAAAAACACTTTTGAAAATTTGATCAGACAAATCAATATAAAGAAGACCCTACACAAGCATCGGACCTGATACAATTAGCAGAAAAAAAAAATAATCCATCATCTGTAGCAAAACCAACCTCGGTGCATATCAATAGGAATCTTGCAAGTAGATGATATGCAAGTGCAGAATGATTCAAGCAGCTCCAAGACATGTCTCCCAAGTTCCATATTTTGAGCTAAAGTTGCCTCCGCCATTCTGCACTGCATACTCGAGGACAACCTCCCGGACACAAAAATCCCACATCCTTGCTATCTCCCCCACTGAGAAGGGATTTGACAGGGTTTTGAGGCATGAATTGAGCTGTGATATTACCTTTACTGAAAGGTCCTGGTGGTCCTCCCTGTCAAAGCAACCAAGGAGTTAGGGGGATGACCAAACTTCAAATGAAGGATTAACAAACAAATGGATGAAATCTTTGTTGGATACACATCATCATGTAACATAAAGCATAGCCCACGGCTTGTTTTGAGATATCATATTATCACTAATGCATGAACAATTACCACGTGGTGCCCATCACTTTTCCAAGAATAAACTGCATATATATAAAATTACAATAACAATGCCAATGCTCTCACCTTGCTCCCACTGGCATTTTGTCTAGGACTACAGGAGAAGTGTGTGGATAATTAGCGGGAACGTGCAATTTTAAGGGCTGAATAGGTGACTGCATGCCGATGAAAAACACAAAGTCAAGGGAAGGTATAGAAAGATAATGCAAATAGCTTATGAACGGCGATGGGACTGGAATACTTGGAAACATACCGCCTGAGATGAAACAGGCTGTGATTTGAAGTTTGGACAGGTGGCCACAGCAGTGAATGAACACATGACAATGGTACCTTCACCACAACCAGTTGCAGCAGCAGTTGAAATGGTAAGTTCGTCACTAATGACTACCACAGTGTCTATCAGCTGCTGGTTTATTTTCCTAATTTCTTCCAACAGAGCATGCTTGGCCTGCAAAGGGGTACAGATAAGTTCTTACATCATAATACAAGAGGCACTCTGATTCAACGTTCAAACTGTTCAAAGATGGAAGTTAATTTTCACATTCATAAACAAGCAAAAACTAGAGCAACAATTCCCTATAATTGAGCGCCCATAAAAAATAACCAAATAATGTACTATTAGAATTTTAGAATGTTGAAATAAAAATTACCGTATACGGGTAACTTGCAGAGAAGGAAGAGAAAATCTAATACGCTAGTGTTTTGTATAGGGGACTGGTGAAAAAAGGATAAGACAATTATGAAGGCAAGGCAAATAAGAGACAACGATGTCTTATCTGCACTACTACCCTCACCACCCACCTTGAACCTTTAATCTTGAGGTGATCACATGACTCATTGCTAAGGCTGTGCAAAGAAACAGTAAATAAAGGATAATGATGATATCAGCTTAACGGTATTGAGGATTGGTGTTTTATGTTGCTGAAAACTAAATTCATGAAATCGTGCTGCTGAAGGATGATGATGCACGTCAATTCAATTATATTGAGAATTGATGTTTTATGTTGCTGAAAACTGCATGTATGAAGTCATGCTACTGAAAGAAACTTAATAGTAGCTTCTAGTTCTGATTGAAAACCCCACCATAACAGCTACCCTACCTCAATCCTAGGCCGTTTAATACAAGACATCGCAGATGACTCCAACTCGGGTTTCTCCAAGTCAATCCACTGTCTGAATCCATCATTCATGCTAACATTCATTGGAGAAGGATTTGACGCAATCCAATTTGTGCAGCGATTCCTTTTCCTTGTTCCAGATGTATCATTCCACACTTTTAAATATCTTGCTTGCAAACTAGACTTCGTCATGGCAACCAAATCCTCACCTATTGCTGCTCTAGAACCATTAGCAGGCAGCGAACTTGATATCCAATCAGTAATACCAATCACTGATCCAATGTCACCAATAGCAGCACTGAGTTGTTTAGATGAGATCAAGTTCACCTGAAATTTTGCATGATCAACTTCTTCATATGTAATCAAATATCGTACGTCCCACAGAAAATCTAGAACCAAAACATTTGAATTGAAGTTAACAATTTAAGTTCAAACTAACCACATTAATTAAGCGCTTAATAGGCTGCTCAGCAACACTTGACTGATCATAATTGATGGTTGCCATATTATAATTCGTGCCATCCAGAGTATCAAGTTCCTCAAGATATGGTGAGACTGACATCCCAGGAGTGCCGATGGCAAGTGATTGGCCAGGTCCTAGAGAACCAGGTACATGGGGATGTCCAATATTTCCAGTATCCAAGAGTGATGGAGCATCAAAAGTACGTTTCTCACAATTCCCTAACATGGAGGGTTGAGCCAAGGAAGAAGGTAGGGCAGAGCAAGACTTTGCAGAATCAAAACAGGTTCCGGCCTCTGTAAGAGGTGTTGGCAGATTTTGCACATCAATCTGAGGACAATGGTGAGCTAGTGGATGACAGGAGACTTCGGATGACGAAATAGGAACTGAAGCCCCAGGCTTTGAGTGCTGAGAACTATAGCACGTGGCACCAGATTGATTTTGCAAAATACGTCCTGATTTGACACCCATCCGTCCTTTAACTCTCGAGTCATTTACTGCATTTTCCTGATGCTGTGATTTATTAACACTCGCCCCTAGTCTCACTTTTAATTCATTTACCTCATTCAACTGAATCTGTCGTTTTGCATGAGCCTGCGGCTTGGCAGCCTGCTGGGGCAATATTTGGTGATTCTCTCGTACCAGTTGTTGCTGCATGTTGGGCTTTTGAAATACTAGCTCAGGCTTTTGAGCCAATACATCCAGTTGTTCTTTTGCTCGTCTCAGATGCAAATTTTGAAGTGTATTAGAGCTCATCTCAAGAGGAACCACATTTGACTGCTGCCCATTCATATGGCTTGTTGGCAATAATGTGTTAAGATTTTCTGGGGGAATGCTCTTAGGACTTCCTAAAGATTCCTTGGCAACCTGCTGCAATATATTCACTGAATTTCCTTTTTCTGAAGCTGGTAAATGGTCTCTTAAATGCATTGTATTTTGGCGCAAAGTAGCAGGCTCAGGTGAAGAAGACTTGGAAACGTGTTGCAAAAACATCAAGTTGTTCCGCTGCATTGCTGCTAGAGTACTCTGTGACTTAGTAAATTGCAGTGGCGGTATCTTTTGATCTTCAAGTTGATGCACTTCAGATGTCTGAGTTTGTGGCTGCCTCAACTGCTGCAGAGAGTAAATATCTGGGAAAAGTTTTCCTTCCCCTGGTAAAGAATCAGACTTGTTTCCAGTCAGCTGAAGAATCCAAAGTATCTTCTTTTGAAGTGTATCCAACTTCTCCGCATATGAAGGCACGATATTGCTTTTGGGCACATTTAGGTAAGCTATAATTAGATTCAACGCATGATTAATTTTCTCTAATTGGCCTGTGTTTGTTGGACGAGGAGCAGAATCCTGCTGAAAAAAAGGAATACGGGCAAATATAACACAAAACAAAATAAGAAATCGTTATAGTGTAAAAAAAAAGATTTGTGATGTAATGTGGCGAATCTATTCTTGGCTATGGCAGCAAATTCACAAACATGAGTTTATGTTATAGCACACCTGCTGGAGCCTATTAGTCAATGTATGCCGCAACCCATTAAGTTGTTTCAAATACCTGCTTTTTAAACTTTCAACCTGCAAAGCAAAATAATGAGAAAAGTAATGATCTGACAAGAATACTTAACATATATCCATCAGCAGATAAAGATTGTATAAACAGAATACGAAACGTACTTATACCAGCCCCTTTACTGTTGAGTTCTGACAACATACAATAGAAAATATTTCAATATGAGCAATTTCAAATCACAGAGAGAGCTACAGAGGAACAAGCAATATGGATAAAATCCTCAAGACTTGTGGGTTACAAATGAGAAAGTAACATGCATGTTGTACGATGAAGATTTGTGCATGGAAAGAAGCTGAAAATTCACAGTTCTATTGTCTTCCAAACCAGAATGCCTCCCATTTTGTAGGTACTCTGCAACCTCATTTCAAAACAAATGATTTTTCTGGTAAGTATTTATATTGGAATCTTTATTAATTTTCAGTAACTAAAACTAAGTAATGTCAAAAATATAAAATTAAGTACTCAACTATGACCTGTCCAACGCCACCCCAGGTGCTAAAGGGGAAGAAAATTTTTGTGATGGAACATATATCCATTTCTTTGTGTCACTTGGAAAAACGAATTCCAGGATAGATAGAAAGAAGCAATTCCTAATGTTTTATCAACATTTGAAGTACACTCACCTCTTGCTATGAGTGCAACTAAAATTCCAAAGGTTCTTCCCTACCTTCTATTACACTGTATCACATGTTTTGTTAAGACCAATATTATTCAACAGCGTTTACTAGTACAGCATTTAATATAACATTACATATTTGCAGTCAGTCAATCCATCTCTATACAGAGGTATGATGATACATGATCGTCATAGCTTATGTAATAATGACCATACGAGAAGGATTGGTGGTATGATTTTTATTTTTTTGTCCTAGGTGATAGTGATACCAGAGCTTATAAATAAAACACACAACCGCAGCGGCTGCATACTATGTCATTATTCTGCATAGAGTTGAAGTCTAAAGGAGCCGAGCAGAGTGCACCAGAGAGCCCCTGAGTTTTTAAATATACAAACCTCTTTTCTAGATAATGTGCATAGAGTCAATCTATGTTACACAGCTCTGCTTATAATGTTTTGTTTCTCCAATTAAACATTAGTCTTCTAAAGTGGTTGGTAATTTATGCTAAGAACAAAATGGATTTTCTTTTCTTTTATCTATATTTATGCAATCTTTTTGTATGGCATTCTGAGATTCAAATAGGTTTCATTTCATGTTTCAAAAAAATTTGAAAATCTTGCAATGCTTTCGCTGCATTGAAAAATGTCTTAAACGCTGAAAGAACAGTTAACACATTGAATCCAACTCTTCGTGTCAGAAATTTTTCGATCAGGTATATCTAAAGCTGACTTATTAAGGTTTATATAAGCTTATTCGAGCATTCTAGCATGATGAGAAGAGGTGAATTTAATCATTTAATACATATTTGACAGTCCAAATGATGAAGTACTAACTTATGACTCCTATGGTGTGGGAATCTAGCAAAAATAAACTTACCAATGTTTTGGCAAAAATTTGTGAGACAATAGGAATTAACTGGCTGACAACTACAGTTTTTTTTTTTTTTTGTAATTCAGTTGTCTCTGGAAAAACATCAAAAATGCTGCTTAACTGGGAATTTACTCAAGAAACGGTAAAATATATTTGTTATATTCACATGATCAAAGAAATCCACACTGTCAAACAAAGTACTTATAAGACATTACCCTCTGATAAATCTTCTCTTGCCAATCACCGATATTTGCAAACGATTTCTCAGATGTGAGATTTAGTGGTCCTACCAAAGAAGCACAGAAAATGTTATGCGTCTGTATGGCAAAAGTAAATTTGGAAAAAAAAGTTCAAAAAAGTTTATTATATGCACATAAATTGCAAGTAGAATGAGATAAAAGATTCAAAAGAGGGCAACTTCTTGTGGGACAAACTTCCATACTCAAATCCACCTTCTGCAATGTTCCAGCAATTTTCACATCAATAAAAGCAACTTTTTCATGGTTCTCATTGAGCACATGTAAAACTGTATGGTAAAAATTTAAATTTGTTGATATGCCCACAATTCCTAGAGCTGGCAAGCACAATCATGAAGATTCAGTACTTTATAAGACAGGCAGCCAAATGTTTTACTGCTGATATATGAAGAACCACAAGCATGAGAGTAGAGATCTGTAAGTCACACGGATTGAATAAAGAGTGAAATCTCTTTTGAGTTGTCTAAAATTAACAAAACTTCACGCAATGCTGCACTGGAAGTAGATCAACCTGACTGAACCAATGAAGTTAAACAAGGGAAGTATTTATGCTTTGATGTAATGACCAGGGTCATTATTTCAGGGAAGACAAACATTTGAAGCATGGCATTCTCCTATTTTCCTTTCAATTATGGTGTACAGGATACTTCAATTAAAAAATCACATCTCTGACACTAAGAAAATGACTGCATTAGGCACTTTCAGAAGAATTCACCCTCAACTAAGAAAAAGAGTAGTGCATTATCATGCATCTCATCACACAACTTGTGCTTAGTTAAGATATTTTTATGATTCTTTTGCTCTCATATTCTCTGAACCCAAACACACTCAAACACAGAAAAGTATTGATGTTTAAATCATCCCTTTCACTAAGACACACCTATATTAATTTCTTTCCCACGTCCAACTTTTTTTTTTTTTTTGATAAGGTAAATTTTATTCAAAGCGCATACGTGTAAAAGAAACTTAAATACCAATTAGAAAAATTCTAGCATCATCCTCTCGCAATCTTCAAAACACAAGCACTACATGCATGCCAAAGACACCACATCAGACACAAGGTATCCATCTTCAACCTCGGAATTGCTATGAGTACTAATAGGATTAGGACTACAACAACAAACCATCAAATCTCCCATCTGCCAAGGCATGAAACATTCAAACCCAAATGTGTGAAAAATCGATGCCTATAGATCCCTAACCACTCTCAGTGAAGTAAAAGATGATTGATGTTTGCTCCATATTGCTTACACATACAACACCACTCCATTAATAGGGCATTCCTCTTCCTCAATTTATCCATCATTAAGAACTTCCCTACGCAGGCAACCAAACAAAGAATGCTACCCTTGATGGTGCCTTATTTCTCCAAATCTTTTTCCAGGGAAATGGGAGGTTGTCTTGAGGGAAGATTGGGTATTAGAAAGACTTGACATCAAAGGTCCATAGTTTGGAAGGAATCCAACGGATGTTATAAAAAAAATCTCCTCTCTGCCTAAAAGAGTACAAACGATTAAAGAAAAGAAGGATCACTCTTACAAAGTAACATTCCATTATTCTCAGTGGGGGAGGCAAATACAAGCTCACTTCTCATATCTCACCTATCAAATCCGAGCTTTGAGGGCACTCATTTTATGCTTCGAAACTGTTTCGGTTGAAGGTGAACTTGGCTAAATTAGAAGTAGTCCCAGTGGGCAACGTTCCGAATGTGGAGAGCATGGCTAACAATTTGGAATGCAAGATATCCCAACTGCCGATGAAATATTTGGGTCTTCCTTTGGGTGCCCCATTCAAATCAAAATTTATTTGGGATGAAGTACATTGGGAATCCGACACTTGCCATCTTTTTTTTCGATAGGTATTCGAAATGAGGGGTGACACTTGCTCTCTTTTAACAAAGCCTTGCTTGGCAATTGGCTATGGAGATGCAATGAACAAGGAGCATTATGGAGAACCGTCATAGAATCGAAGTATGATGAACCATGGGGAGGATGGTGTTCAAATGAGGTAAATGGGACATATGGGGTTAGTTTATGGAAACACATAAGAAGAGGTTGGGACACATTCAAGAAATATCCATTTTGAGGTGGGTGATGGGTCCAAAATCAAATTTTGGCATGATGTATGGTGTAACGATACAACAATCAAGGAAGCTTACCCAGAATTCTATGGCTTAGCAAGAATGAAAGAAGCGTCAATTGCAGACCTCTTAACTATTTCTAATGGTACTCCCCAATGGAACGTTACATTCTTTAGAGATGCATGAGATTGGAAAGTTGTTGCTTTCTCGGAGTTATATGATCTAGTGTACTGTACCCGTATAATGAGGGGAGCTGAAGACAAGACCTTTTGGCGCCCTTCTAAGAAAGGGAAGTTCACAGCTCACTCCTACTATCCTGAGGCCATGCCATGATCATTAGGGAAGATCCTCACAATAGACAATCTACAAAAGCGCCACATCATAGTCATGGATTGGTGTTGTATGTGCAAAAAGAGTGGAGAATCTATATATCATCTATTAGTTCATTGTGAGATTGCTACGACCCTGTGGAATGCTTTCTTTGCTCGGGTGGGATTAGATTGGGTGATGCCAAAAAAGGGTAATCAACCTCCTAGCTTCTTGGTGAGGCATCCGGGTAACCCTCAAATTGCAAAAGTGTGGAAGATGGTCCTAATTTGTCTATGGTGGTGTATTTGGAGGAAAAGGAATGCAAGAAGCTTTGAAGATCTAGAGCGGTCAATGGAAGCACTTAGAAGTTTATTTTTCAATACCTTACTCCATTGGTCGATTGTAATTGATTTTAATGGAATGTCTTTTCATGACTTTCTTGTATCACTAAACTCGCATATATAGGCAACACTCTTGTATATGTCCCGTATACTCGGGCCTTTGTCTACTTTATTCTCAATAAAATTTTGTTTATCGACAAAAAAAAAACATTCCATTGGGGTCTATTCTCAAAGATCCCACCTCAAAGACAATGAGAAATCCCCCCACCCTGCCCTGATGTTTTACCACACCCCTATCCCGAACAGCCTGCTAACCTTGTTTGAACATGAACACTAACCTCACTCACAGGCTGCTGTATTTGACTTCTGCCACCAATCTCCACAGTGTCTTTTTTTTTTTTTTTTGTGGCAAAATGTCATAACCACTTACCCAAGATAGCTTTGATAAACAACGCCCTTGTCTGCCCATTAGGAATTTCCATGTTCAACACCTCAAGACTATGTTGAAACACGACACCCATCCTTTACCTAACTTCAATAATTCTGAGAATGGATTGCCAGTGTGCCGTACTTCTGACAATAAGGATTCCTATTCTCATCCAGCATCAAGCAAGTTTAAACCTCATTTCTGGATTCGATTTGACAAAGAATAGTGAATTCAAAATGAATCATCTCTCCCATTAAATAGATAACTAGGGGTCCATATGTTAGTTTATGTAAGTTCTTATATAATGCCGGCAAGGGCACATTAACAGTACTCAGAAAAAGGTCATATTAACAGTATATTTTCCAAATGTCATTCCTGCTTTCTAGAACAAGTACGCAATTCTTCCTATATCTATAATTAATTCTACTATCATCACTATGTAAGTAGAGCAAAAAGTTAGACAATTCAGTGCTACCGTAATTTGGAACTGCAAACTGTTGAGACAAGAGAACCAAAAAATATATACATAGATAGATAAGAATATTGCATAGTTCGATAACTTGATTAAACGTTGAGAAGCATGTTTTCTTTTTCTTTTTTTGGTTGTTCGTTGGATTCGAAAAAATAAACGTTGTTCATTCTAAATTGCATGATTTGGCATACCTGATGCTTCAGAAATTTCCATTGTGAATGGCTGTGATGGAGTTGGTGGTTGTTGCACTTTTTCAAGCTGTAATTGAGATGTCAGTTCCCTCACTGGAAGCTGTGGTTGTGATTGTTGCCCTTGAGGTGGCAACAAAGCTGAAGCTGTCTTCTGGGTATGCCCCTCTGCTGCAACCTGAGTTTGGTGCATGGCATAATTACCACATTGTTTCCCATGCAGCTTCAGTTGCGGCTTTAGTACAGAAAAATCTCTTTGTTGGGCCAACTGCTGATGATGTCGACTTGACTGATTGTTTTGCTGGCCTTGCAAAGGTTCCTGCTGCATGTTTTGAGGCTTGTTCGGCAGGAATGGTAACCTTTGCTGTTGCTGCAGTGAGTCAGGGGCAAGATTTTGTTGCCCAATTAGTCCAATTAGCTGATTCTGTGTTACATAAGTAGCAGCCATATTTTGATTTATTGATTGCAGTTGTTGATGTGATATTGATAGTACCTGATCTTGCATTGGTGATTTGTGTTGATGGGTAACAGGAGCCTGATGTGTTTTTTGCAGTTGCCTTTGTGGATGTCTCGTAAGCAGAGGTTGTAATGATTGTTGACAGGAAGGCTGCCGATACTGCAGATGGTCAGAAACTAAACATGATTGTGTCTCAGAAGGCCGCGTAAAGGGAGTTTGCGTGACAGATAGCTGACAAGACTGCATTTGATTAGGTCGCGAGAGTTTCTGATCATTTTGCTGCCCTGATTGTCCTTCCTGGCCGTGAACTTGCAAGTGTGAGGGTGAAACAAATTCATTTTTTAAAGGCTTTAAAAGCCGGGGTTGTAATGGCAGTTGACAAGAATCTAGCTGTAACTTCCGAGGTTGCTGGTGTTTCTGTTCGACAACCACCTGCGGTGGATGTTTCCTTCCTTGAACCTGAATTGGATTATTGAGAGAAACATCAGAATGTATTCCATGTCCCGCTGACCATTCAACTGCCATTTGCGAAATTCCAGAGGTACGCTGCAAGTTGCAATCTTCAGTGGCAGCATTTGGCATAGGAGTCTCGATTAAATCACTGAGAGGATGCCCTGAAGATGGTAAGCTGGAAGAAGTTCCGCAAGGTGCAATGTTGTTCTGAGTGTTCGGTGACAATTGATGTTGGGACTGATAAGAATGAAGAGAAAGCGATTGCCGATGCTTATCCACTTGGGACTGAACACTGCAGGGTGCTGTTCAAAACAAGCATTCGAACACTCAGGGTGCTGTTAATGAAATGAAAATTCAAAAACAAAATAAGTAGTCAAGCTGTCTATATATCACAAAATGTTTAAACCACTGACAAACTAGGATTTTAAATTCATTTTTAAGTTTGGACAAATCCCAAATTAGTGTTTGTTGGAATAATTACCAATACGACAAGAAACACATTTCGGTAATGAAGGTGAAAGAAAAAACCAGATACTAAGATCTGAAGTATGTGTAGCCGGCCAGCTTCAAATATTTGGAACAAGAGACATTACAAGGCCAGTAGACAACATCCCAGATAAAAGCCTCAATACAATACAGGAAAACAAAGTACAAATTAATGCATGTCAACAGAAAATAAGGAAGAATTCATATTGTATGTTTGTGAAGTTCAAAAAGTAACACAACGTAGACAAATCAAAGTCATGTTTACCTATAGTTTCACCAGAATAAGACTTTGATAGTAAAGAATTAGACTGAGACAATTTCTCTTCAACAGTCAGCAACTTCATGGATATCTTCTTCAAATAATCATTCTGAAAGTAGATATTATGCAATAATTATATTTATGAAAAAAGGAATGCCTTATGCTGAAGTTGGAAAAGAAAAAAAATCCGTTACCTTATTTTGTATAAATACAACATAAATCCTCGCAAAAATAAAAATTTCACAAACTACAGGGATAAGTTTGCAAGAAATATCACAATGTTCATACCATGAGAAAACTGAAATAACACCATCAAGATGGGTGGCAAACCGTATTGGGATGATGAGAAGCAGTTGATCGAGATTCCATACTAGAAATGGATGAAAGGCAATCAAGATGCACTTTTCTCCCATCACTCCAATAGGGCTGCAGGAGAGCCTAAAAGGCTTGACTAAGGCATTGTCAAGTTCGGTTGAACAGATAAATGGCAATCCAAAGGCTGCAAATGTCAGTCAGGAAATAATATACCAGTGTGATTAAGATACCTCATCTCTGGCAGACTCATAAATCTTCTTCTCAAAATTCTCAGAAAGCGTCTTAATTTGAGATAATCCGTCTCTCCCAGAAGATCGAAACTGCTTCTTTAATATATCCATGCTGCAAGTGTAAATATTCAAGTAGAAGTAAATCTTTTGCCATGCTAGCCAGAATAGAGAACTAATCAAAAAGAAAGAAACCTTTCAATTATAAACAATATAGAATTCCTTGAACGCAATATCGAGCCACATCATTGTAAGACATATCAACTTAAGCAATCTTTATTCAATTTCTAATATTTAAAATCCATGAACCAATTTAGCTTGCCTAAGACTCATCTTTCCCTAAAGGTAAGTTATATACTAATCTTACAGGCCAGTCAGTTGGCCCAAGAGGAGCTAGCTAGAGTAAAACTTTCCCAAGCTCAGACCATTTTCAATTTCTCTTGATCATGCCAGGTCCATTTGCATGGTGATTATATGTTGCTCACATCAATCATTTTTCTGCAACTGTTTCAGTAGACTTATCAAACCAAGTTTTTTAACCTAGAAGTAGCATTCTGCAATTAGTGCATTTATCTCATCCCCTTTAAGCACCATATCGAAGGCCATGAGACTACTCCATGCACCTCTCTGCCAGCAGGTATTATATGCATGACATTTGTTGAGCGGAAGCGAAGTATAGCATAATTAAACAGATATATAAGAGAACTAGTATTCAATCCTTTGCACCAGAAAATTATTAAATCTCTCAATCATCTAACTAACCAAGACATAGTGTCATAGATCCAATGATAGCCAACAAGCTGAAGGTAGGGTTAACATAAAAGTATAAGGAAAAGCTTTCCCGATCCATAAATTCCAGTCAAAAGAGAACAAAATTGAAGATCAGTTCGACGAGTAGAGATAATAGACAGAGAACAAGCAAAGATGATAGGATGGAGGCAATCTGAAAGAAGCAAACTCGACGAATAGTGCAAGTACAACACTAACTTCCTTTACATAGCACATGCAATGAGAAATCTCTCAAGTTGATGACACAAATAACCATATTGCTGATGAACTATTTGCAGCAATATATGATTCTAAAAGTTTCTAATTCTTCATTGATTCCTTCTAAGAGGCTTGGTTTTATTTTACCTAATTCTCCCTTAAAGCACTAGTAGATTGTTACTTATTAAAAAAAAAAAGGCACTAGTAGATTGTTGGCTGAATCCAGTGAATCAAAAATATACAAGAACCAGGAAATATGGAGGAAAAGCCATAGAATGCTCTCTCATCTTCTCCATTCAGTCAGCATAATTAAATATTTTTGAAAAGTCTTTCAGGAACAATATTATGTATCATTAAAGCTACTTCTATCATGCCAACCATTTGTAACCTGCAACTTGATTTTATCAACTAAATGCATGTAAAACTACTGATAAGCATACAATTAGAATCGCAATAAGTCAAACAGGAACCCTTAGTACATTATAAGGCATATCAAATCTAAAAAAGGCCTGATGTAATAAGGAAGGTAAAAAATGCAAATGATAATAATAAATTACTCAACCCCACTCGCCCAGCCCCCAAGATCAATAGTACTTGCCTGTAAATGCCCTAGTTTTTCTAAAGAATATCTGCAAAATATCTTTTGCACAAAATATGGTAACTTAAAAAACAAACTAAGCAATTAAAAAATGATATCTTGTTATATATAATATATATATATATATATATATATATATATATATATATATATATATATATATATATAAATATATATATATATATATATATATATATATATATATATATATATATCTTACTTACATCCTACACACAATCCTTTCTCGAGACTCTGGTGATACTCGATCTCTCCAATCCTTCACTTCCATGTTGGTTGTAGTCGGGGCAAGCCTCTAATTGTTGATATCCACCAAATTCTGACAAGAAAGCAATTAAAGTTTTCCAAAAAACTCCTAGACGCCATAAAATTGGACATCATGCAGGTCAAACTACAACTAGTATAACTATTGCGCAACTATTAACTATCATAAAACGGTAGTACATTACACTATCCTAATTATGTCCCACTAAAGAAAATTACCTCAACTAATACCACGCTTAGCAAAGGCAACAACCATGTACTTGACCTTCCCATAATAGATGAAAAAGAATCAAACAAATTACACAAAGATTCCAACCCACAATAAGACTAAATATGGTGCAGCTTTTTTCATTTATCTTAGATATACGTGAACAATTGCATGAAATGGCCATTAACCAATTATCAGTTAAGTAAATTCCTGACACAAGCCGAGGACAAAGCATCATCAGTCCTAGATTGCATTTACAAACACTATCGGTACCGATTCGTGAATATCGCACACAAGTTCCTATATATTTTATGTTTATTTGCCTGAGTTCCATTAAATAGCAGTTTGAACAACCCTCAAGCACCAATATTTATGTCTGGGTTTCGACCCCACAACAATAAGGATTCCGTGGATGCAACAAATACAATAGGCAAGTGGCAACTAACCCCTTGATTAAATAAATGTTGGTTGTTTTTCCAAATTTCTCCACAAATTTTCGTTCGGAACGTTGTTAAGGGCGGGGGGCGGGGGGGACCAATCTGCTAGATTTTCTTTTAATTTCCTGTATATGCATATACCTCAGAAGCCCAAAATTCCTAAGAACCAAACAGAAATTAAAATGTATTCATAAGCATGATCAACCATCGAAACCATAATATAACTCTCAGCCCCTAAACCCTAAGTTCCAGTGAATTATCAGTTTCGAAGTCTCTCACCAGGAAAAAGAAAAGAGAGAGAGAGAGAGAGAGAATGAAAAAGATCAACCGGCCGGTAAAAACGTAAGAAAGAAAAAGAACACAGGGAGAGATGTAGATACCTGTCGGGATGATTGTGAGTTCGAGTGTATCTCTAAGCAGAGATTAGAAATCGAGTAGATAAAAATCAAAAAATGGAGCGCTGCAAGGTTTTTGGGAGGTTTCGGAGGATGCTTACGAGCTAAGGAGTCTTACGTCTAATCTGCTTGGGAAAACAAATATTCTATGCATGCTTATCAGTGGTCCGTACGGTTCATATACCTATAGGGGACTCAGGGAGAATCGGGACATATTATTTTCCTCGCCTTGTACGCTAAGTTTTCTTTTCTTTTCTTTTCTTTTTTATTCTTTTATTCTTTTTCTTTTTCCTTCCTTATTTATCTTTCAATCTCTGCTGTGTCTCTGGCAAAAATACAATATAAATTAAAAAAATCCAATTAATTCAAAAAAATAATATTAAAATTTGAGAAATTTTATGAATTAGCCACTATTCATTTTTACATCCCACACTTATAATTTTTTTTTCATAGAATATAGGATGTTTTTATAGGATGTAAGGTATATTTCATAAGGTGTGGAGTGTAGAGTAATAAATAGTGACTGATAAGAAAAATTTTTCTTAAAATTTTTAATTAGAATTTGTAATTTACAAATGATAATCTGTCGATTAAATGGATTATTCGAATTATTTTGAAACATGGTAATTAATAATTATAATAATTATCACTTTCCCAATGAAGTCATCTACGTACGTGCATGAGATCAGCTGGATATTGTCCATTAATCGGTGGTCTTTGTTTACAAATCCATATATATTTACATATATATCCTGCCTGCTCGCTAAATTAATTACTATATTTTCCAACAAAAAGAAAAAAGAAAAAAATTAAGAGTTATATATTTGGCACATGCAACAGTGTAATGCATTTACCTATCAACTTTTTTATTAACAATAAATAATAATAATGCCCTATTCTTCAAATTTTCTTTCTAAAGAAAATTTAGAATTCTAAGTATAAATTATTAATTAACTATTACCATAAATTCGTAAATGATTTTGTACCTGGACATTATGATCTGTCCCATTTATAATTTAAGATATTCGAAGATCGAGTCATGCCCCAATACTCTCAACTCTTAATTATTACAACAAAAAAAAAAAAAACCTCGTAATAAATTTCATGATCTGTCAAAAAAAATAATTTATAAGTTGCATATAATATTTAGAAAATCAATAGCGAAAAGGTTGATATTTTGTGAAATCTTTTTACAGTTATAACATGACTTATCTTGATTATGAGTAGATAATGAAGTTGACTGATTGTTCTTTATTCAAATTAACTAGTACTATATTATATATTTATATCGATCGATCTAAAAAAGATCAAGGCCGGTAAGCATGACATGAAACGACATTTAAATTAAATGAATATTGGAAATTAAACCCAGGCCAAGTGTGTATCAATGGCTTTTCATTTTTATTCATTTACATGAATTTGAAGTTTTCAATTCTGAAGAATCAATCACATGACAAATGTTCAAAGAAAAGATCATATATATATATTAACAAAAATTCTACTCAACCTCTTACTATTCACACCACACTCCACACTCCATCTTTTTTTTAATTTTTTTTTAATTTTTTTTATCAAATATATTTTTATATGAATAGTGAATAAAAAATTATAAATAGTTTTAAAAGAATAAATTCAAAAAAAAATTTTAAAAAATATAGAGTGTGGAGTGTGGGGTGGATGAATAGCAAAACCCATTAACGTTAAGAATCATACATTCATTAATAATACTAATTATATTATATATAAACTGTGAACGAACTAGAACCATGACACACGCATACATCATCATGTACATATACTTAATAATATTAAAGCTTTAGTGACAAATCAAGTCCCTGAGGGTCACGATGATCGGTTTTCTCGTCTCGTCGGAGGCAGTCACGGCCAGTACTAGTACTTGGCCTGATCTCATTGACATTGTTTGAAGTGGCCATGATATTAATATTGGTTCTAGAAGACGACCCACCATTAAGATTGCCAAGTGCACCACTTTCCTCAAATCTTGAAGAAGTGCCAGCAGCAGCAGCAAGTGCAAATGCACCATTATGTGCCTGAAAACCTTCCAGATTTAGCCTATCAAGAGAATATGGCGGTGAATTCATTATTGCCTGCGGCCTTGTCGTCCAGCCACCATGGTGATCAAAAGATCGATGCCCTGATGATGATGATGAGGACGAGGACGAGGAGGACCATGGGAAGGTTGAAGGTTTGTGAATCATGGACTCCATTCGAACACCAATAGTAGATGATGATAATCTATTCAAAGATCCATAGAGAGAGTGTGCAGAAATAGTACTGTTTGAATAGGGATAGTAGTAAGGAAAGTATTGTTGGTGTCCCAAAGCTTGACCCACATCCATCCCTTGACGTCGTTTAGCCAATGCACGCTCTTGTTTATGCGCATTTTGATGCCCGCCCAAGGCTTGGGACGTGGAGAACTCCCTCTTGCAGAAGTTGCATGAAAAAACCCTAGTCGCCTCTGATCGCTTTCCATCCGACGTGGGCTCGTTGGCTGCGGCCTGAGAAGAAGAAGTTCCAGCGTTCACGGAGCCGAAAAGATTGAGTTCCTTCTTCGGAGTTGTGTCAGTATGGACGTCATTGGAATCATCGGTACTGGAATGCTTCAAATCGAGCAAGATCACGTGACGAGAAGTAGAACTCGATCCCACATGATGATCATGTAGTACTTCATGTGCCGGCGCCTCATGATCATGAACTAGTACTTCATGAAAACGGCCTCTCGTAATTTTTTCCTTCATTTTCATCGAACGCTTGATCTCCTCGCCACCTTCTTTGTATGGTACTGCTCCTTCAGAAGCGGCTGAGATGCTAGAGGCATCGGAGGGGCATAGTGCAGAACCGCGTGATGATTCCATGGCAGGCAAGAAACAGAAAAAGACAAAAAAAAAAGTGGGTGTTTTGTGGGGTTTGAGAAGATTAGGGAGATGGCATGTTGCTTTTTATTTAGGGTTGAGTTAATGCAATATCCTTAGCGAATGGAAAGAAATCCCGGTGTGCAATTATTATAATATGCATCATATTAGCAATTAAAGATTGAACTGAATGAAAAAGCTGGATGCATGAGATATGGCCCCAACCGAAGGCTTGCCACTAAGATTATTCCAAAAATATATTGTGATGAACAAGCTGTTCCTCAATTAGTCAAACTTTCCATATGTATCATGTGTGTATATATATTATATAAAGAGTTACATATACAAATTTCTTTTATAAAACCCTTCATATATATGATACGTTAAATCTACTTTATAATAAAAATAATTTTACATTTTAACGTATCATATCAAATAATGTTAATTTATAAATTTATTGTTAGATAATATTTTGCATCTAATTAAACATTTCTCATATATATAAAGAGTTCCGGACATATGGTGGCAATTATGATCAGTCATTAACGGACTTATTATGTAGTTAACCTAAGTTGGAAATTAACTAGCTAAGCAGTCTACTAATTAAGAAATCACGGTACGGTACGGTACATAAAAGCTGTGCACTTTGAAATTATATATACATGTATATATATGGAAATTACATGTTATATACAGAAGCATTCCCATATATCTCCGATTATTTTCCCCCAAAGAAATTAAGAAATTACTCCTAAAATTATTTTGGCGTTCGCTTTGGATAAACTTTTATATATAGTTGCTGTACATAATATTGTTCTGGCAAGTGGTCCATTTAAACTTGTTCTAAAATAGTTCATATGACAGCTTAAACATCGCTTAACTGTTATATATGTCAAAGATTTTCCCCCTTAATTCTTTCGATGCATGATTTAAAAGAATTTTTGACAAGTTCAAAGCTATTTAATGAATTTGGAATTAAAAAGATCGAGGAGCTCTTAATCCAAATATATTAATTAATTAAATGCAATGCCAACGCATATAATGAAGGTACAATTTATGAGTGTTCATAGCCAATTTAATACTTATCAACACAATAATATCTGTCGATGATTTTATCTAGAGGTACATTCAGTACTACTACGAAGGCTTGAATTTTTTTTTTTTTTTTTTAAACGAGCAATTGATTCAATAACAACTCATCCACCATTTATCACAAGTTCTTAATGAAAAATAAGATTTTTTAAAATTTAGATACATAAAATCAGAGTAAAATTTTTAAAGAATATTATTTTATTCACTATAGTATCGGTTAGGTTTGGATACTAAAACAAAACATAAAATTCTCATCTCATTTCATCTTATCATTACACCTTTTTCAAATCTCCATACAAAATATAATAAATAATTTAATTTTTTCAAATCTCAAAACAATAATAATATTAAAAAATAATATTTTAAACTTTCATCTAAAACTAAAAATTCTCATCTCACTCCTCAAACCTAACCGAGTTGTCAATGACTAGTTATTAGTTTATCTTTTCTTGCAAATATTAAAGAATAATACTAGATATAATTTTAGAGTGTGCAAGCTACCACACGCGCACATTCCTTTTGAAAAAATAGAATTCACAATAAAAAAAATTGATATTTGTAGTCTCACATATTCTTTTTTAAAAAGAAAGTAAATCTAAAACCCACGTAAAAATTTATTTTCAAAATAATAGTTACAGATTTGTTGAAACATTATTTATTTTGTACATAAAAAATGATGTTGTTAAACTAACTAGTTTAATATTAAAGTAATAAGATTTTAAAATCTGAGACAAATATAACTTTTTAAACATTACATTACAGATATAATTTTAAAATTTGATCATACACCTATAACTGATTTAGAATTATTTTACAATTCATATTACAATCAATCAATACAATCCGCATCTTCACTAAAAATGAATTCAATTTTAAAAAACTATCATCCATTAATTAATTAGTATAGAGTTGTAAGTTAACAATTTTCCATTTATTAAATGCAAGATAACTATATACATATAACTTAAAATCCAAACAATAATTGTTTTTAGAAAATATTTGAATAAGTGACACTATCTATAAATATATTTGGTTCGACACGAGATATATATATATATATATTTGAAAAAAAAAATGAATCTTCTAATTTAGGGAAATACTCTGGTCATAATGAGATTACACAAAAGTAATCTCATAAACTGATGTGGTTTGATGTGATTCATCAAATTGTAAAATTACTTTTATTATAAAATAAATCTAGTAGATCAAATAAAGTCACATCAACTTATAAATTATTTTATATAATTTATTTATGGATGTAGCAGTATCCTATAATTTAACATATCAAGTTATGTTGCTTGTAAATTTATTCTCATAAAGAATCTTTTTATACTTTAAATATTTTTCTAACATTATTAATAATTATGGTAAAAAAGAACAGGATAGCCTAAAAACATATAACTGTTGAGCCTTGCTAGGAACAAGCGGTTTAGTACACCAAACCGCATATCAACACTCACATAATTTTTTTTTTATTGAAAAGAAAAATAAAAATAAAAAAATTTTAGAAAATAAGAAAGTCTCTTGTCTTACAAAAATTATTTCCATTTTTAATTTTTACCGCTTCATTAAATGAATGTCTTACATATAGTGTTAATGTGCAATTTAGTGTGCAAACTAGGAGTGGGCAACATGACCTCGCACCCCGCTACCTCACCCCCTGTCCGCTTCGTCCTTGCATGGCGAGGCGAGCAACCCCCCTCCGGCTGCCCCTCCCTGCATCTAGGGCCTCTAGCAGGGGCGGGTGGCAAGGAGGGTTCAACCTCGCCCCGCCCCCGCTTTCCTTTATATATATCATATATAAATATATATTTATATTTTATAAATTATATATATTACAATTTGTTAGACTTGTTCACAAAATATGTACAAGTAAATTTAAAAATTACATAATTTAAAAATTAATAATTAATGCACTACAATTTACACAAAATATACACTAGTAAATTTAAAATTTATATGGTTTTTAAATTATAGTTATATTTACAAAATTTAAATTTATAATTTAGATCTAAAAATGTATTTTTAATTATTTTTAGACTTAAAAATAATTTTAAAATCAAGTAAAACGTAATATTTTTTTTTTTAAATAGATAGAGGCAGGGCGGATTGGGAATCTGTCCCGCACTCCACCCCAACATCCCAAGAGTGAGGGAAGGGGATAAAAACTCCACCCCCTTCCCATGCGGGGTGGGATGCGGGAAAAAGATGACCCTATCCTGTAAGAGACGGGTATCACTCTTAGAGCACTAGCATTGGTCTATGCATATCTATATGCAAAACCATATTTGCATAATATGACTCAAGAAACATCCACATTGGCTTATGCATATCCATAAATTTAGCTAACAGTGAACAGTTGTTATCCAAATTTAGATAACAACTATTCACTCCATCAAACATATTTAATTGTTATTTCTCTCTCCTTCCACTCTTTCTCTCTCAATCTTTTCCTCTTCTCCCTCCCTCAACAACACAACAAATCTTCACATACACATTCATTTTATTATTATAATATATTATATATTTTTTTTCATTTTATTATATTTTTAATATAATATATAAAAAAAAATTATATTTTTTATTATTGCATTTGTATTATTAATGTCAAATATATATAGTGGATGTTAATTACAAAATATATATAAAAATTTTGATTTTAGAAAAAAATTAATAATAATAAAAAAATAATATTTTATTATTATTTGGTCTCAAATATGCATAAGCCAATGTGGGAGTTTTGCTTGAATGGCCAAATGGTTATGCAAAAGAGGTAATTTTGCATATGCATATGCATAGACCAATGCTAATGCTCTTAGTATAAACTCGCTTATAAGAAGACTTATCAACTATATTATGAAACCTCAATTATAATACAACACTTTGTCAAAAAAAAAATTATAATTCAACACGTAAGCAGTTCAGGGCTTCCGTCTTATCCAGTCCAAAGCGAATTCTGTGTCTTTTATAAACGGGTTCTCTTCTGATTAGCCTGTCTTAAACCTATGGTGACAGCGTTGTTACTCATCTGTCTTTTATCCTTTACTTTTTTATTTTTAATTTTCTTCGTCAAACTCGTACGGACGGATATGCCGTTGGAACAAAAACTCTATTTTTGGGGTAAAATCTGAAAACTTTCGGATCTGAGACGCGTTTTCGTGGATTTTATCTGTCACGATGATGATCCTGATGATAGTAGCAACGATTTTGTGTTAAAAATCTCGATTATCGTTTGAAAGCTGTTATGCCTCAGATCTGACAACATGAGGAAGAAGCTCGATACTCGATTTCCTGCCGTAAGTTTTCTCGTTCTCTTTCTCTATCTGCTTCTTTTATTTTTGGATGTGGGAAAAACGAACGAAAAGAAAATAGAAGCCGAAATCACGTTTTTTTCATATATGGATTGATGTTGGTCAGTTCAATCTCTTTGGTTGGTGGTGCTAAATTTCTTGACTTTCTGCAGATGTTTGAATTGTTGGTTTTAGCTTAGGATTTAAATCAGTTGGGGGTGTTACATCTTTTACTGTTCGATCCAGGTCTTGTTCTGTTGTAAATTTGTTATTTTTGTAATTCCCACGGTTATGATTTCTTCTAAGAACTAAAAACTCGTCGATGAATTTTTTTGTTTTGGATGATATTGTGATTTGGGTTGTGTTTTTCCTTAGTGTCATTTAGTGTTGAAGTGAGCTTATGGGTGCATCATATTTGGCTCTTATGGCAATATGCGATCTGGTTCTATTTGCTTTCCCTTATATTTTTATATTAATTTTATTTATTTTGGGGGGTAGGGTGGTTCATTTTTCTTGGCTATTATTTGTTATGTGTTTTTTTTTTTTTTTTAATTTATGGGTTCGGGGGGTGTTGCTAATCTGGATTGTGTTATTATGTGTTTAGGTATCTTGTTTGTGTACGCGTGTTTGAACATTATGTGTTTAAAATGGTCACTCAAAGTGGTTCAAAATCAAGGAACAGCAAGCATTTGCGCCAGAATTTTTGGCTAAACTTAGTATAAAGCCCTACTGCCTTTGTTTTGAGTGGTAATAAGATGATCATAGGAATTAGCCAGGAGCAAGCAATGGGCTTTTTTTCTTTTTGTCTATAATACCTTATCTTCATTAGTAATGTGCTTCAGAAGTTCGAATAAAAAGCCTATAAAAACGTGAAGGATTTTAACTGCTACAGCTGCATAAACAGTGTTCTGTGGTAAATTGTGTTAATGCTTCAAAGTCTTATTTTAATCTAGTGTCCAGGCAACTAAGTTTCCAGGGCCTTAGAAAAGAGGAAAAAGAAAAGCCCTTCATTACCTAGCTTTCTATGGAAAGAGAAGTGACAAAATATGATTCTACTTGGTGTTTCACATTTTCATGCATCTGTATGTATTGTAGTCATTGGGGTTTTATCATCTAGTCTCATTATCATCTATAGAGTTCATTAATGTGACAGGCTCGGATTAAAAAGATAATGCAAGCTGATGAGGATGTTGGGAAGATAGCGTTGGCGGTGCCTGTTTTAGTCTGTGAGTGGCCATGACTTTCTAGGTTAAATATTCTTCTTCCCATGGAGTCCTCTGATCTTTAACTCCCTTTCTTATCATATTCTTGATAATGCAGCTAAAGCACTGGAATTATTTTTGCAAGACCTTTGTGACCACACGTATGAGATAACCCTTCAGAGAGGGGCAAAGACTATGAGTGCATTGCATTTGTAAGTGAAAATTACATCCATTTGTACCTATCCAAAAAAAGAATTACCTGCATTTTATGTTCTCTTTTATTTGTCTGGGCTTAATAGTTGCTGCAAGCTATGGCGGTCAATTTTTGTAACCTTGTAATAGTGGTACCTAGTTTCTTGACTGTTACATGAAAGGAGTAAAATTTTCTATTTTGATCTTATAAAAAAGGTAAATACGATTTCCATGTCAAATGTGAAACTGATATGATAGATTCAGTCCGGAGTCGCGTAATTCTGAAGAAATTTCATCAGCCCTTGCCCCCCCTCAAAAACCCAGAAACTGACACTAAAGGAAAAAAATGACTCCCATTTAGGATCTCTTTTGCCATCTGCTCACAACTGCTTCCCTCAATCCAAGAAATAAAAAAGAAGAAAGAAATTAAAATAGTCTCTGGACATGTCATACTTCCTGATTCTTCTGTAGGTTACTGTTAATAATGGAAATATGTTGGCTTTTGTTTCCTTCATTTTAAGTATTATATCTTTGCATATCAAAAAATTGATATATACTAAATTCTGTACTGAAATTGCTTGCAGAAAACATTGTGTGCAGAGCTATAATGTGTTTGATTTTCTGAGGGAGGTAGTCAGCCGAGTTCCAGACTATGGTCATGGCCATTCTGATGCTGCTGGTGATGATCGTACCATTCCAAAGAGAAGGTTAGAACTTTGATTCCCATTGTTCTTTCTTTCACATTAACTTGATATATTGAGTAGTTAGATAACTGTTTTGACTTTTTATTCTACCAGAAAAGCTGCAGCTGATGAAAGCAATGAAAGTGATGAGGAGTCGAAGAAGAGCAGGATGGTAATAACTCTCTTCTTTTCTTCTAGACCATGTGATAATGAATTGATTTGTTTTCCTTTTTCGTATCAGAACATTTGTGTTTTGCATGTTTTTTCTTTTCTAGACTTATTTGAAGTCTTTCAATATTTGATAATTGAGTTGGTTCTCTTATCCTTGAATTATTTCTTGTTAATGTCCAAAACGATTTTGTTTGTTCAAATCAAGAAAAATGAAACATTTTCATTTGCCGATCTTGCGGGCTGAGGCTGAAATCCATCATCCTTGACCCTCTCTCACCTTGTAACTTATATTTGCTTTGTTTTTTCATTTTTTCCGGGTGGTGGGGGTGAGATAGTTTGAAATCTACTTTTAAGTTTTTACTTACTAAAGTTAGCACGCGAAAGGACCTTAAAATGTCAGGGAGGAAGATTGGATTTATCTATTTACTTTTTTGTGCATAGAAGGCAAGGATATGCACTAAAAGAGATGATCATTTAAACTTGCTTCCTGCAGCAGGAGATGAGTCATGCCGGCAGCAGTGGCAGAGGAAGAGGTCGAGGTCGAGGAAGAGGCCGTGGACGAGGTCGAACTGCAGAAAGAGAAACTTCCCATCTTGATACAGGACCCGATCCCTCCACATCAATTCAGCATAGCCACAGACACAATCAGAACCCTGATACATTGATGGAAAATGGTTCTGAGGCAAAGGAATTTTCAAAAGAGAATATTGCAGTTGCAGATGGTGCCAACCCGGCAACTCGAAATTTTGATCTGAACGCCCATGTTGATGAGAATGAGGGTACAAAGACCACAGCTGCAGCAGTAGCAGCCCCTGCATCCATAGCCGGTCCTTCCACTGAGACTAGGCATGAAGAATTACCAGGCTGGTCTCTTTCTGATGTGGACAAGATGGCCATTGACCCACTTCATCTGGCACACCTCGGCACAAGGTTAGATGAGGAGGAGGAGGAAGATTATGATGAAGAGGACTAACTATGCATGAAACATCGTAGTGGTTAGTTATTGGAAACAGGTAGATGCTAAGCTCATGGTGGCAAGAGATGAGTACGAAGGTGTCCCCTTTGTTGTAGATGAAGGCATACCCCCATGCAGTTTCCGCTAGAAGATCCGGAAGGTTTTTATTTCTCTTTTTTAGCTTTTCTCTACATTATGACAGGTTTCTGTAATACCAGTTGCTAATTACAATTTCCAAAGGTAGCTTCCTGATAATTCAAGAAATATTAGACTGGGTACTTCAGTCTATAATCGATGTATGCAGCCTTGGTAGAGATAGATTGCCCTTTGAAAAACTCCTCCTTATTGTACTTTTTTCTTTTTCTCTCTGTCTCCATCTTCGTTTCAATTATGGCCAAGTCATTTTTCTCAAATGTTATTTTTTTCCCGGCAGATCATGTTATGTATGTTCTATTACCGGACTGTTTCCCTGCAATACGTTTTCATGAACCTTCTTTTATAGTTTTACACGTTGAAAGGGGGGTCGGAAAATTAGTATTTTGCCAAAGAGTTCTACAAAGGAAAGAGTTACAGTAAGAGAGATGAGATGATTTTAGATAAGTTGAATAAAATATTATTAGAATATTATTTTTTAATATTATTATTATTTTTAAATTTGAAAAAATTAAATTTTTTATTATATTTTCTGTAGAAATTTGAAAAAATTGTAATGATAAAATGAGATGAGGTGTGATGATTTATATATTGAAATTAAACCTAAATTTGTCCTTCCTCACGAAGTGCAACACTTTGTAGAATCCATATCAATTTATTTGAATTATAAAAAAGTTTCAAGAATCTCAATCTCAGCACCACCGTACTCCCCTGGGAAGTTAAAAAATGGCTATTTTGGTTCATCCGTCTTGGCCCTTGCCGGTGGGGAGAAGAAAACTTTGGGGGGGTAAAAATCGCATATTTCCGAGTCTTCAACATTAGGAAAAACTCAAACTAATAGAACACCTGTCACAATGCAAATCACCACTAAAACAGATCTTAATGGCACCATTGCGGTAGTCCGACAGATAGTCAAATGACAAAATTCATATAAATGAAAACATAAGAGATTATAAAAAGCCATAACATCGCCATACATATAGTCATATAGATATTCTAAAATTCATACACGCTTTTTCCCTCTGATTTTGTGGGCTGGAAAGCCAATACACTTCAAAATAAACACAATCAGAAATTCGCGTGGCCAAAGAGCCTATAAAGTAGTATAAACACCCAGACATAATTTTGTAAGAGGTTACAGATGGTAAATGAGGTCAGCTCTCGTGTGGTTCCATCTGATTCAAATGGAAGCCACCTTCATTGTTCTTATGTACCTCGACTTTAAACTTCTCTTCTTTGTTTCCCCTCTTGAGGTTTAGAAGCAGGTCAAACTTTGCAAAATCTTCTATCACCTGTTTTTAGACATTCCATGAATAAATATCAAGCTGGGGGGGCATGCTCAACCACTATATCATGAAATGCAAATTATGCAATAATATAATTTTCTTCAAACAGCATGAAATGAGTATTTTGTAGCACATCTAGTATCGTTTTCTACTTTTTTTCCTCTTTCTCGTTCCTTTATTCCCTTATCATATCATAGCAACTCAAAATGTTATGTTTAATTCCAAGTAATTGTAAGCAGTTATAAGTACATCTACATGAGCCCTTCAATTACACTTCAGGACATAACGCAACAGAATGCATTTGAAACAATAAAACAACAATAAGAGAAGGCACTGACCTCTGCCTTTGCATGAATGACCTCTTGAAGTTCATAAGGAAGTAATGAGTTAGACCTCTGCTGGATGGTCTTGACAGCATGGTTTGCTGCGCCCTGAACTTGGGGATCAAGTGGTGGCACGGCTTGCCATCCTGGCCCATGCCCACCTGATAAAAAACACAGCAATCAAATAATCACTAATAATGTTTTATTGGTTTTTCACCAACTGCTACAAGGGAAGTATACTGTGTCTCATTGACTCGCACTGAAGCAGGGCTCAAAAGACGGCTAAAAATCTTTTAAAGACCGTGAATGGATAAGTTTTGAACCATATTGTTGAAAATAATGCTTAGTATAGCATTCTGATAAATAAAAAATGGGGCATTGACATTGCAAATGAAAATATAGGAAGTTAAAACCACCTTTTTTACCACCAAGATCTGAAGTGGTGAATGGCGAAGATGAGTCTCCAGCATCGGCACGCTTGAACTCCTGCAATTCCTTGAAGTTCATCCACGGCTTCACCCAAACCTTGGCTTCATATATCTTCTTCTTACCCGCATCGATAGCCTCCAGAGTGAGATGATGCAATGTACCAGTCACCACCTGTTCTTGGGCCTTCACAACCCTCGCAAACTCCAGCACCGCATTCTTCAAAACATAGAGACAGACACAGAGAAATGATATGCAAGCAAAATTACGATAATTTACGTATTTTCCGGTGGTAGGTAAAATCCTTACCATTACTTTTAGTTAATCGTTGACATCATACGAATTTTAGCATTTTATAAATTCATTTGATCTTTGACCTAAGAGCATAGCATGAAAAAGTCACCATTTTTTTTTTCACAATATGATTAGAAATTTTAAAACGGACTAAAATAAAGCAAACAACAAAGTTTTCAAATCCCGAATTCTTGGGTTTGAAAACGCAACTCCTAAAACAGAAAAAAAAATAAAAATCTTAGTACAAAAAAAAGGAAGATAAAAACCTCTTTCTTGTTGTGTTCATCGACGGCGAAACGAGCGAGGCCATCGACCTCGGCGCTGTTTAGAGCAGATGCTTCTTCTTGGGATTCGTGAACGCCTCCTAAGGTAGCCATTTTCACAGAGTCCGTAGACTCCCGGTATCGAAGAGCAAGTACGATGGAAAACACTAATACTAATACAACGGCAACTGCAGAGACTGGCGGAACTCCGAGCAATCTCATTTCTTCATGTCGTTTTACGCTCTTTTTTCTCAATTATTTGTTGATTTTCAAAAGCTTTTTCGTTTTGCTTTTTGTAACGCAAAAGAAAGGAACGGGACTCTCTCCTGGCCCCTCGTGTGCTTGTCTTTGACACGTGTCGCTTACGTGTCCATCTGTGCGATCGTCCTTTATTCTTCATGTTCATCTTTTTGCTGCTTCGCTTAACTTGTAAGAGCACTAGCATTGGATTCATCAAATTCATCTTCAAAATTTGATGAAAAGTACATGTTTTCCATAAATGTAATACCTTCACATCTATAATCCCACATTGGATTAGCCATTGGATTCATCAAAATAATAATATAATATTATTTTTTTAATAATAATATTTTTATTTTTTTTCATATTTTATAATCACACTAATCATATGTTAATTAATAATTTAATTTGATTCTTACATTATTATTACAAGATGGTTAGAGATTAAATGTGAATAGAAAAGACCTTTAGAGATTAAAAGTGAATAAAAAATAGATTTGATGAGTGAATAGTAGCCCTTCAAATTTGAAGAAACCTATAGATTTACTGTAGCTAAAAGCTTCACATTTATGTCTTTAGCTAATCCAATGCAGCTCTTTTTTAATGAGATTCATCAAATTTTGCATTTGGCTAAGCTTTTGATGAAGCCAATGCCAATGCTCTAAGCTGACGGAGAGAGACAAAGGAACCGGATTCCATGGTTCGCTTTATTTTTATACAAAAATTCTGTACTGTTATCATTTTTTTAATATAAAATAATTATTTTGATTAATTATATTATTAAAATGTGTAAAAACTATACAAAAGAGACTGTTTTACAGAACTCATTTTTATATATTATTAATTTTAAAGCTATAGATACTTCGATAGCAATATTAAAAACATTTTTTGGGTGCATTTTGCATGTCATTTTAGCTATTTATATGATTATATGAATAACACAAGCTCTATATATTGATTAATTAATAGGGGTGGGCAACGTGACCCACTCGACTCAGTTGCAGGCAATGGATGTCGGACATGATACCCGAACCAAACTGGTAGGTACATGACTGCAAGGAATGCCATGCCACAATTACAACAGTATTATATAAATATATATATTTTATACATCCCAATACATGTTTAATCAGTATTACAAATACAACATTAACTCTCTTCTGGAGAGAAAAAAAATACATGAAGTATTTGTTACGACAGAAAAAAGAGACGAGGTCTAAATCCAAAGGTGGGGGGAAAGAAAAGTTTAAGCCAGCGCGAGAGGCTCTGCTGCAACAATAGGCCCAGGGTGCTTCAAAAAACAAATTATAAAATAAAATAAAAAACTCTTGTCATGGCACTGAGACAGCAGCACTTGACCTATTTTTAAAAACTGAGGAGAAAAAAACACGAGTTGCTATAACCAACCCATGTAGCATCCTCCACTTTGCAGCTAATAAGCCAAAATAAAATAGTAGTTGAAGAAAAACACTTCCCCCATCAACTTTGGAAAACAAAAAACGAACACAAAAGAACAATGAACCAGATGCCTTCCATCCATGACTTGTAATTAAAAGAAACAAGTGATGATGCAGAAACACTCTAATTCCATCCACATGCCAAGCTTTTGGTGCCTTTTCTTTCAGCTGTTCCTTCTTACGAAGACTATCTCCTGACTAGGAAGATGCTGAAAAACACTGTTGTTCATCATTTGTTTTGAGTCACTCTGAGATTCTGACTCCAGGAGTCTTATCTGTAATTTGGATACAGATAAAGAACAATGAGACTTCGTATAGAACTGTATCACAGAATGTAAATTTGTTTTTGTTTTTTCTTTTTAATTACACACGCACACTCCCAAGTTGGAACAGCTAGCCTATTAAACATAGTAGACCTTGATGCCTGAATTTACTCATCATTCTCTGATAGATTGGCAAGATCAATATATCAGTAGCAAAGGAAATAATGTAAGAAACTGAGATTTTCTACTGAAGCTACAAATCCAATATCAAAGGTTTAGAAAACTAACATTGGGTTTCCTATTTAAGAAGTTTAGAAATTGATTCATTATTCCAAAGACTTTCGTGGAAGCAAACATACAGAAATCAAAACTAAAAGTATGTATTAATTTCAAGGCTGTGACAACTTAGAAGTTCTGGCCGAGTCTTCAAAAGTTCTTTCATTGGTTGGAAGAGTCTCAAATAATGAAGAAACTTCACATTTTTGCCATAAGGGTATTATAATAATTTATTGCTCTTGGGTGGGATTCTGAAGAACCTGAGGAGGCATACTTGCGGCCTTAAACTAGATGCCATTCTATAGAAAATGTAGCCAGCACAAAACTTCATAACATTCAAGCAATGACGTTTTAAAATATTGTCTGCTACAGGAAATTGAGACAAAAAAGTAACAAATTATAGCACAAACCTCATAATGTTCAAGCAATGATGCAAACAATGTTGCAACTCCTTGAATTACAAATTTCTGACCCACACAGGCACGTGCACCGGAACCAAAGGGAAGAAATGCTGCATTGTCATTTGGATCATTTAAGATGAAGCTCTCTCCGAGATGTACACGCTTTTCAGCATTCCCTGGCAACAATTATTACCATATATTCATTATAGTTAAATTATTTTAACTTTGATAATGTGATTATGCAAAATTCAGGTCACAATTGTCAATTATTCCCCAACTCACTGTCATGTAGATTAGAGGGTGATAAAATGCAAGCTAGATTTGGATGCACATAATACTGAAAATACAACCATAAAATTTAACAGTGCAAACCAAATTCATTCGTGAGATATGGCTAAATCATCTATTTTGTGTGAACAAGAAGATATTATACAAAATTGAACAAGGAGAAAGATTACAGTAAGCATGTCACAAATTAAACTATTAACTGCCAGAAGACATGGAACAAGGCATTTTGGATATTAATACTAATATTATGTGATAATAAATGACTGTACAATCGACAAATAAAATATGGTGTAACTATGGAAACATTAACATTGGATTTACGCAGGAGTGAAACCTGTACTAGATGTATTAAGCACCAAATCAGATCCATTTCCAGCCTTTGACAGAAAACGATATGGATTGAATTCACTGGCATCTTTCCCCCAACTAGAATCATCCATCTGTAACAACTGTACAGGTACAACCAGTACTGCTCTAGCTGGTATGGTTACACCAGTTTCAAGTCTGAAGTCTGAAAAGTACGAGGAGAAAAGGAAAAAAAATAGAGATTACAAAATGGGAGTAATAAAATACAAAATCAATAATAAAAAAGAAGTAAAAACAGCAAGCAATAATCATGATCAGTTACGGTGAAAAAGTATAATAAAAGCAACATACATCAATGTAAATGTGCTACAGATAGATAGGGAATATTATACAGCATGAAAATGAAGTGTCCATAAGAATTTTGTACCCAAGAGCTCCACAGTTTAGGAAGAAATCTAATGACCACCACAACCATGGTCTCAACCTATAGGATAGACAAGACAAGATAAATTGTTGACCAAAAAGTTCGTAAGAGCCCAAACAAAACCAAAAATGCCATACTAATTAATATCCTCTTACATTGCATTCTTGAGTATGGCCATAGTTAACTATAAAAATATAAATACACTGTAGGAAGAAAAACTCATTTCATTGATAGAAAATTGTTACTTGCTTGACTATTTGCATTGGTGCAAGTGACGCCACTATCTCTAGAAACTACAAATAAAAGTAATGCACATGATAACATGAAGAAAGAAAACTTTAGCTTTGAAGATGAATCCCAAGAACCACAAAAAGTATATCAGGAATGATTGAAGGTATTATAATGATTGGGTTTCAAAATAAAAAGCTGACAGCATTTCCATTCCTTAGCTAGATATATTAAAATAATTCATATATATACAATTACTCTATGCTTCATCTGGTATAAAGAAAATAAAAGTACGGAAGTTGGATGTCTAAGATTAACCCGGCCCATCCCATGCCTTACCATGTTTCAAAGAACATCTCTGAAGCAAAGGCCCTGCTGGTAGAAGACGAGCAGATTCATAAACAGTTGCTAATAATAAACGCATCTTATCAACACATTGTTGGTCTTGTTTCATTGACCCATTCCTTGCCGTAATGATCTCCGAGTAAATCTACAGAATACACATAAATTACAATGTCAGATACTCGTTCCTTAACAAAAACTATTGGCAACTGATTTTGTCTTTTAAAAAGCAAGTTACAGCAGAATTAGAATCCCAATAAAACAAATTAGATCAATGCACAGTTTAATTCAAACCCTGATCAAACCATATATATATAAACTAAGAAATGGTTAAACTTCCAAATACAGAAGAAGAAATTTATGTTCTAATCGAGGTCAGCAGAGTGAGTGTGCAAAGAATGCAGCAACCAGAAAAGAAGCTCCACTTAGAAGCTATAGGCACACTTCCTTCCATGCTTTACTAGTGCTCGAAATGCTTCGTGTGTTTTTCATAGACAATATCAGTCAACAACCAATATAACAAAGATTGCAGAAATTATGCAGCAAATACACATTGGACACGGAGAGCGGGTCAATGATAAAATAAAGTTCTGTATGCAAGCAAGAACACTCCACACCCCACTAATATTCCAGAATGAGCAAAATTATAAATCCACAGAATTTTAGAAAACATTAAAGAAAGAATTAAAGGTCTCATGTGACTCATAGCTTTACCAGTCAAAAGTGGAGGGGGAGGGGGAGGAGCTTAAACGTTCTCAGAGTTGCATCCAATTGAACACTTCTAAAAGTTTTATTAACTACATCTGACATCAGTTCTGGCAAAATGAACTTGGAGCAGCATGACCTTCAAATAAAAAGGATGAGGGGAAAGAAAAGACAGCTACCTTCTCCTGGATTTGTGGATGTGTTGCAAGCCTTGCCAATAAATTGCCAATCAACCCCGATGTAGTTAGGCATCCATGGAACATCACCCCCATGATATTTCCACATGGTTCCTCTGTTGCATTAAGATGACCATTAAGCTCACCATAACAAGATAGTGAACCAGATGCAGACTCCATTCCCATCTTTGTAATCCCATTATAATGGTTTCCATCCTTCTGATGAAAAAGCTCGTTGTTCTTTTGGCACTGTTGAACAATATCTAGAGTTAAGAGTCTTAACTTTGAGCATAAATGCTGGTAACTCCAAAATCCCCGTTTCCAGTAGGGTGTAATGCTATATGAGGCCCAAAAGCAAGCATCTTTAGCAATTGTCGTGAGAAGCTCCTCGTAAACAGTTGCCTTGGACCATGTTAAGAATGCATCTCCAAAGACTGTGGATCCCAATAAGGAAAAAGCCATATGCTGAGAAACCATGTTACAATCCAGGCTGCCTTCGGCCATGAACTTGTTCAGTCTTTCCATTATACAGTCCACAACCTTTGTAGGAATTGCAGGAGGTTTCTCAATCAATCTCCCATTCAATTCTGTTGCTAATGATTCCCTTCTCCTTTGCACCTGCATGTGATGTACAAAACATTAATACACATGTACATAAATATATGCATACACATGTGGGTTAAAATCAACAGTACTACTAATGCAGCTTCTCAAATAGGACTAGAACATACAAATGGGAGGGGAAAAGGGAAAAAGATGGAGGTGGAATTGAAACCTAAGTTCATACCTCGTCAAAGGATGAAACAAAGAGGCTCGTAGGCCCAAAGGCCAATTGGAATGCCCTCCCAGTCAAAGGCAATTTATCCTCAGCCTTTAAAAGCATCTCTTTTATAAGTCCTGGATCCTTCATTGATACCAAAAGCTGAGTAGGACCCAGCCACAACTTGACAATTGGTCCATACTTCTTGTGTAAAACAGATAAAACTTCTGAAAGCCAAAAGGACAGTTAAGTTATACACTATACAAAGGAACACACATTCCAAAGATCAAATAGAAGCTAATTCTAAATCATCCAAGACCAGAAACAGGCTATCGTGAGAAACTAAATTAAATGCTAGAATCCGAGTAACAAATGAATTCGAATTTAATTTGAATCGTCTATATTTAGTTATATCAACCAAAAAAGATTATAGCTTCAATCAAATGAAGAAAAAAATTAATTACAAAAAAATCAAATAAAGAAAACAATCTAGAGTTCATCAAAGGGCAAATGTTCATTTCGATATTCTATGCAGCAAAACAGGGGGTTTAACATTAAGTTGTTGTTGTCGTAAGAGACGAAGATGATGATACTGGGCATGGTATGAGAAATGGTAACTTGTCAGGCTGGCTACTCTGGTGAGATCAACTTTCTGAAAATATATACATTTCCAATGACGAGAAAATTGTATAAACAGGAAATTCTTAAGCGTAGATTCTTCTTGATCATTTGGGAGTTAAAAACTTAACAAACTAATCAATGAACAATAAACTCCATTGCTTAGTTAACCTTCGGAACATGGATAATTCTAAAAGGACAGAGCAATCCAACCAACAATAACATCGATCGATTCAATAAGTGGGGTATCTTAACACAAAAGCACATCGTCGACAAATCAACCAATTCTGAATCCAAATCCTTGCAAAAGTAATGATATTGAATACTCGAAAGATTGAACAGGTGAATTGTAAAGAGCTTCTAAATGCACAGAAAAATTAAATTCAGCATGTACAATACTGATAGATCAGCTAAAAGAATTACTCAAAAAGAGAAAAAAAAAACTATAATCGAATTAATTTCGGAGAAATACATGAATACAAGTGGACTAAAATACTGACTTATAATCTATTAATCATCTAAACCCCATCAAAGTTCCAAAACTACCCCCAACTAAAACAAATTCAACCACCTGACAAACTGAGTAGCAGAAACAGCAAAATAGAGACTAAAAGATCCTTCTTCGCTTTTCCTTTTCTCCATTTTCAACGCGAAAATCTCTAGCGAGTAAAGATTTTAATAGAAACAAGATAGTTACAATACTCGAATTTCTCAAATTCCTATACAATTTCAACTCAACCAAACGGTAACTGAAATTCCGAGAGAATCGAACTGACCAGTGAGATTTTCCCGGGAAATGAGCTTGGAGTGGCCATAGAAAGAGGTACACGGAGGCCCGGGGATATTCCGAGCCTGGGCCCAAAGCCGGAAGAGATTGAAGACTTTTCGTAGCAGAAGAGCGGTGACGGCGATGAGAGAAAACCAGAGGAATGCATTGAATTCCCTGGTGGCGAAGTCCCTGAGTAATCGAGAGGTTTCCAGGGAATCGCGAGTCCCGGATTTAGTTTTAGAAGATTGAATTAGAGAGCTGAGGAAGGTGGTGGTGGTGGTGGTGGTGGTGGGAACTGCTCCACATGATTTCATTTTCTCGCTAGAGAAATGAGAGAGGGTGTCTGCTCCGTGGCTTTGTAACGTAGGCGGCTCTGACTTTTTGGGTCCCTGTGATAAGGATCTCCCCTTTGTTTTCTTTTATTTTATTTCTCACGGATCGGGATCAGCGTCCCCTTGTGGTTCTTGGAGACAGGTGCATATAATACGTGGTTTTTCAGTATTAAATCTCATTATTGATCGTACGGATTCTAATATTTCATATTTTAAAATTTTATATTTTCTCTGTCTCTCTCTTTGAACCATAAAAGATATTCTTTTGGTTAAAAAAAAAAAAAGATTTTAATGCTTATAAATTATAAATAAATAAGTTACTTCAAACATTCAATATGGTTATAAATAAATTAGTAATTATATGTACAGAGCATGTCCTTCGCACCAACCCATCATAGTATGATTATTTTTGTCTAATTTTTTTTATTATTAGAGTATTTTTTAATAAATTATCACGCGAATATAATTTTATTCTCTACTTAGCACTAATCATATAAGAAATTTTATATGATTAATTCTATATATAAATATGCTATATAAATTTAGGCCGTACAAGTTTTTAAAAAAAAATATTGAACATTCGATAAAAATAAGTTTTAAAATGGGTTTTAAAATTGTTTGCAACTTTGCATTAGACATGCACGCATTATTTTCATTTTTATAAATGTTTTAGCTATAATATATTTTATATAAATAAATTTATAAACTGACTTGACTTAATATGATGTGTTAGTTTATAAAATTATTTTTATTATAAAATAGATATAACGTATCACATAAAAATATATTAATTTATGAGTTTACTTTTATATAATCTATTTTGTAGCTATATCAGTTATATTCCCTATTATCAATACACCATGCGTTAAAATTATAACTTTGTTGATATAACCCTCTTTCCTTTAGAAATGCAGTAAACAAATCTTAAACAGTTTTCAGAATCTAAAGAAAACAAATTTGATATAATTTGCCATCAATTTATAACACGACAATGATACCCTTAATTTACTTATCGACAACCACTATAATGTTTGTGGAATCGTGTCGCATGTTAAAGAACATGATAATAACATTTACGTCATACCGATCCTTGTAAGGTCTTTGATTTTAATGTTACAACAATGTCAACAATGGTGATGATTATTGCAATAATAACAATTTTTGTTATAATCGAGATATTGACTGAAAATGAGTAATAGTGTCCAATGTTCCACGAACGATGGTGATAATAGAATTTTAAAGTTGATATTTGAATATTTTAATTTAAAAATATCTATATATATTCAGGTACTTATCTTATTATCAAAACAATGTGTTAAGGACTAAATTGATTAGGTCAAACCTTTTGGAAACCTATTACTAAAAGAAGAAATAAAGTCAAAAGATAAGATAAAGAAGTTAGCTCAGACTTCTAAAAGTAAAAAGTATCATAAGTCAAGTTTGACTCTATCACTCTAAAGAAATAATTTTTATATAAAGAACAACTTCCCCACAAATCTAAGAGGCTCTCTCTATGCATTCTCACCAACTATTTTGAGATTAAATTCTCTCATTATATTGAGCGATATGTAAAGTCATGAGACATTATAAAATCATCACTTGTTACAATGGATTTTACCCCCAACAACCTATGAACGCAGGCTTTTATGCCAAATCACGTAAATTCTCGTATCTCCCTTTATTTACTTTTATTCGTTTATTTATTATTTACTTTATGGATGAACGCGAAGAGCACCATATCGACATTCGACTCGTCTCGTGGGTCAGGAATGACTATTTCCTCCATCTCGGTCTGTTGTGTAATTTTTGACATTTAACACAATAAAAACTCGAAATTTTAACTGAAACGTATCACCGTTGAATAATAAAGACGATATCTATAAAAGATTAAATTATGAATAGTAATTATTTGGACTTATACTGAAAGAAATATCAATACATAAAGTAGATTTAATAACTTATTGTTGCCTTTGAAAATTTTGTTGAGTAGACATTATGAAATATTTTATGTATAAGTCGGTACGGATCACACATATTAATGTGTTTACATTATATAATTTGATTTAAAATTTAAAATTTTACAAATCAAATTCCACCATTTAACTGATGTAAATGATATTTTTTACATATTAACTTGATAATAAAATAATTCAAATATTATAGAACTATTTGCGTTTTGATATATTTTTTACTCTACAATTGCGAACAATAATTATATTAGGTATTGTATTCAACCGATAAATGTTTACCACTGTCAAATATTGCTTAACCCAATAAAAAAATTAAAAAATGTCAAAACTGTAAATTTAAGTCAATCATGATTCGAATAATAAAAAAAAAAAAAACTGGTTATCCAAACATAACTAGTGTATATTGGTTGATATATGCAATACCCATTTTTTAAGGAATAATGCTATATATCACATTTACACCTTATTTTCAATTCATTATATAAGAGGTAGCATATTTATTATCATCAGATGATAAATAATCATTCAATAAATAATTATCTAATAGTGATAAATGTGTTACATCTTACATAATAGAATGAAAATGATATAATAGTGCGGTATATATAATTTTTTTTTTTAAGATTTTGTACAAAATGAAAGATGATTATATAAAATTTAAACTAGATCAAAAAATAAAATTAAAAGAATAATATATATTTTTTGTTATCGAAGTAACACTATACCGCTAGACGGATGCAATACGTTATAAAATAGTTACATTTACATTTGTTTCGTAATTGTTTTAAAACTTTTATTTTTAAATGGTCTTATCAAAATGGAAAGTTTGTAGTTTGAACGTATGATTTTTTGGGGGCATTTGATTAGTTAAATCTAGTATAATTAAAAGAGAGGAAAAAAACAAAAAAAGAGATTCGGTTGCCTATATGGTTAATCAAGGAAATTATGTTAATTAGTGTAATGGGGTAAATATTAAAATAATATATATACTTTGCTCAATGGATACATTCAAGTTTCCTTGGAATTTTAAAAACGATCGAATGAATTGAGTTTTTAATCAATGAATTATTAAAAACTTACTTGACTATTGATAAATTCCTGTTTAGAGTTTAAACTGAATTGAGATCGATTCAGTTCAATCTAATTTTAAATTTATTTTGATATCTAAATATCTAATTCTTAAATTATTAATATTATGTTAACTCAAAATTTATTTACACTTGAGACCTATAACTTTTTTCAACTCAACACTTGTTTATATGCAGGATCCATACATTTTTTTTATTTATTGTAAATATATTTAAACTCATATTAACATTCAAATACATATAAATTCATCTTAGATGAGATCTACAAAACTCACCATACCATCTAAACTCACTACTATTCATAAAAATTCAATTCATCTCAATTTAACTCAACATTCAAACTAGAGCAGTGGAATAATTACAAAGTATTTCATAAAAATATATTTACAACCTGAAGAATATTTATGTGATATATTAGATATATTTTATAACAAAAATAACATTATAATATAATATAACATATCATATTACGTTAATTTATGTTTTTAATTACATGAAATTATTACTAAAACATTATCATAAATTAAATACTATTATACTTTATTTTTCTTTACAAGAAAGGGCGAAAAGAAAGGTAAAAAAGGGAGAAAAATTAACAAGAAGTATTGGCGCCAAAAGAATAACCCATGCGCATTTCAAAAGGGATTCTCTCCCAATCATGAAGCGAAGTCTGCCTGGGGATCTTCCAAAATAGGAATGGAATAAATCACAGCAAAATAAGCCAATTAAAAGACAAGGGAAGAAGATAGCGCAGAGAAACGCCTCGTAACGCTCACTCCTCGGGCATCGGGGGCTTCGCAGTCGGTTCTTCTTACTCTGATCTCTTGCTTCTTTTTTCGCCTTCAAGTTCTTATGTAATGGCGAATATGCCGCCCACTCCCTCTGCGTCTCGCACCACTTGCGGTTCTCTACTCCAGGAATTGCAGGTTCTCTCTCTCTCTCTCTCTCTCTCTCTCTCTCTCCTATGCTCGCTTTCTGTTCCATTACCACGATCCATGATACTTCTGCGGATGATTCACATGTGCGTGCGTACGTGTTTGTCTATGTTTTTGTTTTGAATTTTACGGTAAGTTATTTTTTGTCCTCATTAAACTATTTTCCTTAATTTTGGGTTTGGTGCTGAATGCGAATATGCATCCGTTTACAGATTTAGGCCCCAATTTAATGCCGGGCAGTTTGAAGCTCTTAACGGTGTTGTATTAGTTCAGTTCCCATTGCGTGCGAGTCATAGTTTATATCTTTTGGGAACTTTGATTCTCTCACAATGCTCAAAATTAAACCCAGAAATTTTGCTTGGTGTGTAATTTTTTATGCATTTGGTTCTTCGGTCATCTAGATAATATGGGACGAAATTGGGGAGAGTGACAGCGACAGGGACAAGATGCTTCTACAACTCGAGCAAGAGTGCCTCGACATTTATCGGAAGAATGTTGAAAAAACAAGAAGGTACAAGGCTGATTTGCATCAGTCATTAGCCGAGGCTGAAGCTGAAATCTCCAATATCGTCTCTGCCCTTGGGGAACATGCCTCCTTTTCACGGGTTTGTTACTTTTTACATTATTAACGTTCTTGTTGCATTTATTTCATTGCAGAAAATGCAATTCTCAATCGATTTTTTTATACCGATAATTGAGGACCTTAGCACCTGCTGTGTGCTTTCTGTAGAATAGTTACATATCATCCTTCCATGACTATATCATCTTCCATATAATTTTTCGAGTTGATTTCCTTTCTGTACTGTTTGGAAAGGGAAGGGGCACTCTCAAGGAGCAAATATCTGCCATAAAACCTATTCTGGAGGAGCTGAGGTCAAAGAAGCAAGAAAGAATTAAGGAATTTTCGGAAATCCAGTCACAGGTTGCTCGGATCTGTGCAGAAATAGCAGGCAATGGTCAATCTAGCCTTTCTTCTGATCCACAAGTTTCTGAAAGTGATCTGACAAGGAAGAAGTTGGGAGAGCTTAAGTCACACCTTCTGGAACTTCAGAATGAAAAGGTTGCTTCAACAATAGTGATTTAGAGTTTAAGTTGTAGAATACGAGTAATGGACATCCCATTTCACTTATGTTTGCTCCATTGTTTGTTTAACTTGCAGATTTTCAGATTACAAAAGGTCAACAGCCATATTAAAGCTGTCCATGAGCTGTCAGCTGTAATATCAATTGATTTTTCTAAGATGCTAAATGAAGTTCACTCAAGCTTGACTGATCCCTCAGGTAGCCAATCAAAGAGCATCAGCAATGACACACTTGCTAGATTAACGGGTGTGATCCACACACTAAAGCAGGAGAAACAACAAAGGCTACACAAGGTGATTTAACACTGAATCTCTCTCTCTCTCTCTCTCTCTCTCTCTCTATGTCCGTGTATCTATCTATACGTGGGTGTAGTTTATACAAGTATACACTTGGCCGCTTCCATGCATGCATGCATATGCTTGTCTATGCTTTTAAAGCAAGTGGCCATATATGAATTCTATATACTCATGCTATTTTTATCTATATTTCCACCGAGGAAGATTTAGTCAGGGTTATTCTGTTTGTTTATATCTTCAACCTTGATCTGGCCGTCAGGATCTTTGCTTATGTAATTTAACAGGCTATAGTCACTCATTGAGCTTAGAGGATCAATAGCCTTGTGCTTACTGATGAACCTAGGGTCTCGATATTCATCATGATAGCCAAGCAGTTTATGTTTGAAAGTTTACTTATGAAAATAAAAATGTCTGAGTTGCAATTCATAGCTTATCCGTTTAATAGATTCATTATATTTTATTTTGTGCGGCTTCATATATTACAGAACAAAGTATTAACACTTGATATTGGGAGGCGAAGAATACCATAGAATGGTAGAACCTCATGGTGGATCTCTTTTATTTGTTTCTCCTATAACTTTTAGCCATGTGCATCCTACCTTAAATCGGCTATCATTTGGAGTTTTGGTTTGAACTATCCTTTTGCTTGAGGATTTGAGTTCTATTATGAACTAAGTGGCAATTACTAGGGTGGTGACATCAAATCTCAAACCAAGAAGGATGGTTTGGATGATACAGGCTTTGAGGCAGAATCCCTAGTAGAAATAGCCATGTTGGCACTATAGTTAGATCCTATTGGTTGTAATGTGTTTATTTTCAGTAACTGTAAATGCTCTGCTTTACCATAAATACTTTCCATGTATTTCCATAACAGCAATGAAAAGTTTTCAGATTCAATACTAGCAAAGTCCAAATTTTCTCTCTCTTCTACGTTCATCTCTCTCTCTTTCTTCCTCTGAATCTTTCTTTCAGAAACTTCCATGGCAGAATTCAGATTTTTTCATGGTATCAAAGCAATCTGATTAGTTATTCTTGAATTCTCTGTGGATTTAACGATGACTTCCTCTTCTCATTCTTCTCAAAATAATCATGAAGATCCATCGAGTCCTTATTTTCTCCATCATGAAGAAAATTCTGGAATTATGCTAGTGGCAGATTGATTAAATGGAGATAACTATCATTCTTTGGCAAGATCGATGTCTAAAGCTCTTAGTGCGAAGAACAAGATGGGATTCGTCAATGGAATTCTCAAGTAGGAGTGCAAATCGGTCGGTCCGGTCCGGCAATGGATCGAACATTTTCGGTCCATCATTTTCCTAGACCGGTAGCTATCGGTCCGGTCCGTTTGGTCCAGCCTCATTATTTTTTTATTTAAAAAAAAAATCAATTAATAAAAAAAAATTATTTAAAATACTAAATTAAAATTAAGTGATTTGGGATTATGTAACTAACTCAATAAAAAAATATTTTATATGGTCAATGATAATAAATTAGATGAAAATTACATTATTAATTTATATAATTACTATATAATTAGTTATTGATATTATATATTAATTAATTGATAGAATATTAACAAGTGTTAATAACATATTTAAAATTTTATATTGTTAATGGTGATAGGTTAGATGAAAATTACATAATAAATTATACAATTATTATATAAATAATATATAAAAAATATATTCTTTATTTTATTTTTCATTCGGTCTAGTCCGGGTTGGAAAAATTCTGGACTGGGACTGGACCGAAACTTTTTAGTCCTCTAAAACATGGACCGGTCTCAATCTCGGTCCGGTTTGGTATGACCAAAACGGCTGGTCCATTTGGTCCAGACTGACCATTTATCACCCCTATTCTCAAGAACCCCTCAAATGAAGTAGATCCTGTTTGTTAGGCATGGATTCGATGTAATGATATGGCAGTATCGTGGATTATCAATTATGTTGCCAAGAATATTGGATATAGCATTTTGTACATTGATGTAGCAGCTGATATGTGGAGAGATCTCAAAGAATGATTTTCACAAGGAAATCGACCAAGAATTTTTCAACTAAGGAAAGAATCAACTCTCTAAAGCAAGAACAAAAATCGGTTAGTGATTATTACACAAAGCTGAAATCGTATTGGGATGAATTGGCCAATTTCAAGAAAAATCCACCATCATGTTCCAATGAAACCTAAAATTTTTTGAAGAATCACAACAAGAGGAATATGTGATGCAGTTCCTGATTGAGTGACTCTTTCAATAATCTGAGAAGTCAAAATTCTTTTAATCAAACCATTTCTCTCCATTAACAAGGTTATTGCACTTGTGCTTCAAGAAGAAAAACAAAAAGAGGTGCTCACTGATTCTGCACATAACCTTGAATCTTCTTTCTTATCATAAACTTTCTCCCTCTCACAAACCTTTTGCCTTAACTATCTCTTCACACATAGAACCTACATCTTTTTCCCAAGCCTCCTATATACCTGAGTGGCAAATAGCAATGAAAGCTGAAATCAAGGCTCTTGGGGATAATGAAACCTGGACAATTACTTCTTTACCTGTAGGGAAGAAATCTATAGGCTGCAAATGGGTTTATAGAATTAAATACAAGGCTGATGGTAGCATAGAAAGATACAGGGCAAGGTTGGTTGCCAAAGGGTATACTCAAGTTGAAGGTTTAGAATTTCAAGAAACTTTTTTCCCAGTTGCTAAACTGACCATAGTGAGATGTCTATTAGCTTTAGCAGCTACTAAAAGTTGGTATTTACATCTAATTGATGTACATAATGTCTTTTTACATGGTGACCTCAATGAAGAGATTTATATGAATATACCTCCTGATTATGCAAAAGAGGGGGACCATCGTGTTTGTAGACTCAAAAAGTCTCTTTATGGCCTACAACAAGCATCTAGACAGTGGTGTCACAAATTATCTACTGCTATACTTGATTATGGGTTTCGTCAAGCATATTCAGATCATTCCTTGTTCGTCAAATCTGATGCTTCCTCTTTTATTGCTTTGATAGTTTATGTTGGTGACACAATCTTAGCAAGCAATAATCTTCAATCTATTACTGAGCTGAAAACTTTTCTGGATAACAAGAAAGAGGTGGCCAGATCATCCAAGGGCATTACTTTATGTCAAAGAAAGTATGCCTTGGATATTTTGCAAGACTCGGGATTCTTAGCAGCCAAACCAGTAAAATTTCCTATGGCACAGATTGTAAAATTTTCTTTTACTGAAGGTGGTAGATCCTTCTAGTTATCGCAGACTTATTGGTAGACTCATCTGCCTTACCATATCCAGACCTGACTTAGCATATGCTGTTCAAGTTCTCAGTTAGTTTATGGACAAACCAAGACAGCCTCACTTAGATGCAGTGCATAGAGTGCTTAAGTATTTGAAAGGCACACCTGGTTAGGGAATTTTCTTCTCTGCCACTTTTGATCTTCACCTTAAAGCTTTCTGTGATTCGGATTGGGCTGACTGTGTAGACACTCGCAAATCTGTGACAGGTTTTTGTGTTTTTCTTGGAGAATCTTTGATTTCTTGGAAATCAAAGAAACAACAAACTGTTTCAAGGTCCTCAACTGAGGCAGAAGATAGGGCCATGACTTCTACAACATGTGAACTTTCTTGATTGCATTATCAAAAGACTTTCAACTCCAACATTCTCAACCAGCACTTTTTTTTTGTGACAATAAAGCTGCTCTTCATATTGCAGCTAACCCAGTTTTTCATGAAAGAATCAAACACATTAAGATAGACTGCAATATAGTAAGGGAAAAATTACAGGCCAATGTGATCAAGACTCTTCATGTTGCTTCTCATAATCAATTGAGTGATCTTTTCACTAAAGCTCTTGGATGTGTTCAGTTTCATTCTTTACTTGGCAAGATGGGTGTTTTGGACATACACACTCCATCGTCCAAAACACCCCATCTTGAGGGGGACTATTAGAAATAGCCATGTTGACACTATAGTTAGATCCTATTGGTTGTAATGTGTTTAGTTTCAGTAACTGTAAATGCTCTGCTTTACTATAAATACTTTCCATGTATTTCCATAACAGCAATGAAAAGTATTCAGATTCAATACAAGCAAAGTCCAAATTTTCTTTCTCTTCTACGTTCATCTCTCTCTCTTTCTTCCTCTGAATCTTTCTTCCAGAAACCTCAATGGTAGAATTCAGATTTTGTCAATCCCCATGTGAGAAGAGTAAATGCATCATGATTTATGCACTATCTACTTATAAAAAAAAAATTGATTTATGCACTATGGACTAAAAGTATCCAAGATAAACCATAGTGCGTTACCAAAATCTGTGATTTCCATAGGAATACAGCAAGAACCTCTTTTTGTAAATCTTTCTTTATTTGCTTTCTAATTGATTGAGCAGGGTGCTCTCTCTCTCCCCCCTCCTATTTATACTTGGGGCTGGTATCCTATGTCTTCAAGCTTTATGTTTAAGGGTGAACTTGGAATTTTTCATTTGGTGGTGTATTAAATTCCTAAAGTTTCCAAAAAAATTCTTTCTCAAGCATGTGCTTTTGCTGTAGCTTCAAGATCTTGGGAGGACACTGGTAGAGCTTTGGAATCTCATGGAGACATCACTAGATGAGCAAAAAAGATTTGAACATGTAACTAGCTTAATTTCTTCCTCGGTTGATGAGGTATTAAGACAAGGGTGCCTCGCTCTACATGTCATTGAAAAGGTGATGCTTAGTATCTCTATTTTTTTTAGTCGCTTATATTCAGGGGATGGTATGTTGTAGTGTTAATGCTGTTTCACGTATTGTTTCAGACTGCACTTGAAGTCGAGCAATTGAATGAGCTGAAAGCCTCAAAGATGAAGGAGTTGGTGTTCAAGAGGCAGATTGAACTGGAAGAAATCTACAATGGGGTTCATATGGATGTAGATAGTCATGCAGCACGACAGATTCTCATCAGCCTCGTAGATTCTGGTCCACCGGACTCTTCTTGTTCTATGTTTTCTAGACTTGCTTGAAACTACTACAATTACTCTGAGTTGCACGTTAGACCACTATTATATAGCTTGTCCGTTCAGGCTTCTTGATGCGCTTTCTGAGCTTGTATATTGTATTCCATCTTTTTAGAATTATGATCCTCTTTTTTGTCGTGATTTCCTCTTAAAATTTTCATATTTTTATGTATTTATAGCTCTAATACAGCTCATATTAATGTTTGGAACTATATCTCTTTCCTCCAGAATTCTGATGGGGGAAATTTTTTTATCATCTCTATCTTTTTTTTTTTCTTAGAATTGATTCCCTAGTAGCTTTTTATTCATGCGTGTGTAGATTTTTATGAAACTCTTTATTGATTGCATTTTGTTGTTTCAAGTCTCTGATTCTGTGAGGCAGAAATGGTTTAGATTCATCTCAGCTTTCCTACTCTTAGACTATGATATGGTTTCCTTTTCAAGGTCTTATATCATCATACTATTACTGTGCTTGATGTTGAATACATGTTTCTTTGAGGTAGAAACTGTTTTACAATGGCTATGTGGTTGTTGTGCTCAAATGTCTTGATGTCTTCACAGGTAATGTGGATCTCTCTGATCTTCTTTCAAGCATGGATGATCAAATTGCAAAAGCGAAAGAGCAAGCACTAAGCAGGAAGGATATCTTGGACAAGGTAGAGAAGTGGAGATATGCAACTGAGGAGGAGAAATGGCTTGAAGAATACGAAAGGGTAAAATGCGGAAATTCAATCATTCTCTTAAATGCCAATCCATTTTCTCAGGAGTAATCCTCACATCTTGCTATGGCTGCTACTGTTATTTGATAATTTAACGGTTTTTACCAGTAAAAGATGCTATGGAACACCTTTCCTTGAGATGGGAAGCTGCTCGACTGATGCATAAGTTACTGCAAGCATTCAAATTTGTTTTCCTTTTATTTCCTTTTTGCTCTTTTATATAATGTTCAAGTTAATGTTAATGGTTTCATTTATTGTGCTAAAGCTAGTCCCAGAAGACTTCCTTCGACTGGAATTGTCCTAGTAAATTGTGCGTAGATATAATTCCCAGAAAAACCGTCATCACAGTTTACTAGAATTGAATTTAGCTACTGAAAGACATCAGTGGATGGAGTCAGTAGCTGATGCAAGGTTGGAGGCAAAAATAAATATAGCTCTGTGGATAACTTACTTTCTGTACAGAATATATTATTGGCTTTTCTTTTTGGGCTGTTCCCAAAATATTTGGGAGTGTACAAAATCGAAAGAAATTACTAATTAACTTTCTTGTTGCCCGTAATTTGAATTCATGTTTTTTCCAAGTTAATCCCACCTTTCTTGACATATCTAAGGACATTAGGAAATAGTTACGTCTATTTTGTTTCAATAAAATGTGTACTGGTTTTAACCGCTTGTTTTTTTTTTTTTTGAGATAGACGGATTAGTTTTTACTTAAGGTGGCAAATGCTGGATAAATTTCAGCTCATTAATTAAATTAATGATCATTGAGATTGATTTTAAAGAGAACAATCATGAGAAGCATGGTTGATATAATCAAGTTCCTGTACAGACCTGTTCAAATTAGATCTAATTAGGAGTTTGTACATTTTTAAAGTCCTTGTAATGAGTATCCAATGGGAAGGATTTCTATTCTCTGAAGTTCTTTCTTGTGACTACCAATTTATTTGGTGTTCAAGTTTATGGTTGACCCAAGTCCGGCTGCTTGCCACCCCAAGATGGAATTAGAGCCCTAGGTTGGAAAAATTGTAGATAAAGGTTGTGTTGAGCAGTTAACATTTCTTATTGGTTAAATTTGGAGCTCTCTCCCCCTCTCCCTCTCTTACACTCTCTTTTTCTAATGGTAATTGGTCCATGCGTCTCGCTAGAACCTATAAGCAGCAGATTAAATTCAAGAACCACCTCACTCTTTCACAAGTTCATTCTGTTTTGTAATCTTACATAACTAACATTGATGGAGCAATTGAGCTGTATGTTATGCTTCTATAGGGTATGGTAACCATATCATTTGCTACTAGATTAATGTGATTAGCTATGATTTAGATCAAAGCATTTTGAAGCTCTTTACAGTGGAGACATACATTGATCCCCCCATTCCTCTCTCCTGCTACTTTATTATTGTATCAACTTATTGTCCAGGATGAGAATCGATACACTGCAGGAAGAGGAGCACACAAAAATTTGAAACGTGCTGAGAAAGCACGGAATCTGGTCGGCAAAATACCATGTGAGCTTGTAATCATCATTCATTTGTATGATTTGCATATTTATTGATTATTATGATTTAGAGAATCACATCTTCAGCAGTCAATTTAGTTATTCACTTCAGTATGCCATAGATGAAGGGAATGCCAACTCGATTATTGAATTTCAGCCACACTCTACTCATACTGAGAAATTGATTTTTGTTTATTGGCCAAGAATTGCTAACAAAGCATGCTGACTCATATGGGACATGAATAAATTTAACAAAAATTGTGCTCTTCCTTTTTGGCGTCTTTGATACAGCTGTTTGGTACTCGTGACCATATTCCTGTTATATTGATCATTGTGTGAGGTTTTCCATATCTGTAGTTCACTTAACAATCCTATCAGATTGTAGGCATAAAACTTACTAATTAATATAATGTGGTTCACTCGTATTCCATTGAAAAGAAGTCAAAAACAGAAAAAAGAACTTTTTGTGTACCCTTATTTGCATAGAAAACAAAAGCAAATTTTGGGGCTCAAATTTGCTTTTATGCTAATCCTCTCTTTTTAAGAAATATGGAAGTTGAAGTTGATGTTGACTCTATTATAGACGTGTTGATGAAATTGTGAATGTTTTGCTTGGTTTCCTTTACCACATGTTTACAGCCTTAACAGGAAAATATATAATATGCTTTGAAGAATTTCATAACAATGAAGTGGTATTCTGGGTAAATTTGACTTGAAATGATGAACGCTCATCTTATCATCTTTCTTGGACATTTCCCATAAAACTCTTCAATTATATTAGCTTCGATAGTAATCTTTGCCAGTTCGAACAAACTATTTTCCCCTGTTCTTTACAGAAGCTATTTTTTACTGACTTGAAAGTTGGTCACACTAGGTTTAACTCACAAAACTGTTTTAGTTAAAACTCAATGAGACCTGAATTAATAGAAGGAAAAGTGCTTATAGAGTGTTACGGTCCTCATTTGATTATCATCCAGTTATTGTTCTTAACAGTCCTTGTATTGTTAGTAATAGCTTCTAAATTTACACTCGAATAGTTGTTTCTCTGTGACCTCATATGCCATAAGTTCATAACCACCTCTGCAAAAGTAGTGTATGCTTATTCCTGATTTTAGAAGCTTCACAGAACGAATGATTCTCATGTGCTCCTAGCAGTGTTCTCATTGACGGCACTGAAAGGGAATTAATGTTTGGGGTTAACTCTATCAACAAACACAATGACAAAGGGGTTCTCTCCTCGGGGTAGACTTTGAACTCAGTTATCAGCAATTAGGCATTCCTGAAGAACCTTAATTAAACAAGGTATCCGTGGGATCCTTCCGACCATGAATGCGATCCGATAGTGGGATAAAACTGTACTTAGTGAATGCTGACATCGAAGTTCACTAGTGACGATATCATATAGCAGCATTGATATCATATTTTTCATACTGAATATTAGAAAATGAAATGTACATATCAAGATGGGATAAGTTTGTATACGAACATGCGATGTGTGATATATGTAGTAGTTATAATACGCCCTTTTTGTAACAAGTTCTACAAAATTGAATCCTTCAGTGCTTTTGTTGCCGGGTTAAAAAAAATCAGTGAGAACATCTTGGATTCTTGGGAAACGAAATGTCATTTGAACACGTGCTTCTGCTGTGTTTAGTTTCTTTATCAAGTTTATTTAGTCTTCTTTTTGTATATCACCTCTAAGAGTACTTGAATGTCATTAAGTAAAATTTGACTTCTTGTTTCTACAGCTATTTGCGAAAATTTGACTACAAAAGCAAAGGCCTGGGAGATGGAGAAAGGAATCCCTTTCTTATATGACAAGGTAGTAAACCAGCTTGTAATTGTTTAAATTTCAGCTGAGTTTATGGGTGTTATAATTTTTTTTATAAGTAAACGGTTGTATTAAATAGGTGTTATAATAAAAATACTGATTTCAAGTTCAGGTTTCCATCTTGCATAGCTTGGAAGACTACATTGTACTACGCCAGGAAAAAGAAGAGGAAAAGCGTAAATTACGGGTACGCTTATAATTACTGCTTTACGTTGTCTATAGTACGTGATAGCATATATTGTCTTATAATCAGTCTGGGTTGCTGATATTTTCATTTGCCTACCGTGGAATTTTTCCCCCATCAACTGCAATGAACCATTTGCTATCTGGAAAATGCGAACAACTAAAACTTTCTGAATAATGTGGAAAAATCAGACGCTCAATAATTCATACTCATTCGGCGTCACTACACGAACAAAAATATTGTTTTTGGACGAAATTCTTCATCCCAAAGAAGTATTTCAGTCACGTCTTGAAATCTTCACATTATTAGTGGAATTAGCACAGCTTAGGTCTACTGGCCTGCATTTATGAAACGTTAAAAATACTGCCAAATTGTTGTCGACAAAGGGTTCCCAATGTGTTTGATCCAGATGGTGAATGATATATAGGACGGAAAACATGCTGACTTTGTTAGATGGATTTGTATATGGACGTTTGGTGTGGTTGCATTCAACTTAGATGTGTTTTTAAAAGGAATTTCCACCATTTCAGAGTGTTTGGTAGCCATACCTTTATTTATTTTGTCGTGTGTCATAAGGTGCATGTGTTAATGAACAATGTTGAGATGAAGGGTCTTGAAATTACAGCTTATTATGGATGCCAATCCTTGATATCGCCTATATTCCACACTAACATTAATTTGATTGTGAAAATATATGTAATTGCTTTTTTATCTGGTTTGTCTTGCAGGAGCAGAAGCGGCTGCAAGATCAACTTGCAGCAGAACAAGAGGCCCGATTTGGTTCAAGGCCTACACCAAAGAAGCCGCTGGGACAAAGCACCAGTGCTAACACCGTGGTTGGAACACCCACTACTGGTCGTCGTGTGGCAACTCCTTCAGGCCGCCATGGAATATCATCAACTGGGAAGGAACATAGAGATGGCAGGATCAATAACATAATTCCTGTAAACTATGTCGCACTTCCAAAGGATGATTCAGTCTCAAGGGGAACATAGGCTGTTTTTCAATGTTTTGACCTCATTGTAAATGAGTACTGCATTTCTAGACTTCCACCCTCCCTCTCTGTATCTTACAGTGGAAGAACTCTTTCTTTCCATATAATAAGAAATTACAACTCTTGATATAATCATAATAATGTTAATGCCTTCTGTTTCAGGATTGAATTATTTAGCATTGCATGGAATTAAAAAGTATATGCGAGTTTCATGCTTTGGTGGTTCAATAGAGACCATGCATATATATAGGATCCATGAGTAGCAGAGAAGTTAATATTATTTCTATGAATCAGATCGAGCATATATATGTCAAGAATTTGTGGAGGAAATTCATTATCTTTAGAAAATTATCCCTTCTCTTTCAGACAAAACTCAAAATATATCCAGGCCATCTTTCAGAGAACCTAGCTTCCATTAATTGTGCGGGTACGTGCTTTCTGAGATGAAACTTTGTGCAACTAGGAACCAAGTATATATGGGGCCAGCAACCAGCTTATGTTTAGGACCGGACCCCTTCTGTGCATGCGTTCTCATGTGAAGCATGAAAGTGAATTCCACTTCCATCGATCCCAAGGACCATATATGGTGCTTGCATGCTTTACTACTGCCTAGCTACATAATTATGGCCGCTGGCCTGCATAATCTTAAGACCACGACACGATTCAGTAAAGTTTTTCAGAGTTTTTTTTTTCCTAATTTTTAATAACATAAACTATAATGGGTGGGAATGATAAATTGGAAAATCTTGTGGAAAGGACCTTATAATAATAATTATAATGTCTAACTGATTCAATTTCATGGGCGTTGTATCAGAAATATATTGATGGCAAAGGGCTGTTATTCTATGGAGGCTAGCTTTAGGACGCAATCTATATATATATATATATTTATATGTATATCTGTTCCATTGCCTATTGCCAGCTCAAAAAAGGAGGGTACGTAACTTTCTTGAACGTCATCATACTTGCTACCTCCACTACTACTTGTAATTCCTAGTTCTTGACAATTTGTGTTATCCGACAAACCTGAAAAACTGTGCTTTCCGACAACGATGTCGGCCCCAAAAGTCAAAACATCGTTAGCAAACTTTCGCTCCTGCATTCCTCACCATGTCTTTACAGAAAAAGAAAATACATAAGTTTATTGCATTTGTGCAAATAAGATCATATATGCGTGTAAGTTTTGACATGCCATTTTCATAAAATTAAGAATCATGTTGTTATGATCCAAAAACTTAGAAAATATAACTGCCACCAAATTGTGAATTGGTGGATTTGAAGCTACATCAGTACAGGTAGCTTTCGAACAAACTACACCACAAAATTGCCACCAATGAGCTAGTGTCGGTACGTGTTCTAACTTCTGTGGATCATGTAAAACTCATGCTCATGTGGTAAAATGAGTGGTAAGGAGAGAGGCCGAGTTTCAAGAGGATTGGAGCTGCAAATCATTAATAATTAGAATAAGCTAGCTAGCTGCATGTATTTCATGCAATATTATGGTTTTGGCACAATAAATATATATCTACACGATGAAGCTGTCTGCATTGTCATCAGCACCTTATTATTTATCATTATCTCTTGTACATCATGTAGTGCCTATGGTGTCAAAGCAGACAAAAACGAAGAAAAAGAAGTAGTAACGTACATATATATATATATTTATATATATAGTGTAAGAGAATTATTAATATTATAGCTAGTGTGCTCTGTCATGTTCATGATCTCAATGCACTATTGGCTGCTCTCTCCTTCCTTCCAAGACGTGGAATAACGTAATTTGGAGATCCAACCAAATCATTATTATATCAGCAACCCAAAAACGAATCAATATATCCTTATTATTGTCTCCGTGCTCGAAAGCTATATACAGAACCTCCCAGCTCCTTTATACTTATTCTGATTTTTAGGTAAAGGAAAACCCAAAACAATTTAATATTTAGCTTCCCTTATATATAAGGTGACATCATGCATATATGGAGAAGATCATCAGTCGGTAGGCCGCTAGTTATAAGAAGCTTTTCATAAAATATTCTTCTGTTTCCATGTTTTTTTTTTCTTCCAATAATAACAATTAATTTAAGGCAATCCATGATCGGGGTGCGTGAGAGAGAGATATGCCTCGATCTCCCTCAATATTTTATTCTAATAATTATTACAAGAAGTCCGATTCCTCAATCCGATATATATAGATATTATAATACTATATATATATAGTGGGAGATGGTAGGAAGAACACAAACAAAGTTCAGGTACAAATAAATTAGTCGCACCACCAATAGACATGAACATGCAGCAGCTTAAACCATGCATGATGTACGTACGCGCGCTTCATTGGTTTGTGAGCATGAAATATATATTTATAAGCATTAAATCATCTGATCACGATCTATACATTGTTATCTACGAATTGTGATCGTTCCGTAAGCAAATAGAATTAATGGGATCTTCTGGGAATAATGCATGAGATCAGCTCAAATACTATTATAATATATGATAATAATATTACAGGCAAGAACAGCGCAGTAAAGATGAGTGCATGCACAAAGTCGTAAAAATGATGAAATAATATATATATATATATATATATATATATATATATATTATATCTAATGGCAATGGTCCTCCAAACATATATATAATTAGAACTTGCATTATTATATACAATTGGGTACGTACTACTGTTTACATGTTAATGTTCACCATATATATATATCTAGGCCAATATTATTCGATATGGAGCCACCAAAGTGGAAAATATAAATGCGGGGAGTCGACAAACAATTATCAGTAATATTAATTCCACGTACGATTAAGCACAATGGAGACCCATATATGCCAGTGCTTTCCATAGAGATTAGCATTGTTTTTGCATCGGATTATATGCTTTTTTTTTCTCTACTTTTCTTTAGTTTCCCTGGCGAGAATTAAGTACTAGTTAATCATGTGTGCGCTTTTGATCTTATAGGCCTAATTATCAACGAAGGGTAGGGGAAAAGACATGCATTTATATGCGGAGGATCGACAATCGCTGTCTCAAAATCGAAGCACAGTACTTCGAGGGTAGGCGGCGGCCTGGCCGGTGCTTTCCATTAAATCGGCATTAATTAATAATGTCCTCAATTAATTAGTATTTCATATTGATGAATATGACCCCCACTATCATCATCATCATCATATATATATATATATAGTGATTATTAATAGCTAGCTCTCATGATATAAAAATATATATATATATATATATCTGGATCACAGAGAGAGAGAGAGGACCCTATGACCAAAAGAACGAGAAGAAACAAATTAAGGGATTTATCTACTTCAGATTTGGTTTAGATAATGCGTTTTCTTTATTATTTTTTTTTTCTGTTTATATAAGAAAAGCAAGATGCGATAATAATGCATGGCTTGCAGCTAGCTTGTCATGTAAACTCTGGGTCCAATATTATAACTGAACAAGCAAGACCAAGACATTAATGCGATTTTGTAGAAAACCAGTCGATCGAGATTGATATAACTAATTTATGATTACGAACAATTAATTATATAGATTGTAATTATATATATATATATATATATATATCCATTTGCATGCATATATACAAATTAAGAGCGGAGAAACTCCCATAACGTACTACGTAGTACATGTCTGATTTATGTATGAAAAAATCATATGAAAAAAGCTAGTTTTGTCTATTCAATTTATTCTCTCATTTTGACATATTCTGTACTTTAATTTTTTTTACTTAATAATTAAGAAAGTGACTATTAGTGTATTGATATTTTTTTATATATTTTTAAAATATTTTAAAATAATAAAAAAATATAAATAAAAATATTTGAAAAAAAGAAAAAGCTACTTTTATGTTTGGGTACCGAGAGTATCTCAGCTACTTTCAAACACTCTCACCACTATTCTTTAATTTATTATTATTTTTTACATACTTTTTTTACTATTCATTACTTTTTACCTACTTTTTACTACTATTTAATATTCTATTATTACTTTTTCACAACACTTCTCAACACTTCTCGCTATCCAAATATAACCTTAAGTCTAACAGTACCTTCCGCTTAGTATCATATTGATGCATGCATATATGTACGTTCTTTTATACATGAGAAAAACATTTAGTTTTGAATTGGAAAATATTACTATTATCGCTCCTTTCTATTGCTTCATTTTATCGCTATGATTTTTTATTTATTTTTATTTAGTGATTAAATAAGTATTTTTTAATAATTTTTTAATTTTTTAAAAATTATTTAAAAATATTAAAAAATACATATAAGAAAAATTTTAAAAAATAAAAAAAAATTCTTATAGCTAACGGTAGCTCGTTGCGGTAGCTGAAGTGCTAGCCTCTCGAATTATATATAATTAATAGCTGACATCACAAAATTAGAGACCCCATTTTGACGTACGTACGGCCTTGATCAGCCATCACCAACAAATCCCAGATTCTCCTTTTGTTATTCTCATATTATTATGAGGTCATTTTTTTTAACTATATATATTTATTTAGCTGAGACATATATATATATATACGCGCGCTTGCAGTCTCGTACTTAGATCTAGAACGATTCTTATACTCCTTTGCCTACGACTATATATTAATTTCTTAATCGTACGCGGTACTTTATTTATTTATTTATAATCAAGTAGATTTATCGCTATATATACGCAATTAATTAATTCTATATCTGACAGAATATTCACTAAAACAAAGATAACTTATTAATATTGCTGCATGGGGTTGGGGGCAGATAACTGTACAATTAAGTGATCAAATTAATTATATACATATATTATAAGTGGACTTATAGCTAGCATCAAAAGAGAGGTCGAAAGTAATGTGGGGGCAGGCGGGCGGCTTCGAGTACGTTAAAACTGCAGTACCAGTACTAGATCATTCCAAAGAATGCATGGTTGCTATGAATTGAATCACGTTCGATCTGATCATGATCTCTAAAGTATATATGAAACCAAAACTGAATCACTGATAAGTTTTGTGTAAAAATTTAAAAAGTTATGATGTTTTTCATTAATCCAATTGTGCAAATTAGAGAATAAGAACGATCGATGATTTTGTGACGTAATTAACCAAAATGGAGAGCTGATGATCATGTGAGATTCAAAGATGGCTATTAATTCTTCATGATATACGTAATAATAAGGAACTTATAACTAATGCAAATAATTGGCCGGCCACCTAAAAAATATTCCAAATGGAAGAGTGGGGTACTTTGTTTGAGAGAGAAAAGTTCGTTATAATGAAGTTCATGTATAATTTTTTTTTTTTAAAGTTCATATATAATAAATCAGGCCATGTTTGATAAATTTTAGTCGATCTGAAATTAAGCAGCTTGTCGATTCTAATTATTAGGGTTTGTAAACTTGTATATATGATCACACTCATGTGTGTGTATATATATATGTGTGTGTTAATTAAATTCTATATCGGGTACGTATTAGATCATGGATTGTGAAGATCATGATCAGTTGTATTGGAATTTGGGTATTTATAAATCAAGTAGTACTACTCGTGATCGATATTTCAAGATCAAGTTGGTAATGAGAAATATTGCATATAAAATATTAATTATTATGAGTACTTATATAATTAATAGAGGTTAGGGTTCTAATTAATTAAGTTTCATATATATATATATATATATAAAGGGATGTTTGTCAGATGAGGATCTAGCTAGGGCATCACCGGCGTGGTATCAGATGCAAAAATATAAAAATGGTGCACTCTCTTATAAGATTCATGATCGATCTGGCGCATTATATATAAATATAAATATGTCAACCACATCAGCACCATTAATATCATCAGTGGAATCTGAATCAGATGTCAGCAGGCAGTAAATATAGCAATATTCCAAAAGTTATTCATGAGTCATGAGGCGTATAATGTACGTACAGCACACATGCACCCAGGCGCCGAAATCCATATGATCAGATAAATTGGTAAATATAAAACTCTCATGATCTTCATAATAATCAGGATCGATTCTCATGATATTTAATTCCATTTCCTTGAAGTCTTTGTTTATTATCATAATATAATATCTTACATAAAACACCCCAAACTCCGATTATATTAATTATAACTTTAGAAAAATAAAACCAAAGAAGGAGGACTGGAGGAGGAGGAGGAGGAGGATAACAAAATGGGGGATGAAAAGACAAAAAAGCCCATCCCCATCCATCCGATCGACGTTCCTATGGTTTTGCTTTGGTCTCTTGAGTACTGGCAGCTTTGATCATGCATGGCATGCAGCTAATTAATGCATGAGGCAACAGAAGAGAGGTTTCTTGTTGGTTTCTTGATCTCCTTTTCCCATTTGAATTTCATTAGCAGCTTCAACATCTTCGATTGCTGAATTAACTGATCCATTGCCATTAACTTGACCAACCTTTATAGCATCCGGTATTTCCTCAGCTTTATTCTCTAAGCTTTCTTTGTGCTTTCCCCAGAGGACTGAGTAAAGGCCTATAACGATCAAGATAGAACCAAGCACACTGCACCACGTAATACGTTTGAAGAATTAAGTTAATTTATGAACTACTAATTAATTATATGATTAATATTATGAACTTAATTATACACTCACATGACTTGAGAGAAATATTCTATAATGCATCGTAAATCATATAATATATTCAAGCAAGAAGTTAAGGGAAATTATATTACCCTCCAAGGAAAATCTTCTCTGCCAGGATGAAGGAGCCCAGAACGGCTACAATAATCATCATCAATGGGCTAAAAGCAGTTGCAAATACAGGTCCTTTCTTCTTTATAACTAACCCTTGGACATAGTATGAAATGCTTGATCCCACGATTCCCTGTATAGATATTAACCAAAGATATGATCAACGAATGCTTCACAGAAAGACAAACTCGTACAGACAAAAAGATATTGCATATGATCAGAAAAGTCTTACCGCATAGGCGGCAGCAAGGAGATTCATGTCAAAGCCAATTTTCCAAACCGAGGGTTTGTGTTCCAAGACAAAGGTGACAGCAATGGCCTGAAGAGTGCCCACAAAGCACACCAATGATGTAAGAGACAGCTGATGATTCTTGTATGTCTTCAACGCTTGTGTCTGATCATGAAAAAGTCACATAAAACATTTGTTACACTAGATTATTTCCGGCCTCCGAAAAAAAAAAAAAAAAGATTCTATTTCGCTGAACTTTTTGCATCACTTACTTGCAAAACAAAAAGACCAGACCAGGCAAGGGTAGCTATGATGAGAAAGATGGTGCCCTTGAGAAAGTCCTTGTCACTGTTTACGGAATCAGTCCCATAAGATTTGCGAGGATGCATGTACTTCGACCACAGCAAATGCACTATGGGACCCTTGTACAAAGTCATTAACATAGCACCAGCCACTGTCACTACAGTTCCCACCATCTTTGCTTGGCACCTTACTTTCTTCGGGCTCAGCTTCTCCATCCTTAATTTTCAATATTGCACCATATAAATTAGAGCGAGCACTTTAGCCAAACTAATTATAAGGAACAAAGAATTTAATTAAAATTATGATGATTCGGTTGCTTTTGATGAATACCTGAATATGACGGCCATGACAAACGTCATGGCAGGGAGCATGTTGCTAATTGCGCATGAGAAAGTGGGCGACGTAAATTTCAGCCCCGCATAATAGAAGTTCTGATCAATCACCGGACTATAAAAAAAAAAAAGAAAAAAAAAATCCACGTACTTTAGAGTTTTTTGATTAATCCAAAAAATCATGGATTAATAAAATCACTATAACTTTCGCATATATGCCTAGAAAATCCAAAGAGATCGAAATTAAGAACCTCTCAAAAAGGGAAAAAAAAAAACAAAAGAGTAGAACAGAGAGTGAGATCACGACATGATGCTCACGAGAAGGTTAATTAATTAGCAACTAACCCAAGAAGAGCCAGGACAAATATCTGCATGAAGACGGGAAAAGTTATCCTTGGCTGCTTTTTCCTGAAAGGATACAAATTATATTCCTTCAATATCAGAACTTTTGGTGCATATATATTTCATACAGAGTGAAAAAAAAAACAACTAAAAGCTTGTGTGCAGGGTAAGACTCAAACCTCTCAAAAATGAAAGCAAATGGGGCAATGGCAGCGGTTGCGAAGGCATGGCGATAAACCACTAGCACATAGTGGCTCATCCCTCTGCTGAGAGAAACTTTACTTATGATATTCATTCCAGCATAGCCGAATTGTAATGATATCATTGCAAAGTAGGGTTTTGATGCTTCGAGGAAGTTGCTGCAGCCTCTGAGCTTCTCCATTTTTTTTTTTGTGAACGAAATGGGAACTTCAGCAAGGAATGAAGTTACTGATCAGAAAGAGAAGAGAGGAAGAACACCTAAAGAGGACTAGTGTGTTTCTCCCTAGAGAAATGTATAGGGTGGCTCACATATTTATATGAGTCTTGAGGTGCTACTTTTCATATCTAATGTATATGCATTCTCATGATCACTAAGCCAATACTTTCGAGGAAATTATATTCTCTGAGAAAAATCGATCACTAGGCGCGCATGAATTGTAATTGGGAGTCGTATCAGCAAACATTACGTACGCCCATATCATCAATATGTTTAAAAAGAAAAGTATTGGCCGTGAGCTTGCAGCCATATATATAATTCATGTATTTGATTGATTTTATTAAGTTGCATATTGGAATATTCGAGAAAATAAAAGTTTATTTTTTCAATATTCTTGGGGCCGATCATGGGTAGGTCAGGTTCCGAAATTGGCATACTTATTTATTTAATGGATAGTCATGAAAGCCTTTTGTGTGTGTGTGTGTATCACTAATATTCTTGTCATCGCCCCTGCTTGCACGATTGGTACGTTGGGCTCCAGCTTTATCAAGCTGTACTTTTATCTACTACTTATTTTGAGAAAACCTCGATCACTAGCTAGGTAACTCCTGCATAATTATTATAAGAAAAGTCCTCGGCCGATTCTTTATCTACGTATTACAATTAAAAGCGCAAATCCTTTGGGTATCAAATTAATGATCAAAACCTCGCAACAGAGACGACTTGATGCCATCATGTCATGATATATACCAATATTATAATTTAAAATTAATGTTGTACACTAGTTTAATTTAATTCAGAGCGTGTATATATGTATATATTTATGTATGTTACTATGTATAGCTTTTGCATTTTACGTACTTTTTATATAAGCTAGACGTCGGACAAAAGAGCTAACTCAACAAACGTATAATATAGGTAGCTAGCTAGACCATATATATTATTATGCTTAATTATAATATAGGTACACATACAACATAATTATAACATGATATATTGATCCCCCAACATTATATTCGTTTTCCTTTAAATAATATTTCATCATGCATCTGTTTCCTGATCATTTCTCTCATCTTTATCTAATTGTCTGATTAATTAGTATTTTTAAGATTATTGTATTAGCACAAGGAAGTTATCATCTTTTTGAACATCCAATCTTTGTAACGTCGTACTACATGACTCGAGCATCATGAAAAAAATATAACCATGATGCAACCCAAGCCAAATTAAAGAGCTTTTACAATATTGCTTAATTTCCACACTATTACGTACGTACCATGAACCTCGACGTTTCTCCACAACAATACAGAAGCAAAGTTCAGAATTTCAGCCAGCCACGACATGACAGCTCATCACAACCAACCAATATTTAAGAGCAATTACACGCATGGTACATGGCGGCTACCTCCATTTGTGCTTAATTAAGTCCTTAATTTAAAGGTTATGAGGATAAGCTCTTTTTTTTTATGAGTAGGTAGTTAAAGTTGTTCTTGAATGGTTGTATTTGTTCTTCTAATCTTTTGAGTTTAAATAATTACTAACCATAACTTTTTAAAAGTTAATGAAAAACTTCATAATTTTGTGGTGCAGATAATTAATGGCAGACGGAAGTACTATTTCGGCCTAACACTTCATGTGGGATCTGATTAAGGATAAATTAGATGGGAAGGTTATAATTATCCACTTTAATATTTTTGTTGATATTTTAATTTATATATATATATATATATATATATGATGCTTTTGGATTCTTTAAAGGTTTTGGACTCTCTGATAAGAGAGAGAGAGAGATCAGAGAGAGAGAGAGAGAGGTGGGCTACGCGTGGCAGCATGATGGTTGGGGGATCCGAGTCACCATGGTGCATGGTGAGGGCCATCATGAGGTAAGAACCTCATGACAAAGAGCCCATTTCCGATGAAAGTAATGGAGCCCGCCATGACGCGGTTCCGGCCCTTCTCTCTCTTTTTTTTTTTTTTTGGGTGGATAATTCCAATTTTTAAGCGCAAAAATTATGATCAGAGGGTTTTCCCTGGGCCATTTTCCATTTTCCATTGGGCATTGAGCAGGGTGTGTAATACCTATTTTCTTATCTTATTTTGGGTACATAATTAGTAAAATTAATTAGGAACATATATATATATATATATATATATATAATCGCCATATGATATTCTATATATCTTCTTTTAAAAAAATATATAAATATTGAATCCATCTTTATTCTAATTTATCCTTAATAATATTAATGCATCACGCCGGCCATTAAATTATTATGGCACTATTGCATTCGCATAATAGATCGCATGCATGGACATGAGCCACAGTAGTTATCCGTACTTGAACCTTTGTCTTATTACAACAAACCACGAGGAGATCATCCGGGTACGCGTACCACTTTCACTGCACGGGCTGCAGCATTTATGGTCGTAATTGATTCATATCTAATATTGGACTAGTCTTTCGGAGTTTGGAGATTAATATTGTATACGTACATATATAACTGCATATCAACTTAATTAGCTAGCTAGCTAGGGCAGATCGATCACCATGCAATCTGATGATCTCCATCTACTCTCCGGCCACGAACTTCTAAGTCTTGCTCGCGGTGTCGATCGAATATCAGATGATGGCCAGTGGTTGCATGGTTTGTCGATCGAAAACTTACTATTGAACCACATCGATCCATCGTCGATCAGAATATATATATATATATATATATATTCTAAACCCTAGCTAGTACATGAGTATATGAACTGCCGCTGACAGCGGCATGGATGGTTGGTGCGTACGTACGTAATTTGAACGAACCAGTTTAATTAGTTTCAGTCTTGCATGGCCGGCCCGTTTGGTCTCATGCATCGATAGTACTATGATCCCCAGCAAGCACATGATGATTTGGACATGATATATGATCTAGGCATTCATGAAATAAATCGCCTCTCATCCACCAACAATATTTAACAACATATATAGATTCTGATCAGGAATATTATTAGTAAATAATAATTAACACTTAAAAAAAAAAAAAAACTTTTTCTTTCCATAAATGTAAAGTTTTTCTCCTCTTGTGGAGATCGAGAAAAATAAAGGAAGACAATATTGAATTTGAGTGCATCATGTACAACACATTCCCAGGGATGATGGGTGCTGTACGTACGTACGTACGTAAAATGGTAAATATATAAAATTCCTGGGTACGTACTAATGAGGCAGGTTAGGAAAGTACTGATCATCAGACCCAGGGGCCGGCCGGGGTAAGTTGCCTTGATAAAGAGTACATACTACCAAGAGTACGTACTGTATACCCATGTGTTTGAATCTCTAACGAGATTTCAGGATCGAGAAAGGTTTGAGAAATTACCAGAGGATCGATCAGCAAAAGTGGAGAGAGGAGAGAGTCCAGAGGTTTGAAAGTCTTCTAGAAGTAAGAGAACAGAAAAGGTTTCGGGACGATGGACAAAAAACATGAATGATCAGTTAATGTCTCCTACATGGATAGTACTATCTGTTTCAAGTGAAATGAAGATCAGGATCTTATTTTGTGGAGGACAATCTTCATACGGCCAGTGACATGCATGATGAAGAGGATCTAAATATTGTTGTTGGACGAATGATCATATATGCCTTGGTTTTAAATTACTTTGAAAAACTCAAGGACTAATATTAGAAATTAAGAATCCATAAATCAAAGCGAGTGAAAATCAAAAGAGTGATTTTGAATTATGGCGTGGTATGTGGATCGATCAATCCAACAAACTAGGAGAAAACTATTGCACAATAATTTGCACCATAAAACAGCAAAACAATCAATGATTCATGATAAATAAACAGGCCGGTAAAGCTATCACATGAAATTGGTCTAAAAGCTCTCTTTCAAAGTGGAGCACCAAATTCAATGGGCGTCTAATCACCCCCAAATAATCTCACAAGATTCGTCATCCATGGCAGAAGTACATCTAAAATGCCTACAAAGAGCATATGGTGAGGTGCGTGGATAACACGTCCAAATCACATTGTTAATTAAATATTAATCCTCGCTGTGATTGGCTAATGCATCCCACATATGCTCAAATTGTGCGTGACTCAGCATATTTCCAACAGACATGTATAATGGAGAAAGCACATGTAGGTGGTCTGCTCATTTTTCCTCTAATAAATATTCCTGTATATGTGAAAGGAATTGAATGAAATAAGAGTATAGGCCAGACTTTGTCCCAGGCAATTGTGGGATACTATATGGATAGCTTTTATGCCCATTGCCAAAGGCCAAAGGTCTTGTCACTGTAATTTGGAATAATGAAATTTGTGTGATAGGACTCGGTGCATGATGATGTAACTGCAGGTGCGAAGAGGAGTGGAGGAATTGATATATATATTCATGTCCCACTCGGTGCCGGTGTGTTGGAACTTCTGAGGCAGTCATATTTGAAAGGCTGAAAACGAAGCAGCTATTGTTCCTTTCTTGTCTATTCTTAATTGCTCTTGATCTCATTCTTTTTTTTTTCTTTTCCCTATTTTGGTTTTTCGTGCATGTTTGATCGTTTTTCCTTCTACTTTCCCATCTTTGCATTTGGTTTAATCTTTTTTACTTTGGCCGTTGTCCCTTGTTTCTGGGAAGTAAATATAAAAGAGACTTAAAAGAGTGATTATCTCAGCTGCAAGCTAGCTTAGTCCACCCGGCTGATTGGAATCTTCAATAATTAATGGGTCTTGAAAAAGCTAGACAGTACTGCTCAAGTTGCAGATAAAACAGAGAATGAATCAAGTGAGAATGGACATGTAAGCAAAAACCATTTGCAGATATAGTGCCTAAAGAGATCATCGAGCACCAATGCCTGATTCTCCAAATATTTCGTCGGCAAGTAGCAATAACGCAAGCTAATTACCTCTTTGTCATATGGTTTGCAATTTCTTACCTCCTTTATTTTGTTGGTAAAATAGCTTAGAAATCTGAGGGATGCTTTTTCATGCCATTTTAAAAATTTGAAGGTCGTGCAATATTCAGTCCTCGCCTGCAGATCAGCAAAATGAACAATATTATATTGTCGTCATAAAGTTTGATACGAGGAACATGAGTTATGCGCGTGCCCGAGAGAGAGGGAGAGAGAGGAGGGGTCTGGGGTCGCTCGAGTGAATGGCCAACCAGGATGCAGACAGCAGTGCTGGAAAGCAACATCACATGTGAAATATCAAGTGGAAATTGAAAGGCATTGATCGATCAATCATCACCAACAAACGTCCCTTCAGGCACCGTGTAATACTTTCTGATCCATAATTCCATTTCCTAATTCTGGCATCCTTTAGCATTTCATGTACTCGATGATCTCATCCATATAAACAACTTCATTCTTCGTAATTAGAGTTCTGCTACTCGTAATAGATACTTCCAGTATATAATATAACATCCGATCGTGTAATGCGCGTCATTCATGCATGATATCGTAAATATTTATATGTTTATTCTCACAACAAATATATATTATAAAAATATCATTGATCTGCTTGACTAGCTATCTGCCACGTTAACAGTATTAGACGATCGAGATCATCAGTACTACTCAAAGAAGAAAACATGAACTTTAAGGATGTCTTAATATTATTAGTACTACTACAATTTTACTTGTTTTTATAAAGGCTGCATGCCCGAACATGTTCTTCAACGGGTCCTTCTGTCGTATTAATGTGCATGCAAGTACAACTCTACCTACTAAAAGGAAGAAAACATTATTGGAGGTTACTCTTTCTGGACTTCTAACTGTATAGTGTTGTGTGAAGACCTAACATATGCATGCAGCTAGATCTCCAAAGTTTTTGCTGTGAACCTGCATGCATGTACTTTAGCCAACGCATGCAGTCAGAATTTATTTGGTAATGTACATGTATATATTCCACTACCCCTTCATGATCTGAAGATCATGAGAGTTTAAGTACATGTGAATATCTAAGATCAGCTTTTTAACTACGTACTCCATTTATGGTCTTTCCTCAGGTCCCTGGCCTACGACTGTATGCAAGAACAAGATTCGCTGATAATTAAAATTTGTCTTGCTGATCTATATATATATATATCATGTTTCTCTTGATATTTCTTGTTTATTTTTCTAAGATTTCATTTTTTATTTCCAACCCCTTCTCTAAGTAGAATCATGAATATAAAAGATTATATAGATATATAATTGATCATAGAATCATGATCATGAGTACCACTAGCTAGGCATGCATGACATCACAGATAGCTCAGGATCAAGTTAAAACCTAGCTAGGTCGATCTATGGCCATATTATACACACGCACAGAGACACGCACACACATATTATAATATATATATATATATATATATATATATATATACATATATATATATATATATATATCGTCATGATCAACTACTTAGTCGAGCCCATTTATATCTGGCCTGAATGGAGAACTCGTGCGTAAGATCCCCTTTATTGTTTTACATGCAATTACAACAACAACAAGAAGATCAAGTACTACTAGGATAATATATCTACAATATATAACAGTATCAAAGCTAGCTGCCTAGCTAGCTAGCTCATGTGTTCAATCATGAGCTATATATAGTACTGTAGCCTGTTCAATCATGAGTGTGTTCAAGTACTGTAGCCTGTTCATGTGTTCAAAAAATCCTTACCACTTTCGAGTTTCTATATATAGTAACTTAATTATCCATATATGCAAAACTTTGTTACCTTTCATAACTCCAAATTACCATTAGTTTTTTTATCCCCCAACATTTCTCTCTACCAATTATCGTTTTCTTCTTAAATATCTGACTACATATAAACGTTTTTCTTAAAGTTTATGGAGAGGATTATATAAGTTTACTAATTATTATCTGTCAGCAATCGATGATCTTTGGGAGCAAATGTATAAAGGAATAAATAAATATACATTAATTGGATACCCTTGTATGAAGAGATAAAAAGGTCGATAAATTCACGATCTGCTTAAAAAAAAAAAGCACTATACGTATGAAGAGATAAGGTCGATAAAAGTAGTACTATATATATATATATATATACTCGCGAGTATAGTACTTTTGGATCTGCTTAAAAAAGATAAACTTTATTTTGAAGAAATTAGGAATTAATTAAAGAAGTTCTCTTTGTCAACCTCAAAGCCACTTTGTTCATAAAAAACTTTATAATAAAAGAAGAAACATTAATTTTTACCAGTGAATGATATGGATCATGCATGGCCCCCTAATCCACTACTTACTAATGCATTATATTTTTGTTTGAAATTATCTTTATAATATAATGCTAGTAAACTAATCCATTCATACATACGCCAATAGCAACTTAATATATAGATTAAAAACAACATATGTATGATCCATAATCATATGCAAAAATATCATTTCCAGCTAGCAATATATATCACAATTTATATGCATGTTTCCATTACATGTGTGACCCTAATATTAAATTGGATTAAAAATGATTTTTATGGCCAAAACTTCATATCTCAATTCCGTTCATTTCACTCGACCAGTACTTTAGGTTCTAAAATACCCTTAATTTGAACACCGTGGGAAATCTATATAAGGTCCAGTCCAATTAACTTGTGGGCCGGAAGAATAAGGTCAGGGTACACAAAATCCTAAAGTACGGTCCATGTCTTGATCTTTTTCGTATTTTGCTAGATTTTGCAAGTACTCAATGATAAAAGGCCCAATTCGTGTTTGCCCTTTTTTCCCCCTTCAAAATAGGCGATATTTTCCATCAAAAAAAAAAAAAAAAATAGGCGATATTTAGAGGAAAAATTGGTTGCTAGAAAAAAGAAATTATCAAATAGTTCCTTATTTCTTTTCCTTCCGATTTCTCCTCCTAACCAAACAAGAGAAAATTACAAGTCTTTCATTCTCGATTGACTTTTTTCTTAATTTTCTCCCATTAATGAAACCGAGACAATCTGGACCTTTGATTTTTCTTGAACAAACGTGATGTTATTGATCTCGCTAATCTTTCATATATATAAATATATATATATATATATATATATATATATATATATAATTCCATAAGCTTAAATTCCAACATCAACTCTTGTATTTTTTTACTTGATATAGAGTTGTTGTCAACAAACTTAATCAACAAATTAATATGAGAAACCAGTCACTTTCCATCATTAAAAATGCAAGGAGTCTTTGCCCATTTTTTAGATTTCATTTCTTTAATTAATGTTTAAGGGAAGGGTGAGTTTGCAAAAAAAAGATTCTCTCCATGACCAAAAAAAGCACACACATGAAAATTAGTTAAAAACAGACAAAAAAGAAAAAGAAAAAATGGCATTTCCATGAAACTTCCATACCTCAATTATTTGTGTAAATTTCTCACATGCTTAGGGAAGAACAGTGCCCGCCCATCACCACCCACCATGCTATGGATGGATAATATCAAAACCTTTTTTCTCTCTCATTTTTGTGGTCAATTCTAATTGACTTGAAAAAAGAAAAAGGGAAAAAATAAGAGACTAGAAGATGATCGAGCCTGACTGATCTCATGATATGTGGTTGAAGTAGCTAGCCAGGAAATTAACCGAAGTGGTTGCCATCTGGTGTTGAATTGGCTTGATTGGACTCTTTCAACAGAAATTCGGGTTAGCTTCCACATAATTTCATGGAAAATATATGGACGATGCTTTCCACAGTCAATTAGTCAAGAAAAATATTATCTATACGTAGAATGCTATTAATAAAATTATAAGTATTGATGTGTCAATTTTATGCAATTCAATTAAGGTTGCCTTCCAAATGTGTCCTTAAAAATGTCTTTTGGTGCATGTTATTTATTTATTTATTTTAAATGTTTAAAAGAATACCACTAATGAATTTATGTGTACGTATTTAAAATGCGATTTTAGAAGCACATTTGGAGAGTAACCTTACATCACCCGTCTGTCAGTTAAAGACGGAACCCTCGTTTGCAAACAGTATATACATATTCCGCAGCAAGTGTACACAATTAATTGGTCGCAATTCATAAACAATTGGAACTGAAAGTGTAACAATATGTTACAAAGACAACATATCGCCGTAGTGGAAAAAAGAAGCGCCGCAATAGGACAAGTATACGGACGCACTCATCATTTAAGCTTGCCGTCCGTTTTTAGCGACGAAACTGTGCGGGCATTTAATTTTAATGGGAAAAGGTTGCTATTTATGATGATTTTATTTTCCGAGCCTTCTTTCTTTTTTTTTTTTTTTGCTAAATATAGTATACAGTATACACATATTAAAGACATTCAGTATATATTCAGAAATGTTGAACATTCGTAAATGTCATTTCCATAATTGTAGAAATTATATTATATTACAGTAGTGCTACATACCGCCGGGGTTTAACCCCGCCGCGGCCTCGCGGCTGATGTGGCAGTTGCCACGTCAGCCGATAATTAAAAAAAAAAAAACGGGGGGAAGAAAACCATAAACATCACGCGGGAGGAATGGGATTTCATTTTGAACCAAGCAGAGCCCAAACCTCTGAGGAGAGCTGCGGATTGTTTCCCTCTTGAGCTGCGGCATTTCTGGGTAAGTCTCCCTCTTCGATTGTTGGGCTATGCTTTTTAAGTTGTGTTTCCCTCTTCGATTGTTTCCCTCTCCGATTGATATGATGTTCTTTGTTTGTATCTCTCTCAAACCCAGATTTTCCAGATTTTAGCTATATAGTCAGACCTGAATTAATAGATTTACTGTAAAACTAACCCATCAAGATAAACCATTTAATTTTTTGATTTGAAGGCCCCTTGACATAAACCCAGAACCAGTTATTAATCACTACTAATATGCAAGACAATGGCAGCTCTGCTTCCATCGTATCAACCAAAAGTAACAAATATGAGCGGGCATACCCGTGACTTGAATGAGCAAAGATAGTCCTGAATAGTTTATAAGTTGGTTAGTAGCTTATCTTTGTCCTGCAAAAAAATGAAGTGTTTGGAAGAAAAGGATTTTAGCTTAAAGAAAGGCAGAAGAAAATATAGACACAAGTTGGTTTTCCAGATTGTTATTATCCACTTGGATCATCATCTTTTTTTTTTTTTTTTTGCTTGCTTGTGTATTGCAACTTATTTGTATGGGGGAGAGAAGAAAGTAGAACTTACCTTACTGACACAAGTAAAAAAGGGAACAAATTCTGCAAAGGTTACCAAGTAAAAAAAAAGGTCAGCTTCCAATTGCAGGCTTAGTATTCATGAGATCAACTTCTTAAATGAGATAGTGAACTGAAACAAGTAACCAAATATCTAGTACCTGATATATCTGAAGTGCATCTAGCTTAAAAAGATTATATATATATATATATATTTACTTTGGTTGATGGATTTTTTTTTGACAGGTGGAGTAGTCTCTTTAGTCTTTACACTATTTACTCTCACTGTTTTCCAATTCCTTTATAGTGGTTAGACCATCTGTTGTAACCACTTGTAAACTTTCTTAGTCCTGCTCTATTAAACTTCATAGGTTCCTGTAATATAGAAACTAATATGGGCTTTGTCAGAGGGTTCTATAGCATATTTTAAGTATTGTAAAATGTGAGATAATACATAAATTTTGTTGGTCTTTGCAATTCAAGCATAATTGTTGGCTAGACTCTACTTTTATTTAGGTAAGCAGTTTTAAAATCAAAGCCAGTGCAAGCCAATGCAGATTGCTAACTGTTTATTTTCGACTAATTTTTTCTGGTACGAGGTCCCTTGTATATAAGCAACTAAGTTTGATTGAGTTCTGATTAGTTATTATCCATTATCCAGTTTGGCTATGATGAGGTCACCTAAAACCAAAAAGCATAGACGAGACTCATAGTTCTTTATTTTACCAAAAAATAGGGCAATTGGTAGTGCAGTGCTTAGTTCAAACATGGAATATGATGCTGACAGTTCATTCTTTATAATACTTTCTCCACTGGTACCTAAGAAAAATAGAGAAATATAACTCAAGAGCCAGTAAAAAAAAATCTCATATTTGCACATTTCAACTACATATTACAAACAACATTGTAATATGTAGCACATTCTACCTTTAGAAACACATTGTTAGCACCTTCTAAAGAAACTTGACAGAGTTTTACATTGCTTTGGAAGGCTTGAAATTCAGGTAAGTTGGACCTGTAGCAAATGACTCAAATTGAATTTTAGATCATTGTAAAATGGGTGAAACACATACCATGCTTAATTCATCTCATTATCTAATCATGCTGAATCTACCAGTCAACAATTATTTATTAACTTGAATTTACTTTGGGAAAATGCTGAAAAGTAACTAGCCTTTTGGATTATTTGGCTTTTGTTCATTATGTTTTTTTATCTTATCAGTTTATTTTTTAAAAAACTTTTTTTCTTGTCTGTTTCAAAGCATTCAAAATAAATGGGTTGAAGGAATTTTACGTGATGCTGAAAACCTAACTGAAGAAAAAATGGATGAGGTGTTAAAGGAGTTTCTAAAAGATTTTAAAGAAGGTTCTCTAGCATCCAAAGGGTGGCCAACTTTTCTGTCTGCCTATACAGTCTCAAAAAGCAGCTATGAATACTACACAAGAATCCTGGCAAAAAAATATCCAAGTTTCTACATCAACTGTGTCTGCCCTGGCTTTGTCAAGACAGAGGGTGTAGCTGTTTGTGGACATAAATATTGGCAGCTTGTGTAAATAAATATTGTAGATTGTGTAGCTGTTTGTGTCCAGTTGTGTATACCGTGTTGTGGATTATGTCCAGGTGTATGTGTGATTCAAGGTTGTGTCCACATCAAGAACTGGGAGTACATTTTTATTTTTTTTGCTTTTTTGATGGCTGTATATAGCAGGTTGGAGCTTGAGTTTTTTTGCTTTTTTGATGGCTGTATATGGCAAGTTGGAGTTTTGAATTTTTTTTTGCTTTTTTTATGGCTGTATATAGCAGGTTGGAGTTTTTGATTTTTTTTTGCTTTTTTGATGACTGTATATAGCAGGTTGTATCTAGTAGGTTGGAGTTTTTGAGTAATGTATCCTGATGCCAAAACATCATGTAAAGAGTTAATACTAAAACGCATAATGCAAATGTTGGATAATGGAATTTGCTGCAACTGAGTATTGCAAATGACTTAATCCCAAATCATTCATTTATACAAAACTCAATCCCAAATCACTTCAAAAACTTAAGCTAAGTACAAATTTCACAAAATTCGTTGGTGAACTTTGGTAAGCACCAACTAATTAGTCTAACATAAGCCTACAAATTTGACAGCATATACCAAGTTCCAAAGTCACCTACATAATACTACATAACATGACACAACTACAAAAGTCCAATATAGGCGGAGTAATGTGCATGAACGCAATATTTCAACTTCTTGCTCTAGAAGACCCAACTCTCTATTCTCGATTTATATGTATGCTCCAGCTTCTTTTTCAAATTGTGTTCCTGTAGTATGTCGATTATGCCCAAATAGTGAACAACATCATAAACCTCCAAAAGTTCAGCTTTGGAATTGGCCTCATCCTGCCGAAGCTTGTGATTAGCCTGTGCTGGCATGTTCACTCCTAACTGCACACATAACCTGAGTAAAAATGTAATTATATATAGCTGTTAATTATATATATAGACCGCTGCGTGCTAGGATCCCGATTGAAATAGATCACATTTATATGCCTGATATTTAAATAAGTGCAGTAGAAATCGTAGTGTTGAGAGTGGCAATACGCGCTGCAAGATATGAGAAACAAATACATCTATGACTGCATGGATATGATGAACCAAAGCTGGAACCGTTTAGCAGCGTGTCTTGTTACCGAAAGAGAAAGTTACAGTGTGTAGCAGCAAAAATTGATAATGATCATAGGAGTTACCTCCCAATACCAGGCAGTAAAAGATCAACTTCCAGGCACTGTGCTGACAGAGCTGGGTTCTTGGATTACTAGTAGCAGACCTTTTGAAGGAATAGGGGGTTCTCCTCGTGAAATTGCTCCTGTTGGACATGGAACATAAGCTTGAAAGTGAAAGCTAATTATACACAAATAGATTCATAGCCTTAGTCATACAGGTATACAGGCACAAATGCTCCTGAGGTACACAACTAATCCAGTGAAGTTTTCAAATCAATGCATTTCCTTGTCAACATAATTCACAAGTTTTTATTTTAGCCCTCATCTTTCCCCTATTCAATTCACCGAGACTTCATCTTACGTAAAGAAACATGCAATTCACTCTTATCATCCCCAAAAAGTCATAAGATGGCTATTATCATTTGCTTAGAAAAGATCATGAAATACATATAAACACATAATCGGGAAAGCAACAAATAATCAGGATGAATTTGGATAAACTCTGCCAAATTATTATCCAATATTAATTGAATAAGAGTATACATCCAGTCAACAAATATGGCTGCCGCCATATGTAAAGAGATATTAGATAGAAATAAAACAGAAGGAACAAGGCTACCACTAGAAAACAAAAGCTTGCCTGGATAGCTTCGTGGACATCAGTCACTATAGCAATGTCATACGCTAGTTTTACCTTCTCAAGTATCTGCAGATAAAGAGTAGAAATAAATAGAATTTTAATCTTGGAATTTTACTAGGTTTTCAATATTAAATCTCAATGTAATTAATCCATGTACAGAAAGAAGATGAAGAAATCAAGAAAACTGATAGGATGAATACTCGAAAATAATTACTTGGGTCTGCTCGATAAGATGAATAGGATGTTGCAGAGTGGAAAATAAGCAAGGCAAACAAAAATAAAGAAGGAAAACAAAATCTATGAAGATTAGAGAAACGCCATGGATCACAAAGTGTTAAAAATATTGTTCAAGAACTGAGTTGAGTTATAATGAAAAGCATGTACCAAGCCAAACAATGGGCATCCCCCTCTCTCTTAAACCAAAATAAGCCCTCGACTTATTGGCCACCAAAGTTCCTCCATTGAGCATCTGAGATATCCTGCACCAAGGAAAATTTCTATGAAAAACAAGGAAAGGGGAGGGAGAAATGCAGAGCTTGGTTAGGGTTTCTTTCGGCTTTGCTTTGGTTAGGGTCTCTATCGGCTTCGAAGGAGAGGCAGAGCTTCGATGTCTTTCGGCTTCGAAGGGGGAGGCAGAGGATCGAAGGGAAGAATCGGCCTTCGTGTGGAGGGTGGGCTTTCGTGGGAAGAGAAAAATCGGCTAAAGAAGGTCCTTCGTTGTCCGTCTTCGTGTGGTAGATTTCGAGCGTGGATGGTGGAAGACGAACGCTTGAAGATGGAAGGGAGGTCTGGAAATGGGGGCAAGGGGAAGATGAAAAAGATGGGGGGAAAACTCTCGGACGAAAATGAAAACGGGAAAAAAGACTAACAAACATTTAGAACGACGTCGTATTCTTTTTGCCACGTGGGTCGCGGTTTCCCCGCGGTTCCCCAAGCCGGTTGTATATATCATTTTCCATTATATTATATGGACATATTCTAAAAATATCTTCTTTCTAATTATATTATTTTTAAATTATTATATGGACATATTTATTAACACTACAACAAATACTGTTTTTTATCAGGAGTGACAGTCGTGGAAAAAAAAAATATCTTTAGTGAAAAAAAATTTATTGCCACCAATTTGTTTCATGTGAGACTCGTGGCATATAATTGGTGAAGAAATAATCTTTTTCCACCAAATCATAAGTTTATGGGAAAACTTTATTTTTTCCACGACATCCGAGTCGGTTAAAACTTTTTTTTTTATGGCAAATAAGGTCTCATCTAGTTTGATATGGTAAGAAATAACATCATTCTCCATGGAAAGAAATTGTGGCAAAAAGTGTTTACCCATAACATATTTTTATGGAAAGAGTTGTCTTTGGTAGTAAATCGTAGAAAAAAGGTATTTCTCATAAAATACTTTCTTTGGAAATAATCACTTCTAGCCAAAAAAAAACAAACCTATTTTATCGCGGCAAGCAAGCATGTTGTATCTTATTGCGGAAAATAATCACTTCCAGCTAAAAAAAAAAAAAGTATTTGCTACTAGTTATATTCACAACAAATGTTAAGAGATTTCAAAAAATATCTATAAGTTTACACAACAATATCTATTAATTTTTTTTTTCTCATTTTCAGAAAATATTCCTACCAATCAAAGTTTTATAAAACTATTTTGGACAAGAGGGAAAAGAAAAGATTCTAGAGATGCCTATGCCAATCAAAAATCTGCGAGTTTTACAGATCTACTTGCATTCACCATTATGTTAGTGAACTTTATATCCTTTCAATTAACTTTGGGTATATATGAATATAGTTTTGGGCCAATAAATGGTACACAAAATCCAAAAGTACGGTCCATGTCTTGATCTTTTTCGTATTTTGCTAGATTTTGTAAGTACTCAACGATAAAAGGCCCAATTCGTATTTGCCCTTTTTCCCCCTTCAAAATAGGCGATATTTAGAGGGAAAATTGGTTGCAAGAAAAAAGAAATTATCAAATAGTTCCTAATTTATTTTCCTTCCGATTTCTTCTCCTAACCAAACAAGACAAAATAACAAGTCTTCATTCTCGATCAACTTCTTTCTTCCTAATTTTCTTCCATTAATAAAACTGAGACAATATGGACCTTTGATTTTTCTTGAGCAAACGTGATGTTATTGATCTTGCTAATCCTTCATATATATAAATATATATATATATATATATATATATATATATATATATATAATTCCATAAGCTTCAATTCCAACATCAACTCTTGTATTTTTTAACTTGATATAGAGTTGTTGTCAACAAACTTAATCAACAAATTAATATGAGAAGCCAGTCACTTCCCACCATAAAAAAATGCAAGGAGTCTTTGCCCATTTTTTTAATTTCATTTCTTTAATTAATGTTGAAGGGAAGGGGTTTGAAAAACAAAATGATTCTCTCCATGACCAAAAAAAGCACCCACATGAAAATTAGTTAAAAACAGCCAAAAAAAAAATGGCATTTCCATGAAACTTCCATACCTCAATTATTTGTGTAAATTTCTCACATGCTTAGGGAAGAACATTGGCCGCCCATCACCGCCTACCATGCTATGGATGGATAGTATCAAAACCTCTTTTTTCTCTAATTTTTGCGGTCAATTCTAATTGACTTGAAAAAAGAAAAAGGGGAAAAATAAGAGACTAGATGATGATCGAGCCTGACTGATCTCATGATACGTGGTTGAAGTAGCTAGCCAGGAAATTAACCTAAGTGCTTGCCATCTGCTTTGCGTTTAAAGATATTCCTTATTCAGTATGAGTCGTGCTAGTGCCGCCCAGCATGGCTATCACGTCCAGCACAAATTCATTATATTTTTTTCAATTTTTTTTTATTTATATTTTTTTATCATTTTTAAACATTTATAAAAATATAAAAAAATATCAATATTAACTTCTTTAATTATTAAATTAAAAAATTAAAAAAAATTAAAATATAGGATATGTCAATTAAATGTCAAATTAAGTAACATTTTTCATTCCGTATATACTTTGGTGTTGAATTGACTAATTGGACTCTTTCAACAGAAATTCGGGTTAGCTTCCACATAATTTCATGGAAAATGGACAATGCTTTCCACGGTCAATTAGTCAAGAAAAATACTATCTATACTTCGAATTTATTAATAAAATTACAAGTATTGAATTTTATGCAATTCAATTAAGGCTGCCTTCCAAATGTGTCCTCAAATGTTCCTTTAATGCATTTTATTTATTTATTTTAAGGTCTCGTTAGTTTTACAACCATTATCATTTTATTTAATTATTATAATTTTTTAATATAATTTTTTTAAATTTAAAAATAAAAATAATATTAAATAATATTTTATAATAATATTTTATTCAACTTTTAACTTTTATGTTAATTCAGCTTATATTATCTTATTTCCTCTTACAAAACAAATGGAGCCTAAATGTTTAAACGAATACCACTAATGAATACCATTAGAGGGGATGTTTGACCCTTTAGAAGCACATTTGGAGAGTAACCTAACGTCACCCGTCAGTCAGTTAAAGACGGAACCGTCGTTCGAAAACAGTATATACATATTCCGCAGCAAGTGTACACAATTAATTGGTCGCAATTCATAAACAATTGGAACAAGTGTAACAATATGTTACATCGAAAACATATCGCCGTAGTGGAAACAAGAAGCGTCGTAATAGCACAAGTATACGGACGCAGTCATCATATCAGCTTGCCGTCCGTTTTTAGCGACGAAACTGCGAGGGCATTATAGGTTTGGAAGTTTCATCTCACATAAAATTATTATTTCATCTCATTTTATCATTATAATTTTTTAAAATTTCTATACAAAATATAATAAATAATTTAATTTTTTTAAATTTTAATATAAATTTTTTAAATTTTAAAATTAAAAAATAATATTTTAAACTTTAAAACAAAACATAAAATTTTTATTTCATCTTCAAACATGATTGAGCCTTATTTCTTCTTTTTTTTTTGGCTGAATCGTGGGACTTTCCTCCCTCCACCTTCCTGTCATCTTTCGGATAAGGTAATCGTTGGGCGTTTCATATATTGCCGGTCATGCATCCAGATTACCAAACCTTATCCTTGTCTACAGTATGCAAGCAAAAAGTGCTTCTTAACTCACTCACTCACTCTCTCTCTCTCTCTCTCTGACATATGGCCATCAATTTATCGCTGGAAGATTTTAATTTTTTTTAATGATTAAAAAAGTAATTATTTTTTTCTTAATTATTAAAGAAGTAAAAAAGTAATTATTAAAGAAGTTGTAATTTTTTCTCTTAATATAATTAAAAATGTTAGGCGGCCCCAAGCGTTACCGGCCTATAAAAAATAATATTTGACTTCTTGAGTTTGTCCCTTCAAAATTATAGATAATATCTCTTCTTTTATAATAAGTGGTTATTTAATTAGAAAAAGTAATTTTTTTTATTTTTCTATTAATTTTTTTTATTTTTTCGTTAAATCTTGTTTTATTAAAAGACCTTTAAAATTCTTGATCATTTAATATGTAACTCCCTAGTAGAATTTAATAGATGATTATATTTTACTAAAAAGTCCTTAAAATCTTTGACCATTTGACAGGTAGCTCATTTGTAGAATTTAATAAAATATCATATTTTACCAAAAGATTCTTAATAGCCTCGTGGCACATGAATTGATGTCACTTTTTTATGTCTTTTTTGTTCTGACAGTATAATCATACAATATAGATATAGACCAATACTCATACTTTATTAAATTAAATTTTTTTTTTTAATCTTAAATTTTTATTTTTCTTTAACCATATATTTTCTTTTTTCAAATAAATAAATTACTAACTTTTTTACTTTTATTTTTAATTATTATACTAGATATACCCTGAAATTAATGCATCCGAACCGTTTCCTAATATATATATATAGGAAAATGTTAGGTTGCTGATGAGCTTGCCCTCCCAGCTCACATATATGGTGAATAATTCATTTTTTTTAAATGGATGACGTGGCAAGGCCATGTGAGGGGCACATTTGGAGGACTATTTAGCACCACTCATATTTTCAAAAAATCTTCACAATCTCTTACTTACTATTTATCTACATTCTATACACCACATTTTTTTTATTTTTTATTTTATCAAATATTTATTATATGAATAGTGAATAAAAAATTTGAAATAATTTAAAAAAAATAAAGTCAAAAAAAAATATTAAAAAATTAAAAATTTTAAAAAAATATAAATATGAAGTATGACGAAGGTTGTATAACAAAATCCCACAAGTCTCATTATTTTGCACACTCTATACATCCGGTGACATGACACTACTTTATTTATAAAAAAATAAAAGACACGACATACAGACCAAATGAATGAAAGATCACAAATATTTCTTCTTCGAACAAAACATGATGCACGGCTTACTCACAAGCCAAAGACGCACGGCATATTCGCATGGCATTTTCCTGGGCACAACATTTCTTTTTCAAACTCTGGAAAGGTACAACAATTGCATTTCATTACAATGACAAAGTTGAGTAATTACTCAAAATTCTAAAAATGTACAATTGTAGCAGTTTTCATTGTCTACTTTACAAGCATCATTGAGGAAGGCCCTTTTGAATACAATCATGTCATACATCAAACTCACATAACCTGAAAATCCTTTTTTGGGATTCCACTTAGAGAAAATGGGTTCCAACAAATTCAATTGCTTGTTATTTTCTTCATCTGTGCATCACTCACATGCCTCTGTTTCAGCCTACCAAGGGCATGTCTGCCTGAATTGGGAGATAATATCCCAGAAAATGGCTGCCAACATGGGGAGGCAGAGAAGAGGTTTGACATTTTCAGGAGGAATTTGAACTGCATAATAGAGAAGAATGCAAGGAGGGAATCATTGTCTAATGCGCATCGCCTGGGATTGAACAGGTTTGCTGACATGAGCAATGAGGAGTTACTTGTCAAAGTTGAAGAAGCCCTTCAACAAGAAGAGCAACACTCTTATAAATAGAAACATGCAGCAAACATTGCAATCATGTGACCGGCATAAATATAAGAATAAAAAAATAAAATTATATATTTTTAAACAGTATGTAAGAGTATGAAACTTATGTATAGAATTTCTCATATATGAATGGCTCGACTCAGATATTTTCTATAACTTGAAAGAGACTACCGTACTTGAATTTAATGCAATAACATGCCCACTGTTTAATTAATTAATTATGAAATGTTTGGAACAATGCCATGACGTTAAAGCCTGATCGTTATCTTCCAAATGCAAGTTGATGCAATACCTTGCGTACTCTTTGTCGCCATATGGGGCCGTGTGTACATATTAATTATGAGCCATGCTATGCATCAGCGCCCCTGTTCACGGGCTGATGCATAGCACACCTGATGTGTCTTCATATGAGTGGTTTGGATGTAAGTGATTTGAATAATATGAGTGGTTTAGATGATGACACATAGGGTGTGTTGTGGCTGCTCCTAAATAGTAGGCTGATGTAAAGAATTTTCCATTAATTATTACGAGAAAAAATACTTTAATCATAAAAATATTACAAAAGTTAATTTTACAAAAATTCATATCATTTGTCATATTATAAAATTATTTTTAATATAAAATAAATCTAATAAATTATATAAAATTATTTTAATCATGCATCGTTCTTTATTTTTCCGGCCTTATCCTATTTTCGACGGGCCTTGTAATACTTGTAGGCTACATTTAGATTTGAAAATTGTTTCGTTTCATTTCATATTTTTATTATAATTTTTTAAAATTTTTAAACAAAATATAATAAATTTTTTAATTTTTAAAATAATAATAATATTTTAAAATAATATTTTTTTCATTTTCTTTTTATTATGTAAAATCATCTCATCTGATGTTAGAATCCAAACCAGCCCGTAGCTTTCGTACTCTGTTCTACTGAGCATGTTTTTCATTTTTTCTACCTTGGCATTAAGGACGTCGACCATGCATCGCTGTCTAGCAACTAGATTCGGAGATACCATGCTATCCTCCAAATCTAGCAAGTATCTCCAAATCTAGTAGAATTTGTCCCCCACACACTGCATTTTTCACATGATTAATGAGGCTATTTAATACACCCTCAACCACGTCTACTTCTTCCTCTTTTTCCTTCTTATAATTAATTTCTTTCCTTTTGCATATGATTTTTTTTCCTTGATTTTTTACTTAATTGGTTTTTCACGAATTTAGAGTCCAAACCAAAGCTGCAACCACTAATCATCATCATTCACGGCTACGCACCCAGTTGGAAGCATCCTATAAGCTAGTGGCAAGGTTCTCAGAAACCTCCTTTAGCTGAATAAGCCTTCTTCAAGTGTTTGTTGCTGATCCCTCACCCCTTAAACTCTATTTTTCATTTGAAGTAATTTTATGATCTTGTCAATTAAATGGAAGAAAATATAAAAAAAAATCTAAAAACAGCTTGAATATTCCTCTAGAGCTTTTAGTCCAACTCCTGGATTTAAAATAAGCAATTTATACATATGAAGCGAGCCATACAACATTTATCAAGCATTTAATTGTATTTAAAAGATGGATTTACTCAAATAATTAGAATTAATATTATAAAAGTCACATTATATATCTATTTTTCTTTCATTCTAGACACTAAAGTTAGTTTTTTTTTTTTGTTGGGGGGGGGGACCGGTGGAGCCTAAAATGCCAGTCCTTGGTCTCATAATAAGAAGAAAAATACGAAAATAAAAAGGGTCAAATTTGTACGGTCAATAGTTAATAATAACTAACAAAAGAAAGAAATTCTAAGATCTTTAAGAATTGCGAAAAAAAATATTATCCAACTTCACTAATGTACATAACGGCCAATAATATTGCAGCAGCTGGCACGCACATGATATATAACATTATCTAATGAATTAATTCGAAATATATAGACGAGGCTCGATATTCTTATTATATCTATCGATCCCAACTCAATAATTATTATTCTTATAGATGATACTGACAGGCCATCTGCATAGAAGTCTGAGAAATTAATTATAATTGTTAAGATATAAATTAAGTAAAAAAAATCCACCTCTTCTATAAGTTCAAATTTCTAAAACGTGATAATTTTATATAATATTATAATAAATTAAGTTTTAAATTCAAATTCTAACTCTACACTTTTTCTTATTCCATTAAATATTTTATGTCTTTAGCCCACTTATTAAGGAAAGTCTAGTCTACATGTGAGTAAGAGTGTTAAGATATAAATTAAATAATAAAATCTACATTTTCGTATATTTTACGTTTTTAGGACAATTGATAATTTCACTATAATGACTATAGTATATTATATATATATATATATATATATATAGACCGCGACCTACAAAATTAAAAGAATTACATGTACATACGTTAGTTAATCAAACCGATCATCAAGTCAAGTCTTACGTACATACTATGATTAATTATAATCCAATTAATCTTGTTTAAGGTTGGTAATCATGGTACTACGATTTTTTTATTTCGATGTGTAATGACCCTGAAACTTCCTCCCTCACATAAGCACACACCTTTAACTTCTTATATAAAGAGAGCAATGTTCATTCTTTTGCTGTATCAAACCATAAGCAAAGTCAGTCCTACCTAGTACCACCGTTTTATTTAATTAGAACCATGGTCCGTGAGAAGAAGCTCGTCGATGAGGTATCCGGATGGCTGAGAATTTATGATGATGGATCGGTCGACCGAACATGGACTGGACCCCCAGAGGCAAAGTTCATGGCCAAGCCAGTCCCATCCCACGATGAATTCGTCAACGGAGTATCCACACGCGACATCTTCATGTGTGAAAAGTCTAATCTCAAGGCTCGGGTTTATCTCCCAAAGAAAAAGCTCGGGGAAACCGAAAAGTTTCCCATCCTAGTCCACTTCCATGGAGGCGGTTTTTGCATTAGCCAGGCTGACTGGTACATCTACTATCATATATACACACGCCTTGCACGTTCATCTCGAGTGATTTGTGTCTCGGCCTTCTTACGCCGTGCTCCTGAGCACCGTCTCCCAGCAGCCATTGATGATGGCTACTCCACGCTCCTCTGGCTGCGCTCCTTGGCTCGAGGTGAGTCGGGGCCCAGCTGGCTCAAGGAGAGCGCAGACTTCAACCGTGTTTTCCTCATTGGAGATAGCTCGGGAGGGAACCTTGTCCATGAAGTGGCTGCAAGATCTGGGAAGGCGGATTTGAGTCCGCTAAGGCTAGCCGGAGCGGTTCCAATCCACCCGGGATTTGTGCGCTCTGAGAGGAGCAGGTCTGAGTTAGAGAAACCTCAGACACCTTTCCTAACTCTAGCCATGGTGGACAAATTCCTGAGCTTGGCATTACCCGTTGGGTGCAACAAAGACCACCCAATAACATGTCCGATGGGGCCAGCAGCGCCGCCATTAGAGGGGCTTAAGCTGCCACCTTACCTGCTTTGCATAGCAGATCAGGACTTGTTGATAGACACAGAGATGGAGTTCTACGAGGCCATGAAGAAGGCTAACAAGGACGTGGAGCTGTTTATTAGCACCGGAGTGGGTCACAGTTTCTATCTCAACAAAATTGATGTGGATATGGACCCTAATACGACAAAGCAAACCTCTAATCTCATTGCTGGGATCAAAGAATTCATCAAAAAGCACTGAAATCGATCTGAGTCGCTAGCATTTTAATTCGCATCATCTAGATATCTGCATGCAATTAATGTTATATTTCTAATGATATGCTGGGGTATAGTAGATATATAACAACGTTATGTACGTGTACTCATGTTACAGGGGATATTGCCGTAGTGCACACAGTTCATGTGCGCATAAGACCCAGTAGCAGTATTCTACTTGGCTTTTGCTTTTAATTTCTTTGATCTGATTATGACGTTTGCTTATGTGTATGCATCATGTTTTTGTGCATTTAATTTGGAGATTTTAAGATCGTGAAAATTGGTGTTAATTGTTACGTACGTACTGCAAACAATATATCGGTGGTTGAAAAGTCTTGGCCTTGTATATATATCCATCTTCGAACGCAACTGGGAATTATATTCCTCGATCTTTCTTATAATAATGGTAGACAAAGTGACGCCCACATTATATACATATATATATATATATATATATGTATTCTTCAGAATTTTCGTGGAAAATGAACATTTTCTGGTTTTCAGTTTGCTCTTTCAAAGCAATTTTAAACTATATTCTTGACCTAGGTGGTTTTAATTATGCGATAAAAAATATTGTTTTAATCACAATTTAAAAAAAAAAATTATAAATCGACATGATATAATATATAATATTTAAAATGCTTCCTACTAAGATACATGCACATCCGGATATAATTAAACCTTTTCCAAAATCCACGGAAAAATTTTTAATATTAAAAACTAACTAAATATTAAACTAATTATAAGCTAATTAGTGGACTTTATTTCCTTATTATTATTATACTTTGGAGGTGGAAATATGTTAATTGGTTTTTCCGGAATGGTTATGGAAGGTACAATGAATAATTAATGACGAAAATATCAAAACCCAGAGTACTGTATGTATAGAAAGATCTATTTATCATCTCGATTCTTCATACACTATACATTTTATATAATTTTCTTTTTATCTCTTTTCTCTTATTAAATATATAGTGTATGGATGGTGAGTAAAAATAATTTATAATTAATTTAAAAAAATATATATAGTATGTAATATATTATTTAGTAAGATATATAGGAATGATGAATACAAAATTGGTATCTACCTCATATCGATCTAATCTTTTGACTTCTAAATGGAAAATGGAAAAAGCTCTTAGGCAAATGGAAATCGTACTATTTGCTATATATATTAGTGGAAACAAACGCAAATGCGCCTTTAGCTTCTTCAATCCGTCCAAAACACCCATGGTCATGTCTGCTTCCTGCTTTTCTTTTCCAAGACTTTTCGAAAAGCCTGGTCATATTCATGTCGGTCTTGACTCTAAAATCAATAGGTGGGTTTGTACAGTGAAAAGAGATAGAGATGATTTTAAAAAAAAAAATTAAAAAAAATATTATTAGAATATTTTTTTAATAATATTATTATTTTAAGATTTAAAAATATTGAATTGTTTATTATATTTTATTTAAAAATTTATAAAACTTTTAATGATGAGATAAGATGAATTAAGATATTTTTATTATCCAAACCCAACGAACTCTCCTACCGATTTACTAAAATCTGTTCCCATTGATTAAACAAATACCAAAGATATATATAGTCTTAATTTTAATTTTCGCAATAAACGTGACATCACACAATAGTGTCACGTTAAGAAAATGAGTAGTTAAACAGTAAATTTTAGATGGCTCAATAATATTATTCTTATAATTAAATCTCTCGACACTAGATCAGAGTTCAGACCGATACATAACCGTATAATTTCAATCTAATTCTAATGAGAAAAATAAAATTAGTTCTAAAAAAAATAGAAAAACTTATTTCATCATGAATATGAAATAAAATTTAACTAGAAAAAAAAATCTACCTAAAGTTCTTATTTTGTTAGAGATGTTGAAAAGTCGTACTGCTGCATCATATTAAACTAATTAGTTGAAGATCATATTCAACTAATTAAGACGTTTGAAGCTAGTTAATGGACCCACCCGCATCACGTCGCTTTTCTCTTCAACAGTAGTACTACATTATTTTGCTGCTCCGGTCGCTAAAGTTACTTCCATCGTCCCGTCTCCCCATCATCAGTACTATCTAGACTAAAGTTGGATTTAGATATCAGATGGGATGAGATATTTTAAAATAGTAATTAAATAAAATATTATTTTTATGTTGAGATTTGAAAAAATTAAATTTTTTATTAAATTTTTGTATAAAAATTTAAAAAAGTTATAATGATTAAGATGAGATGAGATGAAATGAGATGTTTTCAGTTTGAATATGTAAAATTATTTTATTTTATTATTATAATTGTTTTAAATTTTTATATAAAATATAATAAATAATTTAATTTTTTTAAATATAAAAATAAAAATTATATTAAAAAATTATATTATAATAATATTTTATTTAATTTTTAATAAAATATTTCATTTTATTTCATCCGAATTACGGAACCAAAAGAAACCTTAAAACTTGTAATATTTCATTCAATTGCACCACCATTACGGGCTAATATTTACCGCCCTTAATTAATTCAGGTTTTACCGCAAATTAATCTGAAATTACTGACGTTCTTGGCGTGTATTAATTCAATACCCATTCTAAGGGAAAGTTCAATTGATCGAAGAATTAATATTGCAGCAGAAGTTAACTTTTGTGTTGTTTTTAACGCTGCATTTAGTTTCTAAACTTAATTAAAACTGAATCTAATATCTAAATATTTAATTTTTAAATTATTAAACTCATCCCAACTCAAAACCTTTTTACACGTAAGAGTCGTAATTTTTTTTAATTTAAAATATTTTTATACATGGAACTCACAATTTTTTTTAATTTTTTATAAAAAATATTAAACTCATCTTAACATTTAAATACATTTTAAACTCAGTTTAGATAGATCATACATAACTCATTTCACTACTTAACTCATTATTATATATTCATCAAGAATTCAACTCAATTAAACTCAGTTTAACATCAAAACACAATCTAAATATTTTGCACAACACTTTCGAAATAGAACAAGGAAAATAAAAAAGCCATCCTGTCATGATCTTTCTTTTCCTACTTTGGACTTGCTTTGACTAGCGTACCATATAGGCAAGAACATGGACAATTTCGTGCCAATTTCACCCAAGTTTTCATATTAACCTTTTTATTAAATTGTATGGAAACTTGGGTGAAATTGGCACGAAATTGTCCATGTTCTGGCCTATATGGTAGGCTAGTCAAAGCAAGTCCAAAGCAGGAAAGTACATCGCATTTCCGCAACTGCATTCACTATTTTTAGTGCTTTTTTTTTCTAGATGCTAAAAACAATCTAATCTTTATTATAACTTTTATAAATTATCACATAAAATATAATAAATAATTTAATTTTTTTAAATCTTAAAATAATAATAATATTAAAAAAAATATTCTAACTATATTTTATTCAACTTTCAATTTTCATCTAAAACCATCTCATCTTATCTCACTATCTAAATTTCAAACCCCACCTTAGAATCTTATTTTAGTTTGAGAAGTGTTACCGTCACAAACTTTTTTATAAAAATAAATTTATAAATTGATATAATTTTATATATTATAAAAAATTTACTTTACAATAAATTTAAATTTATAATTTGAGGTATCATATCAAAGTATCATAATTTATAAATTTACTTTTTAGAAAATTTTCATATGACTAAAGCACCCCTCTCGTTTTAATACTTCAATTGTACTCAGAAGCATAAAAGGATGTACAAATTATTGAAAACAAAAAGACAAATCAATCAACTGGCGATGAACGCGAGTAATTAATTATTGTTTAATGTGATTAGTTAGAATATAAAGGCCCATGTTTCTATGTGGATGCTTATAGATGAGGTGGAAGTTTCTGTTTGGTTGCTTGTTTGAATTATTCGAACTAATTATTATAGTACAAAGTACTGAAGTGTCTTGAATGCAGACATGAAAAGTAGAAGTTGACCATCCACCTTTAATGTCAATTTGTTTATTGCTCGGAAGCTATGGCGAATTTGTGGTGAAAGCTGTGACTGATTCAAGGTTTTGTAATACCCTAGGTTCCGGTTCAAACATCTATACCTGTCTGTTCTATAAAAAAACATCATTCATGTGTGAATCCAAATGCATGTAGCATTAGTTTAACTGTTCCATTATTAAAGTTAAAAAAAGAAGAAGAACATAACATGAGTCCATGACCAAAAAATAAAAGGCCCTTTTGTTCAACCTTCCCAGTAATAGTATCCAGACAGTCAGTCCAGCCCAAAACTGTTGGGCTTTACAAGTTTGAACAAAAGGCCCATTACTTGTTGGTCCAATAGTAATTTAGGTGGACCTCAGCTCCAGAAGTCTATTGCGATCCTCCTCCTATGGAGCTGAGTACCTCCTCCAACTTGTTCACAATGCACCATATATATAAGTTTGTTCCATGGTTTTTTCAAAGGAATTTAAATGTATAAATCATTTTTTTTATTAACTTATGATACTAAAATCATTACCCGAGCTCGCTCTTGATTAAATATCTATTTTTTTTCCAATGACATTGTCAATTATACTTCTTATAAATAGTGTATTTCTTGAAAATTTTATAAGAGTTATTTTATTCGTGTAGCAGCCCTACATCACACACATGTTAATAAAAAAAAATGTAACCTAAACAAGTGTGTTGTATGTATAGGACAATTGAATAGAATTTTTCATTTTATAATTACAATTTCGAACAAATAAATCATTCAAATACATGTTACACAATAACGACTCATTGTTAATTACTCTTGATTCAACATACTCTCATTGTTTTGTCCAAATAGATATTTTACTTTCTCTAGATTCCCAACGACACCGTTCTAACATTAAGAATTTAATAAATATTATAGACCTATATATTTATTTTTTATATATATGTTGTTTTAAGAGTTAAAACTTTCATAATAATTAATCGGAATTAAGAAAATCGTGTCTAAAGTCAATGTCTCGCTGCATTTCGGATTACATGTCAAATTATATTGATTTAAAAAGATAATAGATTATCGGTTCCAGAAGCAGAAAATCCGTGGCCCAATTAATCCAACCGCAATCTACGGCAATCTCCCCACCTAGAATTTTCCTTTTCATTAATCTCACTTTGAGTGTGAACTTAGAATTTTCCAACCTTGGATGGTGCCGACTACCAAGGTGTCTATCTACTTTTCTCTTTTCCTTTTGAGAGAGAATAAATACACATTAATAACAAATATTTAAATAAAGATTTTAATGGGCCCCATAGGAAAAGGAAAATTATACTTGGTAATCTCAAGGTATTGGGATGTGAACACACCTCGTGCTATTTTTTTGTTTCGTTTTTATTTTCGAGAAAATGTACAAATTCATACTAAATAAATAAATAAGAGTTTAACGCACCCAATTTACTCAAACACTTGAAAAGAGAGGATGGAGGAAGAAAATAAATAAATAAATAACTAAAACTTTCCTAAAGAAAAAAAGAAAAAAAAAAGAGAGAAAATCTCTATGCTTTTTATATATATTAGTTTGAAAATGAATAAAATAAAAAATGATCCAGAATCACCTGGTGTGGAAGGCCAGTGGGGCCAACTCAGACAAAGGAGTAGCAAGAGGAGTAGGACTAGGAGTTGCCGATGGAGCAGGAGAGGTACTCCGACAAAGAGGACACGTGGCACTCATTCGAAGCCATTCATCAATGCAATTGGCATGGAAGCAGTGATGGCAATCGGGTATGCACCTTATGGTATCCTTAGGCAGGTAGTCGGACAAGCAAATGGAGCACGGGCCGTGATTGGGCTTGGGTAGTCTCCGGCTTTCTCCGAGCACCGTCTTCGGGTACGACTCTATGATGGATCCTTCTAGGCCCATCACAACTATCACAGGCTCCATTGAGGTTCTCGCTGTGGATTGGCGATCTGACCTATGAACATTCGTGTCGTCGTTATCACCACCATTATTACTGTAAGTATCGCTACGACCGTTGGCTTTAACTCTAACACATGCATAAGAGGCAAACATGATCGTGGAGATCAGGACGAGAATGCTTACGGCAATGGCAATGCCATACCCGAGACCGACACCGGTAGCCGACAATGGTGGTTCGGCTGTAGACATGGCCGGAGAGAGAGTTAATATAGTTGGGAGAAGCGAGTGAAGAATAGTGTGATCAGAATTCAGAACTGAGAAGTAGAGGAGTACTTAAGAAGTAGAGGGTTTCTAAGGACAGGTGGGGGCAAAAGCCCGCCGGGGTACGCGGCAAAAAATAAATAGCTTTGGACAATGGAATTAATGTTCAACGGCTCGTGAAATGGCAACAATGTCCTTCCAAATGGTATCCGAGAAAGGGCAGAAAGCGGAAAAGACTGCATGCATAATAAATGTACTCCATCCCTGCTCGTTGGAACATTATTTATTAGGTACTTATGAGACCAATTTGAGTAGATTATCCGGATCCGACATTTGTGGAGTAGAGCCTCATGGCAGCGCATGCGTCTTATTGTAATGAAAATATTCATTGCGGATGATTTAATTTATTGGATTAGCATCGGTCCTACGTTCCGTAACCGATGATATGAGATACGTGGCGCAATCCAGTTAAACCATATCTAACTCTTTAAGAAACATAATTAAGGATCTCGAGTCCGCGACCTATCCAATAATGACATTAATGATGATCAGTTGATTCGGACGAAAGAAAAAGAAGCCCACGATGCAGTTATGGTGCAGTCTCAATGTGTGCATGTATGTTGGTGATCAAATAATGACGACATATATATATTCGATGGAAATTCGTATGCATTTTAGATACAAACTTAGGAAAAAAAAAAAAAAAGCACTCATACATATATGTTTGAAGGTGTTGGAGAAAATTTTGGGACTTTGAATTGCTGCATTTAGTCAATTTTGATCAATCAGTTTAAACTGCCGCGTGTTGGAGTGAGACAGAGAATTTTTTTTTTTTCCTAAGAAAAAGAAAAAGTATCACTTTTTACGATGAAGAATACGGATTTTTCCAGAGTAAGCTTAGATGCCACCAATTTATCTGGGATTTCCTGAAGAAACAAACAGACAACCCAGATTTTCGGTACGTGCAGAACAACAGCAGCATATATATGTAAGCTCGGCCCAAAGACTTTGCATGTAAAGATCGATCGAGTCCACACGCGCGTAGACACTCCACTCAAACGCCACCACAGAATTAGACAGATCCAACTGATACAATCTCTCTCTCCAAACTTCAGTACCTCTCCCTCTCTCTCTCTCTCTCTCTCTCCTGCACGATCTGAACTTCTCCCTCAAACTCATCTAACCCCAGAGAAAACCACAAAGAAAATCAAAATTTTCCAAGAAATATAAACCGCCAGAAAACCGGGTTTAACTGTCCAGTTTTTCTGAGCTCTCATATTTATATATATCTGGTCTCCAAGTCCAGGAATGGCATGTGCATCACAGGCAGCGATAGCAGCAGCCAACACCTGCACGTTCCCAACCCAAAGGTTGTTCAAAAATAAGTACCATAGTTGGAGAAAAGTACGAGCTGCAGCCTATTCAAGGCTTCCTCTGAAGATTCTGACTGCAATGTTGAAGAATGTGGTCCTGATAAGGAGGTGACCAGTTCACTTTGTTTTTGTCCTTTTTTTTTTTCTCTAGTCATTTGTGCACTACTTTGCCTGGTGTCTTGGTAGACAAGAAAATAAAAAAAAATGATAAAACACCAAATTAATTGCACTTTATAAGCGTGCCGGCCGGTTTTTTAATGAATAAACCAATACAAATTGGAGGATGTGGAACTTGGTTGACAAGAGAACAGTGCCTCTGCAAATAATCTGATGGGTAAAGGGTAGAATATCTAATCATTTATTAATATTTCAACATGATTTAAATTGTTTTCACTTTTGAAGCCTATTGTTTTCAACTGTTAAGTGTACTGGTTCCTTGGGGGCAGGGAGGTGGGAAAGATAATGACATGGAAAGATGTGCCTAATGAACTTTGTAATGGTACATTTGTGAGTGATGAGTCGCACTTGGAAACTGAGCGTTGATACACGTGATTCCATAACATGCGTATCAAGGCCTCAGAGTGAAGACTCTCAAAATGTCTACTTTCTCTTTACAATTGTTCCTGTCTAATCATTCCTAAATGCCATCGGCATAAATTATAAAGGCCGTATGATTGCCAGAGTCAAAATTCAACATGTGGCTTTAAATATCAAAGAAGATCTTGGTTACGCAGAAAAATCACTTTACCTAGTTAATCAATTGTGCAATTTTCCTGCAAAAATTAGGTTGGGAAGGTCAGCATGGAGTGGTTAGCAGGGGAGAAGACTAAAGTAGTTGGAACATTTCCGCCTCGCAAGCCGCGGGGTTGGACAGGTTATGTTGAGAAAGACACTGCTGGGCAAACAAACATATATTCAGTTGAGGTTGGTGATTTTAAGCTTTTACTGGTTTCGATGTTTCTTGTTTGTTTGTTTCACCATAATTGACTTCCACTAATTCATGGGGATACTTTAAGTGACTGCACATTCTCATTCTTTTTGTTTGTTTGATCGTAAGCCTGCATCCCTATGAATTAGTTGGTGGACATAAGCCTCGTTTGGTTACACAGTCGGCAATTCATATGAAATGAGAAGATATATTTTGTTAAAAGTTGAATAAAATATTATTTTTATTATTTAAAATTTAAAAAAAATTAATTATTTATTATATTTTGTACATGCGTTTGAAAAAATTGAAATGATTATATGAGATAAAATGAGATAGTTCCTTGACGAAACTGAGATTGGAATTAGGCCGATAAAATGCATTACTCAGGGCTCATTTGTCGGAATAGGAACTGAGGGCATCTGTCATGTCTCTTGCAGTTTTATGAGAAATCATTGTATTGTTGGGTCATAAGTCGGAAACAATTCTATATTTGGTAGGCACTACAAATTGGAAGACAACTCAAGGAATTATTGTAGCCATCTGTTCCTATGATCATTCTTACTTCTGTCGTTTTACATTTTCCTTCTCTCCTGCTCCCCTCTCAATCGTCATTAATGCTGTGGCGTTTTGCCTCTAAATACTTTCTGAACTTACCAGCCTGCAGTTTATGTGGCCGAAACTGCAATAAGCTCTGGTAGTGCAGGTTCTTCTTCAGATGGAGCTGCGAACACAGAAGCAATCACTGCTGGCCTTGCCACCATCTTTGTTGCTGCAGCTTCAATAGTACTCCTCCAAGTTGGTAAAAACCCACCTCTAGTGCAGACACTAGAATACTCCGGGCCATCTCTAAGTTACTATATCAACAAGTTTAAACCACAAGAAATTATCCAAGCCTCAGCACCAAGCCAAACTGAATCACCCTCATCTGTTCAAGCAGATGAGGTCAAATCCCAGATTCAGCCCATTTCATGAGAAGTGTCTTTAGGTAATTAAAGTTGATACGATTTCTTGTATTGTAAAATCTTTTTTTTCATAAGTATCTTGTATTGTAAAATCTTATCAGAAGTTTTTCTTCATATTACAAATGCATCTAATTGTATGGTTAAGATATATGCTCTGTCGCCTTATCCAGTGGATGCTTTAAGTAGCATTACTATGGTTCTGAAGCAGCAGAAGCTTTGTAAGGTGTTGAATATATTACTGTATGATTCTATCTTGGGAACTGTTTCTCAGGTAAAGTTATTATAACACGGTTTTGAATGAGAGAAAAATGTGAGAAATCCTCTTTTCGACTCTGACTTTCCCACTCCAGTCGTTGCTTTTCTTTCTTATAATTCGAATGTAGCTGCTTCAGCCTCAGCCACTCGAATTTCCCATATTCCAAAAGGGAAGCCCAACGAATATCAGATGCAAAAGTCTGTCCATGGAAGATTATAAAACCTTTTAATTCTTTGGAGGGTTTGAGGCCATGACAAGAGTCTGTCTTTGGGAAAATGATCTCCTTTATTTTATTTATGAGATAAAATAAGGTGTTAAAGTTCAACGTTCATAATAAACAGAGGATAAAGCAGAGAGTGACACTGTAAACAAGGGGAAATACATAGAGAAGATCCGATTAGACTTCATTCTAGAGTACCATCTTAATGTAGTAAACCAAAGGGTGCTGAACATTATTTCTGTAAATCCAGTGGAGTTGGATATCTATCTTGGATAAACAACATAAACCTCATCCCTCCCCAGTAAGGCAAGAAGAAATGCCTTGTAGTCTCCTGACGTGTGCCTAACTAGGGCATCATCCAAAGTAACATTGTTCCTTTTAAAGTAGAGTTCCTTGATATCCTTCAAATCCTTTTCTGCACGAGTGATGATCACACGACTGAGAGTATCTTCATCTGTTCCCATCGTATTGATCGCATTGCGCAAAACCTAAGTTGCAAACAATTGAATGAGGTGCTCACTATAAACATTCTGAAGAAAACACAAACTGCAATGCAAGCTTAGATGAGTTACATAACTTTATGAGTATGTTACCTTTGCATAGTACTTTCGAGGGTCTCTAATGCATCGGATAGTTGTACGCAATGCAGCTAGATAGGCAGCAGCCGGGTCACCCGACAAACCCTAAAGAAAAACTTCAAATATCAATGCAAATCATATATAATAAAAAGTAACAGTATCATGTATCTTCTAATTATCATTTCCAGCACCCTCAAAAACTCCATTGCTTTACCTTGGTAATGGATGTGCCATGTATATCCCTGTAGCGGTTGAAAGTTGCCTTGAGCTGTGCCTTACTCCTTGTACTAAGAATTCTAAGCAATTCTTCATGGTCAAAAGCCATTTCTTGGGCTTTCTCATGAAGAATATCCGCTTCCAAATGCGCCACTTGCGTATCAAACTCATCCCCGTCATACCTGTACGCGCTTACCACTGCAACAAGAAGCTGCATCAAAGTTCACAAACCACAAACCATAAGCTCCTCATAGACATTGCATCTATGTTCTTGAAAATATAGATTCTTCTTTTTATCTTTTTCCTTTTTAATCAAAGTTTTCATGAAGAGTGAAAATCCAACAAAATTCACAGCACTAGAGGATCTTGATTAGTTTTCATTGTCATAATATCAGAGAATGTACAGTACTAACTTGCACATACGAAGTGTACTAAAGAGTAAAACCAATATATTTAGTGGCAAAATGGCAGCCGACTACTCGTGAATTATTGCTATTGGAATCTGGAGGCATACTTTCCTGATGTGGCCCAACGTGTGAGAGGCGACATCTTCTTCGAGAGAGCGCTTGTAACGACACCGATAAGCACGCCTTACTGCCAAGAGTTCTTCTGGGGACCTTATGCATGCAATTTCAATGATTGCCCTGTAATCAGGTACTGCCTTCTGCAGCGCCGCATTAGTCAAGACAGCATCCCGATCAGCAGGTTCCAGAGTCCAGTTGCATATAGCTCTCTATTTCCATATCACTTTGTTTGTCAATAAATTTCATCATGAATAAAAGCATACTCAAATGATAATTATAAGTTTAAAGGATGTGAAATGAATAGAAATTAATCAATGGTAGTTGTAAAAAGTACAAATTAATTAACCTCGAAGTCCCCGGAAAGTTCAGATTGAAGCTGTTTGATGAGATCCTCTTGGTAAATCTCATCATAAGCTAGCCTTATAAGCTTCCTCTGAGTTGCATTTCTGTGTCCTAGTATGGCAATTATAGCCCCCTCATCTGTTCCCCATCCTAAACATTGTCCAAATAACAATGAAAATTATTATTGGTTAAAAGAGACAGTGAGAATCCATAAAATAAGAATTGATCAAAACCTTGACAAGCCCTCTTGATGTTCTCAGCATCTTCAACCGGAGAAAATTGCTTTGGAGCGGTTATGGTGGCCATTATAATCCGCCTCTCTCTCTCTCTCTCTCTCTCTCGACAAGTTTTTTCTTCACTTATAAAGGCCAAAGATTTCATTGCAGCCAGCCGTTTCAAGTAAAAGCAACGTCAGTTCTGAATGCCTTTTCAGTTCACATATAATTCATTATCTTTGAACATATTCAATACTGCATGAAGACTAGTTTCTTCTCTCTCTTTCTTCCATTAATGAATCAAACATGATAACCTCCAATATTTTCTTTACCCTTTCCGTTACACATCATGTTCAAGCCAAACAGCTCTCATACTAGACAAAATAACAGCTCTATCAAGAGGAAGTTTTGTTGATTTGTTTATGATTCAGGACAGTTAGCGAATCACAATGTCAATAAAAAAAAAATACAGCATTCGGCTCGACCTATCTCTTCCAGCAGGCAGCAGTTACCTTTTTTCAGCTCTCAGCTGCCTGGCATGGTCGGCATGCACAGCCTCATAGGGAACTCGCATTAAAACAATAGAAATAATATTTGCGACTGCCCGCGCACTCTTCTTTAAAATAGTAATTATATATAGGATTTACATTAAAAATAATAATTTTTTAATACTAAATTTCATTTTTTTTTTAAGAAAAATAAATAGCACTTACACAAGATTATTTCGAACATTACTCTTAAAATAATTAACTAATCATAAAGAGGCAGAATGAATGGAATTGGGTTGGGATTCTTGTTTGGACCAATTTCATTTGGGCCAACTATGAATGTTGTCTATCAGAATGGCCCACTTTTGGTGGCACCGATTTGGGCCACCACAGTATGGCTCGCTAGAACCACAACCGAGTGTTCCTCACAACACCACCCCCAATTGGGCTGCCACGAGGTGGCTGGGCTGAGGAAGGAAGACTCTCCTCTCCCCATTTCTTGTCTAGTAGTGATGGCATCATCACGAACCATATTTTTTTTCCTTCTAAAACTTTTTCTTTTAAATTAGAATCTTTGGTTTTTGTCAAGAGTTATTTAGTTTTTTTAATATTTTTGGACTTCATAATATGTTAAATATGTTTACCTTTATATACACTTAACGTGTCAAGGGACACTGTGACATGTTGAGTCGTTAATGGGTTAATTATATACATAAAGTTGACAGAATTCAATAATTTATATTTTTTTTTAATCATTCTTTGTAATCATTAGATGACATTAGATTATCCAATATGATTATTCATACTTTTGAAATATTTAATAATAAAATTGTATGTAAAGTCACTTTTGTTTATTTTTGTGCATTTTATTAATGTAATTGATTGCGTTACTTTTTTTAATATAAAATAACTGTTTAGGCTAGAGTGCATAAAAAATATATAAAAGTGATTGTATGTAGCAGAACACATTTAATAATTATTATTTTCATCACCCTTTAATCATTTATTTTTTAAAAATAAAAGTTGATAGATAATTATCTCTCTTTTTTTTCTTTTTTTTTTTAACATGTTAACTACTGATATTATAGAAAACAAACCATTACAACTAGAGTTGTTTGAAACAAGAAACATACAAAGAAACATAATTATACAAATATTATACAAATGAAAGAGGTGGATCCTTTCCACTAAGAAATGACAACAAGGAAGGTGGGATCTAAATTAAAGGGATATTACCATAAGCTTGCGTCACCGCTGCCCAATGCGCCAAGTTGTGCGCACATCGATTTGAAGATCGATGTATTTTCCTAACTTTCCAGTCTTTGAAAGATAGGAGGTAATGCTTGATATCACTGATGGTCGGAGAAGTTATCCAGTCTTGTACATCAGAGGAATTAGAGATTGCCTCTATGGTATTGCTTGAATCTCCTTCTAGTAATATTTTTTGCAGACCCCGCCTCTTAGCTTCAGTAACTACCAGCAATGCAACCTTTGCTTCCCCCAAGTTTGGGTTAACACTGCAACTGAAATCAGTAATTGCGTAGATGACTTCGATTGAATCATTCCAACATATGGCTACTGTTGTGGATCCTTGGTGCCTTACGGCCACATCAAACTGGATGAGAAAATAATCTGCAGGGTGCCTTTCTTCAGTCTTTGGAGATTGATTGAAAATATTAGACCAAGCTGTAGAATGCTGATGGAAAGAAGAGAAGATCGACTCAATGAAAGAAATAGGAGAAGGAGGTGAAAGAGTTTGGTTATGGATTTTCATATTTATGAGATATCAAAGATTATCCAAAGCAATCATGGCAAAAAGTTGAAAAGAATGTCTGTCTTCCTCAGGAATGTTGAGAGCAGTAGAAGGATTGATGATATTCTTAATCCAAATGATGAAAGGCTGTCTCGAAAACAAAGAGATGTTGATTGGCCATTTGGAATGCCTCCACAGGACTCTAGAATAAATGCAATTAAGGAAAAGGTGGGAGATGTCTTATGGTTCAGTATGGCAAAGCGGACAGAGAATTTGATCTTCCTCAAGATGAATAACATTGTTGATCTTAGCTTTGGTGGGAAGGATATTCTGGGCAAGTTTTCAAAGAAAGAGCTTTAATCTGTCCTGCACCTTCAGTTTCCATAAACTCTTCCAATTGAAAACTTGATTGTTGTGATGAGAATAGCTGTTTTCCACTACCAGAGCAGCATACGTTGATTTAACAGAAAATTTGCCAGAGGAATGGTGAACCCATTGAATCTTATCCTTAACATCCCAGAAATTATGATTAGCAAGGGGAATTTTCTGGATTTCTCTTGAAGCATATTCAGAAAAGAGAGTGTTGAGAAGAAGAACATTCCAGCGTCTTGGTTCCTCAAGAAGAAGTGCAAAAACAATCATATCTAAATCAGGTTTGAGATGATTGTCAAGATTAAGATCAGGGATGAAGTTAGAAACAGTGGGAATCCAGGGATCAATCCAAACCTTGGTATGAGTCCCATTGTTAATTTGGTAGCAAACATTCGATCTCAAAAAATCTCTCTACTTAAATAAACTTTTCCAGAAACGAGAGTCAGACGCTTTGGGAGAGACTTCAAGGAAGGACCTAGAATGAAGATATTTGTTAACAATGACTTGCTTCCAAAGAGTGGTAGGACCATTGAGGAGAGACCAGGCAAGTTTAGTGACCAATGAGGAATTAAAGGAAGACATATTTCCGATGCCAAGACCCCCCATAGATTTAGGGATACAAATGGATTTCCAAGCTTTATGAGTAAATTTATTCTTTTCCCTATCTTCAAACCCCTACCAGAATCTTCGGAAAAGAGAGTCCAAGTTCTTAATAATCGCTCTTGGAATGAGGGTGGAGGACATAACATAAGAGGGGATAGAACTGGTGACAGCTCTGATAAGGACGGTTCTGGCCGCTTGAGAGAGAATTTTTTATTTCCACCCTTGAAGTTTATTGCTAACTTTCTCCATTAAATCCACAAATTTTTTTTTTCTATCAGCACTATTGGAGATGGGTAAACCAAGATATTTGGAATTAGGGAGAGAGGTTCTGAAATTAAAATTTTTTTTAACCTCATGGATCGAAGCTAGAGAGAGATTTTTGCTGAAGTGTAGAGAAGATTTACTGACATTGATATTCTGGTCAGACTAAAGACTGTAAGCTTTTAAACAATCGGATAAATTTTTGGCATTGGAAGCGATCGCAGATCTAAACATAAAAAGATCATCAATAGAAAAAAGGTGGGTAATGGTGGGGCCACCTCTAGAGAGCTTGATACCCTTAAGGCCATTGGAATGTTCTTCGCGAAAAATGAATCTAGATAGAACCTCTGAACCTAGGATGAATAAAAAGGGGGATAACAGATCTCCCTGACGAAGACCCCAGAGGAATGAAAGTAATCATGCGGAGAGCCATTAATAATAATAGAAGAGGACACAGTGGTGAATCTGGTGATGCATTATTTGATCTAATTGATCTATTGTTGTCTGAAGTGAAATAATATTTTTTAAGATTTTCTTTCAAAAGAAGGAAAAAAAAAACAATTTTGGCGCCAAAACCCCCACTCAATATAAATAAGGCCCTGTTTGGTGCTCTCAAATTCACGGAAGCAAGCTCGCCTCTTTCCCATCCATCCAATGGGGTGCAGTCTGGGGTTTCGTCCTCCTCAGTTCCCCGAGGTAATCCGATTCTTCTCCTTTTCTTCTTTTGTAATGATGCTAATAATAACATCACCGTTACCATTCGTCTGGTCGCCGAGAAAGAAGATGAACAATTAAGTAAAGCCCTACGAAATAGGCGCAAGTCATCGATTAAAATCCGATAGAGGCTATTTCTATTTCCACGAGACTCCTGTGTAGTCTTCATGTTCATCTGGTATTTTTCTTTTTTTCTCAATTTGAGAGAATTTTATTTTTTAATATTATTATTATTTTTGAATTTGAAAAAATTTAATTATTTATTAGTAGAAATTTAAAAATAATAATAAAATGAGATGAGATTATACCTAAGTTCTTTTCCGGAGTCGAGCACATTTCGAATGCCTACGGCCGCTCTCACCGATGCGAACGTTGCAGCTACTCAATGCACCACCCTGACTTGGTACCTGACTTATGCATACCCCTCAATTATACCAAGCACTCAAAAGAGTTGGGCTTTATATACAAAATAAAATTATCGAAAAAGTTATATTTCTGTATTTTTTCTTTAATCTGTATTTGGTCTGTTTGATTGGGTTTGCATCCAGGTGAGTCATTTTATGGTGCCAATTTTGGCAAAAAAGAAGGCTTTTCAGAAGTTGGGTGGTTTGGCTTTTGAATGTTAAAACAACTAGGTCTTCCATTGCCACATCCTTTGTAAATCTTGCTTCACTACTTCCATGCTTCCAAAACTTATGCACGGCCTTTTTGAGATGTATAATGAAAATTTGCTTACGTAAGAGGGAAATTGATTGTTATGGTTAATAACATGTTCCAAACGAACTAAACCTGCTATATCTGTAACTTTAGGCTAATAATTCTTCGACAGGGAAGGGAAATCTTGGCATTTTTTGTGATACTTATCATTCTGTGTGTACTTTGACATTGTTATATGACCTGGGGTTTATACCCTCCGCCAAACTAAGTTTCATTTAACTTTTGGCTTTCATGGCTGCATTTTCTGTAGTCTACAAATCCTCACACCCAGAATGGTTTTTTTTTTTGACAATTGGAGCACATAAGTCATGGATGAACATTGGTCCGATACTTTGTTTTTTATGAAAAACAAATAAAATTTCGATCAATTTCCGCCGGTTGTCATTTGGAAATTTTTTTTTTTTAATTTATTAAGTAATATAGGTGAACAAATTTTCATTGTTTTGTGGTGGAATTTGAGAGGAAAGGACCAGACCTCTAACAGAATCAATTAGTTTGTCATTCTATTTTCAAAGTATTTGCTTATTAAAGTGTTTCTGGCAAGCTATAATTGTTACGGGATTTAGCTTTGCTTCCTTGTTGGCTTCAGTAACATCATTCAATGAGCATATAAGGAACCTCAAACTGCTTCTTAGCTAGAACTTAAGGTTTGGAAGGTTTCTTTTTTTGTTCATTAATATGTTTTGCCTCTTTTCTGTGCAGAAAGTAGATGCTTTTCCCAGCTAATTGTACAAACAAAAAAGAAAAGGACCCTTTTAACCTTTAATCTTCCTTTCTCTTCATATACATTTATATGCCAAAAGTAGTTCATAACCAAAACTCTGTCATCCTAATGAAACGTTGCAACAACTTTACCACCATAGGAAAGTATAACAAATGGTAAAAGTTGCAGTGCTGTTGACAAGGGATGTTTTGTAATGCATATCTTTAGGAGTAGCTCTAATATACTCCTTGTACCATGAGCTTATTTCTTTGTGTAAAATTTAGAACTTCTTAGCAGGTCACAATGAACTTTTATTGAATTGTATTTTGATATGGCAGTCCCTTCATTGAATTGTTTCACAGAAGATTCTATAGTTGATCATCTCTGCTAAATATGCTTGAAGAGTTGAATTCGTCATGTATTTTCTGATGTAGTTTGTATGTTGAAATGGCTAGGAGCCTAGGATTTGGATTCTTTTCAAGTTAACATCCATGATTGAAGATGAAAATCCGTTTATCAAGGGAAGGAGATAGATATAACAACTGTCATTTGTTCTTATCTGGGGAAGACTATCCTGGAAATGTGAGTCCTTGAACATACTGGTTAATTACTCCTCAATGAATTTGTGAGATTGGTCTCCCACTAACTTTGACCTGCAAGAGGAAGTGTTTCTTTATGTATAGTATATATGTGTGTGCGTGCTGCATTTAAATTTGTAATCAGTAAAAATCTCGTATGAAAAGTTATCTTTTTTGGGTTATGTAGTCAGAATTTGGTTTAATCTATATTTTCCACCAAGCAGGTGCTTCATTTCCATCTGTCTTTTCTCAGATGGCATCTGACAGTATAGCCCAAGTCAAAGTCAGAAACTGCTTCCATCTGATAATGTTGTCTCAATGCAACTAGTTGAAATATTCTGTTGGTTCCGGAGAGAAGACTCATTAAAAAATGCGCTTTAGTGCCGGTGGGCCCAATTTGTTGCCTCTAAGTTGCGTTCATGAAACTGTGGAGAGTGTTTATCCGCCATCTCCCTCCAATAACAAGGATTCTGAAAGACAAAATGAAGAGAGATTCAATTTTGGCTTTCTCAACTGTGCTGATGTCAATGAAGCAGTTGAACTATCTATTGCAGCATCTGAAGCACTGGTTATACATGAATTAGTGAAGCGTGAGTTAGCTTCAATGGCATTGCCAACAGAATCAGTACTTGAAGTTGCCCTACAGGTGAAAGAAGCACGGTTGGAGATTTTGGAAGAGGCCTTCAGTTTCCAAACTGAGGAGAGTGACATATGCTATTCTCTTTCTGACTTGGATGATGTTGCTATGACAGATGCATTTGAAGATGTTGGGTTATCTTACAAAAACCCTGATGATCAGTGTGCTTGTGATTCAGCTCAATCTCATGTCAAGGAAACTCCACTATTTGAAAATCGTAGCATATTTCACAATGGATTAAATCACGTAGACGTCAGATCTCAACAAGTAGATTCTAATCATATTTCTACACACAGACATTTAGAAGACAATATGGGCATGGACGTGCAGTTAACAAAAGACTTATGTCCAGGATCTCTCGATTGTGAAAGAAAGAGGAAACGTTCTCATGGTCCTGTTCAGGTTTCAAGTACCTCAAAGTTGGCCGCATATGTTGATTCCATCTTGCACCAGTCTATCCAGGAAAATTCAGGCGGTTTATTTATGAAACAGGTGAAGAATTTTCACCTTCTATGCAAACATCAAAGGGACATATGCGAACAAATCATTTTCCTTCCACATGGTTCGGGGTTTTGAGCTATCTTTCCTCTTATCTTGATTGTGGTTTAATCTTTTTTTCCCAATGCACCACATGGGTCATAAAGATCTGCATTCAAAGTGCAGATATCACTAATTTTTCTGCAAGCTTGTTTAAATTAGTATTTATCTACTGTAAACATGAGTATATGATCTTTGATTCATCTATGATAGTTTTGTTCTCATGTCCTTGGTGTTTTTTCCTCTTTCCATCTCCCTTCTGGTAGGAAGAAGATGCTCATGCACTGTCGAAGCAGAAAAATGCTAGAAGTGTTCCTGCATTTTTTCTTGGTGAGACAAGCTTTCTATCGGAATCAGCAGATATTGCCCCGGATGAAAACTCTTTTGTGCATGAACACGAGTGCATGTCCAAATTTGGTTCACAGTCAAGCATACATGTTGAAGGTTCACTTCAAAAGGCTCATGAAGGGATATTGCTTTCTCAAGATGTGGTTATATCTTCGAGTCTATCTTTTGTCGATCCTCTCTGTTCTGTTGTTCCTTGTAGTATTCCTCTGGAAAATGTCAGATCGACACAAGGCCACAATCTGAATGATGGAGAAAATACTAGAAAAAAATGCTCTAGACCCTTGAGCGAACATGGGATGGAGAATTTGCAAAGGACACTAAACCAAAATCTGGGACCTGATCATGGGGATGGCCATGCTGCATACACAGTTAATATAGAAGCTTCTGGTGTATCAGCTAGAAGGCAGATGACCTCACTTAAGACTTATAGCATGCTTGTGCCTAACCCTGTATACTGTTTGGAAGGGGGATGCCTTTACTATAACCAGTCCTTTCAATTAGAATATGATCGAGGGAAGTTTTCTTCAGATCAAAATGTGTGCTGCTCCATGTCTTCTGATAAAAGGGGTTCTACCGAGTTCCTACATTCAAGGCCTGTTTTGAATTATGCTGGCGGTAGAAATAATAAGGACACTCAGGAAACTACTATAAACAATACTGCAGTTGCAGAAATGACAGATCTGAAGAGAAATTTCGAGAAAACTACCAGAGAAGAGGACGTGTCTCTGATCCAGCCATTGGAGAGGAGAATTTCACCTTGTTTTATGAATCAAAGGGCATCCTGGCATCTGCTGTCTTCTAAGCATTCTGTAAAGAGTTTCACTGGACGTCCTAGACGTGCTTTGGTACCAGGATGCATTATTAAGAATCACCAAAGCAAAATTGTTCAAAATATACAATCTAAAGGCTATAATTTCCATGACAACCATGCAAGAAAACGTGTTCATTTCTCTGCAGCTGAGGGTCTACTCCAGCAAACCAAGAACCCCCCAAAGCAACAATTTTCACACCAGAACTGTAAGACTTAAATTGCCGTGTTATTTTAACCTTCATTCTTTTCGTGTTGATGCTGACACTGACTATATAATGCATATTTGATGCTTAAACTTTATGCCCCCCACCCTAATGTTTTTTTGTTCAAATCTGTGTAGGCCCAATTCTTAGAGCTCGTATAGGACCAAATTTGTCCAAAAAATGGTCTAGAGCTTATGGCATGAAAAGTTGTCTCACAAAATTGTCTCACAAGGTTAGGAAGAGATTGAATTTTCAAGGTAAAGAATTCCTTGTTACTGGATTTTCTAGTGAGAAGACAAAGGAAATTGAAGGACTAATATGGAAATATGGTGGCATTGTTCTCTTGGATATTCCTTCTCCAAATTCAAGGGGAAAGGGAAGTGCAAGAGTTATTTGTCAGCACTCTCCTGTTATTCTTTGTTTAAAAAAGGTTGGTTGTTGATGATTAAGATTTTTTTCTTTTTCCATCAATTTTGTATCCCCCTCCCCCTCAAGTTTCATGATATCTTTGAAATGATGCATTTAAAACTGGTCCTTTTTTAATTAGATTTACTTGGGGTGAACTCTCCTTTTTTTTTTTTGTGATTCATAGGAATAATAATTTATTTTCATCCTGTTTCTTAGATTAATTTTGTTTGTTTTGGGTGGAGGTGCACAACCCATAATAACACCTTTTTATCTAAGTCCATATTAACACCTCTTTCAAAGATGTAAACATTAAAAACTTTGATGCCATCTGGCTATCGCCTATTCATTTCGATCTGAGAACTATCTAAAAATTAAACTTAAATTCTTGCAATGACAAGATTCAAAGGGTTTATAAAATGTGGAGTGCTACCCTTTTTGCCATGCAACTCAAAACATGAAGTCAATACATTAACATGGCTATGAGGTATTCAACATAGTTACCTCCATTGTGCTGACATGTGATGGTCTTAGTTGCTACAATTAACTAAAATAGGGCTATCTATTGCAAATACTTGGACATACTTTAATATTCCTCATGATTGCTACTATGAATTTTGTCTGTCTGCCACTTGGGTCTGGCATCTCATTCTATTTCTATCTTTCTGGACTTAAGAAACTTGAGAATTAGCATGAGTTAAGAGTCATAGTTATATGAGTTCTTCAAAAATGCTTTAAGGTGAAAGTACTCTTTTTAATCTGAAAGAAGATAAATGGTTAGAAGTTTATGAATTTTCTAATTTATGAAACCTGTATTATGTATTACTTTTATTTTATTATATTCCACTGCATGGTTTCATAACTGTTGGAATGCGATGTTGCAATTTCTCACAGTTTTTTTTTCTCTTTCTTTCTCAGTTAAAAACTACCAAGTTCTTGTATGGGTGTGCAGTGAATGCTTTAATACTGAAAGTTGATTGGCTTACCGATTCAATTGTAGCAGGTTCTATTTTACTGCCTGAGAAGTAAGTTGTGTCCCATGTCTGACTTGCATTTGCATTTTTGTTCTGGGAGTTACCTGGTCCTGTACTTTTTTGTGATACCAACAATGCTTGATGGCTAATGACTATCAGTATAATCAAAGCTTGAAGTTGACTAGGTTTTATTGATCTATGACAATTTAGATTTATTTTACAAGGTTCCGCTAGATTGAGGGTTGGGTAATTTTGCTTCATGTGAAGACAAGAATTCTTCATTTAATGGAGAAAATCTGGTAAATATTATCTATTTCTGTGGCATCCAGAAGGATTGCTCGACTTTGCTGCTCTGTTTGTTGATCCAAACATAATAAAAGTATAAGCGACTCCATATAGAGTTTTTTGGATGGAGGGAAAGGTAAAATACCAAATATATGCCTCAAGGTGTGTGGTACTCATGAAATAAAAGTGCCTCGAAAAGTTGCTGTGTTTTTTGGATGGCTTCATTGGGAAGATCCTAGCAGGAAGTTCTCTTAAAGAAAAATGAGATAGCTGTAGATTGGCCTTGCTTGGAATGAGCATAATTGAAAATTAAGTTTCTTACTTTTTCTTTTCACAACATAGCCCATCTTTTCCAGTGCAAAGTCTGTTTGATTTTATTGCCTTCATCATCAGGTTGATGGAGAGGACTTCTTAATCTGGCAGAATGCATGTCTCACAACCTTCTTGTAGATTTAAAAATGATCAATATGCTATTTTTTCCTTTTTTTGACAGATTAGTGTTGCTGCCACCCCTTCAAATGTGGAACATTTTTTTCTCTATGGTTTAATAATTTGAGACTTATATTTCTGCTAGATACATGATTCTATCAAACCGAGTTGATGCAATATGTACCAGAAGTGGAAAGCTAGTTCATCTCAATAACAATATGTATATATTTGAAAGAGTAGGGATTATGCTTCACGGGAAGCATAGTTTCTGCACCAAATTTGCAAAAATATTCAGGGTAAGGATCATTTCACTTTAATTGACATCACAAACTTGAATATTTCATTTTATATCTCCATGGCTATTGTATTCTAATTGGCCTCTCTATGACCATATTTTCTTGGTATTGTAGCTCTGGCATGATTACAAAACCATCATGTTAATTTTCTTACTAAGAGCTGGGAAATGAGTGGAATTGCTTTAGCTAACCTGATAACGTCTGCGAATGCCCTTGTATAAATTCTGAAAGAGAAATACTTTCACTACAACGTGATTATACAAAAGTAAATCCGCAAACTGATGTGGCTTGATGTGGTATGTCATATTATTAAGTTACTTTATTGTAAAGTTGATCTAACGGATCACATAAAACCACGTCAATTTGTGGGTTTACTATTGTGTAATCATTTTGTGTTTGTAGCACTTCTTATTTTGAAATATGAGTTTAAAATCTGTTTAGTTCTAATATCTAGTGTATTTTGAGTCCTAGACCTAAAGAGTATGAGAAATGTGTTGATTACTGGAGTTGGCAGTGTCCAACATGTGTGTGTCACAAACTGTCAAACACAGCTCCTCTATAGAAGCGTCTGCTAAGACTGCCATATAGCATATGGAATTGAAACTCGTATGATGTCTGATATTTACTTTCATGATAGTGAATTGAATTTTATTAAATTGCTTTGATCAAGATCATTAGTTTCTGCAGGACTATTTTCCTTTCTATTGAAAGATGACCATTTACGCAGCCCACTTGCATATGATAAAGATATCTACAACTGTTTTGAGAAAACTATAGTGAATATCTGGCCCTTAATACCAGTGATGACTACCTTCTTTCTGGCAGTTCATCTTTTAACCTCAGTTACTATAAAGGTATAGACTACTGGATGCTAAGCTGCACCTTAATCACTGAAATGTTTGTTTTGCTAAGAAGCCACTTCCACGTAACGTCCAATAAAAAAGATTAACAGACTGGGCAATGACACCTATCAGCCATTGCAGCCTCTAACTTGTTGAGTATGTCTTGACTTCATTAGCATTGTTTTGTCATAAACTTTATTTCTGGTTGATTTCACATTCTTCTTTGATATAGTTTTCTGGTTTCTCAGTTTCAAGAAGTTGGTTCGTTGTTTAATTCAGTCTTTTCTTCTGTTCTCATTGCCCAGCATGGAGGTGGCCAGGTGTTTAAAACCCTTCAGTGGTTAATTAAGGATCTTGACAATAAAAAGATTTTTATCGGTGCCATCATTGCTGAGGATGAGAGTACAGTATCACGTCAGTTGAAACACTCTGCGGCAGAGCGAGAAATACTAATGATGGTGAGTACTTGTTCTACTCTCTAGAATTGAATCTAATAATGAGTGATTATGTTATCGCCCTAAAGTTTGCAACTTGGAATGGTTAAGATATAGAGCAGTGAGGGTGTAGCGCAAGACGGGTCCCGTTAAGGGCAATTTTTTTTTTTTCATTCAATTTTTTTATACACTTAAACATTAAAAAAAAAATCATAACATCATTAAAAAAACACTTTCTTAATCACTAAGTAAAAAAAAAAACTAGCATGTGAAGATAGTCAATTATTCTGCTTTTTCCCTACGCTTTCAACTTTCAATCATTCTTTTGATCGTATGTTGCAGCCAGCCCGCTGGATCATTAATAGCTTACATTCAGGAAAGCTCCTTCCAATTGCAGAGAAAAACTACTACTTGCCTTTGCCAACAAATAATATTCCAGAGGCTCCTATTTCCACGGGGTGGAGTGAAGAAAAATGAACTTCGTTTCTACCACAGGTGCTTACGAGATAAATGCACAAGTATTTAACGAATGTGTATAGTTTAATGTCTATACATATGCTAGATATGAACCGTATGCTTATATATTTGTGGCAGGTATTGGATACGATTGGAACAAATAAAGATTAACTCCATGCTTCTCTAGCTAAGCTATGCCAGTTTGAAGAAAAAAGTCGATGTAGCATGTAGGTAGGTATTTAAATTGACGATTGTGGGCCTAAAAACAGGGATTGAAAACATTTTCAAAAGGGAAATATTATGTGGAATAAGACAAAAATTATTTAAATGATAAAAGCTTCTAGGATAAATAATAATAATAATAATAAATAAATAAAAGATTTCTGAACTTCAGATTATGCGCCTTTTGGTAGTTTTAATGATGTTGCTGCTTCTCCGAGCCTTTATTCTGATAATGAGATGGGTTACCTAACCTTAATTTCAAGTTAGAATGATTTTTTTTTAAAGTTTCCTGACTACCATAGTTATTAATTTTGTTCTCTATTTTTGGATCATTGAAGTTTTTTACGACAGGTTTGCAACAGTCTTGGGGAACTTTTCATCTTTCTCTCTGCAGGATGCTTAAAATAAAATCTTAAGCTGACATTACCGTTCAAAGATTTGTACTTCAGGCACGACATAATTTTATAGGTTGAGGACAGGCTTGCTCCAACTTCTCTGATGGCCTTGTTGCTCTTTTGTTTAGATTACCAGTGTAGCAGGTTGAACTAATAAAAAGCTTAGAGGTAGCTTTAATAGTTACTGATTCTAAATTTTTTATTGAGTCAGCTTTAAGTGCCAATAAGAACTTATCCATAGATGTTTATGCCTGTGTTTGATCTACTTTTCTCACTTGAAGAAACAGCTTAAAAGAGTTAATAAGGTGTTGATCTCCTGTGAAACATCCACTACGGGTGAAGAGGAAACAGTGAGAGACAACCATATCTATCTTGTGCTTGTTTATTGCCAATAGTATGCAAAGCTGCCTTCCAAGAAATGAAATGGGCATTGTTTCGTTTTCAGCAGTTGCTTCTAGCCTGTATTGTATATGTTGATTAATGTCGTTTAAAATTTGTGTTTATGTTTCTTTATGTCGGCAACCATGACAGTGTAAGTGTGTCCCGGACAATAAGGCCAAGACACAATTACTTTACCGAAAAGCACTCGACACGTATTGAATGTATCTTTGTTTGTTCACGTGTTTTGTTCTTTACCGAAAAGCACTCGACGCGTATTGAATGTATCTTTGTTTGTTCAGGTGTTTTGTTCTTTGCCAACTTGAAACACGTGTTGTCATTTAAAACATTTTTTTTTTTTTTTTTTGTCTTTTTGGGGAAAAAATATTCGAAAATTTAGGTGGATTTAGATGTTAAAGTGAGTTGAGTTGAGTTAAGATAATAAAATATTGTTAGAATATTATTTTTTAATATTAAAGTTGTTTTGAGATTTAAAAAAATTGAATTATTTATTATATTTTGTATTGAGATTTGAAAAAGGTGTAATGATGAGTTGGGATGAGTTGGGGATCCAAACGCACTTAAGTCCTCATTTGTATTGAAAACTCATAATTACAAATTTTTCAAAATTCTACATAAAATATAATAAATAATTTAATTTTTTTTTAATTTTAAAATAATATTAAAATTTAATATTCTAATAATATTTTATTTAACTCATTTCTAAATCTAAATTGGGCCCTATATTCTCTATTCTCTTATCAAAAAATTTGAAAAATATATATAAAAGCAAATTATCGAAGACTGTAGAATTAAATTCTTCACCAGCTTTGGAAGATCGATCGTTTTTGTTTATAAGCTCTTTCCCTCCGCTCATCTTCGTCCTCTTTGTAATATTATTCTCTGCAAGAGCAATATCATTTTTAAAATAGGGAATATTACATATTATTCATACCACCGAACTATCCTAATTTTTTATAAACTTCAATTACAACCAAACAATCTCTTCTACGAGATTTTCACTTTTCTATTTTTAAGAGAGAGAAAAAAAAAATTCTGAAATTTTTCATACTGTGATTTTGTACTTCAAAATCTTGGATCACCATAAACGTAGCCTCCGTTGAAAAGGCATTTTCCACGTGGAAACTATTGTGGGGCAAAGGATTCTGTCAAAGAAAAACTCTATATGTAGTTGATGCATGCAGTCGGGACGCAATCGTGGTCCCACTTTCTTTTTTTCGTACTCTCTTTCTTTTTTCTCAACAAATGTTCTTTCTCTCATCTACTCTCACCGACTGCACTCCCACTTTCTCTCTCTGAGTTTTCTATATTTTGTGATAGCAATACTTCATGCAATTGAGGAACCCGATCTTAAAGGAAACGCATTCCACAGATCTACTGTTGTCCACAAACCACAACTAGTGACGAGCTCAAACCTCCTAAGATCACCAGCACAACCTTACTTCAACCACCCAACAATGGTATGATTTACTCAGACTTAAAATCCAAAAAAAAAAAGCAAGAGAGAGAAGATACCCACTTCAGAATCAAGAGCTATGGTGCTTGCTTCTCTTTTTTGCTCAATGGATCTTCCACAAATGCTCCGATTTACTCAGACTTAAAACCCATAAAATCAAAAAAACCAGCAAGAGAGAGAAGATACCTATAGCGCTTGCTCTTCATTTTTGCCAATATTGTGGAGGAGGATTAATTTTTGAGGGCCCTTTGGTTGTTCCTCTCAATTGTGAATGAGTTTGGCATTGTCACAGGCTTAATCCAGGAGGCTTCTAAACTAAGGGGAAAAAAAAATTAATTTCCTATTTATATTCAATTTCTCTTTGCTCAATCCAGTTGAGTTTCTATGATCTTTGTTCTTTTCTTTCTTTTTGTTCTTATGGTTTCTTCTTCTTCCCAGGGGATCTGGTTCGATAAGACTATTAGACGGTCTCTATTCTTACTGAAAGCATGATCTTCTGGTACATGGCGCATGGCCAGTTAAGGAGAACTTCGTGGATGTAATTGTATTAAAACTTGGATAAAGTTGCACAGGGTAGGTAGGATTCTGAAGTTGCGTGAGACGTGGGCTTTTGCCTTTTGGATGACCGACCTTTTGTATTAAGATTGTTTACCTGCAAATTAAATAAAAGTACATAACAATTATTCAATGTTTTGTAAGACCATTATACTTTAAAATGAATAGCCGACATTGAAACAATTTCTAAGGGAAGTAGCAGTAAACTACCTTGTCATCTTCCAAAAAATGAGAATTTTAGCATTCAACTTAGGCTGTGCAACTTAACATCAATCTCTTACATTGTGAATTTACACCTTTCCCATTTATGTTAGTTACTTATGAGTGGAGTGGAGTACTAGAGGAATACTTACAATGAACAAGTCTTGTGCTTCTACACCCATGAAGTTTCTCATTCCCTGCACCCGCATGACTCAACATGCCATAAGTTGATAAAGAGCCATTCCTCTGTCCATCAATACATTAACATCCATTTCAACATTTGAGTTTTAATGTATTTTGAACTCTTAATCACACAAGAAAAATATCCAGTCACATCAACGATAGTATTAATTGAGATATGATCAATTAACCAAATAGGTTGCCATACTTACAAAGGTCAATCTTGATGATTATCCTTTCGACTGAACTCATGAACTAATCTTCATCAAACATCCAGTCTTATAATAGTCAAAACAATGGAAGAAGAGGCATCCTCAAAAGTACCAATATTCATTCAAAAGATGAGACTGTCAGCAAGTGTATTGAAATGTATTGAACCCATTTGACACATTCATCTCCTCGTGGCATTTCATTAACAAAATCAAGCCACGATCTATAGCCTCAATATCACTAGACGAAGCCTTTGAAATGTACTGCAAGGGGGTCATTGGGTTTGGTCCCTTTTGGGAACACATGTTGGGCTACTGGAAGGAGAGCACAGACAATCCTCATAAGGTATTGTTCTTGAAGTACGAGGACATGAAAGAAGATATCAATTCTTGCTTGAAAAAATTAGCAGAGTTCATGGGATTCCCATTTTCTTTGGAGGAGGAGAGAGATGGGATTATTGAAAAGATTGCAAAGCTGTGTAGTTTTGAGAATATGAAGGATTTGGAGGTAAACAAATCTGGCAAGTCTATAAAGAACTTCGAAAACAAGAACTTGTTTAGAAAGGGTGATGTGGGAGATTGGGTGAACTATCTCTCGCCAAGGCAGGTGGAGCAATTAACCAAAGTCGTGGAGGAGAAGTTAGGCGGTTCTGGTTTGTCGTTTGAAGTGTTTTCTTAATAAGTACTACCACAAGCAATACATGTGGTCACGTTAATTGTGCTTTATATTATATTATAAGGATATCGTTCCAATAAATATTTCATGATATGCTGATATTCAAACAATGTAGTGATCTTCATGCATAAAAGATCAATTTCAGTTTTTGACAGCCTAATTAAATTTAAAGATTTCAGGAGGTTCTGTTTCCCTAGATACTTCATTCCTGTGGCCATACTCAAATATAAGAGTTTTCACGGTAATTGACACCTTTAATATTTCCCAATCAGAGCAACATATATATATACATATATACGTATCAGATCAAAGCTAGCTAGCTTCATGTGTTATAATAAAGGTTCAAATTTATCTACACATGCAAAATTTAAATAGATTTGATTTTAATTATGTGGTAGATGATCGTGATGGTTCTCCCCTGTACAGGTGCTTACAAGATCATATATAATTCACAAGTTCTCAATGGATTCATGATCATGCATGATAGATACAAGTGTTTTTCGACAGCTAGCCCTTTTGATCAGGTTTAATAACGCCAAAATTAGCAGTACGACCACACACACACGTGTATATATATATATATATATATATATGCTTCTCTTGGCACTTGCGAAGCTGTGCCCATGCATGCAGCATGAGTCCGAAGAAAAAAGAGAATTTAAGGACGATGCGTGAGCCTTATTTCTTAATGTTGATAATTTCTGGTAATGAGTTAGGGCTAGTTTGGGTATATTTTTCATAATGTTTTGCTATTATTTATTATTTAATTATTATTTTTTACATATTTATTATTATTATTTATTATTCTATTATTACTATTAAGAAAATATACGAGATTACCTAACTATCCAAACGCAACCTTAATTATGAGATGTTGGTCCAATCCAACGAGCGAGAGAGCCCAAGTCGACGCCCACACTACTATCTGTACTTTCATTCTAGTCTGTTGCAGTACCTAACCTTTCCAGCTTCTCTTCAACATAGGCTGCGTTTGTTCCCAAACTCAACTGAATTGCCTCTAATTTTAGAATGAGTTCAACGTCCAAACGCACGGTTCAAGCCATTTTCATTAGAGTTCAAATGTGAACTTAGTGTGGGCCCCACACATGTGTTGCTTTCTTCCACTGCACTGATGCAATTCCTGCATTGATGGCTGGCCCCACCTTCAGGCTGACACTATATTGGGATTAGGGGTGTAAATTTAAATCGAAAATCGGTAAACCGAACCGGACCGGTTTTACCGGTTTTGAATCGGTCCGGTCCGGAACCGGTTTTTATAATTCATAAACCGGTTGGAACCGGTCCGGTTCCTGTTTTAAGATTTTTTGGACCGGACCGGACCGGACCGAACCGGTTGATAAAAAATATATAAAAATTAATATTTTATATATAAGTTTTATACAAAATTAAAATTATACAAAATATTTTATATATATTAATATATAAGTTTTATATATAATGTATAATTATATGTGAAATTTATATATATAATTATATATCATATATGAAATAATTTCATATCATAATTTATAAAATATAACATAAAATGTTAATTTAAATATGAACATATGTAATTTGTTTGATCATATACTATTAATATAATTATATATAAGATAATGTTATTATAAAATAAAAGTTTAATCTTAAAAATGAAAATATAATTGATCATGTATTATATAGCTATACTACTTATAAAAAAAAATGTATTATATATCTATACTAATATATAGTTTATCACTACTACTAATATATACTAATATATAGTTATACTAATATATAAGTTTATAACTTGTACTAATAATCTAATATAGACTATAGTTTTAATTATATTAATAGTCTAATATAGATTAATAAAAGTATAATAGATTTTTTTAAAACAGTTTTTTTTAAACATATTTTTAATGACAAAATGTCAAACTTACATTAAAAAAAAACCGGAAAACCGGATCGGACCGGACTGAAAATCGGTAAAACCGGAAGTACCGGTTTAGGAGGGTAACCGGGGCGTAATCGGTTTTGAAAAATACAAAACCGGTCATACCGGTTCGGTCCAAGATTTTGTCTAAAACCGGACCGGACCGGACCGGTTACACCCTTAATTGAGATTTTGGACTACAAGCAGTGCGTTACAAACATTTTGCAATTTTCTCTTTTTTTGTGCAGGTTTTGAGGGGGACATGTCTGAAAGAGAAACTCTACCTACAATCGGTCCTTTGCGAAATCGTGCAACCGGTGCTTTTTTTATGATAAATTTTATTTTTTTAACACTTATCTTATTTCATTCTCTTTCTTATTCCTTTATATTCTGAACATCACTTAGATGGATGTAATGCCCGGACCTTTCAATATTTTTTTCTTCCACCCGTTTCTCTTCCCACTCATCCGTTCCTCCCTACGTACAAGAAGTTCCCCGCACCAAGCACGACAACTGCATGTGACCGCTGCCCCTATGCACGTAACCACCCTTTCCCGTGCGCTCCTTCAATGCTAGGCATTTTGGTTTCTCAATACACTTCACCTTGTAGATCGTTGCTCTCTATCTCTATATTTCTATCTTCTTTGCACCAAGTCGCAAGGTACCTGGAAATGCCACCATCCAACCACCACGAACTAGATGTTGCCGACGTGAACCCGAGATACCCACCAACCTTCTCGATGGAAGCCACCAGTATAGCCACGAAGCCCAGCCGTGTTCAAGCACCATCAACCATTCACCACTGAACCACCCCACGCTACGACACCGTGAGCCTCCTTCGCGCCTCCACCCTCTCTCGGTTTCTTCCCCACAACCCAATGGCCAGCAAGACCACCACAGAAGTTTTCGCTCAGCCTCGGTGCAACAAAAAACTCCTCCACCGCACTGCCCCTTCACCACCGTTCAAGCCATTGCATGTCCCCTGTTTTTAACCCTCGAAACAGAGCAATAAAACCACTTTCCCCCGCCTTAGTTCTGCAGCCCCATGACACGTCGGTGAAGCTTAAAGACACCGACCAGCAATCCTTTCGCCAACCGCGTGCCACTCCATGGTCTGTTGTTGCCCCAACCACCCTGTCGCCGTCTCTGGCTACCTCCGAAAGTATCTCGCACAGTATCCCTCTCTCTGATTTATCTCTCCCTCTCTCTTACTCCCTCTCTCTGAGGTACAACTGGGAAGGGTATGCTGAGCTCGTACAGATGGTTCAGAAGCATGGCTTGAAGCTCCAAGTTGTTATCTCCTTTCATCAGTGTGGAGGAAATGTTGGAGACTCTTGCAGGTAAGATTTAATTTTTAATCGGGATAAGTAATGGGTCTGAATGTAGAGGAATGGGCGGGAGGAAGAAGAAATGTAAAAACAAATTGATAGGGAAAGAGAGAGGGAACGAAATGAGATAAGTGTTAAAAAAATAAAATTTGTCATAAAAAGTAGCGCCGGTTGCACGGTTTCGCAATAAAATTGAGTTGTACGTAAAGTTTCTCTATCTGAAATATGAACAATAACAGAATGGTGGGATCCAATATTTCTATATATTTCTATAAATATGTCTAAACTCACCTTAACATCTAAACATACTTAAAACTCATCTTAAGTAGGACTCACAAAACTCACTCAATAATTTCAACTCACTATTATTCATAAAAAAATTCTACTCAATTCAACTGAACATTCAAACGCAATCTTAATTTCCTTACTAAAGTTATTTAATATTTTATTTTACTCTTTTTCTTTTATCGTATCATATATATATATTTATTGAAGTTGTTCGTGCATGACAGGTCGTATGCAACAGTACTACTGTACCCATTTTTCACTTTTTTTTTTCTTAAGCTTAATTTTTGTATGTTTTTTAGCTATATAGGACCAAGCAATTAACTTTGCATGCATATTGTTAAAGTCATATTTCGCACATTTTTAGGCCAAGTTCCAACAACTCAGTCTTCAATAACAGGCCTGCAAAAGATCATAAAGATGACTGCAACTTTGAGAGGGCGGCCTAGGGGTCAGGTAACCTCTAATGCCAAAATTAGTAAATATTCTTGGAAGCTTGTAAATAAATAAAGGAGTTTAGGGATCCGAGAGATATTCTCATACCTGAGATGTTCTATTTATACTATAAGTCTTAGGAAACAGATCGTGCATGCTCCTATGAAATCCGTGTTCTTCGTATTGCTTCTTATGTTAGAATTTTTAAATGTAGCATAACTCTGCATCGGCATCATCAATGTGGCAGGTTACCAAGGTAGCGGAGCCATTAATGCGGCGTGGTTCTCCGACCTCATTTTCTCAGACTGTCTTCTTCCTGGTCCGTTGATGTCTTTTCTGTTAGTAGATCAAGGCTCTTCGTATATTACACCTGCTGTGTGGGCGGGCACTTAAGGACTGGACATCACTCGAGAGGTCTTTAAATCGACGAGTCTCATCCTCTGCAGCACTATTCCTCCTACAAGTTGTGTTTAGAGACAGACTGGACACTATTCGAGAGATCTTCAGATCGACGAGTCGCATCCCCTACAACACCATCCCTTCTGCATATTGTGTTCAGAGGACTTTTCCCGTGAGCCAGGTTAGGAACTATCTACCCTGGGCTGGACTTTTTATCTTGCTTCTAATCTTTCATCTGCAGACTTCTTGGACTTAGTGGGAAAAAATCTCCTTACACATATATCCTATTTTTGGAAGAATGCTTAAGCTGATCTTTATAAGCTGATAATATCCCCCATTCAATGATTTGATCTTTGAATATATATCATCTAAAGTCTTGCTCTCTCTCTCTATATAATATATGGGAAATATTATTTAAAACGATGAAAGTGATTGATTGAATTATTTATTTATTTATTATTTATAGATTAAGGAAGCGATAATTAATGAATTGATATTTTTTTATTTTTTAAAATTATTTAAAGTTATAGAAAAAAATGATTGAAATAAAAGAAAAAATATATATAAAAAGAACATTTACACTTATCGGTCAAATTTCATCGGTTAGTAGCATCACCCATAATATATAGATATTATATTATATTATATTATATATATTGTGTGTGTGTGTGTGTGTGGGGTTCCCAGCCAAAATGAGAAGCTAAAAAATAGCTGAAAGCTTTAAGGTTAGGAGAACATTTTAATTTGCTCCGGATGTATTGTATAGTACTCTGTATTTACTGCAGAGCCAGCTGTGACAGTCAGAACTTGGAAGTTGAAGACTTGCAGAATGTAAAAGCAAGAGGCCAGATTCCCAAATTGCAGGATCCAGCTATAGTTTTCAGAGAAGGATTGCTAATCTTCTCGCCGTTGGGTTTCCGCTGAGTTTTTTTATTTTTTTTATTTTGTGATTAAATTTTATTTTTAATGATATAAATTGGTAATATTATACACTACACTCTCATCTTATTTTAATTATATTAAATAATATGTAAAACATTCATTATTATTAGATGATAAAAAAATATGTAATAAATAATTATTTAATAATAATAAATATGTCATATTTTACTTAATAAAATAAAAATGAAATAGTAGAATGATGTATAAATTTTTTTTTCTAAATTTTCTTTAAAATATTTTAAAAAATTAAAAAATATATATAAAAAAAGACGTCGCTACGTCTACGGAGAAGAAATTCTCTACCGAACACTTAAAACTCTTTTTTTTTTTTAATTTTTTTACTTTTTCTTTAACTATTTTTTAAACTATTTAGATATTTTTTAAAAATATAAAAATTACATATTTATTTAAAAATATTTACTTAATCATTAAATAAAAAAATTTAAAAAAATCGATAGAGAATTTCGATAGAATTTTCTGTAGGCATAGTATTTTTTTTTTAAAAAACACACAAAATATACAAGGTAGTGCCCACACCCTTGGAAGAGAATTAAGCTAGCCACGTGCGCATTCCGCGCAATATTGCTAGCTAGCTAGTATATGCAACGGCATGGGTCCTTTTGTTATTATAATTTTATGACAGAGACACCACTGTCAAGTGGATTGGTTCTTCCCATGACAGCTAGAGCCACCATTGCTAAAGTTTGAGTTTGGAATAATATTAGGGCAGTTAGTGTGCCGCCCACTAGTACAAGTTTTATCTTTTTATTTTTAAATATTTTTAAAAAATAAAAATATAGATTAATAGTTACTTTCTTAATTAATAAATAAAAAAATTAAATACATAAACAATCAAAATAAAAAAATAAAATAAAACGGTATAGTAACTTCATTCATAATATTAGATATACGTAGTGGAGTTTCTGCAACCTCACATCAATCTATAATTTTCAACTAGATTTCAATTTTGTTAATTAGTTGATCAATATCGATCGTTTGATTGCAAGTTCTCCGGCCGGCCTGACCACATGCTTATTAGTTATTATGGATTTTTCTTACTTGGATAAAAAGGAAAAAAGCGACTCTCACGTAGAGTTGGATCTCGATAAATTTTTTTTTTTATTGATCCTGTAATTTTTTTAAAATATTTAAAAGTACAAAAAAAATGAAAAAAAAGGGTAAAAAAATAAAATAAAATAAAATTGCCTTTATCGAGACTCATCCCGGAATACACCATCGATAGGTATAGCACTGCTCGGATAAAAATCCAGTACTATCATTTAGTACTATTCATATATATCGACAAGCATGTGAAGTTCAAATTAATGATAAAACGAATGGTACGTGCTCCTCAGATGAATGAGAGTCATGAACGCACGAGATCACATTAATCTTGAAGCTAGCGTGCATCGTACGTGAATGGGATAATCATGTTGATCATGCGAAGATCAGCAAGATTTATTATTGAAAGTGATATTCATGTAACTGCAAATCAAAGCATCAACATATATAACCAGATGATCTGCTAGCTAGTCAGTAGTTAGAGCCATAGGAGTGAGCAAACCGTGGCGGCCGTCATGCCACCTTGGTTTAAAGGAAATTAGTAAAAATTAAAGGAGCGGACATTAATTCACATCAATTTTGGTAGAGATTCAGCAGAAAAAAACTAGCTAGGCAAAGACAATATATTGGATAATCTCAAGGTCACAATATGTGATACGACCTGTTAACTCAATACGAACATAATATAAGATTAGTGAGTTTGAGTTTGATGTTAACGAGTTTAGATTAAATTAATAGATTGACCCGTTAAGACACGATTCATTAACGGGTCAAGCAGCTTAACTTGTTAGTAACTCGTTTAGACGCGTTAAATTTTTACACAAAATTACAGTTATATCCTTTTTAACCTAAAAACAAAAATACCCTAATCCTATTTCGTATTTTCCTAACTTTCTCTCTCAGTTCTCAATTGAGTTAGTTTTCACGAGTCACGACCGCCTCCTACACTTCTTTTGGATTGTAACTTTGGTGTTTTTCTTATTTGAATTGTAATTTTAGACTTATATAGTTAGTTTTATATTTTTAGGAGATAATTTGATTTTAAATTTTATATGAAATTATGTTAATTAGGTCAAATAAATTATTTAGGTCAATTCAACCTATTTATATAAACAGGTCAAAACGGGTGTTGTCGTGTTGATATATTTTTAATTAATTCATTACAGGTCAAAATGGATCGTGTCGTATCAACCTGTTATTTTAATAAGTTTTGTTAGGGTTTGAAAATCTGACCTGTTAAGTTTAACGGGTCGTGTTCAGGTTGACTCATATCTTATAATATACACGACTTGACACAATACAAACACGACCCGTTAACACGATTTGTCACCCCTTTAAGCTAGAGTTAATTAAAAAAAAATTGCAAACATAGAAGCTAGTGAGGCAAAAATTCTTCAACTAGTTAATCGGTGACTTGAGAACTTTGCTGAGAGAGCACATATATATATGTGCATGTGTTATATTATTCATCATATATACACACAATTTTGGTTGAGAGAGCATGCATGAATATGATCATGATAAATAATAGCCCGCGCACATATTTTTATATATATATATATATATATATATATATATATATATATATATATATATATAAACACACACTAGGGAATGATCCCGAGTACCTTATTTTAGGGGTGTGCCTGACATAATGATTTAAATAAAAATAAATAAAAAAGTCAGTAACGTATTTGTCTAGGAAAAGAAAATACAAGTTTAAAGAAAGATAAAAAATAAAGATTAAAAAAAATTAAAACTTTAGCAAAATATGAGCATTGGTATGCATCCATATTGAATTATCTATTTACTCTCTATATAATAATAAAATATTATTAATTTAGTATTAAGGGCCTTTTAGTAAAACATGATCCTTCATTAAATTCTACAATGGACCTACACGTCAAATGGTCAAGGGTCTTAAAGACCTTCTGGTAAAACATGATCATTCATTAAATTCTACAAAAAAGCTACACGTCAAATTGTCGAGATTTTTAAGAGCCTTTTGCTAAAACAAAACTTAATAGACTTAACGGAAAAATAAGAAAAGTTAACGGACAAATAATAAAAGTTACTATTTACAATTAAATAGCCACTTTTTATAATAGAGTAGATGTGTGTGTGTGTGAATGTGATCAAGAGGATAAATGATATTGTTTGTTAGCATCAAATAATTAATAGATCTGCACCTAGGCATATGGCTGGAACTTTTATTTTTCTTAATTTTCTAGTTTAATTATCTAAATATTGGAATATCGATGCTTTACTACTTGATCATCTTATCTCATTTTATTATTATAATTTTTTCAAATTTTCACAAAAAAATATCATAAATAATTTAATTTTTTTAAATTCTAAAATAATAATAATGTAACATCCCAGATTTTAGTGTATTTTTAATGAAGAATTTATTTAATTTATTTTGTGATTATTTATCTTGTTTTAAAATTTTGGGAGTTTTTAAATATTATTTCTTAATATTTTATGTTGTGAAAATTATTTTTATGTGCTTTTTAGATTTTATTTACTGTTTTGGCTTTTAAAATGATCTTTAAATTAAATTGATTTATTTTTTTGGGTTTTAAATTTTTATTGTTGCATTTAAAATATTTCACTACGTTTGATTTATTTTATTTAGTTTTCGGTTTTAAAATCATTTTCGTTGGATTTTTCGAGACCCATGTTGAAAGACTGGATCTTCTCTTTTTTTCCCTCCTCTTTTTCTTTTTCTTCCTTTTTCTTCTTTCTTTTTTTCCTTTTTCCCCTGCTTCCCCCGCGTGCCCGAGCCCCCTCTCCCTTCTCTCTTTTCTCTCCTCTCTCCATCGTGTGAAACGGACTTACCGTTGCTGCGCCGCCTCCGGACCGCCGTGCACGAAACCGCCGGCACCAGCAGCTTCCCCGTCCGCCGGCGAGTCTACCCACCCAATATCCGGCCGGCTAACGCCGCCGTTAGCCGCCACGAGCAAATCGAACCCGTCGTGGTTCTTCCTTCATTCCGCCGCTGTCCGGCCACCATTTCTTCGCCACATCTTCACCGACCCAATACCAAGCTTTTCCACCCATTTCCGGCCCCGATTCGTCGCCGGAGCCGCCCGTGCGAGCTCCACTTCCGATGTGATATTCTCGGCCGTAAACCACCCTTTTTCCGCCGCCATTCACGGCCAACCACCACCACCATTAGATTCCCCACCTTCCATAGGCCCTACCCTATCAATTCCAAGTCTTCGTTTGAACCCGTGCGAAATTTGAAATTCACTGCATTTCGGCCAGTGTTTTTACACTGTGCATTTTTTGCTGCTTTGGCGATTTCTTGTGCTTCGGATCCTCCATAAAATAGTTTTAAAGCGCTGTAAGTATTTCCTAAACAATTATTTGAGATTTAATTATATTTTTACAATTAACTGCTATATTTTATATATATGTATTCTGGTTGGTTCCGGACTGAGTCCGAGGAGTTCGGGGGTGGATGGATTGATCGGAATATTTGTTGTGTGTGATTAATTGTGGTTGGATTAATTGTTGGAGTTTGGTTATGTGATTTGGATATTGGATATTTTGGTTGTATTGTGATTTTGGGAGTTGATCATTGGTTGTGAGGATTGATCTGGTTCATTGCATATTGCACACATGGCATGTTTGTAAATGGAAAACGGGGTTTTCGTGTAATGCATTCATGTTCATATGGTTATTTTGAAAACTGGGTTTTCATGAGAATTGAACTTTTGGGTGCGTGTGTATCACGACCCCAAGCCGAGATGGGGCATTATCTCGGTGGAACTCCTCTGGTCACTCGGGAGCGTAATATACTGAGTGACGTCTCCTGGGTTGTTTCCGGGCGACAACGGGATCGGACGTTGGACGTGCCGACTCCGTGGCCCTTCTGCTAGTGGGGGCTAGAGGATGACCTGGCCACGAACGCACCTGGTGCAGAACTGAGCATCGCTCGTAAAGTAGCCAGGACGTGCAGATGGTCCATAGGGGAGGCCATGGTGCATATGGTTAATTGGAATAATTGGAAATTGGCTGTTTTCTGGAAAAATAGCGTGAGTTGTTTTTGTGTATCATTTTCTGGGAAAATGATGGATAATGATTTTTGTGTGCCATTTTCTGGGAAAATGGTGGAATTGATTTTATTGGAAATGATTTTTGTGCCAAAGAGATTTTTGGCGTGCGTTACATTATTGCATATTGCATCATGGGCATGCATGGTTAATTGTTTAGATACGATTTTATCTCTGGACTTGGTTAGGTTATAACTTACCTGTGGTACCATTTAATGGTACTGCAGACTTTGTTGATGATGCAGATGCCGAGCCTGAGGATCTGGCTCCGCCGGAGGAGTGATCCGGGATCACTCATGCTGTAGTTTTTATTTCCAGACTTGTATTTTATTTTGGGACTTTGGCTTTGTTTTTATGAGGTTTGTATTTTGGATATCTGTATTAACTAAAATTCTGGTACTAGTTGACTTATTTACCTTCCGCTGTGTTTTTATTTGTGCACTGTTTATTTGTTGCACACACTTGACACTTGTCGTTGGGATGCGTGACCGGGTTGTCATCATCCTGACGTCACTATTCCTGAGGCTTTTTGTACATGGGAGTCGGGGCGTCACAAATAATATTTTAAAAAACTATTCTAATAATATTTTATTCACACTACAAGGAATATGGACTTTACCGGCATTTCATACTTGCCGAAACTAGCCCTTAAATCATCGCAAATCTACCTTTACCGACGATTAATGCTTCGCTGCAGAGTGGTTGCCAAAAAAGAGACTGAAAAAAGTGTTTTCTGCATTCTTCCAGTAATCGCAGCTAAAAATAGTATTTGCGACGAATTCATCCCAACCGGAATAAGCGATTTTACTCGCCGAGAAAGTAGTTTCAACCCTGGTCATAAAATGCCGAAAATAGTTATTACTGGCGATTCTTATACGCCGCAATAGATCAAGAAATCGCCGCTAATAATCCTGGCGATTCAGACATGTCTCTGCAAATGTTATTCTATTCCGTCAAAAATATTCGCCGCAAAAAATTATTACCGATGACAGTAAGTTCTCCATCATTTGTAGCACTTTAGTAATTCGCTGCAAATTAGCATCTTTTGCAGCGAAGTTTTCATCGTCGGGTAAGACTTACGGCAATTATTACTGGCCTAGTTGCCGCTGCAAAAAACGTGTAGACATTTGCAACAGTGTCTTATTTCACTGCAAACGTTCGTGTTCTAAATTCATTACATATTTAGCAGTGATTATTTTTTATTGTTGCAAATATTTGCACCATTGGCTGAGATTGCGTAACATACGTGCCTTTGGTTTTGGCTTCCAGCGAGTCTCTAATATCGCTGCAAATAATGCCAACCACCATAAGGTCCCGTTATATATGAATTACTAAAATGCTATATGTACCTGCTTTGGAAATCTATTCTAATTGTTTACAAACAATAAGTAACACAAAGACTGATTGTCCTTGTCCATAATGCAAAACAATATATAGCTGCATTTCCATAACGTGCCTTTAAGTAAGAAGCAGTGTATTGAATCAACAAAACAACATTTGATATTTCGCCTCCATCCCCATACATTTGTTAAAAATCATTGATCAGTTTAACAACATTTACAGACTTAATTCTAGGAAATTAGAAACTGATCAAGGATTTGTAACTATTACATGATGTCCAAATCAAATAGCATTTACAGACTTAATTAGACTGAAATTAGAAACTTCCAAAATACAAAGAAGTCAAGCATAACCCATTGAATCCAACTTAACATAAAATTAGTTGAGCATCAATATTAATGGCTGGCAGGGTTGAGGTGAGATAGGCAATGAGACTTTCATTCTCTAGACAGTGATTCACTTCACAATTTGTCATCCACCATGCAACTTGTCCATGATGACTTGTACCCCAGCATAGCTAATTCTTGTCACAATTTGATAAATTGGTCTCCACAACATGCATCCAGGATCAACACCTCAAGGAGCCTCTTCCCACAAATACCCTAACACATGTTTAATAGTCCACCATTGCATTATTAACCAAGCTCCGAATCGTTGTATAGTATCTGTTTGCTGTAAAAGCACACACCCATTACTAAACTTGTTTGCTGAGCTAGTGCAATTCCTCAGTCACAACTATTGCCAATAGGGGTAAAAAAAGGGCATGCAATCTCTTATGACATATACCTGAACATGCATGGAAGGAAGGGTTAATAAATCTAAACTATTATTAGCTGTAAGTACCAATTATATAGAAAATTGGTACCAACTTAATACCCAAAGCAGGTGAATTTTAAAAAAAATATGGTGAACTTGACCCCTTTCACTATATTTAAGGTATTATTATAGGTTAAATCAATAATTACTTTTATCCCAATCTCCTCTAGTACCCCCCATCCCCTTTCCATGTCCAGTAACATACAGCGAAGTTGTATTACAATATAACTTCACTACAACTTAAAATGTCGCTTGTATATACCAAAAATTATCAATTATGTAAGAGAAAATTTAATGTTACTCTTCAGAAATTGTCCAGCTAAAGTGACTATTCAGAAACATGCCTAGCTACTGAAAAGCCAAAAATGGGACAAAGTTTGAACATGATAGGAACCTTTCCGCCATTTGAAGAGTGAACCCCAAGCTGCTGCCATTTGTTAGGCAAAGCATCACCATTCTCTCCAATAGGTTGAAATATCAGTAAGTAAACAGCATCCAAATTGCCTGTCAGATAAAGAGAATATATGTGTTAGTACGCAATGCTTTACTAGTATTAATAAAGAGGGAATTAGGCCCAATAGCCTGGAAAGTTCTGAGTTCATACCTAAAGGGTATAGTGCGACCAGTCCATGTGCAGAACTTACAACTCATCCCTTGTACCCATCATAGTGCCCCAGTTACTTACAATTCCTCCACAATATGTTGACAACAAAATATTAATATATATTCAATATCTACTTATCCAACCACTGCCTTAGAACTCCTGTTCAGCATTCCTTTCACTAGTAATTACATAACCAAAAAAATAACCTGCCACCATTTACTTCAAAAAACCCCACAAAAAAGCATGGATTCAGAAAATGACACTTTTAGTCACCATGAGTCTCCCTATGAGACTCTCCTTGTGACTGAATTGTGTTTACTAAACTACCCAATGTCTTGTCATACTCAGCCTGCCTCTCTAGAAGAACTCTAATGCATGCCTTCAATTCCTCGAACTCACTCTTGTAATACTCGGCCTCTTTTTTGTGTCTTTCCACTTCTTCAGCATGACGTTTCTCCCGTTCACGATTTATTTTTTTCGTAGAGTCCAGTATTATCATCTCACCTAGCCCCCTAGCATAACCTGGTCTATATCCTAAGACATCCCTAAATATAGAAGCTGCTACCTCTTCACTGCATTGCTCAGATTCCATATCAAGCATTTTGCCAACCATTTGGGACTGCCATCAGATTATGCCATCCAATTAGTCTACTCTTTACAAATAGAATAATAGTAAACAAAAACTATTTAATTACTAAACTATAACTGTGATGTTTTAACTACAATTCTCACATAAAGCTCGCCCGTCGTCTCTGTCACAAATGCATCATTCTTTTTAGACCAACGGACTTCCTTATAAAACTCTACCAGGTTGGGGGTGGTCGAACGCTGTCAAACATGTAGCCAATTTTCACTTGCATAACTGACGGAATGTGCAAAAAGAAAAAAATTGATGTCCTTCCAAGGATCAATCAAAAACCAAGCATTTTTTAGTTAGTGAAATTTTTGTATGTTAAGTCAATTCAACATATATTGACTTAACTGGATTTTGTATGTGTTATCAAACATTTACTGTTTAAGATTTGTCTTGCGATTCTAACAAGTGGATTGGAAATTGGGATAGGGTAAGTAAGTAGGTGCATACCTTCTCCTCTAGTATTCAAACAAATGACTTCCTCCCGGCCGTGTGATTAATTTTTAGCTTGTTACGGTTCTCTTTGTTTTGCTTTGATATTTTCTACATACACACCAACAAATATAATTCAGGTGCTTGAAATTGAACACCGGTGCTGTTATAATTTAAAGAAAGGGTTGTTAGAATTGCTAACAACATGCACGCTAAACATACTTTAACTATAAACTATTCCATCTGGATGGTTTTAATACCAGTCCAAGTTATTATTTCTAATTCGAAGAAGCTCTACCTGTTTCAAATGCAGCTTCGCCTCACCCAAAACAAGATCGACCCCTTCATCATATATGCTTGTAATACATCTTCACCTATTTCACCTTTTGAGAATGTATGACAGTGCCACATAGACAGGTTGTGTAACAGCCTCCCAATTTTGACATATATATAAACCCGACAGAGGCTGAATTCATATTACCGTAGGTGAATTTAGTTGAGTTCATACATATTGACTTAATCTATTTTACGGTCAATATTGGTTTTGTATTACTAAATAATACCACAATATGTTCACTATTAAGTGTCACAGGATTAATACCACAGGATTAATGCATCTTTGTAAACTTCACAATCCAGACTACTCTTCTGGCCTATTAAATCAGTGCTCACTGCTGTAATTGCTAGGTGTACTTTGAATGCCTCGCTCCCCCATCTATCACATAACTTTACCCAAACATGCTGCCCAACCATATCAGGTGCACTAGCCAAGGCTTCTTCATGGCTATCATATGACAAATATTTCTTGTGAAGCTCATGATGGAAAGTGTTGAAGCGCTTTCGTAGTTGTTTCCACACCGCCTTGCGATGATTGTCCAAATCCCAGTCCAATATGAAATCGGCCTAAAACTTACAAGTTATTAGTTTCATGTTCGTAATCTAATAGAAAACAACTATTTATTTCTAACTTGCAAGTCCAATACTTGACTTACCCGGACACGGTCCATTAGCTCTTCCTTCTCAACCATGGGTACATCAGTCCATCGTGGGTAACTCATGTCCCCATGATGCTTCAAGATCCATGTGACCCGTGTTGTAAACATCGTTGCATTTTCGCAGCAAGGTGCGGTCTTCCCATCGTTGATTTTCAAAGGTATTTTCCCGTGCTTCCGAAACTTATCAAACTCAATACATTTCGTTGGCCCCCAACCACGTCTTGGTGGTTTCTGTTGCAGGTAATGCCACATCTTCTGCAGCAGGTCTTAGATACACATTCATGCACCCATAATTAGGAACAATTGTGGAGAACAACTACAAAGCCTTATTCTTGATCAATAAATATTATACAAGAGACAACATTTGATATTCCTCATCTGAGATAACACCACAGTATGGCTAAAAATATTTAGGGTGCATACCATTTAGAAATAGATCGTTGCCTCTACTCCTATGCCCACTCAATATTGGACTTGTAATTGCAATTTCAGGCGGCTTAACTGGACTTGGAGGCTGCGTTGAGTCGTCAGAACTACTCGCAATGCCTTTATCATTTGGAGTTTTAGATGAAAGTATTGGACGCCGTGGCCGTCCCATGAATTGATATGGCATAACTCGTCTGAACCCTCCACCTCCCCTGCATTCTCTTCCTTGTCTGGCTGGTGGCATTGAGCATTTTCCTACATTAATACATATATGGCACATAAGAATAAGGTGGAAATCCAGAACATGTCAATCATCATAGTGTGTGATAAATATTCGTTGCTACTTAGGTGGACCAACTACGCTCATCACCTAAAGCATATGCTGTAAAAATTTTCAAAATTGCTATATGTGTCATCAGTTACTGTTCTGAATATGGTTCGAACAAATTGATATACTTTAAATTCAACTAAGGCTGAAAATATGTGGATTCCAACTTATAGATGTGCAGTCAGTGCATATACATAAATATATATATGCATAAATATTTATATTTTCAGATGTGGGGTTCAATTTCCCACTGATATCTAGCTCTAACTAAAAACATAAAATATCCACAATTAACGATGCATGGCTGGTTGCAAAAACAGAGTCTTGCAACAGCAGTCCAAAGGTCAAAAACATCAACCCCCATCCTAATTAAATAAGCTTAATTATTTGAGAGTGTCACCATAGCATTGTGTCAATGTCAGAACTCACAAAAGAAAAGTTTTATTTTAAGTATACTGATTCTAAATTCAGGGATTCCTCATTATCAAAGTATATATATATTAACATTAATACGCAGAAAACCATACATTGATATATATATAAATATATATCTATATATCTCTAAGCATTTACCTATATATATGCTAGACCAAAGACCGTTACAAGTCATGCACTCTTATACTGTGCTACACTACCCACTTAAACCATGCCTCACTACAAGCTCGACCTGGTTGAGTCAATAGCTGTGTTTACAAGCCTAAACTACCTTGTCCTACCCAAGGTAGTTTAGATTATCACAAGGGATATATATATACATACATACATGTATGTATGTATATATATATATCAGATAACCATGGATAATGTCCATGTACAGAATCTCGTCAACCAGTTACCATACAAGACACAGGCTAGTGTGTACACTGTTAATGAAACACTGTCTATAACTAGAAAGATTCTGAACCACATGCACTCTAACAATAACATTACAAGCTCATAAAATGCCGGCATACTTGGTTAAGAGAAATGAAAAATGATACCTTTATTGTCTTCGTTTCTATGTTTTATGCAAAAGTCTCATACCTGGAAAATGCTCTTCCACTAGAAATGATAAAAAAACCATGTTGTACCTTGGTTGCACTAAAATACTATAACAATATCAGAAATAGATGGGATGCATGCACCAATCTCTTCCTCCCCAGCTCATTTATGTGATGAACCCAAGCTCTATAAATCGCACAAACCCAAAGAAGGTTTCAGACATTTTTCATGTGGATACGCTGGAAGTGAGGAAGAGCAATTCACTAAGAAAAACACCAGAATTTTAGGCAGCTGGCTAGATATAGTTTTAACAAGAATAATATATCCTGCCGACTTCCAGAACCCATCAAATAGCATCCAATCCTAGCTGTCACATCTGAACAAATTGTTCATCATGCTTCCAATTTTAACCTTTCATTAGTAAGGGACCCAAAAATAATTTACCCCCAAGTCCCAACTTTCCCTCCCAGGCGCCATTTTAATCCCGCCCATTTCTGGTCCATGTACAGGTGCAAAATTCCCGTCCATTTCTGAGTAAATATATATATATATATAAGAGTGATGTTCTAATATATCAGGTGCAGTACCTAAGGTGATTAATACATATAATAAACAAAAGTTTTTTTAGGTGTTGGGTAGGCCAGCTGCAGTTTATTAATTAAATCATACGTATCACATAGATTTCATTCAATTTTTTGTCCCTTCTGTCCCAGGTTGTCCACAAATATGTGCATAAAAATAGAACTCCTTAACATATTGAGCTAAGTAATTGTACACAAAAGGACCCAAAAATAAAATAGCATATTATGTGATTAAGCTAGCATTTGATATAGTTTTCTTAGGTGCTGGTTGGCACAGATCCTTTATTGAGTTTAATCATACGTACCACATAGATTTCATTCAATTCTTACCCCTCTCCGTCCAATGATGTCCACAAATTTTAGCTTTGCCAAACTCCTTAACATATCGAGCAAGTAATTACAAACAAAAGGACCCAAAATTATTTTCTCATATTATATGATTAAGCTAGCATTTGATATAGTTTTCTTAGGTGCTGGTTGGCACAGATCCTTTATTGGATTTAATCATACATACCACATAGATTTCATTCAATTCTTACTCATCTCCGTCCAATGATGTCCACAAATTTTAGCTTTGCCAAACTCCTTAACATATCGAGCAAGTAATTATAAACAAAAGGACCCAAAATTAATTTCTCATATTATGTGATTAAGCTAGCATTTGATATAGTTTTCTTAGGTGCTGGTTGGCACAAATCCTTTATTGGATTTAATCATACATATCACATAGATTTCATTCAATTCTTACCCCTCTCCGTCCAATGATGTCCACAAATTTTAGCTTTGCCAAACTCCTTAACATATCGAGCCAGTAATTATAAACAAAAGGACCCAAAATTAATTTCTCATATTATGTGATTAAGCTAGCAATTGATATAGTTTTCTTAGGTGCTGGTTTGTACAGATACTTTATTGGGTTTAATCATACGTACTACATAGATTTCATTCAATTCTTACCCCTCTCCATCCCATGATGTCCACAAATATAAGCATTTAGAACTCCTGAAAATGCCAACAAGTAATTGTAAAGAAAAGGGAAAAGCAATTTGACCAACTATGTGGTACGTATAATAATGAACCAACTTGAGATTTTCCATAAATTGAAAATCAATCAAGTTGCAACCTGCTCTTCAAACCTTGATTTTCACATGTAAAAGGTACATGTTCGACATTATACTACTGATATTGGACCATTTAGCAAATATTATTGCCTTAGAACTCCGAAACATACCAACAAGTAAGTGAAAATCAAAAGGGCATCAAGTTGACCATCTATTAAGTGTATAATGAATCAACTTCAAATTCCAGTACCAGGAATTTGTGAATGGTGATGTCATCCCATATATATTAACACGCACACCAACGATTTGACCCAAATTAAAATGATTACACATTTCAGCACTACATTTCCCAAATTTGTGTTCAAGAGATCATTTACCTATATACGTGTCATATTATTGCTGTCCAGACATGCTCTAGAGTGAACAAATTTCTTCTGAACATGCCAGGGACCGGGATATGTGAAAATTAGGGTTAGAGCATAATAAATGTATATTATAGATATATTTATATACATGATTTTCATGTATATATATGTATATATATGTTGTGATATATACATATATATATATGGGTAATACACCGATTACCATACAGGACATAACTTATATATAGTGTGCGTGTGTGAGAGAGTTGGATATCACTCCACGGTATGCGAAATACAATTAAATGTTAGCTTCTGCAGGTTAAATAACTAAATCTTGGATGAAGGATATATTTTTCTTCCAAATATGAGTGGTTGTAATGCCTGCCGAAATAGGGTCCACATATGCACCACATATGCCATTACCATCCATCACGAAGGAGGGATATCACCTGCCACAGAGAGTGGATACCACCAAAATAAAAAAACATTGAATCAACACAAACCCTACAGCAATTCAGTGCTAGATAACATGCAAGAAGCATAAAGACATTAGGGTCGAATGTATATATATAACACGGCTACAAAAGTGTGTATGTTAATACATATCATAACCTGCCTTGGCATACTAAGTTTGGAAAATAATATTACACAACATGCTCTAAATTTAAATGAACTTCAACATCTGCCTATCCCACAAATGGACCAAGTGTGGACTCCAATGCACCCAACGCGACTCCACGGTCCACGAGGGTTAGCATGAGGTGTCTTTAGATATACATGGCCATTAGTTGTCGAACGTAGCCTCATATACGAAAACAAAGAGGGATGTGTTAGTTCCGGTGATTATCCACAAGTTATATGAGGGAAACTATACATACACTAGTTCATTGTGAAGGAAAGTAACCTTTTTGTTGAGTCTACGTTTATATATACAGCCTACTCCTCATCAGACAGGACATCATCATCATAATTCGTCTCTTCCATATCAGAACAATAATGCCCGCCAACTGCACTATCTGAACCCGACTCAACCTCTGCATCGTCAATAAAATCTCTGGCGATCTGTTGCTGACCAGATGACCCAACCAATGTTGATGCATCAAATTCAAATGGTTGTATATCAGGCTTATGGAGTGGAGTTGCAACACCAACATCAGCACAATCAACATTTCTTGGTACAGTATCAGATTCCTCAACTTGATACGCCTCACCGTCACTTGATGATGTGTCATGATCCTCGTTTAAATGCACTTGTGGGATGTCATATATATTCCTATTCGTGAACTTTTGTACAACATACCAACTACCTTTCACTTGTCTATCTTTGACATAGAAACATTGTTCAGCTTGGCACGCTAAAACAAAGGGTTCCTCTTTGTACCATGTCCTAGCGAAATTGACACTAGTCATATGTGAATCCACTCGGACGCCTCGTCTTCGATCGCCAATGTCAAACCAGTCACAGCTAAACAAGTAGACTCAACGCCATCCCATATAATGTAACTCTATAACATCATTTAGAACACCATAGAAGTCCAAATTGTTTGCTTGCTCGTCACCGGTGACGAGAACACCACAATTTTGAACGCGGCGACGTTGTTCTCGAAGCTTTGTGTGGAACCTTTTACCATTAACAATGCACGCAGCATACGATCTAATCTGCGATTCAGGGCCGCAAGCTAAGGCATACAGATCATTGGCTACTTCAGTAGGGGTATCTTCACGCATAGTTTGAACTTAGAAAATTACAACCAAGTCCTTTAATAAGCATGTAATTATTGATAAACTTGTAGTACTGTGGGTAGATACTTAAAACTTAGTTCGGATTGAAGATGGGACGTGTAAGTGGGGTGACCAACATGTTTCTTGAACCATGCAGGAAACTCTAGCCGATGTGTTCCATCAGCCAGCGTTGGGTTCTTTTCCTTACATAATTGATAGTGCTCGCTGCAAGAAATATGGTATTATTGACATTTCCCAGAATTGTTCACTTTTATAACCAGAATAGATGTATTGTAACTACGATTAAATGCATACTAAGTTCAGTAAGTAGGTGTATAGCATAAAATATGTAAACTCAATATAAGATGCGTACTCTATGTAGGCTGCAATCTCGGTGCAATTGTTAAGCACATACCAACAAGTTGAGGATAATAGTTGAGGATCATATTGTATAGGTGACGCCACACCCAGGGGACGGACCTTCTGTGTGAAGATGTTAAATCCATCTACCCTCTCTTCGTCCAAAGCATCAATGTTGCGGTCCGGTCAGTTGAATCTCGTCTCAATATTTTCGAGATACATTGAGCAAAATGTCAGGCATTCGAAACGTACTGCTTGAATCGTCTGAGAAACCGCTCAAATGGGTACATCCACCTATATTGAACTGGTCCAGCAAGCAACGCCTCAAGGGCAGATGGAGATCTAGGTGGACCATAACATCGAAGAATGACGAAGGAAATATCATCTCTAACTTGCACAGAATCAGGACGATATCACTTTCCAGCTTTGCCAAATTGTCCATACATAGAGTTTGTGCGCAAATCTCTTTGAAGAACTCACTAAGCTCTATCAAAGGTTAGGCAACATCGTTTCGCAAACACCCCCCACTGTAATAGGGAGTAGTCTCTGCAAGAAAACATGACAGTCATAACTTTTCATCGCTGAAATTTTGCAGTCATGAACAGAAACACATCTTGAAATATTTGCCGCAAACCCATCTGGAAACTTCACATTAGCCAACCACTCACAAAAAAGTTTCCTTTCATCGCCATTTAGGGTAAAACAAGCATGTGGCATCAAACACTAGTCACCATGCTAAGTCAAATAAAGTTCCTTTCTTATCCCCAAATTTGCTAGGTCACTACGAGAGTTAATATTATCTTTACTTTTTCCTGGAATGTTCATTAGGGTGCCAAGTATGTTGTCACAGATATTCTTTTCAATATGCATTACGTCAAGATTATGCCGAAGCTGAAGTGAGGACCAATATGGTAAGTTGTAGAAAATACTTCTCTTTGTCCAGTTCAACTCTTCAGAACTCCGCTTTCTCTTCTTCCAACCTTTGCCAAATTCCACATCCCCAAGAAGACTGAGTTGACGGACAATATCAGGTCCGGATAAGTGGTTAGGCGGCATACGATGATCATCCTTTCCGTTGAAACAAGATTTTTTCTTCCGCCATACGTGGTTTGCTGGTAAAAAGCAACGATGTCCCATGTAACAATGCTTATGGCCAAATGTCAACCACATAGAATCTGTATCTGAATTGCATGAAGGATAGGTCAATTTCCCTTTAGTGGACCAACCTAACAGGTCCCCATATGCAGGGAAGTCGTTTATTGTCCACAATAACGCCGCATGCAATCGGAAAGTTTCCTTCTTGTACGCATCATATGTATGGACCCCATTCTCCCAAAACTCATTCAATTCATCTACCAAGGGTTGCAGGTATACATCAATCTCATTTCCAGGGGATTTTGGACCAGCAATAATGAGAGACGTGATGAAGAATTGCTCTTTCATGCAAAACCACGGAGGCAAGTTATACGGGACGAGGATAACGGGCCAAATACTATACGGTTTTGCAAGGTTGTTGAAGGGATTGAAACCATCACTCGCTAAACCAAGCTTGATATTGCGAGCATCTGCAGCAAACCAAGCATGATCATTGTCGAAAGTAGTCCAAACTTGTGCATCGGCTGGATGCCTCATAGTACCACCATCAGTGTTTCTATGCTCTTTATGCCATCTCATATTAGCTAAAATCTTAGCTGACATGTATAATTGTTGCAACCTCAGCTTCAAAGGAAAATGACGCAACACCTTCTGCGGGATTAAACGGTTTCTATATGTATTTGGCAACCACCGAGGCGCATTACATTTTGGACACTCATTCATATATGCATTGTCCTTCCAAAATAACACGCAATCATTAGGGCAAGCATGTATTTTGTGGTATTTGAATCCTAAATCTCGCTCCAGTGACCGTGCTGCTTCGTAAGAATGGGGGAAATAAGCGTCAGGAAATGTAGACCTCAACAATTTCAAGAGAAGATCAAATGACTTTATCGACCAACCCCTAATGGCTTTAATGTGAAGCAATTTCACAATGAATGAGAGCTTTGAAAACTGTTTACACCCTTGATAAAGTGGACGCCGTGCATCATCTAATAGTTTATCAAATGAGAAGGAAGGGGCTGCCTTGCCAATAGGTGGGTGACCTCTAGGTTCGGCATCATCAGCCACCTCACCCATGAACGTGCCTTCCCTAATATCATCTAACATCTGCTCCATGTCATCAATATATCCGTCTTTATCACTTGGTGACACTAGCAGATTGTCATCACTAACATCCGGAATGTCATCTTCCCCATGAAATATCCAGGAGTTGTAATTTGGATTAATCCCATTTAGGTACAAGTGTGTTTCCACCTCGGGTATAAGGAGGAAGATATTATTATAGCACGAACGGCAAGGACAACGGATGCGGTCAGTTCCCGTTGCGTGCACTCGGGCTACTGTGAGGAACTGTTCGACCCCTTCAGTGTACTGGGTTGACTTAATTCTATTTTTCAGGTGCATCCAACTTCTATCCATCTATACACAAAAAAGATCAATAAGTATAATATCTTAACGAACGAGGTTAATGCTGTTAAAGTTGTGCTCAAGATGGGGTTATTAAGCATGAGCTATTGAAAGAGGCAAAGATGTGATTTTCACATGGCCAAAACAATTAAGGTAAGGATGAAAGCGTCTCTACTTGTCGCGATAAAAACAAACAAATCCGCAAACACCCCCACATATCTGTAGTTGAAAACATCGATATGGGTTAGATATAGACTTGTCCATATCGAACTATATTCAATATCTGATATTGAATATAGTTGGTTGTTGGGTGAGGAGTCCATGTCACTTTATTAGGATTTCCTCGGGCATGCAACTACGAATTTAATCAAATAGAAGAAAATTAAAAATCACCATCTAGCATACTATGTGAACTTTTGGGCTACAATTCTCACATGTAGACATGTTTTATAAATGATGTCTGCTTTGATGAGCAATTTCTAATTCGAAGCGTAGCTGTTTGCTTTTTCTTTTTTATATGTAATCAACGGGATTTTATTAATAGAAAATCCCTTGTACACAGGTTGAATTGTAGAGAAGGAATCATAGTAATTCTAGTTAGGCATATTTGTGGTTTAACCACAATTGTTTAGGGGGAAATAATACAGAGTGGCTTAGTGAATCCGTTGAGTCATTATGACATCCCAAGAGTCAATTAACTTTCTACCATTTGATATTCATTAATATTTAAGGTATAGAACTTACTGTCTAACTAGGTTTTCCACTTTCAGTATTGCCAACAGCATGTATTTTGTAATCATATCCTTCTGGTCAGTTTGTAACCGCATAACTAAAACCCATACAGAAGCCACTAGCTTGAACATAGCAGCATTGTCCATTCAGAACTGGACAAATAACAGTCAAACAGTTTAAAAACCCAAGCTATCTGGCCAGTTCACTCCTCCCACAATATGTAGGATATTAAAAATAAAGAAATGGCAATTCACACTTTTCGTAAAGTTGCTGTTTCAGATTTACATCGTTATTCAAAAGGATTAAGCAAGAGTTGTACATGACGACCTTTCATTAGACTGAAAATATCAAAGTCATTCTCTATTATAAACTATGTTGGAGATCATGAATAATTAATAGTACCAGGGAAATGGAATAAACACACACCTATATACGTCACAAAGAGATTTTATAAATAAAAAACTCACAAAATGTGGTTTGATGTGGCACTGTCGAATTATAAAATTAGTTAAATGTTAATCTTTGTGTGACTATTAACACTTCACTATATACACACACATATATATATATATATATATATATATATTTATATATAAGAGCTGTACCCGGCACCAAAAAATAGTGTGCATGTGCATTGTGCAAAATATTAAAAAGGAAGGGTTAAAAAACATACATGCAATCTTTGCTTAAAGGTGAGCGTATAAATGAATGGGTGCTGATTTTCAACCATATTGCCATCATACGACTGCTCAATGAAGGTCTCTTAGCAATCTACAGTGCTACAAGTACATATATCATGACATAAGCTACCTAACATTTGATATTATTTTGGCCTTTCCTCCTCGACCATTTCCCCTTTTTCCAGTCCAGCATCAAACTATTTTCGCAAACATATATATTTCATATATAGTTAAATGGTACCAATTTATGATCTCTACGATTCATAACAAATTAGTGAGGAACTTGGCAGCAGAAGTTCTCCATCATTTGAGCTCCAAATCACATATACATCATCGCCTACCATAATAAGAAGATCTCATGCTATTGCATGAGATTGTTGTGGAGACCTCGCTTTTTTCGACCTCTATCCACTTCATTTTCTTTGGATAGAGGTCAATCAATTATAGCCGGATGGGAGGACTTTATTTTTTAAAAAGTCATATTTAACGTAGTTCAATATTGAGATCTAAGTGTAGAAAAGTTCTACGCACTCAACAACCAGCTTACACCGCACAATATATTTTATTTTTTCCCTCAACAGATGTACTGTGGTGTATGTATGACAGCTGAGTAGAAGAACTCCTGAGTCTATAACAAGCAGAGAAGCCCAAAATTCCTAGAATTTATAAAGAAAGTGCAAATTAAGGAGAGGATTATAATTACGTTCTCCTCTTTATAGCCATGGTATGCAAGTTTGCCCAATACTACAACTTGTACCTGGCATTTACAGACTCTCTTTTAGTCATAGTTTTTCTTTTTTTTTTCTTGCAATCTAGATGACTGCTTCTTTGGTTCAAGCAATTTTAAAAAACTTTTTTCTTTTATTACCATCCAAGTAAGGTATCTTTTGAGGTATGGTATCAGTATCTAGTTTTGTGCTTCAACATTTGAAGCATCCACGCACGAGGGCGATGGATAATTCATTGTCCTTTTACAGCACGCGAATAAGCTAATTTCAGGAATATCAAATATGGATGATATATTTGATCACCCATGAATTTCCATGCAAGAAAATGAGCCTGAAGAAACTATTATTGGGCTAAGGTTTAATTTCTTTCCAAGATTGGCCTCGTTCTAAGTATTGAAATTCATTTCCAAAATTGGTTAATACAAGTAGAAAATCCATCAAATATATGCACGAGAAATTCACATAGACTGATTGCTTCACTAGTTTAAGTAAGGGAAGTGCAATACCTTTAAGATTTGCGAACCCAATGGCCATCGCGGTAGATGAGCGATGGATATTGATTCTGCAATTCTGTGGTTTCCGTCAACACTGGTTCATACAGATCCCCAAGCAACAAGCCTCACCCAAATCAAATCAAATCCAATAAATGGCTTCACAACTAGATGATAATCATATAATAAATCAGATGAGATATTAGGATTTCTAATTGCAGAAACCCTAAAATGCGAAATTAAAAGTTGCAAATTACCTCACAATTTATTGTGGTCTCGGCGAGAGAGATGATGGTGGTGGCCTTGTGAGGGAGCGGCGGGGCTGGAGGCGCCCAAAGAAGATTAACACCAAATTGCAATCTATAGACAGTGTTCCTTTCGAGAATGTTCAATGGAAACTGGAACATCAATGAGAATCCACCCTAAGCATGAATGGTGGGAATTACAAAGGGGGAAAGCGTGAGGGACGAAACGGAAATACATGATCTTTTGTAGCGATTTATTATAAAATCACCGCAACAAAAATTAATACCGACGTTATTAGACCGACGCATCCTTCGATTTTTTTTGCAACGAAAAAGTTCGCCCCAAAATATTAGAACCCGCTGCAATAGAATGAAATACTATTCACTGGCGTCCATCTACCCAGATTGCACATTATTTCTGCGGTGCACATGAATGTCGCCGTATTTAGTTGTGATTTCTGTCGATTTTAATTGCGGCGCTAGAAAAAACACCGCTAAAGGCCATAATCCTTGTAGTATCAACTTTTATTTAAAACTATTTTATCACAACTTATTATCCAAACCGCAACTAAGTGCTAACATGACGATGCGACCCAAAAAAATGCTAATAGCTAGCTAGCTTAAGGATAGCGCCTGCATTTATTAATATATTAGAATATTAATTAAAGCACGAGGAAAACCTGAACGTAGATGATCCTCAGGACTGTATATTTAGATATATATTAAGGTCGGCAACAAATTAATTAATGTCAATTTTAAGGTCCCATATATACTCTATGTCGAACTGTATATATATATATATATATATACCAAAAAAGAGCGGAAGTAGAGATAGAATGAAGAAGATGAAAAGAAAAGAAGCAGAAGATGAAAAGAAAAGAAGCAGAAGATCAAAGGGAGAAACAAGCAACAGGCGGCAGTGCCGACCTTAGAAGCAAGGAATAAGAAATTAAGACAGATGCACAATTAATAAGTTCCTGCGGCAGAGCCGTCCTGGAACATGCATGGGTATGAACAAATATGAGGCGGCATGGCCGACCAATGCATGATATGTTTATGCAAAAATAAGATAATATGAAAATAAACTTGTATTCAAATTAACATAAACAAGATACAAGTAGAATCACAAGATTATAGAATTACAAGATCACAAGTATGGGAGAGAGAAATGGAAGAAGAAGAGAAGGAAAGTCGGGAGTACCGAAAGGGAGAGAGAAGTGCAAGTGAGAAGTGGAACAAGTGATGCCTCAGACTGAGGCCAGGCTTCCCTTTTATAAGTGAAGGGAGCACTGTTACAACAGTGTTACATGAACAGTTAAATGAAATAGTATTTTTCAAAAAGCCGGTCATGAACAGTTTAAAATGAACAGTAAAAAGTGAACAGTACTTTTACTATTCAGCACAGTATTTGCAGAAAGTCTTCATCCGATTTAGCGGTGATCGCAGGGGGAATCAGATCTGGCGCTGTTTCTTCATCCGATTTAGCAATTGTTGCATGGGGATGTTGAATCAGCATGTATCAATTTATTCATCATCAGACAGCTTTGGAGTGTCATACTCTTTGTCATGTCCGAAGATGTTGGAATATGGATCATTATCAAATGAAGCCTCGGAAGATGTTTCTGATTTGTTATCATCATAATCTTCTTGATTAATAGACTTCATAACCAGAGCAATTAAATCCTTATTATCAAGTCCAGGAATTATATTCTTTTTCTTGGTCTTGGAGGATTTATGAGATTTTACAGAGGAAGCAGTTGAAGCAATTGCCTTTCCTTTGGTTGAAGCAGAGGATGAGGCAGGGGCCTGGAGCTGGGGATGTCCAGGTGTAGTGAGGGATCCAAGTGGGATTTCTGGGAACTTCTCTCGGTCTTGAAGATCAGGAGCAGTCTGAGGAAAATCCCGGATTACATATTCATTGATTTTGTTGGTGTATTTGTACTTGTCCCACCATTTGGTGAAACAGTGTCGTACCAAAATATCACCATTTCGTTCGTAGCTCCATCTCATTATCCAGGGTAATTTGTACCGGTGGCAGAAATGAAGAACGTATGGAAACTTTTGCTGGTGTTTATCCAGCTTTGTAGTAACAGCATTAGTGAAGCATTTGAATGTAGTAATCAAATCATCAGGAAAATTTTCTGGAATTAATCCAAATTGGTCCCACCATTGGTTGAACCAGTAAGGAAAAGTTCCATGGAATTTTTTATCAAAATTGAAGAACCAAGAATGGCTCATATCAGATACTTGGTGAAGCATGAAGCGAAACCAAGCTTTAATGTAATCATGGTAGTTGAACAGAATATCAGAGTCGCCTAATCTTTTTGAGGAGAAAGGGTTGGTACCCCATTCTTCTTCTGTGATTAAGTGGATAAAATAAGCACTGTGATAAATCAGTTTATTTTGATCAACCTTGTCATGGATGGGTTTTATGAAAAGAGAATTGGTTTGGATCAAAATATTTGTATAAAATTGAAGATTTTTTGTAGGATTTTCTGGAATCCAATGGAAACCAGGGGGAAAATAGGAGGTTGCAATTTTGAATGGATCATTTTGCTTGGACCTATTTGATTCAATGTAAAATAGGTTGGCAGGGTAACATTTTCGAATATAAGGAGATTTGGATTTCTGGAATGTATATGGTGTCTGGACAGGTGTTAAAGCAACAGCTTTAGCATAAGGATCATAATCAGTGGCAACAGTTGAAGCATATGAAATAGGTTGAGCAATTTTGCCTAAGGTGGTGAACCTATTGGCAATTTCAATGGGGGATGCAGGTTCATTCTTGATAAGCCTCTTATCAGGAATGGGAGGTAGAGCAGGTAATGTAGTAAGGGAGGCAAGGGTGGAGTGTTTATTTCTGGGTCCTTTTTTCTTTTCCATGATTGGGTGTCTGCAAAAATTCACGAGTAAGGAAATCAGGAATAGAATTTTGAGAACCTTTAATAAATTCGATATCAAAATCGAAAACACTTAAAATAGCTTGCCATCGTGCAAAAAGATGTTTGGATGCAATGTTTTGAACATCTTGTTCTAATACGTATTTAGCACTTTTGCAATCAATCCTTAGTAGGAATTTCTTATTAAGAAGATCACTTTGGAATTTAGAAATGCAGAGTACAATAGAGAGTATTTCTTTTTTAATAGTACTATAATTAATCTGTGCAGGATTCCAGACTCCAGAATGGAAACGAACAATTTGTTCAGAAGAGCCTGGTGAAATGGATTTTTGCTTCAGAATGCCACCGTAACCAATTTCAGAGGCATCCGTTTCAACAATTTTGAAGGATTCAGAGGTAGGAATACCAAGGCATGGTAGAGTTTTGACATGTGCCTTGATTTTTCTTACCAGGGCAGTATGAATATCTGACCAAGGCGGAGGATTTTGTTGGAGTCGTTTATAAAGGGGACGACACTGTTTCCTCATATCTTGGTAGAATTCAGCAACATAGTTAAGAGATCCAAGGAATCTCTGTAACTGTTTTTTATCAGTAATAATGTCAGGGAATTTTTCAGCAAATTCAATAGCCCTATTGATAGGTTTGATTTTGCCTTCAGAAATATCATAACCAAGGAATCGGATCTTGGTTTGGAATAATTTGATTTTTTTAGCAGAAACAACAAGACCATTAAATCTAATGATATCTAGAAACGAATTCAAGTGTTTCCAGTGCTCATCAATAGATTTAGAGAATATGAGTACATCATCAATGTAAACAATAGTGAATTTAGAGAATGAATTAAAAATATCATTCATGATATTTTGGAATTCACTCGGAGCATTTTTGAGACCAAAGGGCATTACATTCCATTCAAAATGCCCAAAGGGAGTAGTAAAAGCAGTTTTGTATTTGTCTAACTCATTAATCTGGATTTGCCAAAATCCAGATTTAAGGTCAAACTTGGAGAATACTATAGCATCAGAAATCCTATGAATTAAGTCATTTTTGTTGGGAATAGGGTACCTAATCCACTCTAAGACTTTATTCAAGGGTTTGTAATTAATAACAAGACGAGGGGTTCCTCTCTCTATTTCAGCATTTTTCTGGACATAAAAAGCAGCACAAGACCAGGGTGACTTACTATGCCTGATTATGTTTTTACGAAGAAGATCATTGATTTCATTTTTGCAAAATTCTAAAGTCTCGCTATTCATTTGAATAGGGCGAGTTTTAGTTGGAATATTTGTTTCATTAAAACCTTTGATGTAAGGTAATGAAACAACATGTTGTTTCCTATGCCAGAAGGCATTAGGAAGATCAGAACAAATCTCAAAAATCAATTTTTTGTTAAAATTCTCAATTTTTGATTGAAGCAAAGTGCTTGACAATTGTTCAGAAATCTTTTTGTATCTGATTTCTTGTTGAAGAAAACAGAGATGTTTATTTTTTGCGGATAATAAAGATTTCAAACTTTTGTCAGTATCAATTTCAAATTTTGAAGCAAATTTAAATTTGACTTTTTGTCCGAAAGGATCAGTGGTAATACCATCTTTCTCAGACAAAAAAGGATATAAAGAGGAAATAAAAGGAATTCCTAATATGACCTTGTCAGACATATTTCGGACTAGAACAGAAGGAATTTTAAAAGGTTATAAAACTATTAACTTTCGATGTAGTATCCTTCGAAACTTTGATCATTATTTCATGAGTCATGTAGCATGAGACATCTGACCAACAAGGTCAAATGAACTTTTCTTTTTAATAAATTTTTTATACTTTTTTTATTCTCTAAAATATTTTTTAAAAAAATTACAATATCATTAAAAAATACTTACTTAATCATTATTAAAAAAACAACAAACAAAAAATAATAATCAGTAGAAATGCTCCAAAATGGATACCCTAAGCATTTCTCTTACTTCATAGCTTGAAGAGAGGACATGTGAACAGTTGCAAACCAATTTTTTTTCTTCTTTTCTACTCTCTCTCTCTCTCTCTCTCTCTCTTCCCCTTCCACACCAAAACTCTCTCTTCCCTTTATGTGTCACCGCCGTCTATATCTTCAAGCTCAAGTTCTTTTTCCTCTCTCCCTCTCTCTCTCTCCTTCCCCTTCTTCCCTACCATGATAGCTCATCGCATCCTCCATTATCACCGACGACTTCACAAGAACCTAGAGTAAGCATTTTCCTTTATCTGCTCTCCCACTTGTTTCTCCACAACATTTCATATATTTTCTTCTATTTCTCTCTATGTTTTCAAATCTAAGCTATGTGAGAAAATCTCCAGAAAAATTGTACCTCTTAGGTTCAGTTTGAAAAGTTTGTATTTTTCTACCACTTCTGAGAAAATTTACGTTTTTCTATTAGTCTTTAATGATTTTTTTGTCCATCTAAAAATCAAACGAATGTCATCTTCTTTTGCCCCATCTGAAAATGATACAAAAAAGTGTGTACTCTCAACATAAATGATGTAAGATGCCTATGGTTATAGCCCACAGACATGGTTTCTTCTGTTGATCTCTCCTATCTCCCCACCCTCTTGTTTGTTCTACATATTTTTAGTGAGATGAAATTTTGGATTTTTTTGGGTTAATTGGCTATCCATTATCCAATTTAAGTGTTGTTTCGTTAGTTTGGGAGTTGACTCTCTTGTATACAACCTGTATGTTGTCATTATCTATATTTCTACCAAGAAAGTTCTTATAAATAAAAATGGGGGTTGATGTAATACAAACTAGAGCCAAAAATTGCAAAGAAATGTTTTTGACAAGAGAGAGAGACAGAACTTTTAGACTAATATGTGAAAGAAACGACACCGCATGAGGGACAAAATTGGAAAGCAAAGAGATAAGTTGGTGAAATGAAGAAAAAACACAAAAGGGAATGGAATTTCTTGAGAAGACACATGGCAACATTGGGAAAAAAATGGTGGTCTAAAAAATATTGTTCATCAATCAGGGGCAAAAATGTAATAATGCTAAGTCAAACAAAGGCATCGGCGGAACAAAAAAATCAAATAATACAGGAGCTAGAGGTAAAACTGTAATAAAGATCACTCACATAAGGGCACAAGCGGAAAGTAAAATACAAGAGCTAGGGATAAAACAATAATATTAACCAGCTACACAGAGACAAAAATGAAAAATAAAATGTCAAACAAAAGTTACTGTAGATTCATGTTCACGGGCCTATAGCCACTTTTATAGTATAATATAATATATATATATATATATATATATATATATATATCAGCTTGAAACCTTGAAGCTGGAGTGTTTGATCATGATCATGACATGATGTATATATATTGTTTGTACGTTTTGTTCAAATGGCCGAGGACACGATATTAAATGAACCTTAAATGGTACTATATACTAGGACTGCTACTCGCATGGTGCAGGGTGGGGGGACCCTTCCCCGCACCATTCGAGGGGAGGGGTTTTTTCCCCTGCCCCCCGCTTCCTACTCCCAGGAGGTGGGGGCAAGGGAAAAAACCTCATCCGCCCCGCCCCTCTCCTAGACCAACACATTGGATTTAAAAAATTATTTTTGGATTCTAAAATATTTTATGGACTCAAATTATAATATAATTAAAATTATAAATTAAAATTTATAAATACAAAAAGAACTTAAACTCATTAGAGATATATTTTGGATTGTCTTGTAGGAAGTCTCATATTGTTTAAATATGATTATTATATTGCCTTAGCCTTCTATTTAAAAGTTAGCCTAGGAAGTCAAGGTAATCAAATAACTTGAATACAATTTCAAGTCTTTAATAAATTGTATATATCTATATACAATATATTTATTTATATATATAAATATAAAAAAATATTTTATATAAGTGGAGCGGAACGGAGGGTGGGCCGGGACGGAGCCGCTAGGCCTTCTCCATGCATGACGGACGGGGCGGGGTAAGGGAGTACGAGACCCCACTTTCCACCCCTAGTATATACATAGTTCAAATGGACACAAAATCAATCTCCCTAATTTTATTCTTGAGAGATGCAGTCAGTCGCAAATTACAAATATGACCCGACACATGAGCTTCTGGTATATATATTGATGCCCTGCAGGACCGAACATTCATTCTGTAACATGATGATATTTATAGGTGCATGCAACCAATACAATACCAAACTATATAATGGAATTCACGTGATATTTGATCATGCATGTGATCGTCCGTTGATGGATCAAGTAGTGCATGGATGGTTGGATTCCCAATATGCATATATGGTCCATGATCATGTCATATATTGAATGTTGATTCCATGCCACCCTTTAGTTTATTTCCTTTTTAGCATTTAGAATCTTCCATTAATGAAATATCATGTCCTTTGGGCACTTATTCGTTGAGTTATCAATGCACTGTATATGCATTCAAAATCCATCAGAATGCATTTAGTGCTTTATACATTGGATGAAGATGATCATGGAGATATTAGAGCCTATACAAAGTATATTTTTTCAAGTATAATCAAATGGGTGGGAAAGTAATATTACGTGTACTCCCGAAGTACGTAAGTGCTACGCAATCGTTTTGAAAAAGAGTAGAGTCACTATTAAAAAATTTATGTTTTTTACGTAGATCTCGTATTTATACACTTTTTTAAAGAGATTGCACGACGTTTGTGCATCCACCATTGCAAATATCATTTTTCTAAATATTATGCAATAATCATATATATTTATTTATTTTCTTTAATAACAAAAGCAATGAACACATGTATATATATGTGTACATGTGACCATGGAGTACGATTGATGTGAGTGGTGCGCCATGTGATCAAAGCACCATCCCATGTGCGTGCAGCGTGACATTGTCACTATGTAAATTGACTAATAAAGTGTTAATTTTCTTAAATTTAAAGTGGAAAAAAGAAATTCTCGATCACAAATCTATAGCATTGTAATATTATTTTCTCAAAGTATTCTCCAAACATTCAAAGTTGACCGAACTTATTAGTTATATACGACGTAAATAAATGTTTTCAATTGATCAAAATGCTGATTTCTTTCTTTGGTATTCTTGGGTTTTTCTTTCAAGTTAATTAAAGAGTGAGATAATCGTTATAAACCTTGGCAGCACAGAGATCCTTGAAGATAAGGTACCTGAAAAGCCGAAAATGGATGCCATAAATATTTTTCTTGAAAAAATGCACACAAAACTTGGTTAGATTTTAAAGGATTTGTGGAGGTGGTTGGATGGAGTTCTATGGCCCATATATTTCACATTTTGCTGTCATAATGTTGATTTGAATTATGAGGGTGGTTGGACTTTCACATGACCCCATCATGTACGTACGTGTGCAATTAGGTGCTTGAAACGTCGATTTCATTTTACTTTTGTAGTCACTCAAAGCAAAGCAATGCAACACAAATTAGGTGAAAAAAAAGCTGTCCCTCGTACATATATCCTTAAAACCCAGCTTTGCTTAGTAAGGAGCTTGATCTCCTGGCTGATACAATTGCTTTTGTACTGTGACTTGTGTTTCATTGAATTAAGTAGCAAGAAAAAGATATTGGTGGATTTTTTTTTTTTTTAAATAGAGTACAAGAAAAAGACATGTGCCTAACCTTTTATCGATTGGTTCATTCATGGCTGTTTCATAATTAATTTCAGAACTCAGAGAGAGAGTAGAGATGGACTAGTTTGTCATTTTCAATAATGTGCTGCAATTCCAAACCCTGCCGCAATCTGCTACTAGAAAACAAAAATGTGTAATGTAACAAGTATTTTAATAACTACCAATTAAAAAATGTGTAACGTAACAGATATATTTGGGATGACAAAATTCAAAATGAAGAACATCGTTTCTATGCTATTTGCCTTCATCATTCCTCTCTGGAAACTCGTCATAATCGCCAAGAGAAGCAGAGAACATTATTGAGTTTTGCATCTATTTTTGCAGATTTTGCATAACCATCCCTGGAGTCGTAAAAATAATTATATAAATATCATTGCCTTAAAAAATAATATAAACATTGTATGTCGGCTTTCTTTTTTTTTCTTCCTCTCTTTTCAATTTCTCCTTTTTGGCTCACTTGTTATAAAGAGGCCTTGTCATTGTAAAAGGTGATGCTGCTGAAATATTGCCTGGTTCTGTTCATCTTCCTTTTCATTTTCTCTCATAAAGTTTCATGAGATTCCAATTGCAAATCAACTGTGTAAACCGGTCCACCAATTCCCGAGGATGGCATGAAAACTGAAAAGGTTTGGGTACAACTGTACTATCCCATATCCACCCCTTGGGACACACAAACAAGATACGGGTTTTGAACGCTCTATGTTTACCATAACCCATTCAAGATCCTTTTCAATTGTTAAAATACTGTTTGTACATTCCCAAAGCAATAGCAAATGAAGTTGCCGAAGACCATACCGATTCTCAACTTTGGACAGTCATGGGGTCTCTTCCCTCACTCAAGTTTTACTGAGTTCTTGGAACTCTCGAGCTCTAGATGTCGAAATACTGGAGAGTACCGATGGTGGCGAATGATCATGATGAGTACAAGAGTATTTGCAGCCAGGAACACCAAGCTTGCCATCCAAAGCTGTAGGAAGACATTCTTGCCTTTGAATTCAAGCATATACCCCCACATCAACCAATGGATTTGAGCTCCCATCCACACAAAAAAGCAATATATACCTTCCCATTTAAGCTTCATACTGCTCCATGGTAGAATTAGAGGCAACAAGCAAAAGAACCACACAAAGTATTGTGCCGTAATTACCTATAAAAGAAACAATTACGTGAAGTTCAGGGAAGTGATTTTTGAAGCAGCTGAACTTTTAAACGGTAGAAATATGGGTTTACAAAAGCTGAAAAAAACTGCATCGGTATAGATAAGTGCAATCAGTAACTTTATGGTGATTATATCCTCGTAATATATATTTAAAAAATAATAATTAATTGAGGTCCGTGGACTCGATCCAATTCAAAAGTTACAGAAAAAAACAGTAAGTATCACAAGGTTCCGCAAGAATAAACATGCAGTTGGAAATTAACATACCTTATTAAATGCTACAAAGGCCACAGTCTGCACAAAAAAACAGAATGGAAAGTCCTGTGCAAAGCAGGAAATGAGAACCAGCTGTACCATGAACTGAGGCAAGAAAGAGATGAGCTTTTCCAGGACAGAAATCTCATTTTCATAATGGAGATATATATGATAGAAATAGACAGAAAAGTTGTGTCTTGGATCTGTACGAGTAAGATGGTACAAAAGTGCCTCATGTAAGAACGCCCACCCATACAAGTAGAAGAAAAGACCAGTGAAAGAGAAGAAAACAATTGCAGATACCAGTCCAAACATAACTCTCTGCCTAGTAAATATTTTCGTCAATACATTCTGCATATTGTAGTGACAAGTCATATCAGTACTGCTTTGGGTTGTCTTTCCATGACCAGCAGTCCAATAACTAAGGAATGGCTTCTGACCAGAATGGAAGAAGTTTGAATCAAGAATCAGGATAATAGGAAGTGCATAGATGATGGGATAAATTCTAAAATGGACAACAAGCCCATACCAAAATGCAGCTTGAAACACATTACCTGTAAACCAGAAACATTGGACCATCAAGAGAGTAGGAAACAAAAATATAGAACAAGATAGTTAGATTAATATAAAAGTTCATTTGATCCATTAATCAAACAGTGTGCCAAGTAACCATTCAGAGGACTCGTATTCAACATTCTGATACAAAGAAAGAGTCCAGGATAAGATGAAGCTTCCCCACCCCAACCCACGTCCACACTAACAATGTGTACAAAAGAGGAAAGGGGAGAGAAACAAAAGGGGTAATTGGTAGGGAAGGGAAAGAGAAGATGCCGCTGCTTTTCTTTGTTTGGGTTCTTAAATACAAGAGAAGATAAAGAGTAGCATATTTTAAGTTTATTGACTTTATAGCCTCATACAGCATGCACTTCTGGTTAAGAAATAGAGAACTCAATGGTCTGAAAAGAATGCATCTAAATGATCCTCAATCCTATATCTACACTCGAGAATGCGATACGGTATAGGCCAATGTGTTATTGAGACACTTAGCATGGTAGACTGGCTACAATTAGAATCCCAAGAAGCAGTAACATATACATGCATACCTACCTTAGTTTGCTAGTTCAAAACTACTAAAATCTTGAAATGCTTTTTGGTGTAATGAAAAGGGAAGACAAAAAGGGGGGTCTTAGAGGATGTTTGGAAAAGTTTTTCATCTCATCTCATCTCATCATATCTCATCTCATTTCCTTCCCAAACATTATTCAAACACAAACACTTCCAAACTCATCATTACAACTTTTTTAAATTTTCAAATAAAAAACAATTCAACTTTTTCAAATCTGAAAATAAAAATAATATTAAAAATAATATTTTAATTTATAAATATTTTTTATTCAACATTTTCTCTTTCCTTTCCCAAAACCTTATAAATACTTAACTCAAACTATCTCATTACTATTCACAAATTATCTTATTACTATTCACAAAATTCTCATATCATCTCATTCTCCAAGCATCTCCTTAGTGTTTTTTAAGGAGCTTGTTTCTTAAATTGAAAATTTATTTATTCAAATATATTTTTGGTGGCAAACTGATAGGTAAGTGGTCTGTATCCACTTTTGAGCAGTCAATAGACTCTATACAAATAAATTTAAATGATTGAAGATTCTTACATCTTTATAGTAAAAGTTACAATGCTATCTACTGAAAGTTAGTATGAATATAGATATATACCATTCATAAGACAGATAATGATCCACAAAATCACAGCACAAACAATGGGCTCGCAGTTCCCACGAGTTCCAATAGTGAAGGTAAATGGATTGAGGAGCCATATCATCACAGAATAGGTGCATAGATTCTCAGGTACCCTGCGTAGCTTCAAAATAGATCGGATAAACAAGCCCACAAGCAAGTCTGCAAATGACCATAAACATATGGTTTAGTGAAAAAGCCCTTTCACCCTAGTCTTCATTTTGTAACACAAGGAGAGGGGAAAGTCAAAGTAATACCATATCAATAAGCAGAACAACAAAAAGAGAAAACAGAACTGATTAAAATCTGTGAAAATGGGACATGTAAGCAGCCTTTATTCATGTACAATTTCAAAGCTAGAATAGGTATCCTTTTGCTCTTATATCTAAAGGCAAAATACTTGAAACAACCAAAGGCATACAAAAAATACAATATGCCAACCACTTGCATAAAAACTCAAAACTACAGCAATGTGTGCTAAGGAACATATATTATGGAGGCACAATGTCCCATACCAGAAGCTGAAAAGAGAAATTTCCCCCATGAGCGATGAATGATTGTATTTGGAATAAGTAGAAATGCGAGCAAAGGAGAGTAACGATATGTTGTTCTTTTGTACGGGGAATCTCCTGAAGCCATTAAAGAAGCAGCATCAGAAAAGACGAGGTAATCAACATCTGTGTATCTAACCTCCATATGACTATCTTGCCATTCTCCATAGAGAATAAGAATGACACGAAAAATTGCAGAGAATAGAAGCAGTGCACGAATGTTGACTGAAGTCATTGCTGAAAGGAAACAAATATAGAAGTCATTTAGCTCAAGAATTATGTATGAAGTCTAATAATATGCAAGTGATAAATATGAGAAGAAAATCCATACCATACTTGGTAATTAAGTGCCCAATGGCAATCAACTGCCAAGTAGGTGTATGGTCCTTAATCCATCCATTATATTGGCTTACCTTTTAGCCGACAGGGGTTCTACCTGACCCGACCAAGTCGGGTTAAGACACAAACTGAATAAAAACACTCTTAGAAACCCAAACCGACCCAACTGAAAACAGAAATGTGCAGACAGTTCAGGTCAGAAGTCTGTGTCCAAGTTGGGTTTTAGCTTCAGATTTTTTTTAAGATATAATGAAAAGAGGCCAACTTAAATATTTTTTTCAGCCCAAGTAAAATGCCTATCAATTCTAACCAAAGAAAAGTATCTAAACATTAAGTGTACATTGTTGCAGCCTTGCAGGCACAGCTTGTATGTAGAAGCATACACCTAAAACTAGGATGCTAGCTCAATGACTTTTCTGCTACATGAAATATAGTTCACCAAAACTTAAGACTCCATCAACTGAAACATGCTCATTTTTTGGGTTCTGCAAATATGTGCTCAACTTCATTATCTAAACATTACATTACACTAGTAGCATAACCCCTACACTACATCCACTTTATTCCTTTTTGTTATCCCAATCAAGTTGTTAGAGGTAAGGGTGCAATGAATATGAACAATCCTTAATTAGCACTCGGAGTCCTGATGTTTGGGAATCTCTCAAATCATCTCCCAAGTTAGTGGTTGGTTCAGTTGAGTCAACATCAATTGAAGTTGAAAAAGAATGCATCTAATATGTAAAAGACAAATAATTACAAATCACAAAAATAAAACAAAAAACCACAATTGTCAATTACACAACAGATAGTTTGCAACATGGCAAACATCACAAATCTAAGGGCATGTTTGGACACTTGGAATATCTCAGAATTTCGTGAATAATTAATGCCCTCATTCTCACAATCGTGCGTTGCCGCCATGCATGGCCAATGCACCTCCAATGTCAAGTCTCCGAGTAGCATATCCATTTTCTGGTAAAATTTCAAGTAGAGAGAGAGAGAGAGAGAGGCTCGCTTGACGTGGGTGGTGCCCCTGGAGGCTCGACTTCACACTGTAGGGATCTGAAGTTGTAGAGCTTTGGCATGCTCTACGGAAAAATTTTGGACAAGATGATATACGGTGGGTACTGGGCTTAAGATTCAAAATTTTTAATTTTTTTAATAAACAATATGCCACGTCATCAATTCATTGTAACCGGGTTCTTAACCCGTAGAGCACTAGCATTGACTTGGCCAAATGCATCTCCAAACTTTAGCCAATATCACACCTTTTTACATTTGCCTATTCTATTTACATTCAATCCCCACATTAGATTAGCCATTTACTCTCTATATAATAATAAAATATTATTAAATTAATAATTTTTTTATTTAATTTATTTGTATCACATTTTATAATTCTACCAATTGAATATTAATAATAATTATATTCTAATTAAATTCATATTAAAAAATTTATATTTTTAAAAGTCATTTAATGTTAATAATAAAAAATATTAATTAAACTCATCTAAATTTCTTAATTACAAACCAAATAGTATTTTTATTGAAGTGAGAAACTAATATCTTAATGTTTTCTTGAAGTGAGAAATTAATATTTTAATATTTGGTAAATCAATAGTGATTCTCCATCTTTGGCCAATCACTGTAGCAAAAGTCCATTTTATTTTAAACTTGGTCAATCCAATGTGGAGTGTTCCTAGTACATATTATCTAAATTTTAGCCAATCTTTAACTTTGGCCAAGCCAATGCTAGTGCCCTAAGAAGGGTATCATCACCCATCAAACAAACCGACGTCGATTTCTGTTTATTTGGACCGCTGGCCGACTGGAACACCAACTCACATTTTTACAACAGAAAAGATATTTGCAACATTATAAACAAGAGAAGTGCTACATAGAAGCCCACTTAAGTGCCGCACACCGCACACCGACTGACGTGTATTAAAAAATCAGAACACAGAAAAGAGAGTTCTCTTAGGGTCAGTAGTTTTCCTCCCTCAATAGCACACTTCGCATTTTGCCCACAAACCCAGCACTGAACTTCGTGGAAGGTAATCACCTAATCTCTCTCTCTCTCTCTCTCTCTCTCTCTCTCTCGAATCTGCGCAACACCAAATCACAGACCAAAAAAATTCGTCATCACAGAAATAAAATTTCATGATCTCATCACTATTTCGAAGCTACAAACAATCTCAATAATATTCTCATTTCACTATTCTTCATCGCGATCTCATCACAGTTATCACAGACCAAAAATCAAAGCTACAAAAAATCAAAAATACGATTTCATCAATGGGCAAAAAAATCGCAGACCCACATATCATCCTAACTGCCCACAAATGTTAAGGGCAAAAAGGGAGGGCAAAAAGCGTAACCTCTTGCCAAGGAAAAATTGATGGAAAAAAGTGTAACCCCGCGATTCCTGCGTCAAACGGCTGGTGGACATGGGAGAAAGGATCTGAATCCGTCGTGGGCACTTCTACTGGAAAAAGAAGATTGGGAGAAAGGGGAATGTAATCCGTTGTAGGTGTCTGGTGAGCACTAAGGGATAGAAAGGTTGTAATCTAAATAGGGATAAAATAGATATTTCACAATGCTGATTTGGAGGATGTGCGGTGTGCTTTATTAAAACGGCTTCTAGCTAGCATTTTTCTATAAACAATCATTCCTTCCTCCGACCACGACATTATAAACAAGATCCCCTCCAATCGTCAACCAATCATCAAATCACTCAACTACAAATCCCAACATAAAATAGAGGGACAACCCAAACATCCAGTAGGCACAAGTACAAGAGCCACAATATTAAACGATAGTTACTAGGCTAGAGCTCGAGCGTACCTTACCCGATCTCGGAGCGGGGGGTAAAAGAAACGCAGGGGGGCGAAGTGATTACCAGCGACGGCCTGGTCTGGAGGACAGCGGCCGGGGGGGAGTGGGGTGAGGGGAGGGCAACCTGGGCAGGAGCCAAGAAGTTATCGGTCTGTGGGGGAAGAAGGGAGAAAAAATAAGTGCTTCTGTGGGCTTGGGCTGGGCCCAATGGGCCGGTCATTAAGGTATAATAATCAGGAATGTAACCGATTCGGTTTTATTTTGAACATTTATTATAATCGAAATGGTATACATAAATTTTAAAAATTTAAGAATTGATACAAGACCGATTTACCACTGAAGTCGATTTTGGTTCTGTCCGATCCACTTTTATGGATAAATAAAAAGGTTTTGTTATCAAGCCGCCTTCGCCACATATTTGTTAAAGAAAAAAATAAAAAGATAAAAAAATAAATATATATATATACTATAAGAATGATGAGTATAATAACAAAATTTTAACTAGTGATTGACACATATTTATATTTATGTTATATTAATGTTGAAAAATTATTCTCATTAGCTACTATTCACTACCCCACATCCCAAACTATAAGCGTGAGGTGTGAGAGTGAATAGTGATTGATGAGTAGAATTTCTCATTAATGTTATATTAATTTTATGTTATAAAATTTAAATGTTATATGAAGAATTATAAGATTAATTTATGTTATATTAAGATTTATAAGGTTAAATTTATATTATATTAATTTTATATTATATTAATTTTACATTATAAGATTAATAGATATGAATGATAAGATTTTAAATTTTCATATTATATTAATTAGCAATTTAGCACATAATATATATATAATATAATATTAATATAATATATATATAATATAAAAAATCATATAAAAATAGTTTATATAATATAAAATACTAAATATAATATATATGTATCAATCTAATTTGGTTCCCCGGTTTTCAACCCGTCTTGCTAAATAGGAACCGGCACAGGTCCATTCCGAGTCCCCGGTTTCCCCCCTTTTTTACAGCCCTAATAGCAATTAATTCTGATTTGATTCTATTAAGATCATGTTTATAACACCAGATGTTGAATATATGCACAAATCCAGTATAGTTCTCACAAAATCTTCATTTATTTCCCTATTTAGTCACGTATTCCATCAGTTTCGGGACCATCCATATAATATTTCTCTCAATAATCAGTTGGAGGCTTAGATGGATGTTGAGCAACTTGAGTTTGTCTAGAGAGTTGCAAAAGATTCTATGTCGTCGTTGGTCCTGTTGTCCATTTCCCAGATTGACTTCTAAAGCTGCTAATAATATCTTGTATTAAGGCATCGCACTGCTTTCCATTAAAATTTAAATTACTGAACTTGTTGGCATGATTATCTCGAGTTTGTTTCAGCCCAAGCTCAGAAAAATGTTAGCATTCCAAGCTAGCTTGAGTGGAGTTGCAACAACTGCTTTGATGGCTGCCGCTAGGCTTGTTTGTTTCTCTTCTTTATCTTTAGCTCCAACTGAGAAACACATGCAAGAAGCATGTTTTGGAACTCCAAAGGTAATTATTCACTACAGAAAATTAGAATATAAAAATAAAACAAAATGATGATTCTTTAATAACTAGCAGGGTCTGCAATCTTAGGCCTTGGGTGCAAGCCCTGCTTTGATTGCCTGAATGGTGGCAACGTCAATCTCGAAAGACTTTGCCAAGATTCCACCATCAAAGCCGGTGGTGAATTTTCTTCCTCACATGCTTAGTTTCAATATCTTATGAAACAGAGTATAACCTTGCATGTTTTAGATCTTTTCGGTTTTAGGCATTCTGCAGGAAGTCGCTACTCGTGATATCTTAAACAGAAGCCATCATCATCTTCAATGGCATTGCACATGATCATGCCAAATGAGAAAAAATAAATAAAAAATTAACTATGCTTGATGCTCGAGCATCGGATCATGATACTCTCCTCACTTGAACTTCATGGATGCAGAAAATGTTTATAGCTTGGAAAATTGAGTGAAGGAACCTTCTTATTCGTTTCTTGACAACAAACATATGGGGAATCTAAATCTGTACCATCTTAAAATTCTTAAATGTAATGATTTCTAAGCAGGAACTAGCAAGATCTATCTATGTCCATAAGACCTGTTAAGTTGTGACATCACAGATGAAAAAACAGAAGGAACTGCAGATCAAAATCACTTCAATCCACAAAAGGCTGACAAGATGGAAATTGGAAAATGCCAGTGTGATTACCTAAACTTCTGGTCCATTGGATATGCCCCAAAGTAGACTAAAAAGTTTTACAGGCCACTTGCGTTTCCTACTGGCATTTCTTTGTAGAACCTGTTGTCCAGTCTTAAACCACAAGACAACCCCGCAACATGATGTTGTCCAGGATTTCAAATTATTTGAGATGCTGCTAGAACAATCAAAAATATGGTTCCATCGCAGCACTTGCAGTGAAATCCACATCATCTCGTTTCATTGTTGCCAAGTTAAATGTCTGAAGCCAAAAAGAACAAAATGCATATTATCATAAACTACTCAAAATCAGAAATCTGCTTTTCTGTGCTACTCCAAACCAGATTCATACATCAAAACACTGAGCTTATATTTTATGGCATCTATTTTAGGTATTTTACATTTATTTAAGAGAAAAAATAGATCCACCAATTTGAATTCTGTCCCACAAAGAGAAAAGAGAATCAGGAAATACGTTCTGTAAATATCCCTGAATTAGTATGCTTCAAAACTCTTACATTATTTTTTTTTCATAGGTAAAATAAAATTAAAATTAAAAAAACTCTTACATTATTAAATACAATCACTGAATTAGTTACCTTTTTTGGGAGGTTGCAACGATTCACTAAATATGTAGCAATCATCAGCATGCCAATTAACAGTGAAAAACTCAATGTTCAAAGGTCTTATCGGTCACTTGGGCATTATGCAAACACCTATTATCACAGAGCCTCTCCAGATGTAGATCAAAGACGAGCCAAAACAGAGAAGAATTGACTTAGACTGAGCCTCTCCAGATGGGAATCAAAGACGAGCCAAAACAAAGAAGAATTGACTTAGCAATAAATTGACCTTTGATTTATTTCTTCTTACATGGGTTGCATCCAAGAAAGTTTTAAATCAAATGGGAAGAAAGAAACCATGTCTCGATACTACAGGTAATGACTATCAAATTGAACGTAAGGGATGTGGGCTATCTTTAACCACTCACTTCCTTGATCTTTCTTGCAGCATTCTTCCAGCAGAGGACATTTAAGGATATAAAGTTCCAAGAGTGAGGGAGGCAGACCATTCTTTGGAAATGACACGAACTTCTCGCACTTGACAATACAAAGTTTCAAGAGTGAGGAAGGCAAGCCATTCTCTGGAAAGGATGTGAGCTTTTCACATTGTCCTATTTCAAGTTCTTCAAGCGAGACAAGGTTTCAAAAGCCCTTGGAGGACAGGTATTCTAGATTCAGAAAGTGTGAGATGTTGAGCCTTCTTAGAGTGGTAAGGCAACTTCATATTTGGAAAGGACACCAGGTGTGAGCATCCACCGCAAATTTGAAGTAGTTCAAGAGAAGTAAGCTTGTGCAATCCCCACTCAAACAAGCCCTGGGTGATGTTGAGATGAGAAATTTTGAGTGACGTTAGGTTGGTGGGAAAACCTTCTTTGGGAAATGATACAACTGGACATTTCAATATTTTCAATTCTTGAAGAGAGACTAAGTTGTGTATACAGTTGGGCACAGCTTGCATTTTCTCATTGTTGGAAATCTTAAGCACTCTTAGGTTGGCAGGAAGCAACTCTCCGTCTGTGAAGAAATCAAGAGTTGGGCAATTACTAATGTCAATCTGATCTAGATGACTGAGATTTTGTACGCCTGTGGGTAAGGATTTAAGGTTTTCACAATTCAAGATGACAATGCATTCAAGAAACAAGCAATGATGCAACCCCTTTGCTATTGATTGCAGCTTTGGACAATTGTAAACAAGCAATTGTCTAAGTGTTGCTGGTAACACTCCACTTGATGTTAAGGATTCAAGGGATGGACATCCCCAAATGTCCAAGTTCTCAAGAACAGATGTGCTGCTGCTACAACTATTGGTATCATTGTCCTCTTAACAAAATCCGCATATTCTTCCAATTGTCTATTTTAAGTTGCTTTAGAGTTGGAGGTAGTTGGCCTTTTGCAAAGCAAGTCAAAATATCACATCCATTAAGATAAATATACTCGAGACACCAGTAGTGGTACATCATTGTCTTTGGTAAAGATTCAAGGGCTTTGCAATTATATATCTCTATCTCTCTGAGTGTGGATGGAATCCCCGGCTGTAGCTGCTCTTCTACTTCATTTGCTACCAAAGAAACTAGTTTTGGACAGCCATCAATCTTCAAAACACGAAGACAAGGGAGAGGTGGTAGGGATCCCACATCATTTGACCACAAACATGTCAGCTCCTCACAATCTGAGATGGTTAAGTTTTCGACAGTTTTCAGCCCATCAGTATTAAATCCTTCTATTCGACCAGTGAATTCTGAAATTGTAGAAAGAGACTTGAAATAGAGTGAGTTGAAGTCAACCTTTCCTCCATACACCATCATCCCTTTCCATCTCTCAATTGTTAATTCACAAAGTTCTGGAAAGCTTGAAATTGAAACAACCAACTGTCCACAACCATATATCACAACTTTGTTTAGCAAAGGAAGGTGGTTTGGTAACTTCCCCAGTAGCCTGGGACAACTTCCAAGTAAGAGCTCACATAATTTTGGAAATTCTTCGCAAGGAATCCAGTAATCCCATTCCTTCATATCTTTGAAATGCAAAGTCTCCAAGGATCTAAAAGGTTGTGAGGAGCCATCCCCACAAAACTCGGGACCAACGTTCTTCACACTTGCCATGCCTCCAATCAAAAGGACTTTGAGTGATGGTAGTTGTCCGATTACTGGCAATGATGTGCACTTTTCACAATTTTCAATTATCAAGATCACCATATCAGGAAATAAAGGACATCTTAACCAAGTTGGAAATTCTATACCCCCGTAGCACTCGATAGTGAGCTCTTTCAAATTGTTGTGAGGTTGTAGCATGTTGAGTACCTCTAATTCTCGTGACTCATCAATGTCTTCACTCCATTCCAATGACAACACACTAAGATTGGGTTTACCAATCAAATTCGCCTCCCTTGCATCCCATGGTTCAGTCACATTCTCCAATCCTGAAATACAAAGAGTACCTCGAAGATTTGACAAAGGCCCTAGCTCCTTTATCCCAGAACAACTGCCTTCTCCCACAATTAGATTAGAAAATGTTAGAAGACATGTTAATTTACATGTTTTTGGAGGCATTCCTTCCAATGAGTATGTATCTAGAATATTGAGGTGGCGCAGGTTGACAAGGTTCTCAAATGTTAAAGGTAATCTCTTCAGATAAGTACATTTCTCCAATATCAATGTTTGTAAGTTGTAGAGAGTAGTTATTGATTCGGGCAAGCTTGTGAATGGGGTGTAAGAAAGGTCAAGGTACCGTAGATGCTTCAAATCTCCAATTTTATCTGATATCTCAGTTATGCAATACCCATTCAAAGAGAGCACTCTTAACCATCGTGATTTTGGTAACAACTGAAGAGGAACATGAAAAGTCAAATAACAGTATCCAGGATATGGTAGCATAAGAGGTAAGGTACGTAAATATTTGAATTTAAAAAAAACCTCAAAACTTTTTATTACCATCGTAAAGGCCACCCAAATAAGATGAATGGCGAGCCTTTCCAGAAATATTCTCTTGGTTACCACTACAAACTCTATCTTCCATTCTAAAGCATGTATCCCCTGCAACTGATTGAGCCAAATCACTGATGAGGTCATGCGTAAGAAATCGCGATTTCTCCACACTTGATTGTTGGAAAAATGACCTTGACAATAGATTGCGAAAATACTCCATACCCAATTCTTCCATTTCCTTTTCCTCTTGTTGTGACTGAATCAAACCTTCTGCCATCCATAATAGAACCAACTGCTTCTCCTCAAATTCATAGTCCTTAGGGAATATAGAACAATATGCAAAGCACCTCTTTAAATGTGAGGGGAGATTGTGATAGCTTAACATAAGAGCTGGAACAATTCCACTTCTCTCCTATGGTATATCCCATATCTTACTGTTCACTACTTTTTTCCATTCATCACGGTATTGTGTAGTGCGTAAGATGCCTCCAACAGTTTTTGCTGCCAAAGGCAAGCCTTTACACCTTCTAACGATTTCCTCACCAAGATCCTTAAGGTTTGGATGTGCGCTGAAGTCTCTTGCATCCAATGAATGTTGGGCAAATATAGACAAACAAGCATCATTTGACAGCACTTTCAAGCGGTAAGCTGGAACTTTGACAGTTCCCATTAGTGACGAGACTCCCTGATTGCGAGTGGTGATCACAATGCTACTTCCTTGTAACGTACCAGTTTTGGTTTTAGGGTATATAAGTAAAAAAAATTTCTAGTAAACTTTTATTTTAGAATTTATATTATTATGATTATAGTTTTATCAGAATTTATATTTACTTTATCTTTATATTTTCTATTATAGTTATTATTTAAAATTTGTTAGAGTTTCATTTTGATAAGGATTTCTAAAGTGTATCAGATTATATTTACTAGAGTTTTGTTTGAAATTTAAAGTTTTTGTTTCCCTCTAGCCAGTCGAACCTCATCTCGATGTTAGCCTCTGTTTACTTCTCAGTGATTTTCGCTAATATCCTAGTGGAAAAATTCAACTCGGTAGCCGAGTATATTTCTACACGTGCATGTCTCTACTCTTCTAGGGTTTCTCTTATCTTTTCTCTATCATTCTACCATTATAAATCGTGCTTACCCGTACATGAGAGGAGAACCTTGTGAGCCGCGAGAATCCTCTCTTCCTCTTCACAGTTTTCTTCCCATCGAAAAACCCACACTTCAAACCAGAGTTTCACAATTAAAACAGAGAAAACCACTTACCCAACAGCCACCGTAGCACTTCCGCTAGTCCAAGTTGTCCATCACGCCGACACCACTTCGAGGGACGTCGGAGTACCTCTCGGACAACACAGAGACCGTCGACCAGATTCTTCCCGTCTAACCCGCATCTTCCCGGTAAGCCCAGTCACCATTTTTGTCCTCCTAAAGCTTTTCGGTTTAGCAGTTTTCTTTCTCTCTCTCTCTCTAACTCTCTCTTTCTCTCTCACTCGGTACCGCACCACCACAGATAAGCCTCCAGTCGCGCCGCTCCCAGCTACCCAGAACTGCCATCCCCATCTCCGTCGAGCACCTCTCTCGGTGAGCCCCTGCTTCTCTCGCACACGGCTTGTCTGTTTGTTCCGTGTGTTGTAAATCATCAGCACATTTGAGCTCACAAACGGGCCTTGGGCCCTACGAATGGTGGGCTTAGCTGTTAGCTTGTGTTTTAAAAAGTGTTTTGGGCCTTGTTTTAATCTGATGAGCATTTCTTTTGTGGGCTAAAACTTGAGGATAATTAGACTTATAATATGTTAAAACTTGTAATTTAAATTGGGCCGATTTTATGATGTTTCAAGCATATTTTTGTTGTGATTTATTAGATTTAATATTTCAAAGAGGAGTTAGATTTTATTAAATAAATATATTAGTCAAATGCTTATTTTATAAGAAAATGTTTAAAGAATTTAAATTATATTTTAAAGTAGATTATTGAGCCTAATAATTTAGCTAAGATTTCTTTTATCTATTTAATAGAACTTTAATAAAAATTATTATAGATACTTTAAATAGAAAAATTAAGAAATATGTTAAGAGTATTTTAAACGATATTAATATTTATTAGATTTCTTATCAGATTTAATAACTGTGTTAAGAAATGAAACTCAGCTTAAGAATTTAAGTTTTTATGAATTATTTTAAAATAGCTCGAATATTTTTCACTAAATTATAAACTAGTATTTTTAAGTAATTTTAAATGCTAGGAATTATTGATTTTAGTGTTAAACAAAATATTTGTTGATTACCTTCTAGAATTCCAAATTTAGTTAAGTAAGATATTAGTATTTATTTATTTCCAAACAATTTAGTGATAGTTATTTATTGTATAAAGGTCTCAAGTTACGAAGTACTATTCAAGAAGAAACGAAGCGAGGTAAGTAATTTGATCATAAATTAGGATCATCACAGTTAGCCTATATGTATGTATTATTCAAGCCAGTTTACTGTCAGCCATTATTTATGAACTGCTCATGTCATGTGCAAGCATGTCATCCAGCATAGCACACAATCATATCATTCTGCATCATGTTTAGATTCAGAAATTTTAATTATATATGTATTATGTCATGCATCTCATGTGCATAAAACACGTAAGCCATCTTAAATTCAAGTGTAAGATAAGTTCAGATCAGTTAACAAGATAGCCATTCAGATGGTACCAATGCAGTTCAATTCAGGGTGGTGTGCAAGCCACGAACTCAGTCATAGTCTACCATAGTATGCTAGAATACTATCAGCAGTTCCCCTTGCTGCAGCGGGATGTGGGACTGGTGCACAACCTTGCACACAGGGTTAAGTGTGTTGGCCAGACAGATAAGTCAGATAAATCAGTCAAATAAGTAAGATAAATCAGTCAGTTAGTGCAGATAAATCAGTCATACATAGCATAAGCATTAGCATGATCAGTCATGAATTTTTTTAAGTTCTCAGCATGAAAGTTCTTATGGAAATCTTATGTTTATTACGTTTACGTTGTGATGGATTTCTTACTGAGTCATCGACTCATTTTAGTTTATTTTCATGTTTTTAACTACCCAGGTGAAGATAATGATTACGAGTAGGCAGACCAAGAGTAGACGGAGCATTTTATTTTTAGTTCAGACATTTCTAAAATAAAACATGTCTTTTATGACATGAATTTATTCAGTTTATTCATTTAATATTTTTGGAAGACAATTTTATGAGACCTTTTATTTTATAAGAAATTTCAATATCTTTTTAATTATGAACTTAGAGAATCTCTTGTCGGATTTATTTTTATGAAAAATACGTGACACACCTAGCCTACGGGAAGGGGGTGTTACATTCCTGGAGCTCCTATTTTGAAAGGAGCACGCAGGATAATCCAATCATTGTAGTTCTCATTCCAAACATCATCTAGAATGACCAAAAACCTCTTCCCATGCAGTTTTTCCTTGAGTTTGACTTGCAACCAATTTAGATCTCTCCCAACACAGTTTTCAGATGTGACAAATTGTAAAATTGTTTTTGTAATCGTAACAACATCAAAATCTTCATAAACACAAGCCCATGCTTTCAGATTAAAAAAGCTTCGCACTTTATGATCATTGTATATAAGCCTGGCAAGTGTTGTCTTTCCTATGCCCCCCATCCCAAGTATAGGAATCACGCGAACTTTAGTTAAGGTATCATCACCAAATTTCTCACTCAACAATAATTGAAGGATGGCATCTGCATCTTTCTCCCTACCGTAAACGTGATCTTCAGTCAACACAGAAGTTGAAGGCGGTATCTCTTTTCTTTTGTTTGACCTGACGTCAACACTTTCGTTTAATTTCAGTTGATCTTTTTGCACAGAAGATCATTAAACCGAGCAGTGATTTTTGTTATGTTTGACCTCAGCCTGATGTTGATCTTAACAACACTTGGAGTCAAACCAGTAAAACAAGCAGAGGCAAGCTTCCTTACCTTAAGAGTGCTAGTTGGACTTTTACCCACCAATTTGCGTCGCAAAACTTCCGTCGCAAACTCATCGAGTATATCCTCCACATCATAGGCCAAGTCTCTAAGATCATCCAGCCACTCTTTCACTGCCCCCTCAGTATGTTGCTTCTCCTCTGCATCATCAAGCACCTTCCGGATTCTTGACAACGTTTTGCTCCACTTGTCCAGCTCTATTCGAAGTCCCTCTCGTCGTGCAAATTTCAGTAACTCTGGAGACGCTAATCGGTCAAACAAGACTTCAAGGAATGCAGCAAGAAAGATCTCCCCCAATGCCATTATACTCTTCGAAGAACTGATGATTCAAGAAAATATGCAATGATTAGCCAAAGAGTCTAGAGAAGAACTGGTTTGTCGTTGGTCATTGCAAGAATCCGAAATTATTTCGAGGAAAGGGGGTTGTACTCGTGGGGAACTGGCTGGCTTGACTTTTCCATTCATGCCTTGTTTTCTTTTCGTGATTATTCTACCACTTGACCCCGCCGCCATTATCATCAATTTTAGGCAGCTGCAAGTCTCTCCAATACATTCTGCTACGTACAAGCGAATTTGCGGACCAATATGTGTACCGATGCTGACGTGTATGCTATTGTCAGATGTTAATTTAAAAAAAAAAAAAAAAAAGCGAAGAGAAGAGAGTAGAGACCGGTTCACCTTCCCGTCTCTGAGAGCATTCCCATTGAATTTTTCATAAAATTTTTTATAATTTAACTAAAAAGTACATTCTTTAAAAATTTTCCTTAAATTTTACTTATCTTTAAAAAACCTTCTACATTTCATTCCTCATCCCCATCTCTATTCTATTAAAATAATATTTTTCTATTCTTTCTTTATTACTTTTTTCTCTCACTTCCATTTATAAATTTAACTACTCAATATTTTTTCTTATATTTTGAACTATTACTCTAATGAATATTTTAGATAGAATTTAAATTATTTTTAATATTTTTAAAATATTATTTTTTTATATTTTTAGAGTTATTTAAATTATTTTTAAAACTATTATTTAAAATTATAATAAATATGAGTATGAGAGAAAGTGTAGATGATTAGAATAAGAAATAATTTAATTGAATGAATAAAATATTGATAAAAGTGATTTGGGGAATGAATAGTGTGGGGAACCATTATTCATTCCCTAAACATTTCCCCTAAAATGGGGAATCGGATGGGGAGGGATTTTTAGAGAAAACCCTATAATTATCCCCAAATTATAGGGATGGGGAACCGAATGGGGATGCTCTGAGAAACTCTCTATCTACACGCAAGTTTACAAAATCTCCATCTTCATCTGCTATAGATTTTTATCTCCATCTATTGCAAATTGGTGGTGGGATTGCTTGGATTGGTGATTGTCCAAAAATCCCTAAATCTCAGTCAAGTTTAGCCATTTCCTTACAAAATAAATAATCGTAGCTTAAATTTTTCTCTTGTTTTGGGTCGATCAGCAAGACCAAAGAACGATAGAAAAATCTGAGAGGCTGCTTCCTTGACCACATTCCTGAAAAAGTTTCTCTGTGAATCTCGTGGGGTCCCTTTTCTTCTTCACTCCATTACATTAGGTCCACATAGTTCTGCAACTCTAAAGTATCATTGGTAAAAAATATGATTTTCTAACATGGACCCAGCTAACATTCCTGCCAAAATGGCCATGGGGACCACTGTGTTGCTATCGAGACATGTTTTATGCTTTGAATGTGTGTTTGTATGCCTCTAAGACTTTTCTTGTTTTTTTTTTTTTAAGGTTTTTGTATTCTACGTGGTGCGGGTAATATGTTTTTTCCTTCTCTGCTTCTTTTTCAATTGTTATCAAGTTTACGAAGTAGAAGCTGAAAGGTGTGAGAATGGATGAAGGAGGAGAAATTTAGTGAAAAATATATGTAGTTGCGTACAAGGGGAAGGGTTTTCTTTTCACTGTCTTGCTAAACGCACCGTTTTAGCAAATGAATTCAAAAGTTTGAAATTCGGCTGAAACCATTTTGGCTCTGACTTTTTGACCTGTCACGTTGAATGAGTACGCCTGTGTATGCGCAAACGCTTACGAGCAGAATTTTCCTTTTTACATAATTAAAATCTATTCTTTTATTTTATATATTAATTTTTATAATATATCATACATCAATTATTTTTTTTATTTGATAATATATTTTTTTTATTTTAAATAAAATAAATAAATAAAAAATAGATAAAATAAATAAATACAAATATAAATAGTATTCCATAAATAAAGAGATAGTATTATAGTAAATTAGATATTAGTTATAAAATACATAATCTACTAGATAGACTATGTTAAATTATTTCCTTCAAATTTTACATAACCGACTGCTTATTTCACTCTATTGAATTCTATCGTTTTTTTAATGAGTAATGATACGCATCAGCCACTGTTCACGGCTGATGCGTATCACACCGTCTTTTTTTTTTTTATTACTCATCCCTCTCGTCTCTCTCAACAACACCCTCTCTCTCATCTCTCTCGCTCTCTCTCTCTCTCTCTCATCCTCGCTCTCTCTCACTCATCTCCGTCTCTCTCTCTCTCCTCTTGATCTCTCTCTCTCTCGTCCTCTCGGTCTCTCTCTCTCCTCGACGCTCTCTCTCTCTCCTCTCGGTCTCTCTCCTCCTCTCGGTTTCTCTCTCTCCTCGACGCGAGCTCTCATCCTCTTGGTCTCTCTCTCTCGTCGGTCTCTCTCTCATCAAACTCAGATCTCTCTCTCTCTTGTCTGTCTGTCTCTCTCTCATCGCGTCTCTCTCTCTCCTCGACTCTCTCTCATCGCGTCTCTCTCCTCAATATTCAAACTTTGAAATGTGAAAGGAAAAGAAAAGAAAGTAGTATTTATTATGAGAGTATTTTGGTCAAATTTACAATAGTTTGTGTTGTGTGAATCAAAATAGTGGCTGATGCCAATATTATTTCTTTTTTAATTTGCGGTCGTCTAATATTCAATTATTCATCCCGTGGAAACCACCGTAAACCAATGCCTCACCGACACGTGGTCTGAAGTCCACGATTTTGCAAGAAAAATACAGCATTGAGATCCCTACGTAGGTCGTCGAAACATTTCAACCACATCATTATAATTTTTTTAAATTTTTATATAAAGTACAATAAATAATTTATTTTTTTCAAATTTTAAAATAATATTTTATTCAACTTTTATCTCAATTCATCTCACCACTACTCACTACCCAAACGAGTTTTTGTATTTTTTGAGGGGCTCTATGTAGTTACTCCTGAATCTTGTCGTATACAATATCATGAAATATGGTTTTAATTCTCCAAGAATAATAAAATATATTTGGAAAACTAAAAAAATTATGGAGAACAATAGAATGATGAATACAACAAAATTCAATGATCTAAAACCAATCCACAAAGGCTGCCAGCCAAGATGGGAATTGGAAAATGCCAGTTTTCTGATCCATTGTATATGTCCTAACGTAGACTAAATAGTTGAACAGGCCACTTGCGTCTCCTACCATCGGGACCAAATCCAGCAATTTCTAAGGAAATGTCAATGCTGCGATGCTCAGCAGCACGAGCGATGCTGATGCGCAAATGAATTTTTGTAGCAGGACAGGCATCAGTGCCCACTGCTGCCAATCTGTCACCAATCAGTTTTTCTGACGCAATGGCAATTGGCTCCCGGAAGGTAAGGATTGTTTGTGACCAATGCGTTTTTGGTGTGTATGGGGATGTGGACAACACGCCTGGCATTTCTTTGCAGAACCTGCTAGTAAAACCAGTATCAAACCACAAGACAACCCCATAACATAATGTTGTCAGGGATTCCAAATCATCTGTGATGCTACCACTAGAACTACCAAAACATGGTTCCAGCACAGCACTTGCAGTGAAATCCACTTCATCCGGTTTCATTGTTGCCAAGTCAAATGTCTGAAGCCAAAAAAACAAAAAAATGCATACCATCATAAACTACTCAAAACTAGATTTTGCTTTCTGTGCTGCTCAAAACCAGATTTGTACATCAAAGACTGAGCTTATATACTATATGCCTATGGATCTATGTAAGTATTTTACAATTATTTGAGAAAATAATAGATCCAGAAATTTCAATATGTCCCACAAAGGGAAAAAAGAATTCAGGGAAAACATTTTCTAAACCTCACTGAATTAGTATGCTTGAAGACTCTTATATTACTAAAGACAATTCTTCTGCGATTTGACCAGCATTGCAGTAAAATGATACATATAGTTAGCATTTCTATGGCCGAAAGTTTCCAACCAGAAAATTAGACAGTTTATTGGAGTAGCTTAAAACCAGGAACAAGAATTGATAGCAGCAAAACCAATTTTGTCATGAAGAATAGTGCAATAAGTTTGGGGATTTGAGGATACATGATAAGCTGGCTCCCAAAAAAATAGAACCGCAAGTTTTGCCTCTTTGATAATGTATGCAGATAATTTGAAAGGAACAGGTCATGTAAAATGGACACTAACCTGAAGAACTGCAGAACTAGTCACTATATCATGATTATCCACAATGTCAACTATAGGTGTTTGGGCAGCATCCCCAATAAGCTCCTTGCCGATACAAGACATGTTGAAACCATACACATTTTCCCAAAATGGAAGACTGGTACCACCTCTACCAAATCCTGCAACAAACTACAAAGAAATTGGAGGAGAACTTGATAAGCTCTCGTGAACATGGAATCAAGATTTTCATAGGAAAGTGCAATATGCATAGAACTCACAATAGTTGCAGTGTCAGGGAGGATAGCACCTCCAGGCTTCAACCATCGGTCCCGGGCAAAGAGAACCGAGCTGAGCATTGACTCATAAAGTAGGCAGTACCCCATCCATTCACTCACTAACACATCAACACTTTGAGGCTGGACTTGTAAAGATTTATCAAGTTCTTCAACCATACCTCGAACCACTTCTATTACCCCTGTGGGTTGATTAAAACCTTCATTTGGGATTTTACTCTGCCAAAGGCCATTGTCCATTGCAATCTGCAAACAAAATAAACAAAAGGAAGGCAAAACTCCATGATAGGAAATACAAAGGTGATTCTAACTAATATTGAACAAAGGAAAAAATTTACATGAGTTGCGACAGCAGCCATCTTCTCACTTGCTTCAATTGCAATTACCCTTGAAGCTCCAGCTTGAGCAGCAAATAGACTGGTAAAAGAAAAAGAAATAGGAAGGGAAAAAAAACAGAGAGAATAAGATAATCAATACTAGGAGAAAGGGAGACATATGGGCAAGTGACTTTATATGATGGACAAATAGATGGCTCTCACACATTCTTTATATATATATATATATATATATATATATATAAGTAAAAGTAAATCTTTATTAATAGAAAAAGATATAGTCCAAGCACACAAGAAATATACACAGAATACGCCTAATTACCACTGAACACTAATGAAGGATACAAGCAAATTATGAAAACTGTCCTCATTACAAATAATGACCGCAGCCCAAGAAAATAATGTGTTAAAAAAGAATCTCTTCAACTTGTCCAGGGAATGCTCCCGGTCTTCAAAACACCTATTATTTCTCTCCATCCACAAACACCACAAAATATAATGAAGGATCATTTTCCACACAACGACAATGTGTACATTACCCCTAATACCTGTCTAGCATTTAAAAATATCTATAACTCTTCCAAGCATAACCCAAGCCACACCGGCCCAGTTAAGGATCTCATCCCACAAAAACCTAGCCACCTCACAATGTAACAATAGATGATCATGGATTTCCCATTTTAATTACACAAGAAGCATCAACCCATAATGATGAGACCACGTTTCGTCAAATTGTCAGTGGTGAGGATTCTCCCAAGGGACGCAGTCCAAGCAAAGAAAGCAATCTTGGGAGGAACCTTACATTTCCATATACCCTTCTAGGGAAAGTAATGGCTCTCACACATTCTTAGTAAAAGTAACTTTTTTTTCTCTTCCACTAATCATAAATGACTCACTTAGTCCAATGCTTCAACCATAGATGGAGCATGGCAATAGTATCAGTTGACAAGGTTAACTGCATCTGCCAATAAACTCAGCAATGTTATGCGGTTTAAAACAAAAGCCCTCATTCCATGAGAAGGCTCAAAGGCTCTATGGTTAAGAGAGAAGAGACAAGTGTACAAAAGCTTTCTATTGAGTGGCCAATTCGGAAGGGAGAAACAACACTATTGAGATGCTTTCAGTTGATAAAGAAACATGAACTATAGCCTCCCATCACGTCAGGCTAATGTTTCGTAAGGAGCCCTTCCTTCCACCAATTATCACGAGACATTCACATTATCATGCACAGGTATATACAAATTTTTTTTGCATTTACACATAATAAATCAACTAATGATGATCCAGGATGTTCAGAATCTTCAGATAACCTGAAATGAGTAATATGAAATATGGGCCAGGAAGTCAAAACTGTAGTGCTTCAGCACTTTTATCAATGGTCTCAGCTGCATCAGCCCCAAGTAATGGAAGAATTTGTAATGCAAATAATAAAAAAAAAAAACAGCTTAGAATTTGCTGAGGACAAACCATATTTGTCATCTCACCTTAGTATGCCAGTCCCACAACCTACATCCATAACAACAGCATTCTTCAAAAGAGAGGGGTTTTTCAAGATGACTTGTCTATAAGCATCCGTTCTTACCTGCAATAACATTTACATATGTGTTAGCATTGCAGGCAACTTTTTACCTAGCAAGCTTTTTTCCAAGCAAAAATTGATACAAATGAGCTTCACTCCTCCTAACATAACAGATGGAGTAAGAACCTTATCACTTATCATCTCTCTGTGGATGCCAAATGAGCTGTAGGCCCCAAAATAATTATCATTCACATTCTTGATTTCTTTTGCGATGATAGTTGGAAAAGAAGCTCTTAAATGTGTTTCTTTCAGCTTTCCACCAGTTGAGCCAGCGTGTTCTATTGAACTCACACCATTTTTGTCATTGGAAGCAGAAACAACTTTCACTCCACTTTTGTCACAGGCATCAGCATGATCATCATCAATAGAAATATCTTCATAATTCTTCAAGTCCCTTATCAGTTCCTCTTTGTCAAATGGTGCGGCATAGTCATCTTCACCTTCTTCATCTTCACCAAAATTATACAGTAGTGAGTCATCTTTCATGAAAGGTTTTAGGTATCTTTCGTCATCCAAAAGTGGATTAATGGCTTTAATGTTGACTGTCTCGTGTAAATGATTCTGTAGATCTTGGTTTGACTGGCAGGCAACACCGCAATTCCAACATCTATGTTCTGCCACCTGGTACACAAAAGAATCGATAGGTGATAAGAACACCTCAGACCACAACTTTTAACATGCACTAAGTTATCAACCTTGAAAACTTGCGCTCACATCCTCAGACTCCCATATGCAAATCTATTTATTCACGTGTGTGTATAAACATATAGTTGGTTAAATATATTTGCAATTTGAAAACTAAAACGGAAAACCCTCAGCATAGTTTCTCATCGTTGATTAGACATGAAAATGACCATTACTCTGAGCCACTCGTGAAAACTTGGCACAAATATTGCAACTTTCCTCTTCTTTTTCCCCGCTTGTTCCACTTCACTTTCTCAACAGCCAAACAGAGACTTTTGTAATAATTTCCACTAGACTGGGCAAAACACAACTACTTGGCTTCATTCAACCTGGATTTCCCATTCGTAGCTCCTCTTTTTTTCTAAACCAACACTCGATCCAAAGCCCATATTTAGCCTGACAGGACAAATTTATTCAGACGAATATTTTCTTCCAGCTCCACTTGCTTTTCTTTTAATTTCCGCCATTTTATGAGCAAGAAAATATGGCTCAAATCAAATAGTAAACTTACCTGAGAGCGGACGTAGTTAATGAGCTTGAACGCACCGTAGAAATCCAAACCCAGCCCTATCCGAATACCCCGAAAATCGAAGTGGTGCGACGAACTACAGTGATCGAACAGCGCATCGCACGAACCGTACCTGAAGTGGCAGAAAAAGCAAAGGAAATCGTTGTCGGAGCTTTCTCCTTCATCTACATCATCGTTTTCTGCCTCCCAGTCGTCCCAGCCTTCGACCTCTTCGTCTTCGCTTTCTTCTTCGAGTTCTTTTTCTACTCCAAACTCCTGGTCCATTAGCTCTATTCTACGAGACTCTTGATCATGAGGGTCGCTACTGGCCATGGGTGGTGCCGTATGGAGGGACTGGAAGCAGAAGAGCTGTGCACTTCAAGCCTTTCAAGTGTTTAGAGTTTCAAAAATTTAAACCCCTGCCCAAAAACCCTACCCAGAGCAGGTCAAAGGAAGAAAACCCACCAAAAGTTATCAAAATAATTAAATTAATAAAAATAATTATAAAACAGCCTAGCCATGATATATTAATGGACTATCATCCTCTGGATGGATTATTCTATATCATGGACGATCATCCTCTGGATGGATTATTCGAAGTCGTTAATGGATGTTTGGAGAAAAAGTTTTTATCTTTACCATTTTATTTAATCTCATTTTTTTTTTAAATATCATCTAAATACAAATAATTTTAAATTAATCATTATAATTTTTTAAAATTTTTAAATAAAAATTAAAATATAATTCAATTTTTTAAAATTCTAAAATAAAAATAATATTAACAAATTATATTCTAATAATATTTTAATTTTATAATATTTTTTATTCAACTTTTTATTTCTCATTTTTTAAAACTTAATAAATATTTTTTCTCTCGCATTTACCAAAACCCAATAACTTACATTGTTTATTTTCATAGATGAAATAATATGAGTTGATATTAAAGTTGAAAGATAAATAAAATATTGTTAAAATATATTTTTTAATATTATTTTTGTTTTACAATTTGAAAATTTTGAATTTTTTATGTGAGAATTTAATAAAAATGTAATAATTAAATAAAATAAGAAGAGAATAATTGTGAAAACAAACAAGGTCATTACTATTCACAAACCATCTCACTACTATTCATAAAATTTTAATTTCATATCATTTCACTAACATCTTCTAATCGAGAGGAATACAGATATATTCTGCATACCAATTTAAAATAAAATAATTTATTTTATAATATTATTGTTATTTTTACGGAATAGGCATGTAAATACTCTCTAGTTTTTTTTTTTAACTGTTTGAATGATATTAAACACACAAAACACTTTACTATAAACTAACTCGGGAATATTTTGTTTATACAAGTGAAAAGCAAACCTGGAGTAATGATTAAGGATAGTAGCTCAATTATCCCTATGTTACTCTCATGTAGTTTGACATATACTAGATCATGGGTTCAAATTCGAATATAAATTCATCTTAAATTATTAGTATTAATCATTGAGATTTATTAAATGTGACTGAAATCTAAATTTGAAAGAACGCATGATTCTTTTCATTATTTAGGTGTCTTCTTTCTGATTTATGACAAGTAAAGTATTATCATGGCAGCCTAAAGTAGACTACCGTTAATTATCTCGTACATGTTTTACTATAAAGCATAAGCATAGTGTAATAGGAAAAGAGGGGTATAAATTTTCTGAGATAAAATAGGAAATATATAAACAGACAATGTGTTACCTTTTTTTTTTTAAACAAACCAACTGAACATTGCATTAATCAGGTAAAAGAAAACATTTATCCTTCAATACAAAAAAGAAAATAGACTCGGGACAATCCTCCATCCATATTCTCTCTTCTTGCAACGACAAAGCCATCTTTGCTAAATGATGGGCTCAGAATTCCCTTCCCTTGGAGTAAAACTTAACAACCGGTCTGTATATGCTGTTACTACCTGCTGCAAGTCTTCCACGAGTCGACCATACCAAGCAAAGCATTGCTCTTCACTTTGAACTGCCTTTAATCACCATCAAAGCACCACCCTCCAAAATAACTTTGCGACACCCCAACTCAGAGCATACCTCCATGGCTTTCCATAAAGTCAGTCATTTTGCTATGATTGAATTCGACACCTCACTCTTTTTATCACAAACAAAAACTAAGAACTCTTATTCCCAATCTCTTAGTACCACTCTAATACCAATTTTGTGAATTTTTCCACTGTAGCATCAAAATTTGCTTTCACTACACACGTAGCAGGTGGTCTCCAGTGATGGGATGAAATTCTTACCCTCCCTAGTAGCTTTTGCTCATCCTTGAGGTCTTGTGCTTTCCTGTAAGTTTCCATACTTTCAAGAGCAGACCCCACAACTAATCTTAGACTAGTGAATCTATACTCAAAAGAGAGCTGGTTCCTCCGAAACTAAATCCCCTTCATTAGAGCTGCCATCCCCTCACCGTCCTCTTTCTTCAATTTCCTTCTAGATCTTTGAAGTCTATTGCACAAGACCCATTTGTCCTTTGGAAAATAATCAAATTATAATTACCTCACAATTATTTTAAAATCTTAAATGAAATTGGGTAGATTGTAAATTTTAAATTTATTTTTAATAAAGCAATGTAATTATATTGATAAATTGTAAAATAATTATAAGTATATAAGTATCCATATTTGTTTATTAAAACACAATACCGCATATGATAAATAATCTAAGCAAGCAACGCAATTTTGTCGATGGGTATTATTAGATGAAAAAAGCTATAGGCAATTGCCTGTGCAAGTGAGGGGCAAACCCGTCTGACGTGGAAAAAAAAACGCACTATTTCACTCCCTCTTTGCATTTCCCTAGATCTCTGACTCTCTGTGTTTCTCTCTCTTGAAGACAAAGACCTCTCAATTTTCCTAGAATTCTCCCTGGAGGATGGCTCTGTACACGGGCCCACTCCTACCTTATGCGAGTTGGGACTCCTTGCGGAAGTGTGAAGTGGTGGTGATAAGATCCTTGGAGGTTAGATTCATCAATGGCTTATCGAACATCACCACTGAAGCCGAGGTTGGTTCTTTGATGTCCGCAACCCATGACGTGCCCGACTCTGTCTCAAACGAAAACGACCTCTATTTCTCGTACTTGAAGGGCAATTGGACCGGTTTGGAGATTGCCCATTTGTTATGTCTTGTAAGTATGTTCCTTTTGTACAACAAACCCATACAGAGGGCCATGAAAACAAAGATTGACGCATATGCACCTGATAGACCTAGAACCAAAGCTTTGTTTTTTCATTTCGTGTTTTTAGTGCTAGAGTTTTTGTTCAAAGGGTTGTGTTTTTGGACGGGTCTGCGACTGTGAGGTGGGGTTTTGGAATGAGGTTGGATATGATCAATGCTTGGCGTTTTGGAAGTATTGAAAATCGAGGTCCTAGACTGGATGAACGCGAATTTTCCAAATCTTTGGTACTTGTCTGGGTCAACTACTAGTATGAAATTGTTAAGCAAAATGTTCAAAAAGTTGAGCCTACCAAGTAGAGTGAAAGTACCATTCATGGAGTTGTTGGACACGTCTAAATATTTTAATGCCCGAAGAATCGTGATGGGTTTTACATTGCTTGAAATTTTGCGGCTTGAAATTTTAAGGTGCATTAGCTTGGTGAGGTTGGCAAACCCAAAAGGCAGAACTCAAAAATTGTTGTGCGAGAGGTCAAGAACTTTGAGCTCCGGATAACCACCGAGCCAGACCAAAATGGTGAATCTGTTGGTTGGCATATTGAGCATTTGAACTGACTAGAAGGAACCGTTTCTCTTGGTGGATTCCAATACAATGCTCCCTCCAAACTGGTTCATGGACAAATTAACATATGCCAAGCTTGGAAGGGACCAAAACCAACCAGGCACAGACCTTTGCAGAGAGTTCCTAGAGACATTGAGAATCCGCAACTGTGACATGTTCCCGAGGAACTTCCATGAGATGATGCCACTTAACTAATGGAGACCCACAATCCCAGACGAACAGGACGACTTAGAAGCAATGTGGGTAACAATTCCCCATATCAGATGAGCAGGAATACAACGACTAACACGAACACGCAACCAAAAGAAAACCCAAACGCCATACGAGCGAGAAGATGAAGACCCAGACGATGCCAAGCTCTGTTTCAATGAGTTTTTTCTTCTTTATTTCCTATTTCAATTTCTGGCGGGCTTCTTTTCCTCTTCTGCTTCTATATGTCTTTTAAAAAAAAAAAAATTAAGACATGGCATCAACAACTGCTCACCGGTTGTATATAACGACTGTATATAGAAGAATTATTATTAGGTAAATCTTAGAGTGTGTAAGTTTTGCATACTATTTTTAAAAAAGGTGAGGCTATCATTAAAAATAATTTTTTAATATGAATTTCAAATTTATCTATTTTTTGAAAAGAAATAAACGTGACTTGCACACTACAAAATCGCAAATATTATTTTTCTTTGTGAACTTCGTCACAAAATGTCCAAACTCCAACATATTGAGATGTATGAAAAATGCATATATTTTTTAAAATAATGGAAAAAATTAATCTTATTAGATAATTTGGGAAAAAAAATATTTATAAACCAACATACTTATATCGTATGATGTGATAAAATTTTAAAATTCAAAATATATTATAAATGAAATTCTAGCAAATTACAGGATATCAAAAGAAGACGTGTCCTTCCTAGTTCCCTCCTCTTGTAATATTTTTTTTTAAGGCCTCCTCTTGTAATTAGAGTATTGAGGTCAAGTTTGGGCATTAAGATTACCATACTCTCATAATATTTCAGCATTATTATTTTTTATTATTTTTCATTTATTTTTTTATAAGATATTTTAAAATTCAAAATATATTATAAATGAAATTCTAGCAAATTACATGATATTAAAAGAAGACGCGTCCTTCCCAGTTCCCTCCTCTTGTAATTTGTTATTTTTTTGAAGGCCTCCTCTCCTAATTAGAGTATTAAGGTCAAGTTTGGGCATTAAGATTACCATACTCTCATAATATTTTAGTATTATTTTTTATTTTATTATTATTTTTTACTTATTTTAGTATTATTATTCACTTATTTATCAGTATTTTTTTACTATTATTCACAGAGAATACTTGAGGTTAAAATATTTTTCTTAAAATTTTATATATACCATGCAAAAATAGTGTGTGAACATTTATATATACATAAATGATATTTACAGTCATGAATTGCGCAAGTGCCGTACATAATAAATATGAGACTCAAATGAAATAAACTAATTTTTTAATAATGAAACATATTTTTTTTCAAAATATTGGCACGCGTTTGCACACTCTATAACTATATGTAATATTACTCATAAATTTATAATTATATATTGGTATTGAGGGATGTTACTCCTCATCTCACATTACACATTTTATATATTTTATTTTTTTTTTAATTTAATTTTTGTGAAACTAATTAAATTTTTTTACTCAAAATTTATACATTATAAATTTATTATGAGAATTTTTTTAAACAAATATGGTGTATTACATGGAGATAATAAATAGAATTATTTATTGGTATTCACCTCCCTCGGTAAATTACTAAATTCCAAGTCACAAAACTTAAAAATAAAAAATAAACTAAGATCTGAATCAATTGTCAATCCCTTCCACTCAGATTTGCTCCTCTCTCTCTCTCTCTCCCCACCGTGAGAGCTGGTTACCGGAACGTTCGCTAAGAGCAGTCAGCAGTACTCAATGTGAACCGTTTCGCTTCTGTTCTTCTATTCTAAATTCTACTCCCATTCCCGCCATTGAAGTCTGACTCTCTCTCCGTGCCTCCGGCTTCAGTCAAATTTGACTTTCATTTCTCTGCACTTCGTCCAATCCTTCAATCAAAGCACCGCGTCAATTGCACGAGGTCCATTGAAGTTCACATTTCCTTTTCTTTAAATTTTGTTATCTAATAACTTTTTCGAGTTCGAGATCTCTTGGTTCTTGAATTTCTGCTTCTTCCTTTGTTCGGCTTGGGTTTTAGGCTCTGTTTGGTCGCTAATAGATTTCAGCCGAAGAAAAAGATATCAGATCTCGGGTTACGACACGGAAATAAATGAGGTTTTTACTTAACTCGAGATCTCTTTTTTTAATTCCGGCCTTTTACCTACCAAACAGAGAATATAGCGGAAACTGTTACTTGCTTTTCCAGTGGACGTCAACTTGCCGTATCGGAAACTGTTGGAGTCAAGTATCATCTGATTATCTAGATCAGCTAAATGCCAGAATGCAATGGCAATAAGTTCTGTGTATGTTTTCAAATTAATCTTTGTTTCAAAATTATGCTCAGGTTTTAGAGATCGCATTATTGCGGAACTGAAGGCCGTGGCGGTCTACTAGTTGCTGTTTAATTTGCCATGGATGAGTATGTATCTCTCTATTATGAATATTCTCTCTCAATCCAAATACTCGCCCCCACACAAGTTTGTTTATGAATACCTATAGAGGTGTACTCAATAGGAAGAACGTACTGTGCGTGCACACACACCACATACATGCACATGTCTGTCCGTCTGCATGTGTATGATGCCTGCCTATCATACTTATGAATTATGACTTTTTAATCGTAGGGAAAATGCTGTCGAGCTTCTACAAAGATACAGGCGGGACAGGCGGATACTTCTTGATTTCATACTTTCTGGTAGTCTGATAAAGAAAGTTGTGATGCCTCCTGGTGCAGTTACACTAGATGATGTGGATCTTGATCAAGTTAGTGTCGATTATGTCCTCAATTGTGCTAAAAAAGGTGGTTAAACGTGTTCTCTCATGTTCATTTGGTTTTTATTTTTGTTAGAATTTGTCACTCTAACGACCCTTTGTCAATGCAGGTGGAATGCTGGACCTATCAGAAGCTATTAGAGATTATCATGATCACACCGGCTTACCCCAAATTGTATGCCTCTACTCACTGTGCACAGTTAATCACACTGTTGATTGGTTTTAGAATAATCATGTTGGTGCATACAAATGTGCACATGCACCAAGGCCAATTATTTGTATCACACATGCACAAGTGTGCTCTCTGACTAACATAGTGAACATTTCTCTCATTACGTGTATTAGTAATCTCTATCTTCTTACATTTTATGTGTGCTGCATTTTTTTTCCACATCTTTTGGCTGTGATGTATATTCCAAAAGGAAATTCTGCTGACAACAGTCTGTGCCTGCATGCAATATTTCTTAATTAGTTCATAAGCATTTCAGTGTATAATTTTTAAACTTTAATTATTGTGCCTTTACCAGGGTAATACAGGTTCTGCTGGTGACTTTTATTTGGTTACAAATCCTGAATCTTCAGGTTCACCTCCTAAACGAGCACCGCCACCTGCTCCTGCTTTCACGCCACCTCCTGTCTACACACCATCCCCTGTTTCCACACCAGCTCCTGTTTCTGCACTAGCTCCGACTTTTGCACCATCTTCCATTGTGTCAAATGTGTCAAGATCCGAGTCTTTTAACTCCACGCAGGTTCAAGAACTGACTGTAGATGATATCGAAGATTTTGAGGATGATGATCATGCTGAAGAGGTTGATAGTCTCAGAGTTTCAAGGAGGAACACAAATGATGCTTCTGATCTTGCACTTAAATTGCCTTCTTTTGCAACAGGTAAAAAGGATTATGATCTAGTTTAATATGGTGGGAGGATAGGTTATTTGCAGTTCAACCCATGCTTCCAAGAAAGTCCATATAATTACTGGAAGCTAATAGTACAAACTATGCATAGTAAGCATAAATTGTCAGTGTTGAAGACCTACATCCAGACCCAAATTCATTCTCATTGCGTACGGCAGTTACTACTTTTTAAATAGTCCAATTAATTTCTAACACTTTACTGATAGTGTTGTTATTTCTTAGTTCAACCAAAACAAAAAAAAGTAATTCTTTTTCTTTAACATTGTTTTTGTTATGACAGTGTTGCTATTTCTTTCTTTCTTTCTTTCTTTTTTTAAAAAGTAATCAGCATGTTTTATTAATAAAAAACAATAGGCATAGCCCAAGGATACAAGAGAAACACCTTAATAGAAAACAATGGGTATTTACTGTTGTACCAAAGCAGTAATGGGATTATGTTTATGATAATAATGGAAATAACGAGGCAAAGTTACATATAATGGATTGCCCTTTCAAAGTTGAATCATGTGATTGTCTAAATGCCATCTTCTTCTTTCTGGTCAGTTGCCTTGAGTAACAAGTTGATCAAGAGTCAAAACTGCATTTTTGGGATGATTTTTCTATGGACCTTGGCATGAAGGAAGAGCTAAAATGCACGAAATGGTTGTCAATAACATTCTTACTTTTGCTGCTTTCAGGAATCACTGATGATGACCTCCGTGAAACTGCATATGAAGTCCTTTTGGCATGTGCTGGGGCCACAGGGTATGCTTCTATTATCTTGTTTGGCTTGCAGATTGTTCTGCTTCTGTTAGATCATTGAAGGCTTATCATTGGACTTTGTCTCGTACTTTGTTTATGATTTCTACCTTCTCCACCCTTTGCCCTTTCTATTTTTATTATTTTATGTAAACAGGGGTCTCATTGTACCATCAAAGGAGAAAAAGAAAGATAAAAGGTCCAAGTTGATGAGAAAGCTTGGACGTAGTAGAAGTGAAAATGTTGTCATGCAGTCACAACATGCACCTGGATTGGTCGGCTTGTTGGAGACCATGCGTGTCCAGATGGAGGTATTTAAGAAACAAAAGTCTTCTCGGATATAGGATTCACATCTCTACTCCTTTTCTCTATTTTGACTGTCAGAACTGCCAATTACATATCATGCCTTACAGCCCCCTATAAGAATTCTATATAAAGTATGCTGTTAGCAAATGTTTTAGCTCGCATATATACATCTATTATTCCGGGGGATCGAGAAATAAAAAGGTGATTGTGGACCATAATACTATGGGAATTCGAATAGTGATATTTGAAAGTTAGACACATAGTATGTTTCAGAAAAAGAGAAATTATTGGAGTTCAAAATCCTTTCATGCGATGATGTAGATAGCGTGATGAATATACAATTCGATGTCAAGGCCGCTTCAAGTAATCCTTTAATGGCATAGACAGCTAAAGAATTGCATCGAAATTAATTTACTTCCTCTCTTTCCCTTTTCCCTCTTTATATCCTGTGGACTTTATAATCCTTTAATCACTTTTCTAATTTGTTTTTATCTTTTCAGTTTTTTTTTTTTTTTATAAGTAAGAGATAAATAGTATTGATATGAATGAAATAGGCATAACTCATGTACATAGGAAGTATACAGAAGAACACCTAAATGCATTCTAAGAGTGATAAATTAATGACAAGAAATCATGAACATTGTCCCCATTTAAAACAATAGCGAAAAACCAAAGCATTAAAGTGTGGAGAAATTTTTTTTTCAGCCCTGCCATTGTGCGTTCCTTATCTTCAAAGCAGTGCGCATTCCTTTCCGTCCAAATATACCACATGATGTATAACGGAATCATCTTCCACACTGCTGTCACTTGATGACAGCCTTGCATCTTCCTCCAACAACCCAACAAATCCACCACCCTCAATGGCATAATCCAAGCCACATCAACCCTTTGAAAGATCTCATCTCACAACACCCTTGTTTCCTCACAATGTAGTAAGAGATGATCCACAGATTCTTCATTATTTTTACACATATAACACCAATCCATCATTACACATCCTCTCTTCCTCAAATTGTCCATGGTCAAGATCTTCCCAAGAGTGGCATTCCATACAAAAAAGGCTCCTTTAGAAGGCACACGAGACCTCCAAATATTCTTTCAGGGAAACGGAGGATGATCCTGTGTTGTCAAAATGTTATAATACGCCTTAACTATATATTTCTTGTGATTACTAGATGTTCACTTCAATCTAACACGCTGTGCCATAGAAGTCCCCATGGAATATAGTAAGCTGAACAAGTCTGAAACAATAGATAATTCCTAATCATGAAAATTCCTATTAAAAAGAATATTCCACTGATGATAACCATGAGAAAATAACCACATATCTATAATTGAAACCTCCCTATTAACTGCAATACGATAGAGAGCCAGAAAAGCCCTTTCCAATGTGTGATCTCCACACCACATGTCCCGCCAAAAAATGATTCGATTGCCCTCTCCGGCTACAAAGCAAATATGCTTTTCAAAGCATGGCCACCCCTTCCTTATAAACTTTCATAAACTCACACCATACCCCTCTCTCACTTCGTTGGAGCACCAACCACCCCAAGCAGCACCATATCTAGCGTCGGTAATTTCCTTCCACAATGACCCTCCCTCCGAGTGATATCTTCATAGCCATTTCCCCAATAAAGTTTTATTAAAAGTTCTCAAGTTACACACTCCCAACCCCCCATACACAATTGGGGCACATATTGTCTTCCATCTAACCAGATGGAATTTCTTCTCCTCCCCCATCCCCCCCACAAGAACACTTTAAAGAGTTTCTCAATCCTATTCACCACCCTTGCAGGCATAGGAAACAGAGATAAAAAATATGTGGGGAGGTTAGTGAGAGTACTCTTTATAAGGGTGAGGCGGCCCCCGTTCGACAAATACACCCATTTCCAACCAGCCAACCTTTTTTCTATCTTCTCCACCACCCCATCCCATAGCTCTAGGCTTGAAAGTTGCTCCCAATGGAAGGCCTAGATATTTCATTGGCAAAGAGGACACCTTACAATCCAAGAGGCTTGCTAAACTGAGGATACTTGAGACCGCACCCACTGGAACCATCTCGGACTTACCAAGATTCACCTTAGGCCTTGACACTGCTTAGCAAAGTAACAATGCTCGTAGAGTTTGGATCTTACTATTATCCGCTTCACAAAAGACTATAGTATCATTTGCAAAAAGAAGGTGTGAGATGATAATAGGGCCACCAGAGCCATTGCCCACCTAAAAACCAGATAAGAAACCTCCACCAACAGCGGCTTGCACCATCCAGCTTAAAGTCTTCTTAACAATAACAAATAAAAAGGGAGATAAAGGACTTCCCTACTGCAAACCCCGGTAACTCTAAAAAAAACCAGCAGCTGTATTGTTAACTAGAACTGAGAACCGGGTGGTTGAAATACAATGACGCATCCAGGAAATCTACCTATCCCCAAAGCCCCACCTCTCAAGTAGGAATAAGAGGAATTTCCAGTTTACATGATCATAGGCATTCTCCATGTCAAGCTTGCAAAGAATACCTGAACCTCCCTCCCATCGGCTATGGTCCAAGCACTCATTTGCAATGAGCACTGAATTAAGAATTTGTTCTGAGACTTGGAAATAATATGTTCTAACATAGGGCTAGCCGGTTGGCAAGAATCTTCGAAATAATCTTGTATACACCACTAACCAGGCTTATTGGGCGAAAATCCTCAATAGTCGAAGCCCCATGTTTCTTGGGAATGAGAGCAATGAAAGTCGTATTAAGAGATTTTTCAAACTTTTGAAAAGAGTGAAATTCACTAAAGACCTGCATAACACCACCTTTCACGATGTCCCAACAAGTTTGAAAGAAACCCATTGAAAAACCATCTGGACCCGACGCTTTATCCTTAGCCATACCAGAGATGACCTTGTAGATCTCTTTTTCAACAAAAGGTCTCTCCAAAACACTCACACTCTGAGAGTCAATTGCCTTAAAGGACAATGCATCGGCCTCCAAGAAGCCGATTCTGTGAGAAGGGTCTCATAATAATGTACAATATGGTTTTCTAGCTCGGGAGGAGAAGATAACACCTGAGAACCTGAATGTAGTGACTCAATAGTGTTACTGCGCCGATGTGAATTCTTTACTTTGTGAAAAAACTTTGTACACTTATCACATTCTTAACAATTGACAAGTTAAGAAAGCGTGGATTCTACATAATGGATTGGTGCTACTGTGCAAACGTAACGGCGAATCAGCGGATCACCGTCTTCTTCATTGTGAAGTAGTTAAGGTATTGTGGGATGTAATCTTCTTGAGGCTTGGTATCGCCTGGGTCATGCCTAAGAGGGTGATAGATCTATTGTCTTGTTAGCGAGGGATTAGGGGCAATCGCCAAATCGCTACTGTTATGGAAGATGGTACCTTTATGTTTAATGTGGTGCACATGGAACGAAAGAAATGGCTGCTGCTTTGAGGATAAGGAACGCTCTCCGGACAGCTTTAGGGATTTCTTCTTTCATACTTTGTTGCTTTGGGCCTCTTCTATTGTATGGGATGGAACGAGTCTTAATGTTTTGTATGCTACTATCAGTAGTACGTAGTTTGTAATTAGGTCCTTTCTGGTATACTTCCTATGTACTCGGGTTTTGCCTATTTTATGTGGATCAATAAAACTTCTTTTTACCTATAAAAAAAAAACATTCTTTCAACCAAAGAGCCCTGGATTTTTGACGCCATGAAGTCTCCTCCGACAACAAAATTCTCTCCAAATTTGCCATAACCGTGCCCTTTCTCAATAAAACCTCCTCCGAGGTATCTCTCAATAATTCCTTCCCCTTTAACTCCTGCAATTCCTCCTATAGTGTGGAATTCTGATTGTCAATGTGGCAAAAAACTTCTAAGTTCCACTTCTTTAGGTCTTGTTTTAGTGCCTTCATCTTACTTGCAAGAATAAAACTTGGAGTGCCAATAAACTGATACGATGACCACCAAGCACACACCATCTCTACAAACCCATCCACTGTTAGCCACATGATTTCAAACTTGAAGTACCGGCGACCCCTGTGAATGCCCCCACAATCTAGTAGAATAGGAAAATGATATGAGCTGACTCAAGCTAATTGTTTCTGACTTACTTTCGGATAGTGGGCTTCCCACGAAGGAGCGACAAGGAATCTATCCAATTTCGATCAAACCCGACTGTTTGGCCAAGTGTAATCGCCCCCTATCAGGGGGAGATCCATGAGGTTCAGATAAAAAATGAACTCGGAGAACTCCTCCATAGCTACAGTATTCCGATAATGCCTTGATTGCTCGCTAAGAAAGTGAGTAATGTTAAAATCACCTCCCATGCACCACAACACATCCCATAAGGAGTATAGGTCCGCCAACTCCTCCCACAACCTTCTCCTATCCCTGTCCACATTAGGACCATAAGAGCATACAAATGCCCATTCCCATCTGTCAACAACGTTTTTAATAATGTCGCAACTGAGAAATCTCCAATACACTCCTCAATCGCCTCAACCACTTTTTTATCCCACATTAGTAACACTCTGCCTGAGGCTCCCAAAGAGGCCAAATAAAACCAACCCACATACGAGCACCCCATAAACTCCGCACTATTCTTCAATCAATGAATCACAACTTTGTTTCTTGAAAACACACTACATCACCCTTCCTCATCTGTAATAATGATTTGATACGAAGACGTTTATTGTGATCATTAAGCCCCTGCACATTCCAAGATAAAATCTTAGGCTTCATATAAACATAGATTGCCCCTCCCTTTCGATCTATCCCTTCCGTCACTCCCTTCCTTCACATCATAATTGATGGAAAAAGTTAGCCTTTTAAGTTCCCTATCCCGCTTTGTGGCTGACTTCGAACGACTATCTTAAATTGCCACGAAAAGGGCCTTAAATTGTTCTTCGTAACCTCCAAAAGAAACCCCAATAACAACTTGTAACTCCTCCACCTTCTTGAAAATCCAATTTGAAAAACAACTCCTATATTTAGAACTGGGAGGGAGTGTACACAGAGGAGTTAGAACGACCCCCTCCCCATCAACACAATCATTATCAAACAGATTCAATTCTAAGCCACACACTAATTCTGGTTCACCTTTGAGTGCCACCAAAGTTTCAGAAAGTCTCAGATGTTCGAAAGAGTTGCAATCCCCTAACTTATTCTCGTCAAAACCCCCCATCTCCAAGGGTGGAGTGCCTAACGGAGACCCCAGAAATGAAAGGCCACACTTCGGTGTGTCTAACAACACAGGAGAAACAGCGGGGCCTCTGATCACCTTGCACAACTAAGTTTGTGCAAGCTCCAGCGACAGCCCACACGACGGCGACGGGAAATCGACATTCGAAGGCCCATCCTCTACCGGCTCCTCTACCGACTCGCCATCCTCAATATCCTCCCGTTGAAGTGACTGTACTGGCTCACCATGATGGTCGGCAATGACCGGCTAATCTTTCTGTGCTAGTGTGGAGTCCGGCAAAACAGCTTATCGGCGCCGCAGGAGGATGACTCAAAGCCTGGACTGAAATATCGCAGGCTCCCGTTTCGTTACCCTCCAGACCTTCTAGCCTAGCCCAGCCCAGGACTCTTCACTAGCCCAACTTGAACCTCATTACCCCTCCCTGCTCTAAAGCCCATCTCCTGGTCCAAGCCCAAGTTCGAATAGCTCTGGTCCGAAACTCGAATCCTTCTCCTCCCTTCATTAGAGCCCGAATCATGGCCCAGGCCCGTCTGCATTACTTCCTTCCTTTAACGCTGCGTTTAAGGCAAATAATTTCTTCCAATAAAACCTGTACTCTTTCTTTCCTCCATATCAACCAAAATCCACTGCATTTTTTCCTCATTTGGCCCCAACATCTTGCTTCCATCTCCCCCGCTCGTCTGCAAAACCTCTGAAATGGACACACTTGGCAATGCTGCATTCGTAGCTCGAGGCAGTACCCTTTGCGCTTGGAGCACCTCACTATACGACCGTGGGCCATCTACCGTCGACAATGGAGCACCTCTGTCTCCTCCATCCACCTTCGATTTGCTTGCCTGTTGTGGCCTACCCACATCATGAGCCACTTTGTTTCTCACACTCGAAACAAGGGAAGGAGAAGTGAGCTCCTTCAAGGTGTCTCCGAAGTTCCTCCACCCTTCCCCCTTCCTCCATTCTGACACCACTATCAGGCCTCTCCTCTTTTCGTGTCCAAACTCCGAAAGAGCGAAGAACCTGCCATTGTGATTGCAGCCCCTCTGCACCATTCGCACGTGGTTTCCTTTTCTACGAGTTCTAAGGAACTCAAAAGAACCCAACGATGCTATACATTCCCTCACCATAGAACCCAATCACCCCAGAGCTTCATGATCCAAAAAAATGTATTTAACCACATGGCGACTACTCTCTGTGATTCTCCACCACCTTTCGTTTTCCTTTCTGAATGCAAATAACTTCTGATCAACAAAAACCTCTCTGCGCAACTCCACCTAGGCCAATCAACATTGCAACCCAACTGAAATAACACACTAATCTCCACAGGGAATTATTGCCATTAACGAACCACCACCAACGAAAAAACACCAATGGAGCAAAAGTGTACGGAGAGAAAATATTTTAGGAGAGAGTAAAAACTATAAACATTCAAGCTATGAAAGATGATTCGTTGTCAGCTTGGTGATTCCTCCTCCCATGAAGCCCCTTACTTGTTAGCTTTGATGGCACCAGTGAATGATATCCCTAGTTCCAGCAAAGCATATGGAAAAGTTCACACCAAGCATAGCGAGGCAGTGATGATTGCAAGATATAAGCAGGAAAGACCTTTTGATATGATCGGTAGGAAGCTTCCAATAGTTGGGGTTGATAGCTGGCATTCTTAGAAGTTGCACAAATTAGGAGAAGTTGAAGGGTCACTATGGCGCGTTCAAGCAGAACTCCAGGGGTGGAAGGAGAGGCTGGACTCATTGATGAAGATAGTTGATGATGGATTGGACCTAATTTCGGGCTTAGGCTTTGTTTCTAAAGATGATAATGAAGTTTCTGTTGAGAAGAAGGGGGGATTGGATGGGCCTAGGGTTTGTAAAAATAATAAAGGAGATGGGCCTGATAGAGGCCCACTTAAGAGGCTTGTGCTTCAGAAAGACCATAACAGTGGCGGGCTTCAGAGCAAAACAAGCCTGAGAAGGGTGAAGTTTCAGCCCATTCTTGTGGCGGCTTCAATGGTTGGTCCGTCTTCATAGAGAGAGTCAACAGTGATGGGCGAACCTTCTGGGGGTACTCCGGCTATGAGTTTCGATACGGTTAATATGGCGGTAGGGATCTCTCAAATTGCGACGCCATCTAAGGAACAAGCCACTCAAGTGGCGGCGTCGACGAAGGCTCTTTCTTCACAGAAGAGGTTGATGGTTGAGGGTGATCCTCCCCTGTAGGTTCGTCTCAAGTGACTCCGCAAACTGAATCCTATCCTTCTTAGGGTTAGTATTGTGACACTGTTAGGTCCAAACCCATCATGGCGATGGAGGAAGAGCTTTTAACTCAGAAGGATGTGACAGGGGATCGAGTTCCTATTCAATTAACAGGAATGAGGTGTCTTCCTTAGGTACAGCGCCAGGAAAGGCAAGGGTGGAAGAAGATGTTTGTTGCGAGGGTTTGATGGTGGGCAAGAAGTTTGTTTTTGAGGTTCTTTGTACTCGGTTCAATTTCTCTGATTTATAGATGGTGATTGGTGGAGGTGAAGGCTCTGAATTAGGAGAGCTGATTGTTTCAGATGATGATGAAGATCCTGATACTATTCCTCTATGTTCTATTAATCCTGGTTTCGATTGGCCAAATAAATCATCTGACTGGGTGTTGAGAAAGGTGGAAGAAATAAGGAATTGTGCGGGAATTTCTTGTGATGGTTTCAAGGAACAGTTTAGAGCTCTACTTATCGCCATTGAGGTTGGCCAACCTGTGCTGACCGGATTAGCTACCAAAAAAGAGAGGGAGTTGAAAAGGTTGGAGTGTACTATCAACTATAACACCAGGGAAGGGAATGCCTTTAGTAATAAAGGAAAGAAGAGGGCTGCCAATGGTTCCCAATGAAGCCCAAGATTATCTCTTGGAATGTTTGGGGGACTTTTTTTTTTTTTTCATAAGTAAATGATTATAATATATTAATAGAATAGGCAAAGCCCAGGTACACCCGAAGTATACAAGAGATTACACCTAGTTAGCTAGTAGAAATAGAAGAGAGAAAGTCATGAAACCCATGAAAATAAAGTGCTAACAACAAGCAATCTAATCCCCTCCAAGGAGCGTTCCCGATCTTCAAATATCCGGTCATTTCGTTCCTGCCAAATACACCAAAGAATACATATAGGAATAATTTTCCACACGGCTGAGATTTGTGGAAGACCACCAAGGTTCGACCAGCATGCCAGACGTTCCACTATTGTTGCAGGCATAACCCATCCCTGGGGGAATAATGACTATAGGAAACACCTCCGGGTGAAAAATATGGTTTGTGAGTGTAAGGCAGAAGTTATTTGTTTTCAAGAAACTAAATTGAAGAAAGTTAATCATTCGGTGGTTAATAGCCTATGGAGCTGTTATTGGGTGGGTTGGGTTGAGTTAGCCTCTTATAGAGCCTTGGAGGTATTATTATTATGTGGGATAGGAGGGCTGTGGAATTAGTAGACCACTATTATGTTGGAAATTATTTAGTGGCATGTCATTTTAAGAATGTGGATGATGGAATCGAATAGGTGTTTGCTGGAATATTTGGGCCTAACTTGGACTCTAGAAGGATTATTTTGTGGGATGAAATGGCGGGACTTTGCCGTTGGTGGAATCTCCCTTTGTGCTTTGGTGGGGATTTCAATGTCACTCGGTTTCCTTGTGAGCGAGGAGGGGATTCTCAGATTACTAAAGCTATGTCTGAATTTTCAGATCTTATTCCCGAGCTACAGTTGATTGATTTACCCATGGCGGGAGGAGAATTCACATGGTCAAATGGGAGAGCATGGTCTCGGTTGAATAGATTTTTGATTTCGACTTCTTGGGAAGCCTTATTTCCTGATGTGAGGCAGAAAAGGTTGCAGAAAATTGTTTCTGACCACTATCCTATCTTATTGGATTGTGGGGGCATTGTAAGTGGGAGAAGATATTTTAAATTTGAAAATATGTGGTTGAAGGATGAGGGCTTTGTTGAAAGGGTTAGGAGGTGGTGGGCTTCTTATAATTTTTCTGGTACTCCAAGTTTTGTTCTGGCGTGCAAACTCAAAGCACTGAAACAATACTCGAAGAGCTGGAACGTGGAGACTTTGGTAATGTAGTGAATAAAAGAAAACAGCATATGTAGCAGTTGCAAATTCTGGAAGATAAGGATATTGCGGGAGGTCTCTCCTTTGAGGAGAAGGAGAAGAAAAAAGAGGTGAATGCAGAAATTGAAAAGCTCTATCTTATGGAGGAAATTTCGTGGAGACAAAAAACCCGGATCCTTTGGTTGAAGGAAGGCGATAACTGTATGAAATTCTTTTATAAAATGACAAACTCTCATCGTTGATACAATGAGAATGTTCTTTCCGGTATTGGGAAGATTGAAGATCACATTGTGAGTTATTATGAAGCTCTTTAGGGAAGAACACTCATGGAGACCAAAGTTAGATGGGCTGGTGTTTGAGTCCATTGATCAATTAAGTGCAGATTGATTGGAGAGAACTTTAGAGGAAGAAGAAGTCTTTGATGTGGTTAGAGGCATGACTAAGGACAAGGCTCTAGGCCCGGATGGTTTCTCCATGGCATTTTTCCAAGCATGTTGGGACATCGTGAAGGATGACATTATGAAAGTTTCTAGTGAATTCCACTCGTTCCTGAAATTTGAGAAAAGTATCAATACTACTTTCATTGCTCTCATTCCTAAAAATGTGGGTGCAGCAGAGATGAGGGATTTTTGCCCCATTAGCTTTGTAAATGGGGTGTATAAAATCATTGCCAAGGTGTTAGCCAATCATATTAGTGTGGTTATGGACAAGATTATATCAAAGCCTCAGAATACATTTGTGAGGGGAAGACAAATTCTTGACTCGGTTCTAATTGCAAACAAATGCTTGGATAACAGAATAAGAATGGGTAAATCTGGAGTTTTAGTTAAATTGGACATGGAAAAAGCTTTTGATCATGTAAATTGGGAATTTCTTCTTTACATTATTGGGAGATTTGGTTTTGGCGAGAAGTGGTGTTCATGGATTAAACATTGTATTTTGGCGGCCAGATTTTCAATATTAATGAATGGCAATCCGGTTGGCTTTTTTAACATCTCTTGGGGTCTGAGGCAAGGAGACCCTTTATCTCCTTTTCTTTTTGTAATAGTGATGGATGCATTGAGTCGTATGCTTGAAGCAGCTGTTGAAGGAAGATTTCTGTTGGGTTTTGTGGTGGGTGATGACTGATGAGACTCGGGATAGTATTTCAGTATCACATTTGCTTTTTGCAAATGATACTTTGATTCTATGTGATAACAATCGGGATCACCTTCGTGTTTTGAGAGCCTTACTGTTATGTTTCGAAGCTGTTTCTGGATTAGGAATTAATCTTTCCAAGTCTGAAATTGTTCCAATGGGTATGGTCAGAAATATTCTAGATCTGGCCAACATTTTGGGTTGTAAGGTAGCTTCGTTACCTATGAGATACCTTGGACTACCTTTGGGTGCTCCTCACAAATTAGTTTCTATTTGGGATGGTAATGGGAAGGAAATAAAGTTTTATTTGGTGAGTTGGAATAAGGGTTGTCTTCCGGTTTCCTGTGGAGGGTTGGGAGTTTTCCTCTATGCATTTGTCCCTATAACTCCCCCAAAGTACAAGAAAAAAAACTGAAGTTGCAATACAAATGTGAAAAACTAGGGCTTTAGGATACCTTCCTCTATGTCGTAATTTGTACTTTGAATCCTTTAAAGCAAGTGATTCTTTGACATCTCAAAAGAAAAGGCAAGCGTTCTTTTTGGGAGTCACTGGTTGTCAGCCTGGATAGATGTGGTGTCAGCTAGAGGGTTTTCATTGTCCATGCTGGTTCTCTTATGTAATTCATTGTGCAAATACGTGCAATTCTGTCAATCTAATTAATTTTCTTTGGGTTTGTGGCAGTTTTTATTTTATTTTATAAGAATCTTTATTAATCGAATGAAACTTGGTGAAGTCGATGTACATAGGAAGTATACAAAATGAGACACCTAATTACATTCTAGAAAGCTGAAAAGAAAACAAAAACTCGTGAGCATTCCCTCCCTTGAGTACAATAGCTGAAAACCACTGAAAAAGAGAAGACGCAAAGAAATTTCAGATTTCCTACACTACTTGCTCCTTATTGTCAAAGCACTTGTCATTCCTTTCCGTTCATAAACACCACATTAAGTACAAAGGAATCATCCTCCACGCCGCTGCCAGTTGAGAGCTATTATGATGCCTATTCCAGCATGTTAGTAGATCCACCACACTCTTTGGCATAACCCAACTCAGCCCAGCCCTACTAAGAATGCCAACCCATAACTCCCTAGCCACCTCACAATGTAAAAAAAAGTAAATGATCAATCGATTCCCCATGCTTCTTACACATGAAGCACCACTCCATGACAATCATACCACGTTTCCTTAGATTATCAACTGTCAAAATCTTCTCAAGTGCAGCTGTCCATGTAAAAAAGGCAACTTTAGATAGCACCTTGTAAATGCTCTTCCAAGGCGTCCAAATGCTCTTCCATGGAAAAGAGATATGCCATTGGACTGTCAACACCTTGTAAAAAGATTTAACTGAAAACTTATTACTTCCCGTGTGTTTCCACAGCATTCGATCTCTCCCATTTCCTCCTATCTTCACAGAATACAAAAAGCTGAAAAAACCTGCAATCTCATCAAGTTCCCAATCCTGAGCATTTCTAGTGAAAATAACATTACAATGCACAATCCCATTAGCACGACACAACACCTCTGAAACAGCAGCCTGCTGATTTCCAACCATGCTGAAGACAACCGGAAAAGCAGTATAAAGAGCTCTCTCACCATACCATTCATCAAACCAAAAATGGATTCTTGCACCATCTCCAACCTCAAACTAAAGATGTTTTTAAAAAATGTTCCACCCCTTTCTAATAAATTTCCATAGGCATACACCATATGACCCCCTACCATCCTTAGAACACCATTCCCCCCAATCATATCCATACTTCCGATCAATAACCTCTCTCCACAACGAATCCCCTTCCATTTGATACGTCCACAACCACTTTCCTAATAATGCCTTATTAAAAATACTCAAATTTCACACCCCCCAAACCATCATTCACAATCGGACAGCTCACCCTTAGCCAACTCACAAAATGAAATTTATTTTCCTCCCCCATACCACCCCACAAAAATGCTCTAAACAATTTTTCAATCTGGTTTGCCACACCCACCGGTAATGGGAATAAAGAAAGATAATATGTGGCAGTTGTGATGATTTTTCTTCCATTCTTATGTATGCCTACAGATATCTGAGGCAATGGATATCAGAACAAGACAAGGCTTGCTCAATGCGCTTGTGGGAAAGGTGGGAAAAAGAATGGATACCCTATTGATTCCTCTGGAGTTGTTATGTTGTATCTCGCGCACAGAATTTTCTGACAAGAAGGCTTTTATAAAGTGGCAGAAAAGGCAGGTAGGTTCTGCACCTTTTTACCCTTCATTCTGTTTGTGGGGCATATAAGTTCTCTTTAAGGAAATTTAAAGGGATGGTGATATATACTTAACCTCCATGCTAAATTTTTTCAATTTTTTGTCATTTCAGCTAAATATTTTGGAGGAGGGGCTTATTAATCAGCCTGTTGTGGGATTTGGGGAATCTGGGCGCAAGGCAAGTGAATTGAGGATTCTATTGGCAAAGATTGAGGAATCTGAGGTGTGTTTTATTGATTCACATTTTGTACTTTTGCTTGCCATTATTAACAACAGACCAAGCTAAATTGTCTGACCTCTGTATTCTCTTTTATTTTTGAGTTATCTATTGACACAGCAAGTTATATGTTGCATGCTTCCGTTGATATGACCTGTAAAAACCAGACATGGTTTATGTAGCTGTGTAGTTGGTTGTCAGATATTCTTGAGGACTCTGCTGGGCCTCTCTCTTCCTTTGTTCATCGATCTATAAATGCCATCCCATTTCAATTGTCCACCTTTGTTTCCTTGGATGGCCTGTAATGCTTGTTTTGTAAAGTCATGGATATGCTTTTTCTAGATCTGAAAGAACCCCTAATCCAAGAAGGGAAGGGGAATTTTTCTAAGTCTTAAAAGATAAAAGAAATTCGAAGAACAGCTACAAATGATGTTTTTTAAAAACAAAATGGAATGGAGAGTCTTTTCTTTTTGGCTTTCCTCCTTGGGATCCATATGGATATATTTTCTTTTTCTTCTGTGGTTGTTCTGTTCAAAAATTTTAGTTTAATGACAACTGTGCATCATCAGACTTTATCAATCATGATGCTCAAGATTGGCCCAATATTACCTATGCAGATTTATGATCAACCTTGTTGTGAGTACTTTTATAACTCATCAAGCCTTTACCGTATTGTGAAGCATCTGGGCAGTTTTTCTCAAATGACTACACATAGTTGCTTTGAATTTTTTTTTTCTTTTTTCTTTTGATGAGGTAAATGACTCCATATCATTTATCTTGTATCTCATAAAATGGTTAATGCCATTTTTTGAAAATTCCAGACTGTTTCTTAAATAGAAATGCACGTACCATTGTATCAAATTTTTAGAGGATTTTTCATTTCCCTTCCAATCTTTGAGTAAGAAATATGGTAATTAAAAATGCTGCCAATTTGTGGACTTTATTATTTTTTATGCTTAATTGGTTTTCATTTGAGCACTGCTCCATCCATTTTTGCATTTTTTGCTCATGATTCTGATCATTTTCTTCTCCTTTCCTTTTCTTTTTAGTCTCTTCCGCCTTCCATGGGTGAGCTCCAACGAACAGAAGCCTTGAGATCTCTTAGAGAGATTGCCATTCTGCTTGCCGAGAGGCCAGCTCGTGGTGACTTAACTGGTGAAGTATGCCACTGGATAGATGGTTATCCCCTAAATGTTAGATTATATGAGAAACTTCTTCTCAGTGTCTTCGACATGTTAGATGAGGGAAGGCTGACAGAGGTTAGTAGCTTTTTTGCTAGGTGATGACAAGAAAACCAAGAAGAAGCTTTCAAATTTCAAATTTTCAGATTTCCTACATATACTTTTGTTAGTTTCTTATTTGTTTCTGTTCAAAATTGATTGTAAAGTTTACTAGTTTATTAAAAACATAATGCCTTTTATCTCACCACAACTTTGTATCTCTTAGTTGCCTAGACTTATAATAAGTCTTTTTGCTCTTTCTTCTTCCTGTTAGTTGTTGTATACTCCTTCGGTATGTGGGTTGTGGCCCTTAGCGCTTTTATTGAATTGCATTAATTATAAAAAAAAAAAAAATTTGTACATGCTTTGAAGTTTTGGATTTATTATCAAACTTTTATACAGGGAAGTTAACAAGAGTCTAACTCTGTTCCAAGAAATTGTTTTTAAGAATACGCGCGCCTGCATACACACATCTGATGATGATTCACTGTAGCTACACTCTTCATAATTGGCTCGATGGACCATCTATAGCTTATCTTTGTTGCCAGGAAGTGGAAGAAATTCTTGAGCTCTTGAAGTCGACCTGGCGTGTTTTAGGAATCACAGAGACCATCCATTACACCTGCTATGCATGGGTGCTATTTCGCCAGGTATAATACTCATAAGAGTAGTTTTTTAATTACCAAGTTAACAAGTTATGCAATTTCTTTTCAATATTTCTATGATAGAAAGTGCTTTACCGTCACACTGTCATACTGTCATAAGAGTAGTTTTTTTTTTTACTCATCAAAAAAAAAAAAAAATTGAAGTTTGTTTTTGTTTTTGAGATTTTCTTTGGTATGTAGAAAGTGTGATTTTTGGTTGTCATTGATGCAGCACACTGCTGAGGCAAATGCCCACACAGATTTAGTTAGTTGTTTTCAGATTTTTGTTATTTACTACTTTTTTAATGTGATTACAGCATGTTATTACAAGCGAGCAAGGAATCTTGCGACATGCCATGGAACAGCTGCAGAAAATACCATTGAAGGAACAACGGGGCCCACAAGAGAGGTTACACTTGAATGGTTTGCATTCCAAAGTTGAACAAGGGGGTTTTCGGGAGTTGTCTTTCTTACAATCCTTTTTATCACCCATCCAGAAATGGGCTGATAAGCAGCTAGGAGATTACCATCTGCACTTTGCTGAGGTATGATATCCTATAGGTGGACCTTTTTTTTTTATAAGTGAAAACCTATTGGAGGACTTATGTGGATGTCTAGTTTGATATGTCATCTGGCTGGTCCTAGCATGCATTACATAATAGGCATGAGCTACCATGGGTGTATCTTTTCACCGCATTCATGTTCTCCATGAGCCTACTCTATTTGCTCATATGCTATTGATTCAGAGTTTTTTGTTTTATTGTGGCTTATTGTTGCTTCTGGGTGCATCTTTTCAGCGCATTCATCTAGCATGTCTTATTGTTGCTTCTGGCCAACTGTCACCTAATGTCTTCCGTTTATTGTTCTGTGTCTATATTCAAATCTCCATAGTTTTTTGTGTGCTCAACACACGTGATTCAATGCATTTATCCAGTGAACTGATATGGATATAACTATTTTCTGGCATCAGCTGACAGCTCTTCATCTTATGATACACATGCAGTAAATGATATAACACATGCTAGATGTACTGGATACATTCAATCATGCATGCACAATCTGTCCTTTTTTAGGTATAAAAGTGAATCAGTTTTCAACTTTTTCCTCCAGGCTAGCTTCATTTTCAAAAGAGTTTTAAGGTCTCTTTTGCTTTCTGTCGCCTTCATCACTGAAAGATATGCTTTATGTTGCTTAATTTTTTTTTATCCATAGCTATTTATGCAAGTGTAGGATAAATTTGTCCATTCTGATTTCTGTGTACATGACTTATTCAATAAAAGCACGAATAATCATAATAAAACATGCAGTCATTTCTGTGTCCTCTAAATAGAGGAATGAGTTTGTTTGATTCTGACACTTCTGTAAGTTTGGTCAGATATTTGTTTTTTTAATGGAAAATGTGGATCGCTGGGCATTGCGACATTAGCATAATGAGATAGGTGCAGGATAGGGGTGTAATATATAGCAAAACTCCTTTTCAATAAATCTTAGTTTCAAGCTCTTAGGCCTGGTTTGGATAGAGAGATGCTTCAATCTCATCTCAATATCCAACCACCACAAACACAAACACTTTTCAATTTCAAATTTTCTATTTTTTCATCTAATAATTACTTAATTGTTACAATTTTTTCAAACTTCCAAACTGTTATCATTTCACTTGTATTTAAATCTCTTGTAATTCTTATCTCTTGTAACAAACAAAACTTATAATATTAAAAAAACAAAACAAAACACAAAACACAATTCAACCTTTTCAAATCCCAAAACAAAAATAATGTTAAAAAAATTATATTCTAACAATATTTTAAATTTATAATATTTTTATTCAACTTTTTTTCTCTCATTTCTGAAAACCCCATAAAACATTTTAACTTGAACCATTTCTAACTCATCTCATTTCAACTAAAATATTTTTTTTTTTGATAATTAATAAGAGAAATTTTATTTCAAGTAAATAGGCATAGCCCAAGTACACAGGATGTATACAAATGAGAACACCTACTTACTAGCTAAAACAGAATATAACTGAAGCCAATCATTCCCATTCCTTACAATATTCTTCACCCAAAAGCTTAGAGTACTAAGAAAAAACTCCCTAAGTTCCCCTATAGAACATGCACAATTATCAAAGCACCTCCCATTCCTCTCTAACCATAAACACCAAAGTAAGCATAGGGGGATCATCTTTAGCACTGCAGTACTGTTACTTCTCCCTCGATACCTTGCCAGAAAGCAAAGAAATCCGCCACGTGCATAGGCATCACCCATAAAATGCCAATCCTTGCAAAAATCTCATCCTACAATGATGTCACCACCTCAGAATGAAGAAAAAGATGGTCAATAGATTCACCATCCTTCTTACACATAAAACACCATTCAGCCATCTGAAAACCTCTCTTCCTCAAGTTGTCTGTAGTTAATATTTTCCCAAGGGACACCAGCCAGCAGAAAAAGGCAACCTTACTAGGCATCTTAGCTCTCCAAATACTTTTCCAGGGATAGTCTTTGACCCCATGATTGGTTAACACCTTATAAAAAGAACTCACTGAAAATCTTGAATCAACTCAAATATCTCACTACTATTAATAAACCATCTCAACTCATCTCATCTTAACTCACTATCCAAACCAGGCCTTAGGCTTTGTTTCTCACGTCCGCTTTGGCCGAATATTTTATGTAACGTGGATGACACACTTTAATCATTTATGATGTCTGGAGAACTGTTCTGCCTTTTTTGTTACCATATAAGTAGTTTTGCAACTCAGTATCATGTACTTCTAATGTTCCTTGAAGAGATCGGCAATGATGGAGCATATAGTGGCAGTTGCAATGGTTGCTCGAAGGCTTCTTTTGGAAGAACCTGAGGTAGTATGTAGAACCTTTTTTTTAAGCTAACATTTTTCACTTGAAGTAAATTTTTCAATTGATCAGGTTTCTTGAATTTCGAAGTTTTGGGTTATGTATGACTTCCTCACAATTGGCAAAACACATTATATTCTGTCCCAAGTTTCTGTTTAATCTGCATTATACATTTGTGTAGTATCGTCTGGAGAATGTTGATTTTTTTTGCTCATTATCCTGTAGGCATTGCAATCTATCTCCATCACAGATCGAGATCAGATAGATTCGTACATATCATCATCCATCAAAAATGCTTTTTCCAGGGTATGTGTTCTACTCTATTTTAGTAAATTTTATGGCTGATTTAGTAGATTCATTATTGTCATTTCAATAATTTTAGTATAAATGGATCTCTTTCAAGAAGACATGAAGAATGTTGGATTTTGTAATTATGCCATATCTGACCCATTATAAAAGTCTTCTGTTTCACATGACGCATACTGTATTCCTGTGTGCACTTGGGGTGTAATGTGTTCAAATAAGTAGTTGACTATGCTGGCTTCCCTCAATAGGTCTGTCAGAACTGTGTTGCTTGCTTGTTGAAGCTTGGGGTCAACCCCAATTGATGCCAATCATACATGCTTAGCATGGCTATTATAAATTTGAGCTGAGATTAGCTTCGCCTGTTTAGGTATGTTTGAAAATATTTCAAGCCATGCTTCTGTGGCTGTCTTGTTAAACAAGCAAACTTGAAACCCAGGCTAAACTCTGCTAGTTCAAGCTGATGAAAATCTCGAGCAAGATTTTAATGACCTTTGCTTCTTCCGCTGTCAGTTATCTCCTGATTTGAGAGGTGGTTCCATGGTATAAGTTATTAAGTTTCTTTCTTTAGAATTTTGGGAAGTCTTTCTTTGTTTCCAAATTTGCCTCCACTGAGCACTAATAATAGACTATAATGTTCTGTTTTTATTGTATCTTGGTCACTCTCTCTCTTTCCGATTGAGTAACATTAGTGAAAAAGAATATTTGGAATTTTGATACCCCATAGTGACGTTGCCACCAGTCTTTAGGAGGTTTTTGAGGGCCAAATACAGTGTCTTGACCAATCTCAATGCAATATCCAGCTAAATAGTCAGCTGTCCATAATTTGGTTCTTTTGCTAATGTAATTTTTTATGCACATAATATTAGCTGTATATGGTTCAGCTTTGAATCTACAGTCTTGCCTTCATGGTTCATTACATTTTTTCACCATACATTTTCTTTCTTCCAGTGCATTGTTTAGCTGTTCAGATGAACTAGTAGAACGAGTACCTAGAACAATTGTTAATAAAATGAGGGGAGAATTTGCCTTCAAATATATCTTTATGACACAGTTGTATCACAGCTCTTTTTCTCATGTTGACGAGATTAAAAATCGTCGTATCAGTTTATCAACACTATTGGTGGAGTCAGTTTTGTAGCCATCACTGCAGAAGGAAGAGAATACAGAAGTAAACTTATCAATCGATTGAATAACTTATATATTATCTTCCTCTTTAATCAGTTATGCCTTCTGCATCTTTTATAAAATATTCAATTACTGATTAAAAAAACTTAGCCTCCATAATATAACATGCTGATATACCAAGAAGGGAAATATCTCCATGACCCTACATCACAAATTTTGTACTAACACTAATATTTGTACTTTTGATTTATAGAGGCTTTGGTATTTGCCGATGAACATATATATAATTCACAACTGATTTTCAGAGTTCAACAGATATTTTCTTCGTTTTCCTTTGCAGTCTCTGATAAAGAACATGAAGTTTCAATTTTTTTTTTTAATCATCTTTCCTTGTTACAGATGCTGCAAACTGTTGAAACATCAGACTCAATACATGGACATCCTTTGGCATTGCTCGCAGAAGAGTCCAAGAAACTTTTGAAAAAAGATTCAACCATGTTCATGCCTGTTTTCTCTCAGAGGCATCCACATGCAGCCGTTGTTTCCGCATCACTTGTTCATAAGCTGTATAGGAACAAGTTGGTAGGCTTATATTTAACTTAATTTATAATAACATCTTCTTATACTTTGTCCTTGATAAATTCTTAAGCTTACCTCTTAATTTCAGAAACCCTTTCTTGATGGTGCTGAACATCTGACAGAGGATGTTGTATCTGTATTTCCGGCAGCCGATAGCCTTGAACAGTATATACTGGCCCTTATTATGTCTTCATGTGAAGAGGAGACCGCAGAGGTCTACTGTAGAAAACTAATTCCATATGAGGTGAGCTCGATGAATTTAATTACTCTGAAGATTTATTTATTTATTTTGCTCCCCTTTTACTGGTGAGAAAGTTTTAGCAATTGAAGTGCACAGAGCAACTCCAATTAATTGATTCTTAAGTTCTAAAACCCTCAAACATAATGAATCAAGTCACCGACTGCTTCTGAACCCCAAAGAGAGAAAGGGGATGAAAATCAGTGCTTCATATTTGAGCTGCATGCCTTATCCTTGCTTCCTTACACATGAATAATGGACACCAGAGATATTGTGAGGGAAAATAACAGTGACCTTCCCTCAGATTAATAAAATACTGAGACCTCCCTCCCTCCCTTCCTCATGGTTTTTGAAGTTATTCAAACCTCTGGTTGGGTGAAATTCGCAAGAACACCTGGAAGTTTTAAGAAGGGTGATAGGTGAACTTTTGATGCTGCCCATCCACATTTCAATTTGGGCATAGTTCAGGAATGATAACTTCCTCATGTTTTCCTCCATGAAGAGAAATCCTCCACCGCCAAATAGAAAATGAAGAAAAGATTAAGATGCATGGCTTTCATACTCTTAGTAGCACTTGATGATGCACACTCTAAACATTTTGCAGTTTAAGATAGCGCCTATTATATATATAAATATAAGTTCGCTATTCAATAGCATGCTTGAACTTGAGATTGTGTGATGATAGTTCAACGTACCATATATTATTTTTGTCTCCTGATACTTATATTTTTCTTTTGTTTTTTCCCCTTAATATCATTTTCTTTACTTTCTTATCTCCATTTAGATTGAATCTATATCCGGAACCTTGGTGATGCGTTGGGTCAATTCGCAGCTCGGGAGAATTTTAGGTTGGGTTGAACGGGCCATTCAACAAGAGGTACATGCTTGAGTGCATTTAATTTGACCTCCAAAAGCCTTTTGGTGCTTCCACTTGTCTGGGAGTAGAATGAACATGATGTTGCTTAGTATTTCCATTTTCTTTCTTTCCGAGATTGTCCTATACATATTTTATGCTTATAGCTTTTACCGTTATCCTATTCTTCTGGTTTTTTCCCTTCTCCTTATGGGGGGGATTTTTTTTTTTTTTTGGGTGTTGGGGGGGGGGGGGGGAGCAGCTTGGGTGCTTTGCTTTGCAATCTTCTTTTCCACTTCATCTTATAAATGGTGTTTATATTGATTTTTTTATAGGTAATCAATAAGTTTTATTCATAAAAGTAGGCAAAGCCTAAGTACACAGGGAGTATACATGAGAAGTACCTAATTAGAGTTTACAACCGAAGGAAGAAAATCATGCAGATTTAGCCCATTACAAACAATGGCCCCCGCCCATGAGAACGATGATTTAAAAAGGAAAACTTAAGCTCTTCCATTGTTCTTTTGCGATCTTTGAAGCTTCTCTCATTTCTCTCTTGCCAAATACACCAACACATACGTATAGGAACCATTTTCTAGATTGCTACCACTTGTGAGTTACCTCGTAGGACTCTCCAGCTTGCTAGGAAATCCACCAGTCTAAGAGGCATGACCCATTACAATCCAATTCCTGCAAAAAAAAAAAAAAATCCCACATGGTCCTGGCCACCTCGCAATGTAAAAGCAAATGATCTACTGATTCACTATTCTTCTTACACATACAACACCAATTCAACACTATTAACCGATGTTTCCTTAAATTATTTGTGTTGAGAATCTTATCTAATGATGTTGTCCATACGAAAAAGTTGCTTTTGAAGAGGCTTTCGTCTGCCATATATTCTTCCATGGGATCATGGTCATTCCAGGGTTTGTTAGAACTTGGTAAAATGATGTGACTGTCAATCTCCTTTTCTTGGAGAGGCTCCAGTTCATCTTATCTATAGTACCCTCGGTCATGCTTACGTAATGTAGTGCCGCATAGAACTCTGCGATAGTCTTCAACTCCCAATCTTGGGCTGTCCTGATGAAATCCACATTCTATTGAGGGGAGCCACTAGAAAAGACCAAGAGATCAGCTATCACTGCATCCTTTGCTCATGCAAGCTAAAAAATGGCGGGGAAGGTGTCTTGGAGGCTTCATTCACCACACAATTTGTCATACCAAAATCTGACATGAGAGTCGTCGCCCACCACAATATGTTCATGTCTTCGGAAGATCTCTCAATGTCTCCCAATGTATTTCCACAAACCGAGTTCATAAGGGCTATGTAACTCATTCGAGCACATCCTCCTCAAGCCTCCCCAAACTGTGAATCTATAACGGACTTCCATAGGGCTTGGTACCTCCACAACCATTTACCCAACAGGGCTTAGTTAAATTTCATCAGTTACGAATCTCCAATCCACCCCCTGGAGTACAGACAATTGACCAATTTACCAAATAAAAGAACTCTTCCCCCAATCCACTCCACAAGAAGTCCCGTTGTAACTTCTTAATATGGTTGGCAACCTTTGTAGGGAGCGGGAGCAAGAACAGAAATAAGTGGATAGGTTAGAAAGAGTACATTTAGGATAGGTTTGGAAGGCGAGATGAGAATTTTGTGTTTTGTTTTAAAGTTTAAAATATTATTTTTTAGTTTTGAAATTTGAAAAAATTAAATTGGGATTTGAAAAAGTTGTATTGGGATTTGAAAAAGTTGAATTGTTTATTATATTTTGTATAGGAATTTAAAAAGATTGTAATGATGAGATGAGATGAGATGAGATGAAAATTTTATGTAAGATAAAACATCCAAACATATCCTTAATCAAAATGAGCCTACCACCTTTAGACAAATACAGCCTCTTCCAAGAAGTTAATTTGTGCTCCACCTTTTCAACCACGCCATTTCAAATCCCTTCTAATTGAAAGGAAGCACCTAGTGGTAAGCAAAGATACTTCAATGGTAGAGATGACACCTTACATCCCAAGAGAGAGGCCAAATTCTCTGCTTTAGGCCTCAGGGACAACCCCCACCAGTACCAATTCAGACTTTGAGAGATTAACTCTTAAACCCGAGACAGTTTCAAAACAAACTACTCCCTCAAAGATTGGATATGCCCAAGATTTGCTCTGCAAAAGATGAGAGTATCGTTAGCAAGAAGCAGGTGAGAAATATCAATGGAGTCATAATCATCATTCCCCACTGAGGAACTGTAGAGAAAAAACGACCTTTCACAAGGCCCACAATCATCTTACTAAGAGCTTCCATGACGAATAAAAAAAGTAAAGGAGGGAGCGAGTCCCCCTGTCTCAAACCATGGGAGGAGTTGAAGAAACCCACCAGTAAACCATTCACCAAGATAGAGAAGCGAACTGTAGAGATGCAAAACTCTACCCATTTATGTCATTTTTCCCCAAAACCACATCTTGCAAGTAAATAAAGTAGGAACTTCCAGTTGATGTGATCATAAGCTTTGTCTATGTCTAATTTGCAAAGTAACCCAGGTTCTCTAGATTTGAGTTGTCCATCCAAAACTTCATTTGCAATTAAGACCAAATCTAGAATTTGTCTACCTTTGACAAATGCGTTTTGTGGATTCGAAATTAAATTTTCCATCGCCGTACTCAATCTATTCGCTAACACTTTAGAAAGAATCTTGTAAACTCTATTCACAAATTTATACTGAAAAATATTTGGGCAAAATACTAAAAGAGTCCCTGGGCTGTCACCTTTGTGCAAAAGCCTCCTTAGGTTTCTAATTTTTATCAATGTCCCTAGATTTGGTAAAATTATCAACTATCTCTTTCCATCTATATATCTTGCTAAATTTGCTAATTGAGTGTTTGCTACATGAACTTAGGATGGCTAAGGTCATGTATCTATGTGGGTTGTCAGCTTCATGGGTTGCTAAGGGGATAGAGGATTGCTTAGAACTTGTCTGCCATGGTGGATTCTTCAGGGAGCTAAGGATGGGCAATGGAGTTCTCATCATTCAACAGCATATTAATGCAAGGGGCAGGTTTTTGGAACTCTCAGAGTTCTGGAATGGAAGGAGGAAAGGTTTTTGGTGATCCCTGAAGGCGCAAATGGCATCAGATGGAACAATTTTGTGCATTCCATTCAAAGTCTCACTGGGTCCAAAGCCCTTGCTCTGGAGCATGCAAATAGAGGGGTGTTCGTTGATGGAAAGATAGTTGGAAGGCCTTTCTCTGTCAAAGGTGTCTTGTACGCCTTGGTGTTGAGGTTACTGGCGTGTATTCCGGCTAAAAGTAGCTCCATGGCGAAAGGAAATGGTAAGGCACTTGTAGGAGACAAAGGCTGTCGGGTGACATTGGGTGAAGTGGAATGGGTGCCTTTTGTGGTCCATGGTGGTGCCTCTAAAGGATGTTTGAGGGTGGGAGACGTGGAGGGGGTCTTGTGGGCTGCAGAGCTCAATTGACCGGAGTTATGGAGAATGTGAGAGATTTGATAATTAAAGTGAAGAGGCTGGACCTGGTCATGGGTTTGGGTGGTGGGCTGAAAATGGACGAGGGGGCTTTGAAGGCCTCAAGTTCGCAGGCACAGGGCACCTCGACACCGTCACAGATAGGTTCTTACTGCCCTTAGTCACCAGTTGCAAATGGGGTTGGTACTTTTTTCTAGGGTTCACTTTCAGTTGAAGATGGGGGTCCTTTCAAGGTTTTGAGTACTTTGGAAGAAGTGGATGAGTCTCTTTCAGAAGATGAAAATGGTGTAACAGAAGGTAGTAGTGCTTCACCACTTGTTTCTGGAGGTGGGGATAAGCCTAACCCTATCTATTCTATGCCTCTTAAGGAGCAGTAGGGTCTGATGAAGTGGCATAGAAAGGGTTGTCGGGGGATGGCGCACCTACAAATAATGTTCTCATCAATGGAACGACAACACCTATGCCAGAGGTGAAGGAGCCTTCTATGGTGACAGCAACAATATAGCTGCTGAGGAGATTTGGGATTTGAATGCAGGAGATGGTGGGGAGGAAATTATGTGTTTGTCGTTGGTGCCTTGTGAGGAGGGATGTTTAGGGTCGGGAGTGTAGTTGGGAGCTGTGTCTGGGGAAAATATTGTTCCCTTGGTACCTCTTCCTCCAATAAAAAATATGGTGGGCTCATCATCAAATTGGGTTCTGCATAAGGTTAACTAGATTCAGCAGTGTGTGGGGCTTTCATATGAGGTGGGGCCATTCGCTTGAAACCAAATCAAGATTTAAGAAAAGTAGGGAGTTAAAGTGTCTTTCTTGAACAATCAACGACGACGTTAAGGGAGGTAATTCGAGTCGAGGGAAGTAAAGGGAATGCATTATGAAGCCATCCTCGTAGAGTGAGTTTTGGGTTGGAGTTGGGGAGGTGTGTTTTGTCCCCATTCGGGTTTGGTGTATTTTGGATAGATTTCTAATTTTCACGAGCTTATTGGTCATTAGGGGCTCCCTAGTATGGGCTAGGTGTTTCTTGTATACGCCCAGTGTACTTGTTTGCTCCTATTGATATTAATATAGATAATATTTTTACTTACAAAAAAAAAGTGTTTGCTACATGACATTAAAGCCATGAAGGACCCAATGAAAAAACACATTGCGTTTTTATTTCCACATCAAATGTCCCATTAAAACAGTAAAATAAAATTTTTTTTATTAGTAAATATGTATTTTATTGATACTAGGCGAAGCCAAGTACACGGGACATATACAAGAGCTATGCTAAAACTGTAAAAATAATTAAAATAATATTAAAAAAGTTCTTACTGATAAAAATAAATAATAATTAAAAACAGAAAATAAAAAATGAAATAACTTGCCTCTATGGGGTAGCCCAAAGGCCCAAACCATCTCGCAACAGGGGGGGCTCATGAGCCCACCTATTGTGTGGTGCTTTGGTCCACCCAACCGTGGGGTGGCTGGTGAACCATCCACCAGCATAGGAAGACCCCCTCCCCTGCCTTCCCATGTGGGGAGGGTTATTTTTTCAAATTTTTTCCATTTTCTGCTTTAAAAAAATGATTATGCATTTTTTATATATATATATATATATATATATATTTTTACTGAGCTGGCTGTCGACAATGATTTATTTGTTTGTTTTTGTAAAGATCAACTCATATAAGATAGATAAATAAAAAATAAAATAAATTTAATAAATGATTATTTTAGTATTTAACCCAACATATTTTGCTTAGAAATTGATGTAAACTCAATAAAGTTTCAATTTCTAGAAGGCCTTTTCTTTCTTGCTCTTCCGTCTATTCAGATATTTCATTACATGGATTAATTGTAATGTGCATCCTTTTTCAGAGGTGGGAGCCAATATCACCTCAACAGCAGCATGGGAGTTCAATTGTTGAAGTTTATCGAATTGTGGAGGAGGTACCCATATGCTTACCTGTTCTTTCATACCCTTAATAATTGATATATTATTGTACACGCAGGATCTGTTTATATTTGGTTGCGTTTGTATTAAGTTAATTCCCGAATGTCTGCCATTTCATTTTTTTTTTTAATGTCGGGGAACCTCTCCAAGGCAGGGCCCTTCAGACCCACCCTTGCAGAGTAAACCTCGATCCTGTGCATCGCACCCTCGGAAGTTTTCCTACACAGAACTGGTTAAATTGTTGGCTTTTCATTAGGGGGTGTGGCCTCAAAATATTGTTTGCACCCATGAGATGTTGAACCTTGGATCTTGAAGGAAGTGATACCCCAAGACCAAGGCCTTCACCACTTGGGTAAACACAAGGGAGATTAGCATGAATTGGGTTAAATTTTGTTACCAAATGGTTTTTGGTTTACCTGGACTTTCATCAAGGTTCTATTATACAATCGTATTCTATTTATAATTAGGCATCTTCCTAGCTACTTATGAAAAAGAAAGTAATAATTAGGTATATTCCTAATCCTGAGCAAAGTGGTTCTTCTTTGCTTTTTTTTTTTTAAGTAAAAAGAATATATTAATAGGAATAGGCAATAGCCAAAGTACAAGAAGTATTCAAGAGATAGGCCTAGTTAAGAGGAAGAAATAGAAACAAGAAAATCATGAAACTCTAGCCCATTGAAGTCAATAGATTTAGCCCATAGGAATAAAGTATTAACAAAGAACAATCTAATCTCCTCCAGTGAGCATTCCCTATCTTCAAAATTCCGGTCATTTGTTCCTTCCATATGCACCATAGAATACAAATGGAACCATCTTCCACAGAGTTGTAATTTGTGGAATACCACCGATGTTCCTCCAGCTGCCCAGAAGCTCTATCACACTAGCAGTAATAACCCAGGCTAGGTCCAATCTTCGAATGACATCATCCCATAATACCCTGGCAACCTCACAGTGGAGAATCGAAATTTGTCACTGGGTGAAAGTAACAAACTTGTCTATTAGTTTCCTTGATGTTCTTTTGCTTATTTGTTATTTCTATGGATGCCTTAATTACAAAGCTAAAAAAATGCTTTAAGGGCATTGACAATGCATGCATTTTTTCTGACTCTTTCATTCCTTGAGATGCAGACGGTTGACCAATTTTTCACTCTTAAAGTTCCAATGAGATCTGCAGAGCTGAATAGCGTATTTCGTGGCATTGACAATGCTTTTCAAGTGTATGCGAATCATGTAATTGACAAGTTGGGTATGTGCGTTTAATATATTCTTATTTGAGTGTTCTTGTAATAAAAGAATCTGGGAATTAGGGTATGTGCATTTAGTATATTCTTATTCGAGTGTTCTTGTAATATAAAAAATCTTGTGTCGTGTTTTCTGCGCCAATTACCATTTTGAGTCCAAGGGAATTGCCTTTTCGTTTTGAAGTCCGCCCCCCCCCCCCCCCCCCAATCCTCTTCCCCTCAACCCAGTGGTCTTTGGACCCAATGGCATTTCCTTCTCCCATAACCAAGGATTTTGAGGGTGAGGTCAAGTGTTCTATCCCATGCTCATACATGATTTATATTTACCTGTGATTTGTTTTTTATTTGAAGGATTCGTGTTAGCTTAAAGAAAAAGAAACAAGAAAAGCAATGATGATAGTAGTGGGTAAATTTCTATATTTGAAAAATGAGTTCAAACCCTAACAAAAATCTACACTATTCAGCTGTCTTACATGTTTTTGGCAGTATACATGTATATATCCTTAGAGCCTAACCAAGCTGAACAGCATAATGTTCAGCCTTGGCTCTCATCTTGGGGAAAGGTGGGGCTAAGAATCTGTGAGTTTGGCTCATTTAATACATAACAAGCTGAATTGAATTCATAGTTAAGATGGTGACATGCTGAATGCCAACAGCTCAGACAGGTTTGAATTTTTAGGCTTGTAAGTGGTGCATCTGAAAATTTTATGATGACATGCTTGGATTTTTGGCTCTGTTGTTTACTACACCTTCCTTAGTAACTGCTATGCTCATGTTTTAGCTCTAATGGCTCCATGCTGATCAATGTAGCCCTCTGTTTACTTTTCTTTGCTGTTTTTCCTTCATTTATTTAGGCAACTGCTTTGATAGATAAGTTTGTGAAAAGCCTGCCTTGTAATCTCTCGCGCGCGCACACACACAAGTGGTTCCTATTCTTCCATCCCTAAATAATGAATAATGTGTCATCATATGTTCTTTTATATTACTTTTAATAATAATAAAAATGGCCATTTATATTTCTACTATTATTGATTGTAATTGGAGGGAGAGGGATGAAAGAAGCTTTGAAGATCGAGAGTGCTCAATGGATGAGCTTAGAAATTTCTTTGTCAATACTTGCTCCATTGGTCGATTACAATTGATTTTCATGGCATGACTTTTCATGAATTCCTTGTATCACTATGCTAGCATGCTTAGGTGTTGCTCTTGTATATGTCCCGTGTACTGGGGCTCTTGCCTATTCTTATGATCAATAAAATTTTGTTTAGCGATCAAAAAAAATATTTCTACTGTTGTCTAATTTACATTCTTCCCAACGTGTTTTGCTAGTAACTTATTCTATTCCTACACCTAGACATAAATCCATGAGTCTGAAAGTGTGATTTTGGTCATGTAGCTAGCAAGGAGGACTTGATTCCACCTGCGCCCATCCTCACACGATACAGGAAAGAAGTTGGAATAAAGGCTTTTGTAAAGAAGGAATTGTTTGACCATAGGCTGACAGATGAGAAAAGATCTACTGACATAAATGTCTTGACTACACCAACCCTCTGTGTTCAGTTAAATACTCTACATGTGAGTTCAAAAGGAACTTTCTCCCTGTTCTCTAATGAATAATATCTAGATAATTGCTTGGTCCGATAGTCTCCTTGATGGATTCTTTTATTATTGTTGGTGGTCATAAAAGGGATCCACTGATAGTAATGGATTCCTTTGTTAATTTACTGATAGTCTTAACTGAATAATGGTCTAAAAAGAATCCATTCTTATACAACTTGCAGAAGAGCAACTGAGCTACTATGGAAATTACTTTTGGCACAAGTGATTTTCCTTTACAATGTCTTAAAAAGTTGGCAAATTACTTATGTGGATTAATCACTTTGTAACTGCCTTTTGTATAGTAAATATAGGAAACAATTACATGAACCGATTTCAAACTCCAAGAAAGATACATGCTTCCTCACTATTACTTTATCAATATACAGAAACACATCATTCTATTCCCCAACTGAGCATGGAGATTTTATGCTTGAATTTCCATTGCTTTTTCACCACCAAAACTCGTGGGAAAAAATTGAGACTTGTAATAATTTAAATTGCCAGCAGTAGAAATTTATATCACCAGTAGTAGATTGTGTAAGTGATGGATTGAGTTAAACATGGACATATTTTTTTAAATAAAAACATGAAACTTTGTTAGAGCCCTTTAGTTTCATATACTCTGATACAGGTTTTTGTGCTATTAACAGTATGCAATTAGTCAGCTGAATAAGTTAGAAGATAGCATTTGGGAGAGATGGACCAAGAAAAAGCCCCGTGAAAAGTTGAATAGTATGTATCTCAACCTATCAATTAGTTTTCTGTTTGTATGTGTGTACACATTCTTTGCAGGTAGATGTTTTTTCTAGACTACCAACCATTATGAAGAAGTTATATGACCAAAATGACCTATTGCAGTGGCTAACTTTATTTAGTTCATTGCTGCTCCCGCTTTCTTTAGTTCATTGCTTAGATATCCATCCTACCATTCAATATTTTAGCATAAAATGATTAACTTGCGACATGCATTTGGCACCCAAGAGTTTTACCATTGCAGAACACAACGAGCCTTACTTTTTATTGCTAAAGCTAAATGAAACAAGAACCACAAGAAAAAAGCTTGTGTGCTTAGTTGAGCCAGCTATTGAAAAAGTGCTTCCTTGAGTTGAAGAGCTACTTACCTAGTATGGATAAATTAGTACAATCTCAACCTGGCCTGTGAATCCTTTTGAAATTAGTTTCAAGCAATATGTGACCTCAGCCACCACTAAATTAGGGCTTGTTCAAGTTTAGACCATTGGTTTTTTGAACCCCTAAGTCATGGGATTCTCGAATAACCGTGAACCTTGATTTATGCCATTGTTGGGGAATGCAAAGATGTCACTTAGCTTTCACCCCTTTACAACAGCTGTTGTCGTTGAATCTCTTCAGATGTCTTTTTAAACATTTTATTACTATTTTTTTTAGCTTTTTGATAAGGTGTGGTTCCTGCTTCCATTTGATCATCAATGGCCTGCGCCTTCATGATTCTGGGTTCTCAGCCACTGTACTGACCCTTGGGCTAAACATTTGACCAATTATATAGATAGTTACTCATTGAATCTACTTGATAATTTTTCTTTGGGAAGAGCAGGGTAAAGTAACTATTTCAAAAACTTTTTGTTAGTGCTTATTATGTTAAACCTTTTATCTAGAGAAATCTATTGATGAGAAATCCAAAAGTTTCATCCAAAAGGACGCATTTGATGGGAGTAGAAAAGATATAAATGCTGCTATTGACCGGCTTTGTGAATTTACTGGTAAGAAAATTTCCTGTTTTGTCCCTTGTCTAATTCCTTGAGGTAAAAACTTGATGAGTGACCAATTTAGTTTTTGCATGTTGCAGGAACTAAAATAATCTTCTGGGATTTAAGGGACCAGTTCATTGACAACTTATATAAACCCCGTGTTGGTCTTTCTAGGCTGGAAGCACTGATTGAGCCACTTGATGCGGTAAGAGTTTCCTTTTATGGAGCTGCTTGCCAGATTTTTCTTATACTTTATTTATAGAAAATTTTGATATCATATTCAGATATAATAACTTTTAAACCTAATCCTTCAACTTAGGTCCAACCTTTCCTCTGTTCTACCACGGCACATTTGAGTAATGTTTAACAAGTCATATGGTTATTGCCATCAACTTGCTTTAATTGTTGATTCCTGAATCTGATTCAGGCTAGTCCTTTAGTCACTTGTAAATATAGGACCAATTGATTTAGTTTCAACTGACCTAGTGAAATAAATTCACGTGGGTGGGTTAAAATTTGTATTGATTTACCTTGAGATCATTGCTTGCCTGTTGTCAACTGCTGCAGGAACTTAGTCGACTTTGTAATATAATTGTGGAGCCCCTCAGGGATCGCATTGTTACCAGTCTGCTTCAGGCATCCCTAGTATGCACCCTAAACTATGCTTTCTCACACAAATCTATCTCAAATACTGAAATTCTTATGACTGAAACTCTATTTTCTCAGGAGGGCTTACTTCGTGTTGTATTAGATGGGGGCCCATCACGAGTTTTCTCCCTGGCTGATGGAAAACTATTGGAAGAAGATTTAGAAGTCTTAAAGGTATGCCAGATCCTTTTGAGTGTTGAACAAAGGTTTCTATCTAGTAATGTCAAGCTTGCAATTCTTTTGTCATTAGGGCATCTCTTGCTTGTGGCAAAGAAGGGAACTTCAATGTTGTTTCCTGAAGGGCCTTTAACTTTTTTGAAGAATGCTTTAAATTATCGACTGTGGCTGTACGATATGAACAAATACACTTAATCTCCTAGATGAAATTGATTTTATTCCACATCAATGTGAGCATTTTTTTTTTCCTTAGGAGTTTTTCATTTCTGGTGGAGATGGGCTTCCTCGAGGAGTGGTGGAAAATCATTTGGCACCTGTCCGGCATGTAATACAGTTGCATGGCTATGGGGTTAGTTCCACTTTTGTTTTTATTTACTTCGAAAATAAAAACAATTAGAGATAATTGACTGCTGAAGTGTGCTTGTTTTATCCAAAATTTGAGGTGTCGTTGACTTGTGAGTGTTAGGAACAGACGTTTTATCCAAGAGTATCTTCACAACGTTTTCAATTTCGATGTTTGCAGACTCACGAACTGATCGATGACTTGAGATCTATGAGTGGCTCAGATATGCAGGACAGCAGAAGCAAACTAGGAGCAGAGCCAAAGACACTATTGAGAATATTAGCTCACAGGGCTGATTCAGAGGCCTCTCAATTCCTCAAGAAGCAGTACAAAATACCTAAATCTTCAGCTTAGGCAATGCCTGTTTCACCCGAAGGAAAGCCAGTGTAACATAAACGTGTACTTTAGCTATGCGAAAATAATCCCATTCATACGACTCTTCATGTATTCATTTTTCAAAAAAAAGGTTCTTGTATGGGTATGTTGTATTTCATCTTCTGCCGTTTTATGGCGGTTTGTAGTTTGTACACTGTCACTGATTGAATTGGGGGGCATTTCTCTATCATTGGCGCTTCAGGCTTGAGTTGTGGAATCTTTTTCTTTCTTATTTTCGATAAGAGAAATTATTTAACTGACGCAGATTTATTCAAAGAAATAAGAAAATCTTTTAGTGATTGTAAAATAATAAGAAATTAGTTCAAAGAAGGCCTATCTTAGCTCGTGGAGGGCAACAAAGACCTTTATGTGGGTTTGTTGTTTGTATTTTAGGGCTAACTATACTTCATACATTTTGTTTCGACGGGTTTAAAGTTTTTAATTATTCCATAAATTGAAAGACATCTCTACTTAAAATCTAGAATTTCTACAAACTAGTTGCCGATCTTCTTTAATGAGCGATCTACTGTTCCAAGAATATTATGTTGGGCCTTTTGCCGAAGCCCAAAACTGTTTAGAGTCCAGTGGTTTTCCAATTTCACATCACGAGAAGAGAAGAAAAGAAAAGAAAATTTGCAATCACAATCGGTATAAAGTATTATCCTTTTAGTAGTGTTTGGATGTTGAGTTAAAATGAGATGAGTTGAGTTTTTTATAAATAGTAGTAAGTTGTAGGGTCTACTTACGATAAGTTATATATATTTATAAGAAGTTGAAAAAAGTTGTTGTGGGTCTCGTATATAAAGAGATGTTGAGTTGAAAGAAGTTGTGGATTCCACGTATAAGGAGGTTTTGAGTTAAGATGAGTTTAGTGATTTAAGAATTGAGTGTTGAGTGTTTAAGGCTGTGTTTGGACAACGAAGTACTTTGAGGTACTCTCACTACTATTCTTTACTTTATTATTACTTTTCACTTACTTTTACTATTATTTATTACTTTTTACCTACTTTTTACTACTATTCAATATTCTATTATTACTTTTTACCTATTTTTTATTACTATTCACAAACATTCTCAGATACTTTTACTATCCAAACCAAGCTAAATGTTAGACTTAACTTAAAATTAGACTGAACTGAGTCGATTTCAGTTCAGTTCAACTTCCAAACGGGGCCTTAAAGCCCACTAATTGGAACTTTTAAAACCATGTAGGAAAATCTACGATAGCTTTCAATTGGAGTTTACAATAAGTTTACTCACACTAGATTAAAAACTTTAAAAATCTAAAATAAATAAAATTAAAATATATAAAAAATGTGTGGTTGGTTTACTCAATGGGTGATCCCGCCACCCTACGTGGGGTGGCTAGCAACCACCTCTAGGCCCAATAGCCCAATAGTGTCAACTCTCAAGAAGGCGTAAGAATAGTCGGATCTAGCCACAACAATAGTAGAAAATTTTTCTGTTGCAAGTGACTTTTTTGACCGTCACTCAATGGCTGCAACCATAGATGTTGGTGAGATCTACCACCCTGAGCTATAGCCGATTTAAATTTAGTTTGTGATTTCTCAAATTAGAATAATGCTAGTATGTCGCTAGGGGTGTATACAAACCAAAGAAACCAATTGTAACCGCCTCAGGCTGGCAGCCGGAGCACGGAACCGGTGTATAACCAGTCAGTCGATGGCAAAATTATGTCAAAATCGTTGTCGGCTGGTTCGGTTCCAATTTGAAGCTAAATTGGACCATTGAACTGATTGATTATATAAATTATATATATATTTTAAATTATACATATATAAAACGACGTTAGTTTGAAAAAAATATATATATATAATTGAAACGGTATCGTTTGATTTTAAACCAAAAGGTGTCATTTCGAATTGAGATTATCTTTTTCCCCTCTTCTTCTTCTCCGATTTTCAGTCTCTCTCGTTCTCTCTCTCATTCTCTCTCTCTCTCTCTCTGCAACACTCTCTCTACTCTCTCAGACAAACCTCGCCGCTAGGGAGATCGAGAACCTCCAAAGAACTACTTGCATCGATACGATCGATATTTCTCCCCCCATCGATTGGTACGGTCGGTTGTTCCTTACAAATCCTCTCCTCTCCATCGATCAGTGTTGGTTTTGGTAAAAACCTTGACAATAGCATTGGTTTTTATCTCTATATGTCACTTCCTTTTGCCATTTCATTTTGACTGCTCATACATTTATTCATTTTTACTTATTGATTAAGGAATTGACTATTAGTATATTGATATTTTTTTATACATTTTTTAAAAATGTTAAAAAAATATGGATAAAAAAATTAAAAAAAAAAAAGAATTTTGCCTAATCGGCGCAGCTCCTCAAACTATTTCTCGAGTTATTGCCGCCACTGGAATAACGGCCAAAAGATTGTCTAAAGATTATCTTAAAAATAATTGACATTAGGATATTAAAGGCTGGGTTTGGGTAGTAAAAGTGTTTAAAAATGTCTGTGAATAATAGTAAAAAAGTAATAATATAATATTGAACAATAGTAAAAAGTAAGTAAAAAATAATGAATAGTAGAAAAAGTATGTGAAAAATAATAATAAAATAAAAAATAGTAGTAAAAGTATTTAAGAGTACCTCAGAATACCTGGGTACCCAAACTATTTAGAATTTATATCTTTCCTTTAAAAAATATATATATATATATAAATAAATACTTTAGTCTAACAGGAATTATATAAAAATAATTCTTTACATTGACATATCTATTTATTAAATTGTATGATTATTTTATTATAAAACAGATCTAATAATTCACATCAATTTATAATTTTGTTTTTAGACCACTGGATAAAATTGAACCCGTTGATCGACAACAGTACCTCCTGATACAAAAACACACCGTAGTCCGTACTAGAAAATATGAAAGCGGCGTCGTGTAATCTGCACCGTACGAGGACTACTCTCTAAAGGACCCTGGCCCAATCCCCAAGCAATAAATCTTCCTTACTTCTCAACACTCCATATTTCATCTTTTTTTAAAATTTTTTTTATTAAATAATTTTTATATGAATAATAAATAAAAATTTGAAATATTTAAAAAAAAATAAATTCAAAATTTTTTTTAAAAATATTAAAAAATATAGAGTGTAGAGTGTAGATGAATAATAAGAGGTTGTATAGCAAAATCCATCTCCAAGCCCCTCTCGTCCCCGTTCTTTGTGATACGTCTCTCCAGGTCTCCGTCATCACTGACTGGCTCGCTTGTGATAGAATAGAAACAGCGCCACAGCTCTTCTTTCGCTTCGCTCGGTGATTCGACTCAAATGGCGTTCTCACTGCGGAGCGTGAAGGTGCCGCCCAACTCGGCGACTCTTGCCGAAGCGAGGACCCGAGTCTTCGATTTCTTCAGGTCCGCCTGCAGATCCCTACCCACTGTCATGGATATCTATAACCTCGACGACGTCGCTACGGTCTCCCAACTCCGCTCCACCATCGCCTCCGAGATTCGCAAGAACTCCCACGTCACCAATCCCAAGGTCCAGTGGTTTTTATTATTTTTTTTAACCTGTTTCTAGTTTTGGTTCCTACCAAACGAACAGACCTCAGTCTTGATTTTTTTTCATAGGTTATTTACTTGAGTTGTATCTATTTCGAAAGTAAATTAATTTTGATTGATCTACATTTTTTTATTTCGTCTTCTTCGCGTTTTGGTTTATATTTTTTTTTTTAATTTTGACTTCAAACAAAAATTAAATTTCTTTAAAACTCTTGGACTTAATATTGCATTTTGATTTTGAACGTTAATCTGATAATGACGTGACTGATTAGCTGATTTTTATTTTTATTTTTTATAGGTAATAAGAGATTTTATTCCAAGTAAATAGACATAGCTCAAGTACACAGCGAGCATACATGAGAATACACCTAGATACAAACTAAAACAAAGTGAAAATGAAAAACATTACAAGATATTCATGTCCTTCACTAGATTATTCACCCAAAAATTTAAAAGTGCTGAAGAAAAAATCCCTAAAGTCCCCCATCGTGCGTTCACAATCTTCAAAGCACCTCCTATTTCTCTCCAGCCAAAGGCACCAGAACAAACACAAAGGAATCATCCTCCATTCAGCTTTATTGCCTCCACATCCTGCAACGCCTTGCCAACTAGCCAAGAAATCCACCACTTGAAAAAGCATCACTCAAGCAATGCCTACCCCCTTGCAAATAATTCGTTCCATAAAGCAGTCACCATATTGCAATGAAGAAACAAGTGATTTACTGATTCACCATCTTTTTTGCACAAAAAACACCAATCCATCACATATTAACCCTTTTTCCTCAAATTATCAGTTGTTAAGACTTTCTCCAGCGACACCAACCAGCAGAAAAATGCAACTTTACTGGTCACTCTAGCTTTCCAAATGCATTTCCAGGGGTATGTATTATTATCATATCTATTTAATGCCTTGTAATAGGAATTCACCGAGAATCTAAACTTACTATCATGAACCCACTGCATCTTGTCCTCCCTGATCAGATCAATCTTCGACTCATAAATTTTAACAAAGAAATCAGCAGCTTCACTCACTTCCCAGTTCTGTAAAATCTCTTGTAAATTCCACATTCCAATTCAGCATGTTATTAGAGAATAAATATGAATCAGCCACAGCAGCTCCTTTGTTTTTTAGCAATCCTGAAAAGACTAGGAAATGCTAATTTAAGAGGTAAATCACCACACCAAACGTCGTGCCAAAAGAGAATATTGGTCCCGCTTCCCACTTTGAAATTAATATTTTTAACAAAATCCCCCCATCCCAACCGTATGCACTTCCATAAACCCACCCCAAATACCCCTTTTATATCATTAGAACACCAATTCCCCCACATCCTTCCATATTTAACATCTACAATCTGTCTCCACCATGCATTTCTCTCATTGATGTATCTCCAAAGCCACTTCCCAAGAAGAGCTTTATTAAAAAGCTTTAGGTTCCGCACACCTAAACCTCCACAAGACACCGGAGTACAAACCTTATTCCAACTCACCAAATGAAATTTTCGTTCCTCCCCATGCCATCCCATAAGAAATATCTAAAAATCCTCTCAATTTTTTTGGCCACCCCCGCTGGAATTGGGAAAAGAGAGAGGTAATAAGTGGGTAAATTAGACAAGGTGCTTTTAATTAAAGTAACTCTTCTCCTTTGGAAAATATAGCTTTTTCCAACCAGCTAGTCTCCTTTCGATCTTCTCAATCACCCCATCCCAAACAGCCACAGATTTATGAGGAGCCCCCAAAGGTAACCCAAGATATTTCAGGGGAAGAGAAGATACTTTACAATCCAGAATATTAGCCAAATCATAAATATTGCTAACTGAACCCACTGGAACAATTTCAGACTTATTTAAATTGTTTCTAAGTCCAAAGACAGCTTCAAAGCATAACAATAAAGCTCTTAAAGCACGAAGATGATCCTTGTTAGCATTACTGAAAATTAGAGTATCGTCTGCAAAGAGAAGATGAGAAACCGTGATGCATCCCCAAGAGACGTCTCCCATCTTGAAGCCCGACATAAAACCTCTTACCACTGCCATATCAATCATACGACTCAAGGCATCCATAATTAAGATAAAAAGAAAAGGAAATAATGGGTCTCCTTGCCTTAGTCACGGGAGCTATTGAAAAAACCAGCCGGAGAGCCATTCACCAAAATAGAGAACTTTGCTGTCGAAATGCAATGTCTAATCCATGAGCACCATTTCTCCCCAAAACCAAATCTCCCAAGCAAGTAGAGAAGGAAATCCCGATTGACATGATCAAAAGCCTTTTCCATGTCCAATTTGACTAAAATTCCAGATTGTCCCATCCTTTTTCTGCTTTCCAAACACTCATGAGAATACCGAATCAAGGATTAGCTGAATTTAATTGCTATCTATGTATGATATAATTGAAGTTAATTGCAATTTCCTTGTGATTAGGTTCCCGGAAATTTGCAGCGATTGAAAGTGTAGATATTAAGCCCTTAACTTGGTTATTTTGGCAAAAGAGTTATCTTGCTATTGTCTTGTTCAGCCAAATCCTGTTTCAGCCATGAGAAAGGAAATCCTTTTCCCCATTTTATTTGGGTTAATGTTGTTGGAGGGCCTTGTGATAGTTGTTGGTTTCTGGAGACTGTATGGCGTCGTGTATACAAGTTAAACTGAATGTTCTGTCTCCTGGGAAGCTTTCTATTTTGATTGGAATAGAATTTAGGTCTCGCATTTGTTCTTTCTTAAATACCTCATTGGATCCCTAGTAAGCAGATTTTTTTGTATTCATTCACTAAGTTATAACATGTCTTTCATAAAATTCTAGTAAGAGTCCACTAGTGCTTCCAAATCTTAGCAATCAAAGAATCTGGTCATTCTCAGTTGGTTTTGGTACAGTTACTCCTAGTAGGCCTTTGACATATTCCTCATTCTATCTCCCAAGGTCTTTTTTGAAAGCTCAAGGAATGCCCCCTTCCCCCTATAAGTACTTAGCTTATGGAATTTAGTCCAGTGGAAGAAATTTTCCGATACTCGGAAAAGGGCGCACATTCCTTTTGAGAGGTTATACTACAATTCCTACACACTGCTTTGTGGTTTCTCATGTTGCAAATGATGTCAATTGTATTGGAGGCAGCTTCTGCCATATTGTTGTAGGAGTATAGTCAAGACAGTTGGTTGGGTGAAATGAAGTCTGTAGCCTATACGTATAAGGAATGTGGCGATACACATGTTGTGCGTATAAGAACCATTTGGTTGGGTGAGATGAAGTATTTTGCTTTCCTGCCTTGGAAAAGTCTCCCACATCAAAACTCTCATATCTATAATAAATCTGCAGGTGATTGATATGCTGCTCTTCAAGGCAATGGAGGAGCTGAATAACATTGTGGAGCATGCAAAGCAGCGGCACCATATTATTGGCCAATATGTGGTAGGTCGTCAAGGGCTTGTGCAGGATTTGGGCACCAAGGATCAAGGCATCTCCGACTTTCTCAAAAACTTTTACAACAGCAACTACTGGTGAATCTCTGTTGTTCAACAGATGTGCCTCCTTTGCTTTTTGACGTGGGCTTCAGAAATAAAGTTGTACTCAAAATTGATTTTGTATCTTGCTGGTTGATAAAGATCCCCGTATCTTCTTTTGTGGTCACTTTGGTGGAACCGAAGTACTATTTATGAAACCTTGTTTTTGCTCTAAAAAATCAAGAGAATTGATGCGTTGTTACTGTTGGATGAGGCATCAGTGTATTGTGTTTATATCTTTATCTACATGCTGCATTATGAAAATTCGAGGATGGATCTGCATTTGCATGTCAGAAGTAGATATTTGCTTGCTGATTTTGTATAACCATGATTCAGTAGGCCAGAGTCTATTTTATGATGGCAGAATTCACTCTTTTAAGACTTGATGGAACCTCCACTTCAAAGAGGAAACTCTTGGAAGCTCCATGGCGTGAAAGGTTGGGCATCTTTAGCATGTTAAGTGTTTCTTCCTTAATTTAAGAGTTTACTTTATTCACATTCAAAGCTACCAATTTAGTTACATGAGATTTCCTTCATACACAAATTCAGATCTACCCACGCCGACCGAATTAGCAGAGGAGAAACCATCATTAGCTTTTGGAAGACTTTGGTTTAAGACACGCAAAAGCCAATTTCCTGAGTCACTTGAAGCAGGCTCTTTTTCCATTCTTTCTTAGCCAACAAAGAAATATAAGGTGAAGCTCCTCTACTACTAGAATTCTGTCTCTGTATTTTGGAAGCAGAAATTCAGGTCTGCCCCAGCAGAGTTCATTTGTTTCAAACTACACTCGCAGAGACAGATACGAGGCACTTGCAGATTCATTTTTGGAAGCAGAAGGAAACTCGTAGATTCATCTAGACATGATACTGGGCAACTAATGAAGATAAAAGACAGACGACCGGGGGAGATATGGTTTGTATTCACCTTTCGTGACGAGTGGGAGCTCAAAAACGCACCAGAGCCAACTTGTGAAACACGAAGAAATGAAAGTTCTAACACAACAGATAATGTTTGATAGAAAAAAATCATAATAGAAGCAGTCAAAACTGGTCATGGCTCCATATTTCATGCTCCCTTAAAAATTCGAGTCAAGACATAAATAATAGCATTATTATTGATAGCAAACAAGATACATGTAGCTCATTGACAATATCGTTTCTAGATCATAGAATGACTTAACATGACGGACAAAGCAATACTGATACCAACAATACACTGGAATTCTAAGACTACAACACGAGAAATTTCTAGAGAAGGAAAACAGTATACGCAGACTGGATCGGAGGGTCAATTTTGCAGTGAGATTCTTTTTCAATTTCAGGATCCATAGATTTATCAGTCAGCTTTGGAGAAGAGAAGGGCGTTCACTCTCTTGGGCGGGCAAGCCATAGGGAACTAAGAGCTCGTAGCCGGGAAAAATAGTCATTTATCGCAAGAAGAGCACGAGCTGACTGGCGCGTTGTCAATATACGGTGCATTTGTTGCAACGTTTGTTGCCGGAGATTGTCAGCCTATGATAATAACCCACCCAAAAAATAAATAAAAAATAAAAATAATAAAATAATAAAAAAGGAAAAAAAACATTTGATAAGGTTATACAACAATATATAAACGTAGCAAAAAAAATCCTACTATGTCCTTCCATTTCTTACCACTAACCGCATGATAATGACAACCGACCCCATATTTTACCAAATATATAGCAGAAGTTGACGGATTCTCTTAAGATAAACATGGATAGCCATAGCTTACTGATTTTTAAATCTGAAAACTTCCCTAACTGCTCTAACTACTACCATTTCCACATTTCCAATTTTTTGGGTGAAGTATTTTGCGAAAAATTCAATGGATTTTAGTCCATGACAGCAAAAATGTAGCACAGAAGGAACTTCAACATTAGTTTATGCAGTATGTAGGAAGGGGAAGGAAAACTTAAAGGAGCAGAAAATACCTGGCGAATGAACCCCTCAAGGGTCCCTAGTTTACCCATGGCCATGGCCATTTGACCCATGTAGTTTGCCACATTCCCAGATGATCCTGAGGAACCAAGTGATCCACTTGACAATGTCTCAGCCAGGGATTGTTGCAATGCCTCCATCCCTTGAGATAATGCATCTTCCGCTTGTTGGGATGACTGCTGCAAGTTGTTAATGCCCACCAGTTGCTGCTCTGTCAGAGGCTCCAAATGATTTGCAAGAAGCTGCAACCAAAATCAGTCATTGCAATTAAGGGGGGGAAATTAAGAAGTGATTTGGGAGGTCAGACTCCAACCATTCATGACTTCAGATACATTTTTTTGATCGGTACTTCAGATACATAGACAATTAGAACGATAAATAAAATGAAGAAAGCCCCTCCAAGTGGAAAGGAAACCAAAGATTAATATAGTTGAGAGCAAGACTGAGCCAACACTCATTATGTGCCCCTTATGTTTTAGGCCTCATAATACTTAAAAGCTTAAATCATATAGAAGGCCAAAAACTGCCAACCCAAATCATAGACTATGCAAGAGATGAATACATTCAATATCGACAAGCTTAAACCACAGCATGCAGTTTTGAGCCTACAAATAACAGTGGCGTCATTTTTTTTCTTATTTGGTAAAAACTACTAGTAGTTAGGCCCGTTTGGATGTTGAGATGAGATGAGATGAGAAATTAACATCCAAACATCACTCAAACACACTTTTTAATTTCAAATTTTTAACTTTTTCATCTAATCATTTCCTAATCATTACATCTTAACTCAAACCATTTCACTACTATTCACAGATTTTTCATTTCATCTCATCTCAACATCCAAACAAGGCATTAGTGAGGGCAGCGATCTGTAGACAGCCCTATGCCCAACCCAAGAATGCTTAACTAATTAGTCTACATAAAACTCGCACTGATTGATTCGATATCATAACAAATGCACCAGTTGAATCATAATAAATTGTGAGGACTAGAAAAAAAAAAAAAAAAAAAAAAAAAAAAACAGAGGTTTTTACCTTCCCTTTTCTTGGGATAGGATTTCTATTACAGTCTCTTTATGACTCCTCCAAATTCCAGTAAATCTCTCAGAACTAGCCCTAAACCATCAACATTAAAATGACCTCACCTTTAGGAGCTCAGATGAACGGAAACCACCAAGCCACAAGAAACACCTCTCCGCAGGTGTTTTCCACATGCCAGACAACAAATGGAAAACATCAGCCTTGGCTGCAATGCCCTTCAGCCTAAAAATGTCATCATAGTGTGCCAAGATATTATCAACAATGATACGTAGCTCTGCATCACTTGCATGAGAATTGACTGCTGATCTCAGTTCATTAATTTGTCGATTTTGCTCTTCCAGCCATCGTGCATATTCCACATCGAATGCCATGGCCCCTGAAAAAGCTAACTAAATCATCTACTTCATGTAATTTAACTCAACTTGGAGAAAGAGGATCAAATTGGAAGACGGATACACTACATCATAGACTCTGCCTACCAATGAGCACATAGACATTTATCTGGATCTACAATGCATACGTTGACAATACAACATGTGGCAATGATTAACCATCAACAGTTAATGATTTGCAAGGACTGAGTTTTCACATAGGCCAGTAGAGATTAATGAATCCAATGGAGTATATAAGATTGCATCGTGGTCACATTGGAAATTCTTGGGGTCATTGGCACTGGGGGAATTGGGGAATGGGGACTTGACCCCCTGGATAAAAGATCTGTATAATTTCATTTTTGTTCTCTGATGCAATCTTAGGGTTTGTTTGGACACTTGGAATATCTCAAAATTCTTTTTTTTTTTTATATGTAAGTGAGAATATCTCAAAATTCTGTGAATAGTAGTGAAATAGATTAAGTTAAGATATTTTATTGGGTTTTGGGAAATGAGAGAGAAAATGTTGAATAAAAATATTATAAAGTTAAAAAATTATTTGAATATAATTTTTTAATATAATTTTTGTTTTGAAGTTTCAAAAAGTTGTATTGGTTTTTGTGTTTTGTTTTGAAGTTTCAAAAAATTGTATTAATTTTTGTGTTTTGTTTTGAAGTTTGTAAAAGTTGTAATGATTAGGTAATAACTAAATGAAAAAAGTTGAAGATTTGAAATTGAAAGTGTTTAGTGTTTGAGTGATGTTTGGGAAGGAAATTGTGAGAAGTTTTGAGAATTTATCATCTCATCTCATTATCCAAACGTACCCTTATACTCGATTAAGTTGCAGTAATGCAACCTGTACATACACACCCAAATGTGATACAGTAGAAGCTAACAAACAAAACAAACAACTTACACGTGTGAGTGGGTGAGAGCTTCCACACATGTTAAATGAAGTGTGTTAACGCTAACAACTTTTCCATTTTACGAATAGAAGGAAAAGTCATTGACTTAATGTGATTTCACGGTTTAGTATTCTTATACAAGATTTGTCATTCCAATAAACCTGTCACAACAATGCAATATCCCACACAGAATCAATCTAACTTAGTTCCAATAACAAATTTTTGATAATTGAACCGCACAAGGGGGGAATAATTGAGTTGAAGAAAGAAATACCATTTCCACTCATTGAATGGGCTTGGTCTCCTGAGCTTGATATGAAGATTCCCTACAGGAGATAAAAAGAGAATGTAAGTCTGTTTCCTCTTTGGTTGGTAAGGCAAACCCTTTTTTTTTTTATAAAGGCAAACCTCTAAGACCTACACAACCCCAACCTACACCTTTGTGGACCGAGCCAAGGGCAGGCCAAAAAACTATGAAAAGAAATGAGCAAAAATATACAAGCCGTGCACACAAATGAAGGAGATTAACAAAAATTGAAGCCAAAATTAGGCAGTCTAATCATGAAAAGAGAACCAAAACTAACCTGCTGTCTTGCTCGTTGAAGCTCCTGCTCTAGTTGGGTCAGCTTCAAACGGCTACTCTCCAGCTGTTGGACATACGCCTACACCAGGATGGATGCAAGTCAAAAGAGGGAACTTGTAGAAAGTAATCGATAAATGCAACAATAGGGCTCCAAGGCCAAACAAAAGGAACATGCTTTTTGTTTTTGGCATTAGAATTCCAATCATCCAAAGCATGCAAGGATGTGGCAAATAAACGCTTCTTCCAAATAATAAGTAACAAAACCTCACTCACTACAAATAAAGAGGGCATCTGTGTATCACTACAAACTTGAGATAATAAGGGTTCCCAAAAGGCAATGACTTTCTCTATAAATGATTTTGAGACCATAAAATATAAGTGTGCATGCATGCATATGTGCACCAAATGCCATAAGTAAACTGAAATCGGACCAAAAAATCCGAGAAACAGTACCATTCTGTTATGAAGAAGAGAATTTGCAAGGATTAAGACAAACTTAGGGCATGTTTGGACTCTGAGATTTCTCAAAAATATCAAAATTCTCAAAACTTCTCATAATTCCATTCCCAAACATCACTCAAACAAACAATTTTCAATTTCAAATTTTCAAATTTTTCATCTAATCATTACCTAATCATTATTCAAACACAAAAATCAACACAGCTTTTACAAACTTAAAAAAAATTATTAAAAAATTATATTCAAACAATTTTGAACATTATAATATTATTTTTTAAGTTCTCTCTCTCACCTTTCCCAAAATCCAATAAAACATCTTCACCTCAAACCATTTCACAATTATTCACAAAATCTTAAAATACTCCAAGTGTCCAAACATGCCCTTAATCTTAATAAACCTAGAACCAATGAAATTACCTGCAAGAATAGCTGCCAAGAGATGCAGTGTTTTTTAGTTGTAATTACTACTAATAGTAAGGGGGAAAAGCCAGCCATTTGTGAAGAAAAATAACGGAAAAAACAACAAAGTACGAAATAGAGCCATACTTTTTTCCTTAATCGGCTTTTTCTTGCAGCCTCCCGATTTTGAGCAAGCCTGCGGAGAGTCTGTGAAGTGTAATCAAGCAAAAAATCATGAATCCCTATTTGAATATCAATAACATAATCCTTGTAAATAATTTAATACATTATGACCTTCTGATCCGTTTTATCCTTTGATCTGTCACTGGAATCAGATGCCACATTAGCAATGGCTCTATCAAACTGCACACGCAAGTAGCTTAAATGTAAGGATGGCAATATTGATTAACATCAACCAAGTTTTCCAATGACTTCTAAAGAAGAATGCTTCTATTCATGAAACAGGAGAACAAATAAGTATATAGGGAAACATATGGACTTGTGCAACTAGTGTCCCTTCTCTGAATGCAGATCACAACTGCATCCGACAAAAACATAAGTTGGATTACAAAACCACTATTTTGGCAGTCCCCTCCTTGGCCAAGCCAAGGAACAAGGGCCCCTGTCCAATTTATTGGATCCATTGCCAGTTTATTTTATTTGCTCCATTTATATGCATTGCAATTTCTGAAATGAGTTTTTTGCTGGGGACCCCCACCTCTTGTATTCTCCTGCTTAATTTTCATGCAAATTTGGTTAGAAAAAAAAAAACATATACTTGTGCAACATTACTACTGATATTACCTCTTACTTTAAAAAAAAAAAAAAATCATTACTACTGATATTTGGTACTAGAAAATTAGAACAATATGCAGAATGCAGAAGATAAATATTAGAGTTTATCCAAAAATAGCATATTGAGAGAAAAGGTGGAAAAAAAAAATCACCCTGTTATTCTTATCATCTGTATCCACATCTGTTGATATATCAGTCCTAGGACTCGCATCAGCCATGGCAGACTCTTCCCAGTTCTCTATATGACCACTTGATATAGAAACAAGATTTGATGCTTGACCCTTTTCCAAAGGCAACCTCTGGTGCTCCACGCGGAAGGCAGATGAATTTATATCAACTGAACTCGGCGACTGTTTTGGCCAACAAAGAAAACACCATACAAATAGAAGCAAACAAAAGATGTAAGGCTCTAAAAGTCACCTAAATCTCTAAATGAGAAAAAGTTTACAACTTTAAGGGATAAAAAACTCACCTTATCGAAGCTGCCAATATGAAGGGGATTAGAAGCAACTACCTGCCCACTTACTTTTGTAGAACTAAGCACAGTATCTGCATCAACAAAACATACAAGCTTCCTTCTCAAGACCACACACACACACACACACACATATTTGTCAAAATACTGCTCAAGTCGAATAAGGGGAAAAAAGAGTTTTACCGGAATACAACAAAGAGAAATGCTTGGTCTACATAGAAATCTTACGCAAGAAAATTTACAAACTTACGTGGCTCAATGTGATCCGTCAGATTGTAAAGCTAATTTTATTGAAAAGTATATCTGACACATCACATTAAGCCCCGTTAGTTTGCAAGCTTCAGGATGTAAGATTTTTGTGTAGACCTAGCACTTCTCAACAATTAAATCTACTCTAAGGAATACTCATACTCTTCTAAGAACTAGTAACCCTATATTAGGTGCTACTAGTTCTAGGAGTCTATCCTTATTAGTTTTTTTTAATGTCGTGGAACCTCTCCAAGGCAAGACCCTTCGGACCCACCACCTACAAAGTAAACTCCGGTCCCGTGCACCGTACCCTCGAAAGTTTCCCTACACGAAACTGGTTAAATCGATGGCTTTTCACCAGGGAGTGCGGTCCCAAAGGATTATTTGCACCCATGAGGTGTTGAACCTTGGACCTTGAAGGGAGTGATACCCCAAGACCAAGGTCTTCACCACTTGGGCCAACCCCTTGGGGTTATTAGTTAATAGCAATATATCAATTGATACGATTTAGGCCAGCCATTATTTCATCCTACATATAAACAATAGTGAAGTGATGTCCCTTTTACAAGAAGCCAAGTGCCACTAAGATCACCAGATGCAGAACAGTTTTATGTTTCTGCAGATTAAATGATACAAAAAACTAAATATGCTTGCTCTTTAACATGTGAGTCCAGTTTTTGCATACTCACTTCCAGTCAGGTCAACAGCATCCTCTAAGCGAAATCCAATCGATTGCTCGAACACCCCGAAATCAGAAATGCGAAAAGAATGGATTGCATTTCCCTCGGTAGAACTGAAAAGCATTCTCCAAATTAAGCCACCCAAGTTGTTATGCCATAGAACGCTAAACTAATTTCATATTGAGATGCCCAACTCATCAGAAGCCCTCCATAATTACATCAGAGAAATAGTTTTGATTTAAACGCCAGAAAAGAAAAGAAGATTGTGGAAGGTTTGTAGAAAAGGATTTGTGGGAGGAAGGGGAGAGGGAGAGGGGAGGATCCAAAGCACCTCTCCCCTCTGATCAGAAAAGCAAGAAGAAAGTCATGAAAGTTATCATACATACCAGAAAATTAAAAAAAAAAAAAAAAAGAGTACTTCTAGGTGATGACATTAAACAATCCATATTCATAATCATTGTCATCAGATAACTTCCCAGTCATGCCAGGCTGGGGTAAACCCAAGCAAAGCCCAACTTGAAGTTCCAGCTCCCAGCCACCCACTCCCATTACACATAGCTCAACCCATCTTCTGTAATGGACACCAGACCGAGGTGGTCACATTACCCAATGTGATGGCAAAAACAGATTAGAATCTGGAAGCTCAGCCTCAAAAGCAAAAGGTGAACAGGAATTGGAATATAAAAGAATGCTCCACAGAAGATCTAAAATGAAACTTTGTCAAAACGATTAGGATAAGTACGTAGGAAACTTCTGCAAAATGTAAAAGTCAATAATTATTTGAATTGATCAACTGGAAAGAACGAGAATCAGGGGAAGCACATCTCTCATGAGTTTCATAAACCTTAACTTTTAGACATCTATCAGTCGTGATAAATTTGCTTCTGATTCATTTTGCAAAGTTTCTCTGAAAGCTTTGAAACATTTTAGGTGGTTAACCACCGTTCCTGTCAGAAACCAAGATTGGTTTGCCACCACCAACAACCAAACATAAGATTTCCAAGAAATTAAGTTTTGTTTTTTCAGGATACTAAAATGTATATAAAGCTCTCTAATTGACACACAACAAAAAAAAGTCAGTAACGAAATAATGCATAGGAGTGAGAAAGAGAATATCTCGTAAAAATTAAGAAACGGAAAGTCCCAGTGCATTTATAACTTTTAGGAACAAAAACAGGGAAGAAGTAAAAAAAAAAAGATCGCAGAGTAAAGATTATGAGGAAAATATACAGCGCATTGGAAATAGGTAATTGAGAATCGAAGCTCGGCATCACGCTTGCTGTTCCCACATCTTCTGCGCCAATCCTAATTGTTCGACTGCCCAGAAACCACCACCATCATCGTCAACTCCTTAGACCCCCCCTCAGCCAAAGAAGAAACCCCAAAACCCGTACCCGAAGCAATCTGCAAGAATCGAAAGCAGAAAGAACAACTTTAAAACAGGCAAACTCAATCCAGAAGCTAAAATTAACGCAAGAACACAGAAAAACAATAATTACAGGAACTCCTGAAGATTCGAGTCCCTTGCACAGGTTAGTGGTCACCAATTACCAGCAAACCAACAGTACACTGAATCCCAAACCAAACCCAAACAGAAAAGGTCTTGAGAATCAAATCACCGTTTTGGTCTCAAAAACACCAACTTTAAAGCAAACGCAACAAGAACCAGATACTCAAACGTGGTTTAATTTTTGTGAAAAAAAAAAAGAAAAAAAGAGAGAGAGAAAAATCGCTAATTACAGAAGCAGATGGAAGTCAAATGCACGTATTGAGGTCACAAAAGCACAAACCCAATAGTAGCCAGAACCCCAAGTCACCAAAATCCTCAAGAATATCCGACTAAAGAAGTTCTACGAAGTCAAACTCTGTTTGACATGTCATGGACTAATCCGACCCCATCACAACAATACCCAGATGCCCAAATCAGTAAAAATAAAATAAAATAAAAAATAAAACCCCTTAATTCCAAGCTTAAGAGGATCAACGTCACCCACTCTGAGCTGCATATTTAATTTAGCATGAGAATGATTATTTACTCGAATTTACAGAGAAGTTTTAACCAAACGAACCTGAGATTTTGACGACGCTATGATGATGGTACTCGGCGTATCATTGGATTAAGTGAGACAGAAGAGAACATAGAGAGAGGGACGTCTTCAACCGTGGAAATCTTCCACTTTCCGATGACTAATGATTTTTTTATTTGCTTTTTCTAAGGTTTAGTGCTTTGACATGAATTGTTTTTTTCTGATTTTTCTAATTTTCACAAAGTTTTCTTCAATGCTACTACTGTGCCAAAGATACTGACACAGAAAGGATACAGCCAATCTCATCTTACATTTTACTGTCCGGTATTAGAGTTTTGATCCACTGTGGTCAGTTTCACAACCAGCCGACAAGGTTCCCCCACTCGAGATTTTCCCCCACATTTATCTGCATAACATAATCAATGCTTTCGCACCTAAAAAACGGCAATAAAGCAACTATGGGTTGGCCCTAAAAAAAAAAAAAAATGCTATAAAACAACCATAGGTCACCTGAGCCCAGAGCCCGGTTCCAGTCCATCCCTTTTAAGTTTGTGAACTTTTATTTTTATAATGTATCATTTTAAATTTTATACATAATAAAAACATCTTTTTTATTATATAAAAATAAATAATTATACACATACAATACTTATTACAACCTTTTACACAACCATATTTTATATTGAAAATATTTCTATAAAATGATAGTATTTTTATAAACTATTTTACAAAAATGTCCCTAATAGAGAGTTGTGTAAAAAATTATAAATAGAATTTTATATATATCATTTTCTAATTTAAAAACAAAAACAAAAAGTTAAGTTATTCCGACCATTTTTCAAACAAGTGTGAAAGAAAAGGTTTTCCATAACTTAAATGCAACAAAGGGATTCTCCTCATTCTTAAATATGCAACCACATATCTACGAGATCTTATAATTATAAAGAGATCCAAAAAAAAAGTAATAATTGCATTTCAAAATCTTAAGGCATTAAATTTACCATCCTTCCCTCTTAAAAAGAAGAAGAAGAAGAAGAAGAGGAGAATTGTTATAAATATAAAATATATATATATATATAATAAACTCATAAATTGATACGAATTTATAAAATTCGTTAGATTTACTTTATAATAAAAATAAGTTTATAATCTAACGTATTATATCAGGCCACATCAGTTTGTAAATTTATTTTTATATAATCACTTTGTGACTAAAGTACTTTCTTAAAGAAAAGTCATACCAATTAAAGTATAATTTAGATAGTGAGATGAGATAAAATGGTTTCAAATAAAAATTTAAAATTTAATAAAATATTATTATTATTTTAAAATTTGAAAAAATTAAACTATTTATTATATTTTATGTTAAAAATTTGAAAAAAGTTATAATAATGAGATGAAATAAGATAAGATATTTTTACTATCTAAACAGTCTTGGTAGGTGAGATAAAATGAAAATTCTTAAAAATTTTGTGAATAGTTTTAAGATAGGGTTTTGCTATTCATCCTCTCCACACTCTACACTACACATTTTTTAATATTTTTTTAAAATTTTTTTTGAATTTATTTTTTTAAAACTATTTATAATTTTTTATTCACTATTCATATAAAAATATATTTGATAAAAAAAATTAAAAAAAATGTGGAGTGTGGAGTGTGGTGTGAATAGTGGAGGTTAAATAGATTTTTTCTTTAAGATAAAAGTTTAAAATATTAATTTAAAATATTGAGATTTGAAAATATTATATTGAGATTTGAAAAAATTGAATTGTTTATTATATTTTATATAAAAATTTAAAAAAATTATAATGATGAAATGAGATAAAGATAGAGATGAAAAATTTCATATTTATCCCGAGCATAAGTGATGTTGGAATTATCAGTTTTTTTTCCTGTAAAAAGGAAAAAATCATCCAAAAAGATTTACGACGTCAGCTATTTTTCGGACAATTTTAAAGGTGAGGCAATAATTAGATCAATAATGTTTTTGATAAAAATCATTTTTAGAAGCATCTTTGATATTAATCTGACATAGTGAACCCAATACACCAACATTCAACACACGAGACTGACGTGCGACCCACAAGAAATCTCCCTTTAACCAATAGGCGATGACCACGAGTGTGATTTCTTAAGTTCTTGTTACACAATTTTTTACTATTTATTTATATTTTATATTTTATATTTTATATTTTTTAATATTATTTTTAAAATTTTTTTTGAATTTATTTTTTTAAAATATTTCAAAATTTTTATTTAATATTCATATAAAAAATATTTAATAAAAAAATTAAAAAAAAAAAAGATTGTGAATTGTGAATAAATAATAAAAAATTATGAAGATATTTTGATTTCTTAAACCCTTGCACCGCAAACATTTTCCTGGTCAGAGGTGGCTGCGCACGTGATCTAATCATCCACCTTATATCTAGCTTGTTTCAATGAACGAAGGTGTCGCTGTCCAAAACGTTAACAAGTGTCACCGGAAAATCGGTACGATTACGGGTCATTTAAGCATCTCTTAATCGAATCTTCTACTGCAACAATTTCCTCTTCCCTTCCATTTTCTTCCATCAAAATCGTTGTTTTTTTTCATCCATTTCTTCAAATCTCATCCCCTTCCACGAAACCCACTTTTGACTAACGAAAAAGTTTAAAACCCTTTCCGCATATAAAACCTAGCTACCCAGCAACAAGTTATACGACCCAGTACTACGGCCTTGACAACTACAGTCTGCACACTTTTTGAGCTTGCTTTTGTCCGCCATGGATGTGCTTGGTGTTAACCACGTGAACAGAAAAAAGCAGCAGACCGCGGCCTCCAAACGAAGTAAAAAGCCTCTCAAAGTTGTTTACATATCAACCCCCATGAAGGTCAAGACCAGTGCCTCGGAGTTCAGAGACCTTGTCCAGAAACTCACCGGCCGAGACTCCGATACGGCACGGTTTATGGAGCTTAATATCGGTGCCGATCATCATCACGAACCTTGTAACTTTTCCGATCATCAACAACAAAAACTGATCATGAATGATGCATCGGAGTTTCCTCTTTCCATATCTTATAGCAGCGAGATGCTGCAGCCGTATTCAGAGGCTTCAGCTTTCAAATCATTCTCTGAGCACCTTCAGCTGGACGTGCTCAGAAGTTTTGGTTCAATGTAAAAATTTGATGTTCACGTGTAAGTTTTATAGTTTGGTTAATTTCGATCTCCAGATTTAATGTGAAAAAAAAAATTATGTATGATAAATTATTTGTGATAAAAATAATTATTTGTAATAAAAATAAACCATGTTTTTTATCGCAAATAACCAATCATAAATAAATATTTTTTCTGTAATAATTTTTATTTTATACGCGTCCATGTAATAAGCAGTAATTATTACCCTAATACTATTTTATTTATCTATATTTTGGTTCTGTCCGGTATGAATTAATAATAACATTAATGGTGCTTTAAGATTGAAGTTTGGTTAATTAATCTTGAGGCGGTTCACATAAATGGTTAAATAGAATTAGTTTATTAATTAATCGGTTGATTTTTATGTACCAAGCACGTAATATATATGAGACATAAAACATGAACATGTTTTTCTTGTTTTTCTCTCATAAACCTATTCACGATTGACGTGGAACGTCTTAAAACACATTCACGTTGCAATCCATGATATTAATGTTATAATATGGGCATATTCGTGATATGATGTTTCATAAGTAGACCATATCATTGAACATATTTGCACACAAAAAGGCAAACTTCTTTCTTTCACAATTATTATATATTAATTTCTTTGCTTGTTTTTCTTTGCTTGTATGTTAATTTCAAACTATACTACGTGGCTACCTTGACCACTTTTTAAATCATATTAATCGATGGCCTCTAAAAAATCTAGGTCTAGAACGTACGCTTAAAATAACTTATTTTTAACTAATTTCTTGGATGACTTCTAGTCCTCCAAACAACAACGTACAGCTATAATAATAATAAAAGTATATTCTGTTCGGAGAAAACTAAACCAGTGATCTATTGAAAATGATGGAGATAAACATGACTGTTTAATTTATAAGATTGTCATTTTCATCAAGTTGCAAGTTTTGTCCAAAAGAAATAAAGAATCATACTTGCATGCCAGATAAGAATTTAGAATCTTTCAGAAGTCCTCCGGTCGGTTTGGACGGCTGAGATTGAAAAAAATAATCTTTCCTTGTGTCTAAAGATATCTGTCTATTTTTATCATTTTCTTAAAGAAAAATGTTACTTTGACAATTAAATTTGACACCTCATTTTAATACCTCCTTTATTTTAATTTTATTTATTTTTAATAACTATTAATGTATTGATATATTTTTATATTTTTTAAAAATATTTTAAAATGATAAAAAAAATAAAAAACTTAATTTAACCTATCGGTCAAATATAACGGTGCTACTCAGGTGGCAGAGTAGCACCGCCCTTTTCTTAATTTTTTTTAAACATGCCAATTTTTTATATATCTTATATTTTTTAAGTGTTTTATGAAGGCCAGGAAAGCTCATTCATAAACAAATTAATTAATACAGAATCATAATTATAGACAAAACAAGATTAAACCTGGCCAAGAGCTCCTTGCAGCATCTACAGCCACCCTACTTGAAAGAAAAGCAAGAGATTGCTGCCACCCTTGGAGAGCGTCTTCCACGACTCTAGATGCTAAGAATTGTGCAGCTTCATCGCCTTGTTTATCAACATGAAAAAAAAAAAAAAACCTCTTAGTTTTTTAAATAAGATAAGAAGTATTTAATTTGCTTTATCGAAGGGGCGGTATAAGTAGAAAATAGCTCATAATCAGAATGGATAGCTTCCACAACAATATGAGATTTACCTTCAATAATCAAATGATCTGGAACGCCCATATGTAACAGTACCATTTGTAAACCTCTTAATGCAGCAAGAGCCTCTCGCTATCTTCCACTTCACGAGATATTAATCCTTCATCTTTCTCTACATGATGTACGTGTTGCCATAGTCACGTCTTTGATCATTATATAAAATAGCCTCCACATGACCAGATTTATTCAAAGACTAGAAAATAGTCCCATCAAAATTGAGTTTCCATTTACCAGGAGGAGAAGGCTACCTGCAACCAACACAACAAAAGCTCATTTTTACGAACTATATGATCATGTTCTCTAACAAATTGCAGGTAACTCTCTACATATACAAGGTACTACGATAGTTATCAACTAACTGATCTTTTGTCATATATCAACATTATGAAATAACCTCAAATATGATCTTCATTTTCGTACTCTCCAAGCAGTTGACAAAGATGTCGATAATAAGACTAGATCATCAAGTTGCATAACTTCCGAGACCAAAGTATCAAAGCTAAACATTTGGTTTAGAGAGACCGTTCCAAATTAACTAATAGGAGGGCATCATGAAAGAAATTACGAAGGTTTTTTTTTTTTTTTAAAGAAAATACAAAGTTACTAGACGTGAAAAGTAACGTTGGTCCTGCCAAATATAAGCCATGCACGCCGCCTCAAAGTACTTTTTCCTTTCTACCCGGCCCTCCCGGCTCCCGTTACAAGCGACGCAAACTCTCTCCCTCTAAGACCATCTCTTTCTCTCTCTAGATTTCTTTCTCTTCTAGCTTAATTGATCCAATATCACCTTCACCTCCACTCTGCTCATTTATGGATATTCCATTTCCATTCCTCTTCATTTCGACTTCCTTCCTCTGAGCTCAAGTTTTGATAAACGGGCTTCTGGGTTTCCTCTTATTGGTCCAAATTTCTGAGGAAAAGTCTAAGCAACTGAGAGCAAATAGGTGTCGTGCTGCTCTGTGTGCCATGCCCGGTCTTGCTATAATGAGGGCACGGCTTCTGCTAGGACTGCCTCTCGCGGACGTTCTCCGGCGTCTCCTGGCACGAATCTCCCGTGTCTTTGGCATCGACATTCGACACGTTTCTGTCGTGGGGAACTCCATCTAGGCGCTACGGAAAAACTACGCCGTCCACGTGCTCCTGAGCTCGGATTCGAACCATCGGCGAGGCAGAATTTTGACTGATCTGATTATACGGATGACGAGGAGGATGTGGACGGTGACAAGGACCTGCTTTGTAGCCACGGGTCCCTTGCAACAAGATCGTCGGGTGGGTCGTGGGTCCGGGCCTTGGTCAGAGTGCACCAGGACTTGAAATTCGTGCGGCGGATAGGGGAAAGTAGGCAGGCCAGGGTGGAAATGTGGGCCACCGTTATTGGTGGTGGGGCCGAGCGGTACCGGCACAAGTGGCGGTTAAGAAGGAGGCGGTGCCGAAGGGAAACATGTGGATTGGGAATTGGAGCAGCTCGAGAACTTGCGGTGCGCCTCAATGTGGTGCCGAAATATGTGTACCTTCCACGGGGCAATGAGGATGGAAGGGAGTTTGTCTTGTGATACACTGGTCTGTTCGGTCCAAGATGTAGCGGAATGAGGGAAGGCAGCAGGGCATTCAAAATGGTTGTTTTATTCTATTATTTAAAATACATCATCATAATCTATTTTTTTTTTTTTTTACATATTAATTTTTATAATAAGTCATACATAAGTTTATCTATTTTTTTTATATCATTTAAATATTTCTTCTAATTATCAATAAATTTCCAAAAAAGAGAGAAAATACTTTAAAATGTTTTTAAATTATGAACAGTATTCTCTACATCTAAAAGATTACTGTAACAAAATGTAAAATTAAGATCATCAAAATACAAAATCTATTGGAAGGGTCTTTTGATCAATTTTCTTTATATTTTATAAAAAAACTTATTTTACATGAACCATTGTGAATGCTCTATTAGAACAAATCTAAGGTTTTACTTGCCTGGTGTAGCTTATGAAAAATTTTATTTGCACATGATGGATTTTTCCTGTTGGTTTACGTTATATCAGTGTAAATTTTGGTTTGAAATGACTGCTCGGTCGATGAAGTGAAGTCGCTTAGTATAAAGTTGGAGGTGCACAATTTGGACTTGGGATCTAGAGATTGAGCTTGAAAAATGCGATATATTGGTATTGGTCACTATCCGCCAAAGAGATCAGTTTTTCGATGTATTGGGTACATTTTTTATGTGCAAAAAATTGGTTTATCCTTCCCTTTTTTATGTGTGTTGATATTGATTGGGGTAGCAATTTAAATAATGTTGATGATCATAGAATTAATTCCACAATTGACTTCCAGCTGTTCTACCAGTTAGTTGCGTCTAACTTGGCCGTGGTTGGGCATTGGATAGTACTTGCGTCAACTTGTTCAGGAGAGGCTTGTGTTTTGGCAACTGAAGTTATAACAGCCATGCCAATAGACGGGACAGCATGTCCAGCTAAAACCCGATATCAATGAGCCCAGGTTTGATCCGCATGCAGTTGCTAATTTATAGTTTGATATCAAGTTAATATGCATGAATTTATAGTCATATTGTTGCCTCATGCTTTGGTTGGAAGTTTTTGTTCATCAAGTACCAACAATTTAACATTGATGATTCTATTGTTAGAATAAATAACTGTACACAAATGACTTGCACGATTCTATAATAGTATTGTTGTTGAATTTTAGTTATGTTCCTCTAGGCAGTCACGTGACACTGGTACGTAGGTACGTATTATGTGTTAATGATGATGGGATATCACGTGTTGGATTTCCTGGAGCATCCAGGGGACGTTGGAAGGGTGATCTTGCAAAAATGGAAAGAGTTGAAGAATTCAAGTTCGGGGACTGCATGGGTCCGTATCAGCCCTACTCTTATAACAACAAAGCATGGTTTAGAATCTGTAACACCAGGGAGAAATATTGGTATAGCGTATTGTATAGGACCAGATAGTAGTTTGTTGTTGGAATTGAGTTATCTTCCAAATCCAAGGCATTGCGACCGGAGGAGGTTGAGCCTGTTGCCCCTTTCAGGGTAGGGAATATTAAATGCTGGATTTTCCATTGTGTCAAGTGATCATATGTTGCAAAACCCAGACCCAGATATATATGCTTGGGCTTGGGAGACCAATCTTAGTGTTGGGAAAATGAGTGAGAAAGAGAATGATGGTCTCTTAAGTATTGAAATAGGCCGTTTGGACAGTGAAAGTGTTTCATTTTCTTTTATAATTATAATTTTTTCAAATTTTAACACAAAATATAATAAATAATTTAATTTTTTTAAATATCAAAATAATATTAATATTAATAAATAATATTTTAATATTTTATTCAACTTTCATTTAAAACCATCTCATGATCTATTCTCACTATCTAAACCGCACCCAAATCGACCAATACCATGTAGGAAAAAAAGTAATATCTCACTTATCATTCTTATAATTTGTATAATTTAAATATTTATGATAGATGTCAATTAATTTTTCCCCGATGTAAATATCATGATCATATCTGCCATGAACAAGTTGGTGATTTGGTTAGACTGAAAGCTTTGGTACCCTCTCCGAAATATGGGTGAGAAGACATGAAATAACGACATTCGGGTAATTCATAGCTTGGAGGAGAATGTGATATGGTTGTTGCCCTCTGCTGTAGGAGCAAGCCTTCTTGTTGCTCCGCGACAGATGTGGGAAAGGTTCCTCTTTGAAGTAGGACAAGAGATTCACGTGATGTCTTGATGTCATCTGCAACTCAGCCCCGACTTGGATGGTCAAATGAAATCCCGCTACTGTTGGAAAGGTCGTGAGAATTGACATGGATGGCACTTTGAATGTAAGCATACTTATCTTGTAACTTTTTACTTAATGCTTAAGTGTGTTATTCATGTCAGTTCCTGCTGTACTCCTATTGCCTTCCAACTCCTTGCTGATCATGACTTGCTAACCAATGATCAAGATGCTGGTAACATACTAAAAAATAAGAAACCAGACTATTAAGTTTTACCATCATCTACTTAATTTGTTTTTTTTTTAAATCTCATAAAATAACGGTTGAACCATTTGTTACTTTTAGCTAGCGAATGCTTTGCGATTCACAAATTCTGTAGCCATAAAAGCGCAACATTGCTTGTATTGATAAAATAATAATGTTATTTTGGCTTTTCTTCTTTAAAGAAATTGTTGTACGTGATAAGTACTTTCGGTTATTGTCATGTAGGTGAGAGTGGGTCGCCAACAAAGCTTGTGGAGAGTTTCGATCTCCTAGAGATGAAGAGGCTTTCTGGTTTTGATGTTGGTGATTGGGTACGTTCCAAACCAAGCCTGAGAACTGGACTAAGTTATGACTGGAACAATATTGGAAAATCATGAAGTTTAGATGTTGATGAGCATATATAGGGCACTAGAGCCTGCTTATCTAGAGCTGGCTTGTTGTTTCCGTGAAGGAAGGTGAATTACTCATTACACAAATACGAGGAATTATGACTGGTGTCCATGCAGATGAGGAAGTGAGGGTGACTTTCTTTGGTTTTCAGGTGTGTGGAAAGGGAATCCCGCAGATATAGACATAGACATAGATATAGACATAGAGCAAATGTGACGCCTGACAGAATATCGATTATTCTATAGGCTAGTTTCAACAAATAATTTATAGAAAAGAAAACAAGAGAATCGCCTAAAAACACAGAGAAAACGTTTCTGATGTCAATTCAAATTATCAATAATCAAGAATAATCGAAATCAACCCACAAGCCGGGTTGTAATAGCTTAAATCGACTGTATGGAAATTTTATCAAAAATAGCAAAATCTCAACAATTATGCCAAAATTAAATACATAATAAAAGAAGTAATTTGTAAAAACTCTGACCCAAATCAAGTTCAGAATCACTTCAAAAATAATAAATGAAATATTACCATAAAAGACAAAAAATGACTAAAAATAAGAAATGGGAGGAGAGAACAATAGAATTTGGCTTCGAAAATGATGCACACAGAGCATAGCTGGGTTGTTAGACCCCACGTAAAGTTGTCTCCAAAGCAGCCGCCCATGTCTTAGCCATGTCCGGGACATGCCCCTTGATCATATCACGAGCATGCCTTGGCCCGTGTCTTGTCACACACGGGGCGCCCAGCATGCCCATGGACCGGCCACATGCATGCCTTGGCTCGTGCCTTGACACGCACGAGGCGCCCAGCATGCAAGCCGTGCGCACGCCACGCCTCGGTCCCAGCGAGGTTAGTGGCCATGCGCAGCCCAGCGCATGGCCAGGCATGCGCGCAGGCCGCATGGCCCCGCTCGCCCATGCAGACCGCACGGCCCTGCATCCCCAGCCAGACCGCACAGCCATGCGCACGCCCACCAGGCGCACGCACATGCGCGCACCCGAGCACCTGCAGCCGACCATGCCTCCAGCCACATGGCCCTCCTGCCGCACACCAGCAAGGTTAGTGGCATGCTTTCCAGGCATGCCATCCAGCGCACGGGCCCGGCCCGTGCCATGCAGAGCAGGCCAGTGGCATGCCCACCAGGCATGCCATCCAGCGCACGGCTCCAGCCCGTGCCATGCAGAGCAGGTCAGTGGCATGCCCACCAAGCATGCCATCCAGCGCATGGCTTCAGCCCATGCCTTGCAGCAGGCTCACATGGCTAGCCACCATCAGCGGGCCGAACATGGCACCATGCCATGCCCACCAGCCGTCTCATGCATGGCACCATGCCATGCACCACAGCTAGCCATGCCGAGCCACTTAGCCATGGACCAGACCGAGGACCACTATGCACCATCCTAGCCGCACCATTGGCTCATGCATGCCACGGCCATGTGGTCCATGCCACTATCCTTGTTTAATTTATTTCTTTTATTTCTTTTATTGCAAATGGGCCTTTTGGGGGTTTCCAAGTTGTAACCTTATAAATAGGACCCTTAGTCATTTCTTTCACATCTTTTGACAATAGCCCTTTGTGGACAACTTTGTTCTTGAGATCATTTTCGGTACATAGCACTTGGGCTCTTTGGGATGCAATTCGTGAATCCCTAAGGAGAGAATCACACTTTGCAATTCGTGAATAAGTGTGATTCAAGTTATCAATCATATGAGTATTTTCCATTCCATCTCTTGTCTTCCATTTATTTCCATTGATCTTGATATTTTATGTTCATTGTTCATACATTGTTCATCATTGTGTTTGTGAGTTTCGGCCAACAAGTAATCCCATCATCCATTTGATCCTCCAACCCTAGCATATCTCGACCAACCCTTGTTTGCCCTACCTTCCATAAATAAACCACATCCCAAAATACCCTTCCTCCAATCCATTCCTTCCTTAGTCGAAACCTACTTTCCATAAGAGTTCAAATTCAAATTTCGGCTACCCTAGTCTCATTTGAATTGGTCTAGCCGCCCACTCCACTTACCAAATTAGGAGTTCCACACTTGGAAACCCTAGTTGAATCATCCATTCCTCTTGGTCGGCCAACACCCTAAACCTAGTCAAACCCCAAGTTTTAGGAAACTTTCCTAAAACTCTCACTTGCTCATTCGACCAAGCCTTCGCCGCCCATCACAATTGCCTATCACCAAACCCTAATTCATCTTATCACACAAACCCTAGCCGCCCACCTCACATCTCCAAACCCTAACCCTAATCTTCCAAGTGGCGCCAACCCTAGCACACACTAGTGCCGTGCACCACTCACCATTGTGATCTCAACACTTAGCCAATTTTTCACCTTCCATACACTTCCTACTAGCCTAAACACTAACCTCACCTTGCCCAATTTGCCACCATAGCCAACATTGAGCGTGAACCAAGCAAGTGAAGGATTTGAAGTCAGTCAACCAAAGTAGCTCATAGCCGAGAAGGACTTAGTGTTTAGGGACTTGACCGGGGTCCCTAACATGGGTGCCCACGACGTGCACGCCAAAAAGAGCTTTCCGAATTGGGGACATATGCGCAATTCTAATATTCGTAGCTAAAGTTATGACCAAAATACCCAAACGTGCCCAAACGTGCCCCATTCAAGGAAAAATCACAATTTTCTGTCCTCTTTACCCTGATTTGCCACCTTGTGATATTTCAGTGCGATCAATGTGCAGTAAGACAACTCAACATCATTTGACTCAGATCCTACTGCATCAAAATGTTTGAAGTGGGAGAGTGGGTAAGATTGAGAGTTCAAGCAAGTAATTGGAAATCCATTAGGCAAGGAATCGGATACGAAGGAGATTGATGGAATGGAACCACTTATGGTGGGTTTGTAAGGAGCAAGAAAGGTGGTTATGTTGAAGATAATATCAAATCAATAATTATCAAATCACTTTGATTTAATTTTCATAATGTTTATTTTATCTTATCTCAATAATAATTTTCCTATGAATATGGATGTATGTTTTGTATTCAATAACAATTGAGAAAGTAAAGATGTAGCCCTTAAAGCCTCTTTCTCTCTCTCTCTTCTCCATCTTCTTTTATATTATATTTTATTTTTTATCATAGTATAAGAGCCTTTGACTAACGCTAAGCTCGATCCTTTGGAATATTTAGTCTTCCACTAGGTTTATCTCTCACAAACTTTTTATCGCCGTTTAATTATGTATCGTCTCAAATTAATGCGTTTGGAGTAATTCTATTAGCTTTGAGACCTTTTCTATTGAGTTTTGATATATTGTGAGTATTGTTTGAAATCTCAAATCCAATTTTAGCCTTTTGATTTTGGTCTAATAGTTGACCAAGGCTATATATAGCCCATTGTTGACCACAGCTCCAGATTTGATAGTCTAGCTGCAAGCCACTTCATCATCAACATCATCATCTTATCGACGATCAATTAATGAATATGAAAACTACTTTTAAATTTCAAATTCAAAATTTTAAAATTCTCTACCTTGAGTTTGAGGGAAAATGTTGAAGATAATATCAAATCAATAATCTGATTTGATTTGATATTATAGTGATTTGATTTTCATAATTATCAAATCACAATTGATTTGATATTATTTTAATTTGATTTTCATAATATTTACCTTATCTTATCTCAAAGTAATTTTTCTATAAATAAGAATATATGCCTTGTATTCAATAATAATTGAGAAAGTAAAGATGTAGCTCTCAAATCCTCTTTTCCTTTTTCTCCCTTCTCCATCCTTTTTATATTATATTTTATTTTTCATCAGACTAGGGCCTACTTCCCATCTTGAAAGAGCGGACAGGCTCATGGTTAGCCAAAAAGGTCAGGGTTAAATTCTATGAAGCAGCCGAGCACCCCATATTGGTTTTTGGTCTCTCAGCTCATTTAGAGAAGGAAGCCATTGGCAATGAACCACGCAACTTGAACAACTGAACCCATTGCCTAGCTGCAAAAGGCCCAGTGAGTTGGGTGGCTTTTCTGTTACTGATAGGAGATACAAGGTGTAATGCAGAGGTAGCCAAGAGAATAGGTGCAGTTGGCCATTTCTAGTGCACAGATGATACTTGTAGTTGACAAGCTTCTCGAGGTGTGTGTATATATATATATCAATTCTATTATAATAAGTGGTTATCTATCTGTAAATAGTAATTTTTATTATTTTTCTGTTATTTTTTTTATTTTTTTTATTAAATCTTATTTTACTAAAAGGTCTTTAAAAATCTTGACTATTTGACGTGTAGCTGTATTGTGAATTTAATTAATGATCATGTTTTACTAAAAGGTCCTTAAGATTATTGACCATTTAACATGTAGCTCTCTTATACAATTGAATGAAAGATCATGTTTTACCAAAAAGCACTTAATAGCCTCGCGGTTAGATACTTTGCTGAAATTTAAATTTTTTTTAATATTAATTTTTTTATCTTTCTTTTATCTTGTATTTTCTTTTTTCAGATAAATAAGCTATTGAATTTTTATTTTTTTATTTAAATTATTATATTAGGTACACTCCAGAACCAATGCACCCAGGACCGTTTCTTAATGTGTGTATAATATGGTTAGTTACATTGTTGTACAAATCGAACCTTTTGGTATTGTGAGTCGTGACAATGTCTGCTGTCTTTGGGCTCTGTAGAGAATCTTGATCCTCCTTCAGCAAACTTCGAGTAGCCATGCTAAGATTCACATTAACAAAAAAAAAAAACAAACAAACAAACAAAAAAGAGAGAGCAGTATAAAGGCCACCTCCAAATAAAAGGACCCACCCAGCAAGATTTAAAGCCCATTTCAATTGGAATCTTTTGTATATTAATTGTTTACAAACTTACAATTATTTTTGTGTATTTTTTACGTACTAATTAATTTAATTGATTATGTCATTTTTTTAATATAAGTTATTGTTTTAGTCTATCACAGTAGAGTGCATAAATAATAGATAAAAATAAGTGTATATATAATTGTTATTTGAAAGATGAACTATATGATCATAATGGTAGTGGTTGCGACGATGGTGAATGAATGCCGCAAGAGTAGGGGTATGCAGGGTATCCCCAACGAAAAAGAAAATAAATTTTTGCAGTTTACGATCCAAATGGGACCACGCCGGATCTTACTCCTTGGATTACCACCATCCTCTGACTTCGTCCACCAATCTCAAATCAGATACAGCCAATAGTACCTGCTTCTAGACGTCCCATCCAATCAACTCTGTTTACCCTCCCGATCACCCTTTCAAATCCGCCATCTGACTGGATCCCCCAACATACATATGCTAGTTATGGCAGCACCGGATTACATCTCGAATCCCGACGTGGACTCCGCAAAATCGACGTTTCAAATCACGCACCCACGTGACTCTTTGACCACGCCACCGTCGCACCGTCTCATCCGCTCTAATTGCGCTTCACCATACCACTCCACACCATTTCTTTCTCTTACATTTTTTCTCTGCAATTAATTCCAAACCCTAACAACTGGTCCACGGCCACCGAGCAATGCGACACCGCATCACCGCCATCGTAATCAGAAAACCGAGCAATGGAATTTTTATCCGGTGAGGGCATGACTATCGCGAGAGTTTTTCGGTTTTGGTGATTAAGAGAGAAAAGAAACGAAGGGTTGTCGTTAAGAGGAAAAGGAGAGCATCAACAAGTACGAAAGAAAAAAAAAGGAGAAAAAAATTAATTTATATTTTGGCGTAGTATGTGTGATTTGTTGGCCCGCACTGGTAGGCATCAGCAACGGTACGAGGCCGGTTGTCGCCTTGTTGCCGGGTACATTGCCGTTTGCTTTCTTACTTTTTTCTTTCTTTCTCCGTCTCTCTCCGTCACCATATCTACGTTTATTTGAGTTTTTTTTTTTGAATTTTGTATTTGTTTGAATGTGTTGATGTTGATTGATGTGACGGAGTGGCAATTGGGATTCTTTTTCTCTCCGTGTGTCTGTGTGGTCATTTTCAGATGGGGCAATATGTTCGAAGTTGGTGGTTCGATTAAACGGGTATTGGCAATTAGTTTTTTTGACTTCATGGTAATGTTGTCACTTGCTAATTCCTCTTAATTTTTCCGTGGTGACCACTGACTAGGTATTTGATATTTCGTTTCTTTTGCTTTTTTTTAATGGTGGGTTTGGTGGGGGAAAAGAGGGTGTATGGTTGTTTTGTTTAAGGTACAGGAAAATTCCTTTTGCTCCCAGTTAGAGTTCAACTAGATTGTGGTTTGGGAAGCATACGTGATTTGGATTAAACTAAGTCGTTGCCATTTTGTCGGGGAAGAAATGGAGAGATATGGGTTCATCAAATTCGAGCTTAGGGGTTGTTCGGTATGGCAATTCTAACAATTTATATTAGTGGTACGTTTTTTGAGAGAGACCTGCGTGTTTTCATAACGTGTAGGAGCATTAGGAATTTTTCCATTACTGGTGCAACAAATAAAGTTTATCATAATGGGGGTGCAAACAGGAATATCAAAGTGCACGGTTAGCCTTATAAAGTGATTTTCATCAATGTGAGGTCATGCTTTGTTAGGACAGGTTTGTAAACAGGGGCTGTGTTAAGCAAATTATAGAAAGCTGTTGAAGGGGAGACAATGGTGGCCGTATGAGTTTTATACGTTAATAATGGTGCATATGGGTGTTTTAGTGGGCGATTCTGTAGCACACGATGGATGCTGCACTATAATTATTAGACATATTATATGTGCCCAAATCGCGTTCTATTGGTGGTCTTGGTCATCATGGGATTGATTTGCTTTGTATTATGCATAAATAGATCGTTTAAAGATCCCACTAGGCAGACAACACATTAGGCAATTATTTAGTTGCAAATATGTTTACTGCTTATGTATATGTGCATCAGCCATTCTGCCCTTTTTTTGGTCTTTGCTATTGGAATCTATGGTACCATGAGAAGTTGCAATGACTCACTTGGTAGCATGTAAACAGAGCAAAATATCTGAACTTGGAAGGAGCAAGTTACTCCAATGGTGGTTCTATCTTATGAACAAGTCAGATCTAGTCAGGGTGAGATGCTTACAAGTCTTGTTAAAGTTGTTTGATAACCTTTGGAACAGCTTTGTATTGTTTTGGGAAAATATTTTGGATAGGTGAGAGGCTTGGTGGATTATTAGATTGTGTGTGTCCTCTCTGTCTTATTGTGTATATCTTGATAAGTTATTTTAATAAATTAGTTAAGGTCCTTATTATCTCTGATATCTCTAACCTGAGCAAACAAATTAAGCAAGGTGTCAAGTAGGGTTCACAACCTAAAAATAGAAACAAATTAAGGAAACTTGATTTGTGGCCGATATAAGATGGGTTCCTCTTAGTTGGGGTTGCTTTGGTCTGGTCCTTTGGTCTGAAGGAAACTTGATGATATTTTCGTATAATGCTTGATTGACCCTTCGATATAACGTGCCAAGGGTGCGCCACCACTGTTGGTTGTACTTGATCATGAAGAGTTGGGGCACTAAGAAAATCCTCAAGCAAAAGGGAAGTGATTAGTAAGGATTCTCCTGATGATGAGAAAGTGTTTTCAGCCTAATTTCTGTTACATAACTTTTATATCTGCTTTAACAAGCAGATATTTGTAATTTTGATGTTTATTTTGTCAAGATGTGTAGTTTTTATTTTCTCTGTTTTTTTCCCTGCTAGCTCAAATGAATTTGGAAAGGACTTTGAGATGTACTGAACACCTTGTAGTTGTTCGAGTCATCTCTCACGATATGTGAGAGATGCCTATGTATCAGTGCCATCTTTTTTGGGACTGAGCTTCTTGTAGTGAGATATATTGTTCCATGATAGGGCTTGGTCTGATTGAGAAATTACTTCTTAAAATCTAAAACAAAGTTTTATTGATTCTTACTGCTGGCCATTATCCTTTAGGGATGGTGGTAAAAGATTGCTCTTATATTTGCTACAGAAGCTGACTCAAGAGAGTTTTTGCAGGTGTATTCCATTTAGGCATAGAAATTCAGAAGGTAGTGAAGATGCCAATATTGGGAAGATTGTCGAGGTTCTTATGATTAACTCAACAAGTGGACCGGGTCTTTTGTTTCCAAAGGTAATAAGTTGTGAAATTGTGCAGCACTGGTCACATTTTTCAATATTATATTCATATGGTTGCTGGCAAGTTTGAGTTCTTCAATTGTTCTTATCCTTGACAGGGAGGCTGGGAGAATGACGAAACTGTTCAGGAGGCTGCAGTAAGGGAAGCTATTGAAGAGGCTGGAGTTCGAGGGGAGCTAATGGTGAAGTTTTTCTCATAGACCATGGTCACTTGTTTCAAAAAAGAAAAAATGAACTTGTGATAGTGTTATGAACCCTCCTGATCTTTTTGATTGAAGTTTATAATTTTTTTTTTATTGGCAAAAGTCATGAAGTTTATGAAATTTTAAAATTTTATATAACTCAAGCAATTCTGATACCTTGAACTTTGGATGCTTTTGGAGAAACAATGCATTTCTGTATTTTTGTGTGTGTGTGTCTTGTTAGTCATGATAGTTGCGGCTCGAATGAGAAAGGGCAAACATAACATATGTGTTTCTATTGTTCAATATTTAGGATATATGGTTCAATATTTCGGGTATCTTTATAATATATGCATGTGGCACGTTCTCTGCTTCCTTTCTTTTTTTGCCGATTATCTCTACTGCTAAGATCACATGCCATCACAATATTGCTGAGTGTGAGTTGGGGCTAGATTTCTCCAGCTGCTCCTGTCTTCTCATATGGACTGACCAAACCAAACCAACTGCTATAAATATTTCTTTGGTTTCAGGATTTCCTGGGTTATCATCAATTTAAGAGTAAAACCCATCAGGACGAGTTTTGTCCAGAAGGTCTATGTAAAGCTGCAATGTTTGCTTTGTTCGTTAAGGAGGAGCTTGAGTCATGGCCGGAGATGAACACCCGAAAGAGAACTTGGTTGACTGTACTGGAGGCAGTGGATAGTTGTCGGCATGCATGGATGAGGGATGCCCTGGAGAATGGCTTCTCCAAATGGTATGCAGACAGAATGATGACTGCAGGGGAGGACATTTCTGGGGAACATTGACTTCTTCCTGGGGTGTGTAGTGCATGAAGAAACAGCCAACAAGGCAGGCCAGATGAGCGCAAGCAAGTACCAGAGAGTTATTTTGGGGGCACTTTTATTTTGATTGGTCAGTGAAGTAAACAGACCAGTAGCAACCGAATTGCATTTACCTAGATACTATATTTCTAGCTTATTTTCTCTTATGAATTTACCTCTCTGACATGTTTTAATCCAGAGGGCCATCTAAAATTTTAGTGAGTCACATTAGATTAAGTTTTGGCCTCCGGCTGGCTCCTCTCGATGATGTCTATTGATATGCATGACACTTTCATTTGCAAGCTTGGCGTTTTATGTGCCTCATCATCCGTTAAAACAGTCTTTTCTACCGAAGCTCATTTTCCTACTCTCGAGAGCTCTTTGTTGAGCATCGACATTTTCTGGCTAAAGCCAAGAGGATTGTTTGTACGAGTTGACAAGATTGTATATCTCATTTGCATCTCATATGCGTTCCAATATTTTTTAAGTACTACTTGTTCTTGAATTTTTTTTATTTCTTCTAAGCACTAGTACTTATTGTTGCGAGTAACACTACAGCCACCGCTGAGGTGAGCTCTCGTTCGTCTATTTTATGTGTTTTTTTTTTTTTTTCTCTTTTTTTACATATATCTTTTAACACTTTTAAATATTTAAAAAAAAAATCACAACATCATCAAAAAATACTTAATCACGAAATAAATAAAATTTTTTTAAAAAAATCCCAGCGGGAGCCCAGCGGAAAGACTATTATCCTTCTAATTATATATTTCTTCTATTTAGTTAATTTTTTTGGTCACGTGTTCTTTTTCTTGTTTTTTTGTCCGAGGAAATTGGGCTTCGTCCGTTGAAGGTGAGCTTGGAGTGCACAACTTGGGCCCCCATGAGAGATTGCATGACTTTATTTGAAGAAAGCCCAAAAGCCTATACACTAGAATTAACCTAGTTCAGGAGTGGGACTGGCCGTCGGCCGTCTCTCCAATTATCTTCTTGAGAGTCTCCAGTTGTGTAACTTGTGTTCTTCACATTCTATGTGTGCGTGTGTAGATATATTTTTTTCTTTAAATGAAATTTGAAGTCTTTTCTCCTCAGAGGGGCAAAGATAATGCCTTGTTTGGTTACACAGTTTATATTAGATGAGATAAAATATTTTGTTAAAAAGTAATACTATACACTATACTCTCATCTTATTTTGATCATACTAAATAGTATGTGACACATTCATCACCATTAGATGATAAAGAAACATATAATAAATGATCATTTAATAGTAATAAATATATCACGTCTTACTTAATGGGATGAAAGTGACATGGTAGTATGATGTATAGAATTTTCTTTTGTTGAAAGTTGAATAAAATATTGTTATAATATTATTTTTTAATATTATTTTTATTTTAGAATTTGAAAAAGTTGAATTGTTTATTATATTTTGTGTATAAGTTTGGAAATGTTGTAATAATTATATGAGATGAGATGAGATAGTTTAGTTTTGTGTAACCAAATAAGTCCAGTCTTTTCTCCTCAAGGTTTAGTTTATTTTCACAAAACTTCTAATCTCATCTTATCTCATTTAATCATTACAATTTTTTTAAATTTATATACAAAATAAAATAAATAATTTAAAATTTTTAAATTTTAAAATAAAAATAATATTAAAAAAATATATTTTAATAATATTTTATTTAACTTTTAACTTTTATATCAAGCGAAAACAAATGTCTCTCTCCACCTTGAACATGTCTTAAACATGTCTTAAAACATTTTTCTTCTCAACCATCTAGCTCTTAAATCCAACCACTCTTACAAACACGAACCAACCAAGTTTTCTCAATATTTTACCTAACCTTTTTTTAGTTCAGATAACACCTTTTCAATGTGCTGAAATACGTTCAGGAAGAATCTCAAAATTTTAAGTAGTTTTTTTTTTTTCAATAAAAATCAGAGGAAAGTTCAAGTCATATATGTGTTTATCTTCAAAAGATTAATCAATGTAACAATGAAAGTTTTTAGGATCATTATAACACTCAATAATACCTAATAAGGAATTCATGTTTTTGTCACGTTCTCATCAATTGTGATAAAGTGATATTGTTCATCAATTTTTTCTTTTTTTCTAAAGCGTAAATAATAATTTAATAATGGTAAAAATGAAAGTATGTTTTGTAACGTTATTACGAAGAAAATAAATTCTCATATGGTAGGAATTTAGTCGAGGCCACTGTTTAGGTCAAACAAAGCCCACACTTCAATATCAGATTTTGAATCAAAGATACTCGAACCAAATTCCAACGTGACCAAACCCAAAAATCGTGATTGTGTCTGATCACGATTGAGAATCTCCTTTGAACTTTACAACTCAGCTAAATATGCACCAAAGACAGAGACTAAAAAGAAAAAAAACTCGAAAAGCATCTAAAAATAATTATTAAAATAACGTGATTTAATTTAATATGTTCAGTTTAATTTATAATAAAATATATATATATTTAAAATCATATATATTAATCAATAAATTTATATATATATATATATATATATATAAAGGAGATAAATATAATAAGTAGACTGTGTTGTTGGGTAGAAAGAGGAATGCGGGTGGAAGAGGCAAAGCTGAAGATACATTGCATGAGACCAAAAGTGGGAGTGCAAATGTACCAACTTGCAGTCTTGCACACACAACATATTCTTCTCTGCACAGATATGCAAAGCAAAGTAAAGAAAAACAAAAGTAGGGATTTTGAACATCATCGATCATCTTCATCATCATTCATCATATCTAATCGTCTGTCTCTGACGACGCGGTCAGCTTTCAGCTTTGAATTTAAAGCAAAAACAAAACTAAACAAAAAACAGATAATAATGCATTGAACTGAGACCCCTGAACCTTGCCGTCGTTTCCCAAAGATACCACAAAATCTTCTGTGCTTCCAGCCTTCCATGATTTCAAAAGCAAACCCCACTTTCCATTCTCGGGTTTCGACGCCATTTTTTAATCTTTTTCTTTTTATTTATTGCTTTGTTTCTCAACATTTTTTGGGCACCACATCTTCTTCTCTTTTGACATGCCACCCCCTTCATTCTCATGCAAGCAAAAGATTTGGTTTTCAACGTTTCATCGTAACAAAGAATATTGTTTATTTGTCATCAATTATTTTTAATAAAAATAAATCTATTTTTATCATAAATAATTATTATTGTTACAAATATTTATTTTTCTAATTCACTATATTGATTATCACCAACCTACATATTTTTTCTTTAAAAAAATAAATAAATTAAGATCGATTTAATATTGATGAAAATACCACACTTTACATAGTAAAATAAGAGTATGATAAGAGCATAATTTGTACCATTATTCGACATATGAATATTACAACATAATTCAAATATTATTTTTATTTGTTTGAAGGTGGCTAAAATTATAGGGTTAAGTCGTGTAAGTTAACAAAATTGACTAAACCATGCATAGAGATTAGTCTCATGTGACTTTAATTATGAATGTAATTAGTCTAAATCCCAACTCATTTTAGGCGTGACAGAAATATTGGCACGTCTGAAATCATGCATTAACCTTCTTGGAGGCGATGTGAAAACAAAGAAGGCATGCAATTTTGACTTTTGTAGCCGATTTATGTGTTGACTTTAAGGAACCATATTTGGAGATGAACTTAGATTTCCCTTTGGGCATGCGTCGAATTGATTGAAACAAATGAGAGAGACGTACGAGGAAAACTACTCTTTAAAGTCAAAGAAACGTCTCAATAAGAACTAACAAAAAGAAAAGGACAATGAAATGTGTTGATACCAAATAAGATTTGAATGCGTTAAAGAACACGGTTGGTTATATATATATAGACACAAACATATATATATATAAAATAAAGTTAGTAAAAAGAACCAAATATTTGTTGGCAATTCCATTATATTTATATATTATTATTGTAATATATAAAGTCGTACTGTATAAAGATAGAGGTTTAATATTGATCAATCTACAATATGTATCTTCATAGATATCAATTTGTTATCGATGAAGTCCATTTTATTTATTTATTTATATTCGTATTTTATAGTTGTCGGTAATGTTTAAATTTTGTTTTGGTGATCATTTCAGCTCATTAGAATTTGGACAGAAATGAAACAAGAAAGTATAGCATATCAAATACTACACCAGAATGACAAATTTTGGCTAGAACATAACGGAATTTAAAACTATAGTTGTTGGTCCCTTCCTTACATCTTGATTCCTGTATATATATATATACACACTCGAGTAATGTTATATACAAGTTTAAATTGTATAAATTTTGCACAAATTTTTTATAAAAAAGAATCACACTAAAAAAATAGAGTAGTTTTTTTTGTACTTATATTGAAATTGATCACTTTTGATCCAAATGAAAGAGAATGAAACTTTGATGTGTTTGTTTTGATTTCTAAGAATAGAAAAAGCTACACATTAGCATCATCAAGCCACTAGTTTGGTGTTGATTACTTAATTTATCATGCTAAATTATTCTTTAGGTTCTAAAGTATTCCTTATTTTGTATATCATCTCTCTTCGTTTGGATGAAACAATTTGAAAAAACAAATCTGAAAAATCTCATCTGTGTAGACATACTGTTATGGTTAGCAGGCAAGTTAGCTTTGCAAGTCTCCTCACAGTTGAGAATTGACGACGACGACAACAACAACATGTCAATAGCTTACGTTAATAAGTAAAGTAATTATCTACATAATAAGTCACATGCCATGTCATTTTTGTTGTTCCATTTTTGGAGGACTAGATGTCGCAGCAGCATTTGAAAGAACAGCAATCCTATAGTTAATGCTACCAAATAAATTATACAATTTATCCAAACCGATTTATAATATTTAATTAAGCATCTCAAGCATAAATTTATGAATAGTGGGCGGTGTGAATTCTCTCCCTCTCTTCCAGGCGATTTTTCTTCACCATGTCGATTTTTTTAGATGTTTCCTACCGGCCTTCTACAACCGCCACGCACCCCACTGCTAGATTCTCTAGTTATTAATTTATTAGAAGGTAGAAAAAAAAAAGATTAAAAGAGTGACGCATACACTTCACTCGTAGCTCACCTTGGGCGTGAGCTGCCTCACGCGTCGCCGCCTCAAGGAATCTGTCATCCCCACACATGGCACCATCGGGGGATTAGTGTTTTCAGATTTCTTAGGTATGACTTTTATCTTCTTTTAATGCATGAGCTACACACGCCTTTTTTTCTGTTTCTATTTTTTCTAACTAAGGATCAAGATAAAGTAGCTGTAAAGGTCTCATTTAGCTAGTCCAGACAAGTAAAATGTAGTGCAAAACAATCATCTGCGATTTATAGTCGTAATTTTATAGTTTATTTATCAGATTATATAAAAATCGCTTCAAGCGACTTCTCTTTTGTGAAAAATGGATGGGAGCCAAATCTTTGGCCCCAAATCCCTTTATTTTATTTCTCTTATATTGTATTTATTTATTTTGAGATAATTGTTAGAGGCTTACATTCCATTAAATCTTATATATTGTAATCGCTTAATTTATCTATAAAATACTTGTTTGCTTAAAAAGAAAAACATAAATTTAAGAATTTTATTACTTATCATCCATGTATCATATATTGTACTTATTACTATAATTTTGTGAAATAGTCTTTCTAAATTAATTAAAATTTTCTATTTATTATTTATAGTACATGTACCATATATTTAATAAGAAAAAAAATTAAAATTAAAAAATTATATATGGTATTTGACGTATTTTTTCTGAGTAGAAGTTCCAAAACGTATCTGCTGAATATATTGGGATCTGGTGCTCTGATTCTGTCTGGATTCGGACCATTACTCAAAACCAGATTTCATCCCTCGCAAATCACAACCACCACCGCCCACATGCTCCAAATTCCAATTCACTGCACACTCATCGCATCCTATCAACCATCATAATCTCATAGATTTTTATTTATTATTTATCAATACACCACAATTTTTAAATTTATTATTCTTGATTAATTTTTTGATTTTATCAAGTTTTTAATAAATATAATAATTCTACTTAAAAGTTATTATTTAGAAGTTAAAAAATATCAAACACCTATCACATCAACTCCCAGGCAGTTCCTTCAATGCCCACACGCCCACCCACTATATATATCTCCCAACTCTGCCACGCACAAAACCAACGAACCAGCTGTTTAATCTTAAACCCCAAAATAAAGCCTATACCTTTCTTTCTGCTTTGCTCCTTTTGGGGTGTCAAAGGACATGGTTTTAGACTTCAAGAGGTTGAGAAACGTAGTATGGCCAAGTGTTTCAGCTTAGGGTCTATTCTGCTGCTGGCGGCTCTAGCGGCGTCGATGGTGGTGCTTCCTCTGATTTTGCCGCCGCTTCCGCCTCCGCCATTGATGCTTCTCTTCTTTCCGGTTGGGATCATGGCTGCCCTTTTGCTCTTGGCTTTCTCGCCCTCCGTGGCTGCCGGTAACATCGCCGTTTACGCGGTTTGATACAGTGTTTAAGAGTGCATATATATAAAATCGTCTAGGAAGTTTGATCTCTACGTTCCCCTGATTGCTCTGCTGCATTCATTCACTCTGTTTCTTCTCAATATTGTGTCGGTCGACCATGTTCAAGCCCATTCTTGTCTTTCTCACTCTCATTAACTGAGTTGTAACTGCAGAAGAGGAAGAGCATCTGATTATTTTGTTCACTTACCCAGAAAACTATCTGAATATGGTTTCTAACATATATATATTTATATTTTTTCTTTTTTCTTGCTTGTTTGTTGTACTTTGCGCAATGGGGGTTCCCAAGAGGTCGTTTATATATGTAGGAAATGGTGCTGCTAAGTTGTGGCTTTGATATTATTTGTCGACACAGTCAGAGATTGCGTCATCAATTTGATAAACATGTAATCATCGATATCGCTTTCTATCTTCCCCTCAGATTTATTAATGTGTGTGTATATATATATAAACAATATATATTGATGTGTATATCCATGTTATAATATCGCAATGCATCCAATCAGATACCGCATGAACTTTGAGGTTTATGTGTAAACTATGGGAAATCAGATACCGCAAGAACTTCGAGGTTTCTGTGTGAACTATGGGAAAGCACATGCAGTGTAGACCTTTCAGGGTTCCATGCTTTTTTTTTGGTTCTGCTTGCTAAATTCGTGGGCATCGAGCCTGTGTTTGTCAGAGTAAAGACGCTGAGCAGCCTTAATTGTCGTTAATGGATGGGGCCCCGCCTAGATTAGGCTACGTTTGAATAAAGAGAATATTCAAGCCTAATTTTGAATCAGCGTAGACGATAAAACAAGGGATAACGTTGGATTCGTAGAACCTAAATAGTAAATACAGAAGGACGAGCACAAAAATGCTACTCACCGACAATTGGATCCGACCAAATTTTTTTATTTTTATTTAATAATTAAAGAAATCTTTTTTAACAAAATTGTGAATTTAAAAAAAAAACATATTTAATTATATAAAAAATAATAATGATTTTTTTTTTCTTTTGTCGGGACCGTCTCGTGCTTCACACCGGTGTATCAAAAAAATCATTAATGAATAGGCTTGCGGTAGGCCACATTTGAATAAAGCAAGTTTTAAGCCTAATTTGAGGCGTTTTGGATTGGATAATGTTGGTTTCGTTTATCCCCAGGAAAAGGTACAATAATGCGATATGACTGGAGAAAGAAATCATGAAAAGGGAAAAAGGTTCGCATACAAAACATCTGATTTTTCCCAGACTATGGAATAATAAAGCGCAAATAATCATTCTTAATAATGAATCTTTTCATTCTAAATTCAGGCCCAGATTTTTAAATTATTCATATTTATTGGGAAGTCAGAAGGTAATATAGCTTTTGAGGCAAAGTTCTTGAGTGGTTCATAACATTTGGGTTGCTGAGTTTGAATGCATTCTCATCATTAGATTACTGGGGTTCTAATTAGCTTCTTAAAAGGTACAATTCTAAAATGGGTTTTAAGCTGCAATAATCCAACACAGAGGGAGCGAACAAATTCTTGTACTTGGTGCTCTCTCCAGAGCCACAATATAACCTCTGTACCATCATGCCTAATTTGCAGAACATTATCTGAACCAAATTTTTTGTTTGCCCTACAACAGCATAACAATATATACTCTAAAACATAATTAAAAGTAATCACCATGCAAAAGTCTTCAATTAACAGAAACTTTATTTGCCAAACGCCTATGGCCTGATGTCATAACAGTCAGGCAAAATGATAAACTGGAAGCCCTAGCACTAGCAGGGCATGCCACATGTTGGAACTCACGAGACATGCTTTATTGAAGAGTACGCTGGACATGTCATAGTAGGCAAACAGGGAAAAGAAAAAGCACATGTACAGCCTTTGATGGTTCAAATTACTTCCAAACCGCTGGCCTCAAGAGACCTGTGTGAGTAACAGTTTTCTTGCTGCTTGCTAGGCAGGAAGAGTCTTCCTTCTAGTTAAGAGACATATTACCCATCTTTGGGCAGAATGCACATAAATTCCTGCATCTAAACATTCAAACCAGTGATTATCCCTCTATTGCAAATCATATTAGCTACAAAAATTGTTGACTCCAAAGGCAGTATCTCAGTTACATAAATTACAAAACTTAATTTAGCCACGGGAAGGTATCATCAGCAACAGCGAAAACCAGGGCCCTCAAAATCTGTCTGCTGGTGTAATAATGTTTCACTTCCCCCTTCACATCTCGTTGTCGATTATGTCCCGCATCATCTGTATCGGAATAAGCCCTTCAGTCCGGATTGCATCTTTACTTGGATCTGGACTGATAAAAAATAGTGTTGGCAGGCCCCGTACCTGTGATAAAAGGAGCTCAAATGGGTAATTTGATTCTTCTTCTTCTTCTTTTTTACAAGGTGTACCTCACCGTTTAGATTCCATTAGAATGTATTTTCCAAAGCTCCAGCTATTGCCAACAAAAAACTATAATGAACTAAAATAGACAACAATGGCAACTTGCAGAGGTAAACAAATAGAAGTCTCGGCGAGTGATTACCTGCATGTCACGTGCAAACTCATACTCATCATCTGTATCAACCTTGACAATCAAGGCATTGTTCTCATACTCCACAGCAAGCTGTGACAAATCAAGTGCAAAGGTTATTCATGTGCTTGTCTTATGTTGAAACGATAACCTTTTTATTTTGCATTGACTGTTTGATAATTAAGCATGAAATACAGTCAGTATTCATAAAGAATTTACTATAAAAAACTTCATATTCCTATTTTTGTGCGATGCAGCTCTTAGTTACAGAAAATTAAGACTTGCTTAAGATCTATACTCACGAAAATCCACAATCCAATCACTTGAACTTAGATGGCATGATGAAGAAATTGCTAAAACTGATATTTAATACGAGAATCATAAACAGGTCAAGGGACAGGCAAGCGAAAACAAAAATACTTTCCTGATGAAGTAGATAAATTCTATATAAGGGGTAAGATGATCTCTTTTTTAGTTGTATTATACCAGTGCCAACTGTCTATCCCAAAATAACTGTATGCTACTCAAAACATATGATAGATATTGTGGAAGTTACCAATTTGTGGTCCATTCCATGGAATCTGGAACAATATATTAAAAATCAATGTCTTGATATCTGAACAACCACCAAGCTTAGAGAAACACCCGACCTTCCAAATTTTCTTAGCAAGGTCTTCTTGGCCTTTTAACCCTCCATTCTACAAAGTTCTCTATCCTTCTTCAAAGCATATAGTCTTAAAGTTCATTAAACTAGAAAAGAAAAAGGTCCATAACACAAGCAACAAGCAAGGATAAAATATGAAGCCAATCTAAATAAGTTACGAAGTGAAAAATTAGAAACTACAATCCTTTCAAAATGAAGATATATCCAAAACACTCATAACAGACAAACATCATACACAATTCTGGAAATGCTAATAATCAACACCTCCATCAAGTATCCTATTTATCATTTATACACTGAAATTAATGATGTAAACCGGACCACACCTGAGGTACAGCACTCTAAGTATTTGAATTTGGATAAACAAATTCCAAAATCTAACGATATTAAAATATTGTTGTTTGCGCAATAGAAGTCAATTACAAAAGGAGTGTATTTGGAAATCCACCAACTGCCATTACCCACTGTCAAAGAATGAAGTAGACCAGCATAGCAAAAGCATCAATTCCCCAGAATCAAGCAACAAGTAGAATGTTGCCATTGCCTCCTTATAACAAACCCCAAGCAGGAGCACAGTCTCTTAAGATTTTACAAAGGATTTCTCTGTCAAAACTATGCATAAAGCCTCATGATGATCGAGGGTAAAGGGGGAACCTACATTACAACTAATTTGAATCGAAATTAATATTAGATCACTTTATGGACTTTTTGCGGTCAAGCATGCGATCATTTTAAATTGAAAGCATAGCACTAGAGCTGCAACAAGAATTCCTTAAAGCAATACCATCTCGAGTTCTTGAGCCATCAAAATACAAGGTCCACACCATGTTGCGTAGAAATCAATAATAAGGGGTACACCTCTTTCCCCCTTTACGAGCTCCTGAACTTCCTCGGCAGACAACTTCTTCTGCTCACACAAAACCACAAATGCATGCAATTAAACTTCAAGCGCAATTCCGACCCCAAGATAAAACTGTAAAAAGGGAGAAAAAAACTTTCGAACCCAACTTTGCTTCCAAAAAAATCTAAGCTAAATAGTAAATTACAAAAACCCAGAATTTATTATCTATGACGCCATAAATTCTCTGCAATTCAACGTTTCCTAGTAAACAGGACGAGAATTTAAAATTCAAATCCAACCAGAAACAAATGTGAATTTAAGAGTTAAAAGGAGAAAATAAAAAGGGAACAAGAACGCATACAACTTATGATAGAGTCAATGGGAATATTTTGTGGGAAACATACCACAAGATAGTCTTCTCTAACATACTTGCCGCGAGGGGGCTGGCAAAGCAACTTTCTTGGGAGTGTTGAGAGTGAGAAAGGTGTGTTCTTGATAGTTGAGGAAGTGGAATGGAGTGAATTTTGTTGGTGGTATTTCAAATTGGAGTAACGAATAGAAGAGTGAAGAGGTGGTGGGGAATGAAACGAGAGGATTGGGGGGAGGATGGTTGTGCTAGGTGGTGGCGAGTGGATTTGGAGCAGAGCCATTTTAGATTAGAGAGAGAGAGGGTTTTGGAGGGGGTTTGGTTTACTATCGGTTTAGATTTTGGACAGCACAATCTAGCACTGGCGGCAGGAGGTATTGCCGTTCTGTTTGGCTTCTTACGGGTTCAAATTCCTTTCGGGAACTAAAATTTTTCCGCACTCGGCCATGTATAGCGATATCCTTCGTCTTTGTCTATCCATTTTTTTTTTCCTTCGAAATTATCATATACTCTCCTCCAAAAAGAAAGTGACAAATAGGAAAAGATCTGTTATGATCGGCAGGGAAAATTAATTTGTATGTTTTTCTCCACAATTAATTGTAACAGACAACTAATGAAATCCTATGTTTAGGATGCATTTGGTATAAGAAAATATAGAACCCTAAATTATAATTATAATTTTTTTCATTTTTCTCTAAGCAAAATAAATTTTTCACAAGAAAATTTAAATCATTTTATTTGAGAAATTCTCATTTACATTTTATTTAAGATCACGCGAGAATAGTTTATTCTTGGTATGTATATATTAATTAAGGATAAGTACTGATCTTGTTAATTAATAGGTTGCATTTGGCCATATAATTATTAATTAGGCACGTTAACTATTTTTTTAATATATCTTGGTATCTCAAGTCTCAATGTTAAGATAAATAATTTTGCTACGTACAACCGGCGTGTGCAACCGTCGTGTAATCGACTGATACAGTTGGGTTCAATTTTTCTTTTTCTGTCTTTCTTCCTTCGTCTTTCTCTCCTCCTTCATTTTTCCTTTTGTCAACGAAAAACTCAGAAACTGTTCTTGAGGAACTTGATCCCAAGAAGATATATATTGTTGGTGGGTTGGTGGACCGTAATCGGTGGAAAGGGATAACTATGAAGAAAGCAAAAGAGTAAGGAATCCAGACAGTGAATCTCCCGATTGGGAGTTACTTGAAGATGTCAAGTTCCCAGGTCCTAATCGTGAACCAAGTGACAAAGATACTCCTCAAGATTGGAAATTTTCTTTTCTTCAAGTGATTCCTCAAAGAAAAAGACTTGTAGCTGATTCAGAAGGATATCAGAAAGTAGAAAGGGAAGAAAAGGAAGAGAAAGATGATCAATTGGGTTAAAAACAAAAAAAGTGTATTGAAGTTACTTCCTAGTTCTTAACTTGAAAATTTGAATTTGTTATATATATTTCCCTAGGAAGAAGTGGATTTGTAAAAGCCAAAATTCAAGCTAAGGTTAAAAAAAAATGTGATCTTTGAGATGATTCACCCGATGAAGAACATGACTGAACAGATGGGTAAGCTAACTAGGTCTGGTTCTTCTTTATCTCAGAATTGGCTTGCCTAAAACTTAGATTACATTCTACTTTTGCTATATCCTGTGATGAGATGAAATGGTTCATATTGGACAATTGTTGAGATGCACGAGCCAGTTTCATAGCGAAACTTTGACAAGTAGGGTTTTGTCGTGGGTATTGGTCTTCGAATGGAGGGAGAGGTGGAGACGAATGGAGAAATCGAAAGAAGAAAAGTTTGATGGAGAGTCTTCAGTTAGTGTCAAAATCTTCGAACGGTGTGTTTTGCTATAGATACAAAATGGTGCACTTTATTTTCCACATCAGCAGCGGTTCCCCCGCAGTTATGCACACCGATTGCGTTTAAATCATCTGAAAGAGTACCATTTTTTCCATAAATGAGACAAAAATATAAAAAGTCACAGGTTCCTTTTATGGACAATTACTGTCCAGAATCCAAACCTATAATTATAATTACATATTAAAATCGATCCCAAAGCAAAAGAAAATTAAGCATTGTAATTGAAAAATCCAATCAATATTAATAGTCATGATCGATGCAAAAGCGTCCATATATAGAAGAAAAATTATTCTCATTAGCCACTAGTCACCACTCCACACCCCGCACTCTATGAAAAACACCCCTACATTCTATGAAAAACACTCCTACATCCTATAAAAAAATATAGGTGTAGAGTGTAAGAGTAAATAGTGGCTGATGCATAATAAATCCCTATATAGAAAAGTTTTTCTACTATTCATTTCGATGTTTTTTCTTAAACCAACTTGTAATGTAAATTTAGGTCTGTAGTGGCAGTTTGGTGTGAAATCTCTCTAGAGTCTAGATCCAAACGTTCTTTATATTTCACAAACCGAAAGCATAAGAAGATGAAGCAATTGGTAGAGAAATTACATCTTATAATACTAGAAAATGACCTATATATAACCATTGAACTACGCACTATCATCAGCAGGGCACTGAGCCGCATTTGAATGTATACATTGACTCATTATAAAGAGTAATAGTAAGAATTTTTTATTTTCAAGAAATATGAGATCTCATACACTACTTATCATTCAGTATGGAGTATCACATATAATATACATATTGACTTTAAAGAAATATGTATGTTAATGTGCTTGGTACCTGAATTTTGCATATGTAAACAACACTGCATTGCTTGAAGAAAGAGAACATTACAGTTAGGTAGAGATGTTATTTTAGCTACCTACCTTATGATTTTTCCTTTAATCATTTATCCTAGTAGTACAAGTAGTTAAATCTCCTTCAAGACCTTTCATCTCCAGGTAAAAGTAATTCCCTTCTTTTAATTCCTGATCTTTCAGTGTTAATACACGAGTCCATAATAATCTATATTACTTATAAAATAGTTGGGATTCTGCTCATAATAATCATCAACTTCTGCCAATTCTCAATGAAGAATCAACACCTTTGCCAATTCCTGCAAAGAGCCTAGCGATCTCCAACTGGGTATTAGCAAGAATTTCTGTTCTTTTGAGGTCCATTTCTCCTCTCTTTGCCTCCGCTTCAACTCTCATCCTCTCTATTTCCCTCATCGTCTCCATCCTTGCTTGTTCCGATCTCACCACTACTTCTGCTAGCCATCGTAAGCTCTCGGCTACCTCCGATTCATCCGGCCTCCTTCTTGATCTCTTCTTCTTTTCCATTTTCATTTTCATCTTTTTGGACCTTGACTTGTCCTTGTCACTATAAAGGGCTGGTGTGCTACTGTCTGTTTCCATATGGTTCTTGTCCGACACTTGGTCTGATAATTTGGATCCTGCGCCATCTTCCTGTTAACGTGAAATTAGATTATATTCAAGTAAATTTACCAAAAAAAAGCAGTTCGACATGAGTTATCTAGGGATCCTTGGAATTTACCAAGTGTTTACTCCACAGTAATATTTCTATTGCAATTATTATAAGGTGCCTCTCTTAAAATATTGTAACTTCAGGTACCTCCAAATATCAGCTGGCTGAATTATTTACAAGCAATATATGACCCTACGACCTCTTTTTTTTTGGAGTTTTCTGCCCAGAGAATGGAATTCTATTCAATTATTGGTTTAAAGTTGACACTGATCTGATAGATTACATGATGCAAATTGTCTGAAAAACGTAAACTAGAAGATGGTGAATTTGAACTCTTGCAACAGAAAAAGACTCGTAGTCCTCACAACTTTAAAGAGTCCTATATATGAAGAAAAAAACACTAAACGATCTCGAATTGTGACGGGCAACCGGGAGCTAGCTAGCAAATGCTCTAGAACTGGAGGAATATTGGATATGTACGACTACGAGGAGGCCAGGAAGGGCCACCGGTTGTGGTTTTTCCAGTCGCCAAAAAAAAACCTTCTCTGGAATCCCCAGAAAATTGAAATTGAATGAAGCAACAGGTACAACATTGGCTACAACCAGAATTGAGAAAAAGAAAAATTATCTTCTGCACTGACCTTGGCCACCCTATCAATACCATTGGATCCATGCGAGTTTTGAGCAACTCCAAGTTGCGGAGGTGGAGGTGGAGGTGGTGGTTGCACCGCTACTGGGGATGGCTCTAGCAACATTAAAGGAGCATTAGACGGAGGCGGATGAGACGCCAGAGTCGGAGGAGGTGGTGGTGGAGGAACTTGTAATGGACCACTTCCACGCAGCAAAAGGTCGAGACGTGGGTATAGCGGCCATGATGAGGGATCAGCAGTGGAAGACTCTGACCGATACCTTTTCTTCATTGACTCAATCTTGTTCTTGCACTGCGTCTGCGTCTTGGGCGACTTGGTACAATTGGCACGCGATGAAACATGGTGAGCAACATCTTCCCAGTCATGGCCCTTGAGCTTGGCGCGGTTCCGGAGAACCCATTTGGTTTCATAGGCCTCAAGAAGGCATGAAACTGCTCCTTCACTCCACTCATCTCTTTTCAATCTATCACTGCTACCACCAGTAGCAGCAGGAGGAGGCGGCGTAAACGGTTTTCTTGGAGAGTCTTCCTTAATGGTGGTGGTGGTGGTGTTGTTGTTAGGGAGGAGAGATGAGGTTTCTTGGTTAATTTCTTTGTCCATCTCTCCTCATGCTAAAACTTTTACCCTTGTTTAGCTGTTAACATGTATAACCCTCAAAAAAAGTTGAAGCATATAACTGCAAGAGAGAGAGAGAAAGAGAGAGAACCACTAGCATTAGAGAGAAAAAGAATGGCTAGTATTGGTGCCCACCCAAAAGAAGAGAGAGAGAGAGAGAGAGAGAGAGAGAGAGAGAGAGAGAGAGAGAATAGCATTAGATCAGAAAGGGGAGGAAAGGTTAGGGTTAGTGGGCAACCAAGAAAATGGCTCACTTTTGTCAAATGAGTTAATGATGTTAACCTCCCCAAACTTTTATTTTTCACTTTTTGGGGTGGTGTTATGTGATTGTGGGTATGCTGGTTTTATTGCTGTGGTTGAGTTATCTTGGCTGTTAGCGTTGATATGAAGCCAACCAAGACATCCACTAGGGCCTATGAGGGCATGGGAGGTGGTGCTGGTGGTGGCCATTCACGTGGGTCTGTCACCCACTCCATCCCCATCACCCAAATTCACCACCACCATCATCTCCTCCTCCTCCACCAGCCAATGTGCTTAATTGCTACCTTCTCTCAACCTCTGCTTGCCCTTTTGATCCCCCTTCTGTTCTCTTTCCCTTTCTTTTTTTCCTTAGCTTTGCTTTTTGCCTTTTTGTGTGCCTTTTTGAAAGTGTTGGTGGATTGATTCATAACCACTGGAGTCAAATGCTAATGGCTGATCTCTAAGTAACATGTTCTATTTGGCGCATTGATTCTGCCTCGCCAATCCATTATGCATGGTGGCCAGTCATAATATGCCATATCAAGTGGTGATCAACAAATTGCCTAGTCCTTTGATCATGACAAATTCCAGCCCCCCCCCCCCCCCAAAACCCCAATTTCGTAATTACAAACACCAGACGACCTGCGTTACTACATAACACTGTTTAATTAGCCTGATCTTACTTTGTCTTTTTCATTTATATCGCTTTCAACTTCATCTAAAATGTTTCCTTAAGCATGATACAAGCAAAGACAACAAGACATTAGAGCACGAGTGGATTAACAGTCAACAATGGATATGGTAATTTGCCTGACAATTACTTGCACTTTCAAACTCATCCATAAGTTCGAGAAATATGGAAGAAACAGTAAGGGACACCAGGAACAGCAATTAGGGTGGCCCCAAAGTACCACCTGGTAGGCCTTGTCACTGTTCAGTGATAAAGTCCCTACTTGAACTAAATCTCAATTTTTATGGAAAACTCCTCCCAAACAAAAGATTTGGCATATATATATGTATGTATGTGTTTTCATATTTTAGGCTCTTTCATGTCATTGATTACTTGTGTGCAGATATAAGTCATGAAATTGTAACAACGAATATTTTCTCGGAGTTGGGAAAAAAAAGGATGTGGGGAAACCTAGATCGACGATCATTAAAAAGATCGAAATCAAGAGCACATGGTGCATTGGCAAGCCTTTGAGATCGAGGTGGTTGAAAAGTAGAGATAAAATAAAAATAGGAACGAAAAAGTGGTAGGCTTTTGACGATAGTGCCTTGATTGTCTTTAGACTTTAGTGTTTAGTATATTGTTAGTGACAAATATTAGACCAAGTAATGATGAAGACTGCATGATCACTTGTGGAATCTGATTGGAGCTTGTGATGGGAATAAATGTACAAAGCATAATGAAGAACCATTTGCACTCAATCTTCACATAAGTTCAAATCTTATTGATGGGATATATAATCAGATCATAGTTAAATTACTAGCTAATTAGAGGTTGATCTTTTTCTTAGGTAGACCAATTTTTACTAATCAAAACTTAATAAATTACATAAAGTAGAATTAGTCATCACGATGTGCTCATTCCCAGCCTACCCAAAAAGTGAAAAGAGAGTCCATTTACTTATAGCTAGCTAGCTTGTTTCTTTGTGGGTCAGATCTAGAGTCTATATACAAGTAAAGTTAGATTTAATTCATTAGGAAAATCAAGGGTAGCTATTAGTTTTTGATTTGGAAAGATGGGAATTAAGTTTCAAGGAGTTTGGTGGAAAATAACCTAACCGGGATATACAATGGTAGTAGTTAGTTGGGGAATCTTTCTTTAGTATTGGTTTTAGAATATTAATTTCCTTTCTGATTCTCTCTGGTTTCTCTCCATTCTTTCATAATTTGTGTTTGGGAACACTTTTTCTCTTCCATCTTAAATTTTCTGTAACATCTTGATCTTCTTCGGTCCAAGGGTGTTTCAGCCAACTTGAGTTTGATATGTGATAAGGGTTTCTTATGGTCATTTGAAGTGGGACAATAGTATGGTACCTATGAGTCAGGTGCATATTGTTACTGTAATATTCTGTAAAAAAAGCAAGATTATGATTTCATGGTACAAGTAAAATATAAGATATAATCAACCAAAATCTTCTTAGAAAAAGGAAAAAAGAGTTAAAAGTCTACGATTAGAAAGTAGAAACTTTACTCTAAAAAATGCGAAGGCAAATGGCTGGACAGTACTTAACCAAAAAAAGCACCTCCAAAGATATGAATTTGTACCTATGGAAATTGAGATTCCAGCTGGAGATGGACAGCGGTCTCAGGTTCAGTTTAGATTAAGAAGTTATCTTAACACATCTTATTTTATCTTATTATTATAATTTTTTTAAATTTATACAAAAAAATATAATAAATAATTTAATTTTTTAAAATTTTAGAATAATAATTACATTAAAAAATAAGGAACTTAATATACAGCCCGACCAAGAGGACTTCTGACCAGAATTTGTATACCCACAAAAATGTAGAGTTGATTGATGCAGACAGTAAGTACGGTTGGCATATTGTGGCTTTCGGCAGACAAGTCTTTTGGGGTTGAATTTAATGGGTCCAAAGCATAGAAGGCCAGCCATCGCCTGGTGAACACAACATGGTTGGTTCTATACTCAAGTTCCCATGTAGAGATGCTGATTATTGAAATCACAAGTTAGAAGCCAGAGAATAGAAAGATAACAGCATCTTGTGCATACCAACAGATGCCCAGATCCAGACCGACTCCTTGCAAGTCCGCTTAGTGGTGAATCCAACCCTTTTTCATTAAAGTTATGCTAGTTACAAGTTGGTGTGCTAATAACCAAGGTATTATATATAGGATCCATTACTATTTTTAAGAGTCCTGCTAGCTTGTCGCCGAATTTTGACCGTTGGACATGTCTGCCAGCACAAAATTATTTTTATATTTTTATCTTCTTTTCTTTTTTACGTTTTTTTATAAATTTAAATATTTTAAAAATATATATATATACAAATACACTAAAAATTATTTTTTTAATCATTTAGTAAACAAAATTTAAATATATGAACAATCAAAATGAGAGAGTAAACTCAAGCGATATACTAGTATTTTTCATTTTTTAATGCTAATGCTTTCATATAGTGATTATATGTTTAGATGTATCAACGAGCTTATAAATATATTCTTCCCTGAATTCTAACCTGTAAACAGGAGATTAGAGTTGATTCAGATTAGACTCATATCAGAACCATTTGATCTCCTGCTATGAGAAAAGCATTATTTGTCCTAACAACATGCATGTTATATAAGCTTTTCAAGCCCAAAAGGTTGCCACTTAACCAAGTTGTGCAGCAATGATGCTTGAGCTTCCAGTTCTATACCAAGTTTCTTTCCCACCCAGTTCGTACCCGGACCGACCACTAATTATAACTGTGATGAACAGTACATTTGTATGATCCATCTCTGTCACCTGTTATCCTTCAAAGACTGATGATAAATTACTTGTCACGCCAGCTTCGCAGGATCCATCTATTACAAGTTGCTATGGTCGTCGCCAACTAGTTTTGACCAGTACGTTCCTTTTTTATTGGATTTTCTTTCTTGTCTTTGCTTTTTGTCATGAGTCATGGCGAAGGAAAACACTACTTTACCTCTCAAGTTATACAGTTGACCGATCGAGAAAAAAAAATTTATTTTTATTTTATTTTACTTAATAATTAAGAAAGTAATTTTAAATGTATTGATATAATTTTTTATTTTTTAAAATATTTAAATATATTAAAAAAATGTAAATTAAAAAATTAAAAAAAAACTATAAAACAAGTGGCGGTCAAAGTGAGCAAGCTACTCTGAGCGACAGAGTAGCCCGACTCTTTGGCGAACACAAGGCCAAGATATACAATTCCGCCTTGTTTAGATTACGAAATATCTCAATTAATTTCATTTTATCATTATCTTTTTTTTTTAAATTACTAAACAAAATAAAATAAATAATTCAAATTTTTTAAATTTTAAAACAAAAATAATATTAAAAATAATATTTTATTAAACTTTCATTTCATCTCATTTGATCTCAATTCGCTATTCAATCTTCCACTAAATTTTAACATTGTTCTAAGTTGCTCTCTACAAAAGCATGATCCGGTTTTAACCCTTTAAAACTTTTTTTAATGTCATCATGTCGTGCGGTATTATCAAGAGGTCCGTTTGGATATAAAAATAGTTTCTTTTCATCTTATCTTATTTCATCTATCATTATAATTTTTTTAAATTTTTATATAAAATATAATAAATAGTTTAACTTTTAATCGTAAAATAATAATAATATTAAAAAATAACATTTTAATAATATTTTATTTAACTTTCAACTTTTATCTAAAATTATTTTATTATAAAACGAGTCTAATAGAAAACTATTATCATGCATTTATTGCAGAGGAAAGCAAAAAGGATTGGTAAAACATTTTTTAAAAAACTGTAACCCAATTAAGTTTTTGCCACTAAAAAATAAACCATAAAACATATCTGAAAGGATACAGGAAAAGTTTTTTTTTAGAAGATGCTCAAACTTTTGAAGGATCAGTCTGAAAGAAATATATATGTTGATTGATTGGGTTCCTCTTGCTGAATCGCTGGTTGTGTACAATATTATCGTCCACGATCGGCCAATATGGTAACGCAATGCAATGGTGTTTTTTTTTTCCTTATTTCCATTGGGTTGGCTAGCAATGACTAATTATGCAGAAGCCATTCACCGACATATCATCCTGTACGGATGCAAGTCAATGCCTAGGGTCTAGAAATGCAAGCCAACTAGTTGTACCATTCTTCTTTCTACCAACCTATATATTTATATATGTATGATTGGTAATTTGGTGGTGTCCAGTTTTTCCTTTGAAATAGCCTCGATGTGAAGCTGGTGGCTGCTGTTATTTAAAAGAGAAAATGTACAACATATATATATATATATATACTGTAGGACATTCGCATGTGATTGGAATGATTGATCAAGGAGTTGAGTTCTCCGGGTGATGACAGAAGTGAGTCATTAACTGAACATAGAAAGCATGATTGGTTGACCCAAACCCAATAATTCAACTTTGATCAAGCTTTGTAAGATGTCAAAACATTTTCACGAACATCAGAACCAATAGTTGTTTGACTAAAGAGTTTGTACAGCAACCAGCATGCTCTGTATATTGTGTCTTTTAAGTTTTTAACCCTCTGTCTTCGATTTCATCTCCATTCATTTCAAGTATGGGATAATGTGAGATAGCTGGAGAAGCTCAAATCCTCTTGATCCCACTTGTTTAGAAATATACATTGTATATTTGTTTATATTCGAAGAATCAAGGGTTTAATTTTTCCAAGAAAAACACAAAGTCACCTATAAGATCCAATTAAAATGTAATAATTATTATATTATAAGAGTATTGCATTGAAAGTCATGTAGTACTGAAAGGGGAATGAACTAATAGAAGAAAAATGACTATCATGTCATTATATTTCCAAATAGAGCATGCTGTTTAGACAACTTTCGAAGCTTACGAAATGTTGGGATTCCAAGAGTTAAAATTAAAGAAAAAAGAAGTGAAGGCTAAGCTTTCGAATCAATGGATCGGACGTGACATAAACGTTAATGGTCAGTGGCAAACCATCTTGGCTAAAAAATGATATCATTCTCCTCCTCGTTGGCCATCGTTGCTGTGCAACACAAGACCAACATCGATTTCATTGCACGCTTTCAAATTATCAACAAATTGGAGTTTACAAATCGGAGTAGGAATTGATCATTTACAGTAAACAGGAAAACAATAAGAAAAGGATGAAGAAGCTCTATTCTCTATTATTATTCATCTAAAGCTAAACAATGAAATCAAAACCAAAGGTTTATATGTAGTATTAACAGTAGTACACCTTTAGACATACCATTACAGAAAAAGACACCGAATTTCACGCACACTCTTGTTGATTAAGCAATGAATCAAACCGCTCGTCTCTCACCAAACACCCATTGTTCCCACCGTACAACACCTTCAGAAGTGCCACCGCCTTGCTCTTCCCCTTTGAACTTCCATTCTCCGCCACGTCGGTGATTCCCTCCACCACCAGCATCCCTTTCTCCCTCACTTCCCTCCCTATCCTCTCCCTTCCGCACCTCACCATATTCAACAGCGCCCCCACCGCGTTTTCCTTTACCCTCATGCTCGACCCCGTCGCCCCGTCCAATAAATCCACCAATACCCCGATACCCGATACCTTCCTAAACGCCTCTTCGCTCTCCTCGCACCCCGCGACCTGCGCGATCACCGCCGTCGCGTCCTCTACAACTCCGGTAGCAAATCCTTTCAGTATCAGGGAAAACAAGGGCCCGACACCGCCCAGATCAATAACCGTCTTGCGATTCAAAGGGTAGAGTGAGATTCCAAAAAGAGCTTTGAGCGCGTCCTTTACGGATCTGACGGAGGAACCGGAGTGTTTTATTATGTCGATCAAGGAATAGATGATATCCCGTTTGGATCCAATGATGGGACGGTACTCGTCGTCGATTAGGAGGCTGTGGAGAGTGGCTGCGGATGACTGGACAGCGTAGGCGTAAGAGGTTGAAGCATGGTGGCGGAGCACGTGGGAGAGAGCGTCCAGGAGGCCGCGCGTGGACATGAGGACAGCGCGGGAGGAGATGGATAGGTTGAGGAGGGTGGCGGCGGCGTCGTCCTGGGCGGCGTGGGCAGAAGAGTAGAGGGTCTCAGCGAGGTAAGGTACTGCGCCGGCGTCAGCTATAATAGGGCGGGTATCGGCATCGAGCTTGGTCATGAGGCGGAGCTCGCTCAGGGCCTCGGCTCGGGTCTGTTCCGACACGGAACTCAGCTTGGTTACCAGGGACCGCACGGTTCGACGCTTCACCTCCATTTTGTTCGAAATCCAAAGCAGTATCTGAAAAATTCCTGTTGTCGTCTGTATACCTGCTCTCTCTCTTCTCGTGTCTATCTAAAGAGTAATGACACACGGAATACTTTTTTACAAGTAAAATTAGATATTTTTATAAAATGTTATTATTTTTATATGATATTTGATAATAATATTTTATATTTTTAAATATAATTATAATGAAAAGTATTGCCCGTCCACCGTTTTTCCTATCTAAATACTCTGAATAAAGTTCTCCAATGTGTGAAAACGAAGGAACAGCGGAAAGGCGAGAGAGATGCTTTACAATTGGATTTTCATTAATGTCAAAGGGCATCTACCTAACGGCTAACTATCCTCAATGACGAAAATGACCTTCTTCATCTTTCCAACCAGAATTATTTATTGCTATTAGTATATTACTATTACTATTATTATTGTTGTTATTATTTTATTTATTTTTATTTTTGACTTAGTTGTTTTGTTTTTTACTGGAAATTCTTATACCAGACATTTTTATTTAATCAATATGGAAGTTGTCATTCTTATCCTTATATATATATATATATTTAAGTATTAAAGATTTTAGCAAATAGAAACAATGAAAAATTAAAATTAAAAAAAAAAAGAACGAAAAAATTAGCAGGTGATAAAGACGATTAATTATATTAATTGAAGGGAAGAGAGTATATGAGAACTGATTTTTTCTATATAATATATATATATATATATATATATATATATATATATATATAGATAATAAGCCGAAATGGTCTAATATCAGACTACTTGTCAACCACGAGGGTTTTGAATTCAACACCAGTACCTTTTCTTATAATTTAGGTGTTATATATGTATAGACGATTCCACCAATTGAAAATGTCATTTTATAGCAGTTTGGACAGCTTGCATTGATTTATAATACTTGCGTACAGGCATTCATACATTCATGTGGCCAATAACGTCCTTATCCACTTGTACATGATTTCTAGTAACATCTCGGCAAATTATACCAAACAATCATATTCTATGAGATTTCTGAACAATTCAACAGATATATGATAATATGTAGTCAATTAAGGATGCCCAAGTAATTACCCGAACATGATTTTGCATATATGCAGGCTCTTGGAAACTGCTGCAAAAGTAGGACAAGGAGGAGGCTTTTGGAAAGCTTTTTAACTTCTGTAATTTCTGGGTGATCGGACAATTAGTACTGTTCCTGCACCGATTGACATGCAGTGACGATCAGCATTTTCTTGGTAACCATGGCACAATTCCATCGGTTGAGGAACGCTGTTAGTCGAGAGTAGTCTGTAACATAGCCATATATGTAACAATTAATGTTAATCGCATCAAAACGACTGCTGCTGTTGAGCTTTCACGATCGGCCATCAAACCCAAGAAAATGGAGCCAGAAAACATGACAAAAAGACTAGGAACATGAATCCTTGGCAAGGCAAAGTTGACTAATTCCGTCTACTCCATGGATCAAGACAACCAATGAATTGACATATCTATCTGGGTGCATACATTGAATTGTGACGAGCCAAGAAACCCAGATTAAAACCATGATATGACATATATATATATATATGCATCTTTTATGTTTTTTATAAGTAATGCTCAATCTATGTGAGCAGCAAAACATACAATTAATACATGAGTTTCAAGCACATGGAGAAGGTGTTTCAAGCCTTCAACCTGTGTACAAGTACTACTCTTAATTAAGACACAATACATACAGTTTGATGATCATCGTGTAGGTTTACAGAATGATCTGCTTGAGAAACACAATTTGAAACCTTATTTTTTATGGGTTTGAATCCAACATTCACACCCGCAGGTTTACGCTACAACATTCTACACATGATATGATGTTTTTTTGACGTGATCTATGTGCCTGAAATTTCTAACCTTTACAAACTTGTATCAATCATTATCATTTTTCACGTGTTTAATTCGCCAAGTCAAATTTAACTTGTGCAGACCAAAGCATAAATATTTCCTGATCTCGCAAATATATATACACAAGACCCATGCATGCAGATACTAATATGTCCGTACTGATCATGATTACGATTGTAATGTCATCAGGGGGATCCCGACTACTACTACGTGTATCCTGAGACCTTTGAAACATGAGCTTCAAATATCTGACTGCTGCACGCAAATGATCATCTGTTGATGTTAATCTCAGATTTACCGACGATTAAATATTGTGCTCAGAGCACGAGAGTAGGAAAGAGGTTTAAGGCTGGTAAATAGAAAAAATTCTATTTATTATTCTCGCATCATACATTATATATAAATTTTTTTATTTATTTTCTTATTAAATATATAGTGTATAAATTATGAGTAAAAAAAATAAATTAATTCATAAAAAATAAAATAAAAATAAGTGAGATGTACGAAAATGATGAGTAACAAACCTTTTAAATATATTTGCATACAATGTAGTTGTTCCAAATATATTATAAAGTAGCTGTAATTTTTAAAACTTGGTCACTCGCTCTGATGGAGTTCTAAGAATCTAAAATGTGAACATAAGAAATGAAAAAAAAATTAATTTCAATGTAAAATTTTTTTTCTTAAATGTGAAAAAAAACCTCTCATCCCATCATTACAACTTTTACAAATTTTCGTATAAAATAAAATAAATAATTTAATTTTTTTAAATTTTAAAATAAATATAATATTAAAAAATATATTCTAACAATATTTTATTTAACTTTTCAATTTTAATCTCATCTCATCTTTAAAAACAAACGAAACCTTAATTCTTGGGCCAAGCCCGTCCGGTCATGCCACGATGAGGCTGGCGCTGCCTCGTGACTCATGAGGAGACAAGATAAACATCCTCTCGATTTTTAACGTACGAGAACATTTTATGTAGTTAAAAATATTGAATGTTTAATAATTTAAAGTGATTCTTTCAAACTTCAAATAATTATTTTTTTAAAAAAAAAACTATGTGCTTTTATCACGACAACATGTATCACTTCTACCGCTCGACGTTTTCTAAACAATTAATACTTCTTCATTAGCAGATGCATTTACCATCACAAAACATTACAACACACCTCATTTATTGGTTTTTTTTATATATAAATTCAGAGAAGAAAAACAAAAACAAATTGACAGCAAAACATTTGGAAGTCGTGCAAAATACAACCCGTGACTATGTACCTTACCCAATAAAGTGACGATCAACCTAAATAAAGACAAATTAAGATGGCTACAGAGAATCCGTGACGCACCTCCACCACAAAACTACAAAATGACACTTCAATATCGACCTTTTAGCTACTCACCCATCCCTTTTTTTTTTTTTGATAGGTAACCCATCCCTTTTAAACACGTACAGTTAATAGCAAACCTTAGAACTTATTCAAAAAATAATACTAATAATAATAAACCTTAACTTAGAACTAAACCCGGGCAGAAGGCCAAATACATTACTTAAATGGGTACCAAAATGACATGAGCATGCGCTAAGTACATGTCATGGGAACCCAACAAGCTAGATTAGGTGCAGAGCTCACGAGCCACGCCAAGCCTCGAATTGGGAACGTCGAAAAGCACACGGTGGTTCTGTTGTTGCATGTTGGCTATCACATTGAGCACCGAGTTCACGTTGTCGGGAGCGGCTGCCATTGCTAAACATGTGGTGCTGCCAGCTGTGCTGTGGATCAGTATGTTTTCTGGTGGTAATGTCACATTCATGCCTGAGAACATGAATGTTATTGTGGGCGCAACAATTGGGTCCGTGTAGCATGTGTCGAAGCCACCTAGGGATGACACTCCTGCCTTGTTCACACGCCTTCGGAACTCGTCTCTCACGGCTAAATACGCCGGCTGGACTAGCCTGGTGAAGACAGTGCCTGATCCAAGCCAAAAGAATTTGTCATGTTCATGTCAAGATTTTGAACATGCATTTTTGAGCATGTGACTGGAGCAAGTGTCAAGACACATAGTAAAATATCATGCACCAACTGTTTGAGTACATAAAAAAAATTACCAGAATCAATGATGGTCCCTGCGCCTGTCGCGGGATTGAACGCCAATGCATCAGCCGGAATGTCCACGATTCTCCGACCAACCCTAATTGCAATTAAGTTCACGTAGTACAGTGATGATCTTCTAGGGTTTTTGAGCAAGGGAGTGTACTTAATCCTCTTGGGCTGCCCAACAGGGCCTAGCCTCAAAGACCCAGAAAAGTTTAGGGACTTGAAACTAGGCAAGCAGTAAGAAAATGTGGATTGGTAGAGGTTTTGGGTCTGGGATAAAAGAGAGAGTGGCCCTCGGCCGAGACCCAAGAGGCCCTGTGGTGGCGCTGAGCTGCCCGTGACTTTCTGTATGCAGCCGAAGGTATAGTCAGGAACAGAGTCGGTGGCTAGGGTGATGTTGTCCTGGGACAGGTTAGCCGCTATGGTGGAGCCGCCGTAGGTCAAGTTGAAACTGCATGCACTGCCACCGCAAGTGGGGTTGGGTACCTGAAAAACAAAGTTATTCACCCGTGAACTTTCCATCGGTGACATTACACCCAAAAAGTTGAAAAAGGAAAAAGAAAGCGCGTGGGTCCTATGGATTAGCATCGACATAGAATTTATTTTGACAACAGCTTAATTTGGATCATTTTGTTAACTAAAAATTCACATCCACCAATCATTGTTAGAGACGTAATTATGGGAAACGGATCTTCTATTGGACCCATCTCCATTTCTGGCAGTGGACTAGGGCCATAAAAGAAAATTCACGAGAGTGAGTGGTTGTACAAAAACCTCATACAAAATCTTTCAATGAGTTAAGTTGAATTGTTTATTTTATTTTGTATTGAAATTTAAAAAAGTTGTAATGATTAGATAAGAAAAGATGAGATAAATTTGAAAAAGTTAAATTGTTTATTTTATTTTATATTAGAATTGAGAAAAATGTAATGATGAAATTGAGATGAGATATTTTTAAAAAACAAACGAGGCCTAACTCAGCAATTAAGGATTTTCCTTGTTAGTGAAAGAACCTAAACTCTTCTTTGTGAGGGAATATATAGGAAATAAAGTTGAATCACATTCATCTAGGACCAATATTTATAAAAGCTTACAACAAAAGGTGGCTTGATTGATAGATCTTACTTTACAAGAGAGCTTGTACCGTTCATAAGGATCACAGATTGGAGTAATTATTAGATATTTTTAGCATACAGATACATGATACTTTCATCATATTATAAGATGTCACGTTAATTTAAAGTGTTGATTATATAGTCATTTTTAATCCCATACATCTAGTGATTGAAGCAGAGTATGAATACTCGAGTAGTCATTTTCCACAGATTAAGCCGACTGTTAACAGCAATTATGTAATAAAGCAGTACATCACGTACCTGCTTGCACTGAGCTACTTCGCAACCGAGGGTCTTGAAGGTGGTGGATTTATCAGAGGCAAACAACGTCGTTGATGGGCACCCAACACAGCCACTGCAAGGTAACCACGCAGCATCATTGCTCGTGTCCATGGCCAAGAGAAAGGTCTGAGCTGGTGTCCCAATCTTGGCCCTGACAATATACGTGGGGCTCTGTATGATTTGCCGGCCGGAGGCAATCGGCACGACAGATTTGCGGGCCACAAGGCTCGACAGGTACTGGAGCCTGGCCTGGTCCTTGACCTGCATTTGGAGCACACTCTCATCCCATGAGAGTGGCTTTGAGGGCTTGAATGGAGAGCATGGGCTGTAAACGTGGAAGACTTGGAGGGTTGAGCCGTGGTCCGCTGTCTCGCATTTGGGGTTGAGCCCTTGGGCAAGGGAAACATAGAGGAGGGTTACTGCTAAGACATGGGATACTAGAAATAGGGTTCTCATAGCCATGGCTACTTGGTGATCAGGGCGAGTTGGCTATGATGGTTTATTGTGGTCAAGAGAGAAAGTGTATATATAGCTGTAATAGTGTGTCTGTTTTATTTTTATTTTATTTTATATTTTGAAGTGGGGATGACAATTAGTAGAATTCTGTAGTGAGTGCGTAGTTTGCTTACAGACTGTATTCCATCTGCTTTTGTAGAGACTGGCCCTCCCTTCCTCTGTCACGTTCAACTTATGGATTGATGATATTTTGCCCTCTCCCTCTCCTATTTGTTGATTAGAGAGAGAGAGAGAGAGAGAGAGAGAGAGAGAGAGAGAGGGGGGGGGGGAACGCGAGGATTGGCAATTTTGATAGCCTAGATATGTTAGAAATGATAATGCAAAGATTGAAGTAGAATGATAAGTATGGCCACCTTGAAAAATAGTAGTAAACAATGTCAACTTACAAGGATCTGATTTGTTAAAAGCGCCACTCATATTATTAATTGTTAGACACAGAGCATCATTTGTGTTCTAGCTCGCTGTCTCTCCAGAAAACTGAATAAGTGGACAAGGACAATGATGTGCAATTTAAGGTCATATATTTCAGGTGTTGCTACAGTGTAAATTGTAATGATTATTATTTATTAAAGTTAAGATCTTTATCTGATTTACATAATTTTAGAAACCCAAAGAAGATGGAAAGGTAGAGAGAGAGAGAGAGAGAGAGAGAGGAGATTCTCTCTTTTTGCGTGTTTGCATTATGGGGGCCTTGTTTCTTTCCTCCCATTCACACTAATACAATCTCTTAATGCTAGGAATATGGAAAACCAAAAGAAAGCAAGCAGAGGCCTGTGCCGTCAAGCTCAGCTCTGATTATAGTCAATTATCTTGCAGGAATCGCTGGAACTTTGTCTTTTAAGTCACGGACATTCCACCCATAGATGAAGTTTGCATGTGATACTTGAACTCCACGCCAAAACCCAATCTAACCCTACGCAGAATGCAAACGCTAAACTTGGGATTTGATAGATCTTTCCAGATTCTCATCTAAATCTTTCCCACTAATTAGTAGCACTAAATTTTGATTAAATTTTTTTAAATTAATTATATTAGATTAATCAAATCATTTCAAATCAAGTTATGAACTACAATAGATGAAAAATCAAAGACATATTTGATGAGTTACTGTTCTCCAACCAAAAGAATATTCTATTAAAAAGTATTCTTACTTTTCTCATTCACTCCCACGTCTATCTCTCCCTTCCTTTCCTTTCTTTTCCTTTCATCTTCATGTTAAATAATTTGTTTAGACAGTAAAAATTAAATTATTAATTAATATATAGAGTATATTTATAAAATATAAAAAAAATTAAAAAATTATTAAAAATATAATATTAGATTATTATTTTAACTTTAGAATATTGACTAGTCTAATATGAATTAACCTCTTCAAAAGTTGTTTTAACCAAAACTTCAAGTTTTACTCAAAATTTAGACTTGATAATGAGTATTGTAAATGCTCTAAAGCTAGTTAATTGAGAAGACAGCAACAAGCTGGCTCTTTTAAGAATTTAAAGTCAAATTCCAATTCTAACAATGTTATCTGATGTTTTACCATCACCCAATATTGTAGTTGCAGTACTCATGTAGATCATGTGAAGCCCCCGATCACATATTTTACCTTATTATTACTCCTTTTCGCAAAAAAACAAAAAAATATGGATGATCTTTTGGCTGTTTTTAACCAACTATTTGGACAAATAATTTTGGGATGTTTACCATTAGAGTAAATATAATGAGATATGATTTAACTACAAGGCGATCCATAAAAGTGAATCTACAAATCGACTTTGCTTGATATAACATATCAAATTGTAAAATTATTTTTATTCTAAAAAAGATATGATCATGTATCATACGAAGACATGTCTGTCTGTGAATTAACTTCTGTGAGATCTCTTTATAATTATATAAATTCTCAAATATAATAGAAAATGATTGATATACAATTCTTCTTATAATTTTTTTTAGTATTTTTTTTTTCTTGGCAAATAAAACATTTATAGATAAACTATCGGATACAAGACACAAGCTTGATGGGTGAGAGTCCCTTACAGTCTACACATTGCAATACAAAAGAAAAATAAAGTGAGTGATCAGAGCCAAAAGATTGACTTCTATCCAATTCTACAAGGGGAGATCGCTTAGTGACAGTTTTAAAATAATCTGATGAACAGACTATAAAACTGCCACTAGAGTCTACAGTGTGAAGGGATGTGTTGCAACGTGTTAGTACCTGTTACTATTTATTTTATGAAATGTCTTTCAACTAAAACAAAGTTATAGAAATGAATGTGTCTATATCATTACTCAATCTAATTGACATAATTAAGAATTTCACATCATCTTTTAACTAAAGTCCAAATCAACAGGATATTCCATGTTCTAAGTAATTAAAAGACTATGATTCATACGATATGTTGGTAGATTCCACGGACTACATTCTCAACAGTAACAACACGCATTACAGGCTACAGCTAATCTGTGAAAGCTGTTTACCTTCAGATCTTTTATGAAAGAGTTTTGCTACATAACCTCTTACTATTCATCCACACTCCACACTCCACATTTTTAAATATTTTTTAATATTTTAAAAAAAAAAATTTTTGAATTTATTTTTTTTAAATATTTCAAATTTTTTATTTACTATTCATATAAAAATTATTTAATAAAAAAAATTAAAAATTTTTTTTTAAAAAAATGGAGTGTGGAGTGTTGGGAGGTTGGAAAGATTTATTGTTTATGAAAAAGGAACTTTTTATTTATTTATTATTCCTTGAAACAGGGCTCGCGACAAGGACGGCGTCTAGTACTGATCAACACGTGAACTCGAGAAATTTTTGAGAAAAAAAATGTAGAACAAGAGCATTCATGATCACAAGCTTGAATCTTTGCATATTAATTATTATTTTTATTTAATAATTTATAACAATTGAATATTACGATTCACAAAACGAAAGTACTTATTCACTGACTTATCTGAAAGAATCTTTCTTTTTTTATAATGGCCAAGTCCTAATTAATAAATGGGATTTTTTTTTTTTGCATTATTAAGCACATTGCATGGAGTTGCTATATAGAATCCCCCCTCCTTTTGTCTTGATATAGGGTTTTCTTTTTGGTTTTGGACTGTGGCAGCGAGATCTACAGCAAGGCTAGCACAGATCTTTGTGATGGAACCTGGAACCGGAATTCTGGAAACAGTGAGTTGAGTAGAAGGTGGCTTAATTAAATGCACAGATCATGCAAACCAAATGGCCCCATGCAATAGATAGACCGCTTGAAGTGCTAAATCTATAAAGAACTACACAAATATAATATCACAAATTAATGTGATTTTATCTGATTCGTTAGATTTATTTTATAAAAAAACAAATTTATAATTTGATTAATCATATCAAATAACAGCAATTTATAAGATTATTTTTATATAATTTATTTGTGATTAGAGTATTTCCCTTTTCCCACAAGTGATGGAGCTTATCATGTAGCATGTGCGTTTCGTATGAGTTTTGTTGTGTGCGTCTGCACAAAGAAAGAAAGACACACAATGGTCCAAAAATCTTCAACAAAGTGTGAGAATAGAAGAGATTACGTGGAAGTGATAAGAGTTTATCGTGTAGCATCATGTGTGCCTTGAATAAGTTGTTGTGTAGGAATCGTGTACTTGTCCAGAAAAAAAAAATAATAATAATAAATATTGTGGTTATAAATCTAATATATAGTGTTTGCTTTCCAATGTTACACTCTACTCATACCATGTGCTGTGAACATTGATACCAAAAACATTTCAGGCAATGAATCCGTCTGACCAAGGAGAAATTGCGAATGATTTTTCTGTCTATTATTCTTAGTTGATGAATGTTCTAAATAAATCTTTATTAATATTTAATTTAAAAAATTATTTAAAATATATCACATCAATTTTTCTTTTTAAAAAAAGCATTACTCTTATTTCCTGTCTGATCTCTTGTATTTTTAGCTGCTCAAGAGTCTATTACAGTAATAATGCATAGTTTACGTAGAGAAATAATTGTTGCAGTCATAATTTGCAAGCGTCGTACAATCACTTTTTAAATAAATATGAGATTTATATAAAAAATTAATTTTTTAATAATATATCTTACTTTTTTCAAAATAACTATATAGCGCTTATGTACCGCACCATTATATATAGCATATTACTCTTATGTTAGGCCGACAAACACTCACAAGCTCACTCACGCCTTACTGGTCTTGATGTCACCCATCGTCATATCACGTAATGGGTTTGGTTCATCTTATCCTATGTGAAAGACCACCCATACCTAATCTCTAGCACAAACCTTTGCCGACTTTCGACATAATTTCTACTATTTGTTTATTAGTAATGTTGCATGTAATTGTAAAATATGTAAATGTCATGTAATCACTTTAAAAAAAAAAAAATTACTATTAAAAAATTAATTTTTTTTCATATAAATTTCATATTTATTTTTTAAAAAATAATTACACAACACTTAACATTCGTGAAGCAACTATCATTCTTTTTTTTAACTTTTGTGGCCAAAACGAGGAGGTTAGGAGTTGCTTTTTCGTTTTCAAGTGGGAATACAACATTTTTCCATCTACAGATTCAAATGATTTGAACCAGCAATATTGGGAGTGTCCATTCAACACTGACATCTAGATCAGTTTGAAGATTTCTTTCTAAGAAAATTGCATTCCCTATTTGTGAAGTAGAGAAATAATTTAACCACAAATGATTACATAATCCCATAAGTTAGCGTAATTTGATGTGATTCATCAGATCGTAAAATTATTTTTATTATAAAATAGATTCAACAAATCACATAAATACATTATTTTGTAAAATTACTTCTGTATAATTCTTTTGTAGTTGTAACACTTCTTTTCGAAGTAATTATAGTGGCCAACAATATTGCTATAAGGTCAACCATCATTACAGTGGTTGTCTTTGCCCAAGATCCAAAGAAAAGCAGCAAAACTATCTTCTTTATTTTCTGTTTATGATGTTATATTTCATAATTGGGAACATTTAACGTGGGGTCTGTGTACAACTCTTTTTGTGTTTTTTTTTTGGGGGGTACAAAGAGATAAAAAAATTTCCTTTTTCTCAAAATCAGAGTTCCATAGGGTAGCAAGCATCTACTGTGTATCCCAATTAGGAATGTTTGCAGTTGCTTCATTCACCATCTTAACAAGGGTAACCTGTCAGAAGAAAAAACGCCAAGAGCAAATACTTCTCTGGAGTCATAATTGCATACACAAAGAGGAAGAAGTACATGAATTCATAATACAGTTTCCTAGGAAATAGACTTGTCTAATACATACTCTACATTTCCTAATCCCAAGGATGAAGTTCCCTAGTTGAGTGTGTGCGTTTATATATATATATCAACTGGTTCTAGCAATCTCTACATATTGCATTAAAGACCTAGTCCCTGTCAAGCTCTCAGTATTTGACAGCTAAACAACCTGTATGGCACGCAATCCTCCTAATAAACCATAGCCTGTGGGCCAACCGTTTCCCAAAATTGTTTTATTGGTTGTGTACCAAACTCTTTACTGTGACCACCCAACATCCACTTCAAGTTCTAGAATTTTTTCCAATATAAGAGTCCTCTCAATAGATTCATTTTATCCTTTAAAATACATAATTAAAATTCATATTTTCTATTTTACATACTGATTTTTACAATACACGATACATCAATTTATCTATTTTTTCTTTATATCATTTAAATATTGTACTTTTTAATATTTTTTTATTCATTTCAAATATTTTCTCTAAATATCAATAATATACTCAAATGATATTTGCAATATCTCTCCATATACAATATTATATAATTTTATTTTATTTTAAATTAATCCAAATTTATAAACTAAGCCAAATATAAATTAATTAAAAAAAAGATTATATAATGAAAAAAAAAGAGATTAATTCAGCTATTTTGTCTCTGGTGCCCAACAAAGAAGAAAGTGTGGGAATGAGAGAGGATCTAAAATAAAAATAAATGACTTTTGAAGAGATGAGGAAAATCAAATAGCATGAGAGATAAACTAATTTAAAATGTTTAAAGGATGAATAGTTTCCTCCACATTTAGCATGCTACTGTAGCAAAATGTAAAATAAAGGATGGAATACAAGATCTATTAGAGAGTATTTTTAAGAGAATTTCTTTATATTTTAAAGAAAAATGTATTATAGAGCATCCATTGAAGTGCTCTAAGTGATTATTGCTACAAATGAAGTTAAGGGGGGAATAAATCAATTGTGGCAAAAGTGCCACTTTGAGCAGTGGTAGCATCTCCCCTCTCCTACAGTTAAGTTAGGAAAAAATGGCCAAAAGTGTAAGATAAAGGAGTGACGTGGGAAAAAAATGGCAGTCACCACAGAGGATTGAAAAAGAGAAGGACCTCATGTATGAACATAATTGCCGCATGTGCTTAAGAAGCAAACACACAAACATGTGAAAGTGCATTGTCAGAAACACTACTGGATGGATGACAGATATAATGGAGCAAACACGCCAGCATTAGACTGAGAAATCTGCTACCTAGCAAGATTCAATTGAGCGAATAATTAAACTAATATAGACATACCACACTTTCAGGGACACCCGGAGGGGGCAAGGAGAGGTTCCTTGGTGGAGGTCCACGTAGATGTGACCTCTTGTCAAATCGCCACTCTCCGATTTTCCCATATGTCAGCTCACCCTGATCACCAAGATTTCAGATAGTTCTTTTGTATAAATTAAAATAGTGGGTCTCAGCTAATAAATAACACAGCTGCTGGGGTGATCTAGATTATCTGAGTTGATATGTAAATAGTAATGTTTTGTGAATCTCATTAAGATGTATTTGAATGTATAAAATAGGTTGATATGAGTTTAGCTTTTTATGAAAATTTAAAAAAGTAGGAAGTTCCATCAATGATTGGTATGAGATGGGTTGAGGTGATATAGCATATAACCATAACCGAGCAAAATGGGAGGAAATAATACCTTCAAGTTGTAATCACATCCATAAGTGTAATGAATAATGAACTTTTTTCCAATTTCCAAATCCCACGGGGGCTGAAAAAATCACACAAGGGAAGGCTTCTAAGAAGAGCTTCAATATATGCATATATAAATGTTGTATCAGGAACTTGCTCAAAATCCATGCAAAACCGGAAATCAACTGTGATACAAATAAATTTCCTAAAAAGAGACATACCTGCAGCATGAAGTCTTTCCGAAGAATATGCTGCACACCGTGCAAAGCAGAAGCCACAGCATAGCCATACCTGGCTTCAACAAAGGAAACAGAAGTACTATACAAGTCCATACTGAAATAAAACTTTCTGCCATCAACTTTGCAAAGCGAACCCAACCAAAAGACAATTATATTCAACGCTTACATTTCCAAAACCCATCCAAAAGTTTTATCAGTCTCCGGGTCATCTTTCATTCTCAAAGAGACATTCATCCATGTAGGAGCAATCTTCTCCAACAAATCCTGAACAACAAGATGAATTGATCCACAAATGAAAATTCATTTACTGCTGGGTAAATAAAATAAAATCTGTAGGCGAAAGGAAATTATCAACAAAAAATCAACAATCCCATAAAAGAATAACTTGGGAAAAGCTAGTGTTATTACATGGCTGACCCATATTTTAGTAGCTCATCTGGCAAAAAGAGTTTTACCTTCTTGATAATTACAGGAGAATTGCCAATCGGATCAACATTTTTCACAGGGCCTTTCTCCTCAGGATAGAACTTCCTTATAATTTTCTCATGCTGATCTGGCTTAATGTAGAAAAATGGAAAGGCAGCTGGATATCCACCGTGTCCCAAATTTGGTAGTGGCTTCACAAATACGTGATCAGGCTCTGCCATCAAAATGTATCTGCACCATAGTAGACAAACGGCCTTTTAAACCTTATGCAGGTATGTAACCTCATTTCAGATCCATAAATTTACGGAACTCACTCTTCCTCTATTTTAGCCTTTTCCAGCCATTGCACAAAGGCCCATGGTCTATTTAAAACAATGTATCCCTGAGACATATATGAAACTTATGTCAATAATGTACATGTTTAAACAATCACAATCAGACATAAACTCATTACCTCCACAGATCTGATCAACAGAGAAAGATGATAAGAATATTTAAGCAGGCTTTCCAACCAATAGCTTATAAGGATATAAACAAAACCACATGTATAGAGATGCAAGGTTTATACATCATATGTGAATCTATCTTTAGTTGCTCGGTGTTTGCAGTAGTTATGGAAGGGAATGCAATGTTCAAACAAAGTCAATAAGGAGTTTAAACACAAATCATTTAAAAAGCTAAAAAGTTGTTAGAACTCCAACAATACTTTTACTCCATAAAATGCCACGTGAACAAGTCATGACATACAAGCAACTTACTTGAGCACATAGGACTAAGTAGCATGGTTGAAAAGTTTTAAGTCTATTCCAACTAAGTTTTTTTTTTTTTTATAAGTACGAACAACACATCATTACCACTGCTATTCCAACTAAGTTCATGTTAAGATATTTCAGAATTAGAGAGATTATTCAAGAAAGCTGGTCACCATGATTATCACACATACCCCATACTAAAGTCTTGCTAATGAGAACATAATATGCTGCAAAACATGTACAAAAGTAGGCAACTCCTAAAAATATGTTTTACATAGACAGGAGGTAGGCTAAGATCTTCAAACCAAAAAAAAGGACAGGAATTATAGAACAAAATCAGAAATTAAGCAGCTGAAAATTATAGAATTGCAAGAAATCTCACCCTATCCATTCCAGCAGGAAGAGGATCAACCACAACAGTAGGAATCTCATCCATCAAGTTGTCAGGATTTCCTGAATGCAAAATCCGAGTGAACCCTCCCATCTCTGATCCTGGCAAGTCCTTCTGCTTCTTGTACCAGAAGTACATAATGCGACACTGCCATTTGTTGTAAGGAGCATCAGTGGCTGTTAATGCAACATGGAAGAGTAGCTTGGCATTCTTTGGTTTCCTCACATTCTCTGGCATCTCAATAATGGGGTCAAATGATAATGCACCATCCGTATCAATAGGTGCCCATTTCCCTAAAGATCTATGGTCAAATATCATTGTTAACAAATTATATGTTGCAAAGAAAACCCCAAGAGACAATATTATCAGCAATATTGGTGAAGCTCGTCCCATGGTCTTCCTTCCACTCATACTAGTTAAAATAGTATCAAAATCCCAAATATCCCTAGCTCATAAGAGCCCAAGTTTCATATTCAAAACAGCTTCAAAATGAGACCCCTCAATTCCATTAAACTTTTCCCGATTTCCAGCTACAAAATGATGAATCCACAGAATCCAATGATATTTAGCAGCAAGAAACCTGTAGTAAAACAAGGACAGAAGTTAATATGATGCATGGCAAACTAAGGCAAAATAGGTTCACCTTTGATCGAGAGGAAAGATAATTTGAACCATAAACAAGCAAAATTTTCATCAGTCCGATTAAAAAATATACAAATTTAGACCTATTAACCCATCCCAACTCCAATTCAACTTCCATTAGATTTGAATTACCAATAAAAACTGTAATCTATGCAAAAGTGAGTACAGAACGTCAAATTTAAATCATCAAACCATCCCTTCCTATAGAATCTATACATAACTTCTTCTTCTTCATTTTTTTTTTTTTTTTTTTTTTTAAATTCAGGAAACATCTCCAAGACAGGACCCTTCGGACCCATCCCTGCAGAGTAAATCCCTGTCCTGTGCACCACACCCTCAAAAGTCTCCCTACACGAAACTGGTTAAATCGCTGGCTTTTCACCAAGAGATGTGGCCCCGAAGGATTGTTTGCACCCATGAGGTGTTGAAGCTTGGACCTTGAAGGGAGTGATATCTCAAAACCAAAGCATTCACCACTTGGGGCAATCCCTTGGGGTTCTATAAATAAAATTTCACAACAAAATGATGGAAATGTTTATATTCAAGATCAATACGTTGAAAAGGACTCATCAAAACTATAAGATCCATTACATGGCCCAAATTCACCACTAAGTCCAGACAAAAATGCAGTCACACAAAACGGTTCTCCGTAGTTTAGGAAAGAACCAGAAAATTCAAAGTCTTCCAAAGCTATATACAGACATGTGGAAGTCAAATTAAATGCCAAGTTTAAAATAAATAAATAAAAATAAAAAGGGACGAATTGAGCTGCTGCAAATTGGTCATAAACTCGAATCAAATACAACTAAACAAAAATTCATTAGATGAATTCACATAAAAAGAAAACTAAAAAAAATTAACGAATTCCGAGTCAAACTAAATTGAGACGTCAAAGTAGAGAAAAAAAAAAAACAAGAGAGAAAGCAAATTGCAAAAGCTCTACCGAAAGAGACCGAGACCATATGGGTACCCGCGAAAGCTTCAGAAATCACCAAAAATGAACAAAGAACAAACAAACAAACCCAGAAACGTAAACGAGCGCTGAGTTGAGAAAACTCAGGATGATAGTGAGTGTCAGAGCAATAGCATTGAGGAAAATGATGTTGCACTAAGCATTTTATGACCAGATGTGGATGCTAAGGAGAGGAGGAGTGACCCTTGACGTGTGCGCAGAGGCAGAGAGATTCGAAGACGGGATTTGGATCCATGGACAGTCAGATTTGGAAAGTGGGTCTTCTTCCCGGTGGAGGGGGTTTCTGACCTTTTAAACCATGTACTTGTGACGGGTTGTTTGGTCAAAGCATGGAATAATGAACTTCAATGATATTATTTAGTTTTGAGAAATGCTACGCAACCTCTCTAATCTCCAACGTATTATATTTTTTTAAATTTTTAAATTTTTTAATATTTTTTTTAAAAAATTTTTTAGTTTATTCTTTTTAAATTAATTTAATTTTTCTATTTATTATTTATATATTAAATATTTGATAAAAAATAAAAATAAAAAAAATATAGTGTGTGAAGGTTATATAAATAGTAAGAAGTTGAGTAAAATTTTTGTTTAGTTTTTACTTGTACTTTCAGTTTCCGCTCTCAACAAAATTATATTTTTGAAATCTATTATTGTCCACTATTTCTACACGGAGGTAATTAAATCTGAATTATTTCATTAAAAATAATTAAATTGTAAACATCACAATAATAATTTTAGAAATTTATTTATTTATTTATTTTATGTCGGAAACTTCTCCTAGGCAGGTCTCTTTGGATCATCATTGCAGAGTAAACGACAATCTCATGCACTGCACTCTTAAAAAAATTTTATACGAAACTGATTAAATCGTTAACTTTTCATCATGAAGTATGACTCTAAAGAATTATTTACTTTCATGAGACGCTAAACGTTGGATTTTGAAAAGAATGATACTCCAAGATCAAGATATTCACCACTTAAACCAATCCCTTAGAGTGATAATAATTTTTGAAAAATGAAAGATCCGAGTCTAATTCACAAGTTATTGGATTTTACGTTTTCACGCCTTCTACGCGTAAGAATAGAAAGGAGATTTTCATGTTTTGGCGAAACTTTCAAGGGTATAAAAGTACAGTTGTTAATTTTATTATATGCTAATATGGCATACGTCAAAATTTATTTTATAATAAAGAAATTACAATACAATGGATCACATTAAATCACATTAATGTATAAATTTTATTACGTTAAATTTATATATAGATCAAATATTGTTTTTTTAGAAATTATTTTTTGCCAAAAAGACATATATCATATGGGTTGTTGTATAATTATCTGAGTGTTGAAAAATATATGTTTTTTCAGTCACTGACAAATCTGATTCTTAGGTAATATCCTACATCTAATAATATAATAGATAAAATTGCTAGAAGAGGGAGATTGTATAATAATTATTAATTATTACGGGTCCTGCTGGTTGCTATGTTGTCGATTATATTTATTATAGATTATGATATTAAATATATGAATTTATTAAATATAAATTATTATTTATTTACGTGAACTACTATTTTAAAGAGATGTATTGATTCAGTTGTAACGGTGTGTTGTTTCAAATTAAAGGGTAGGAGTTCAAAACTTTACAGGTGCAATTTGATTTATAATTTTGTGAAGTGTTAGATTTAGATAGACACAATACTTAGGTTGGCCAAGACTTGCATGTGGGTCAAAGAGTCACAATACTTGGATGTTTACACATGGGCCGAATTGGCACTTTAATAGAGTGCAATATTTTAAAAATCAATTTAATTGAAAAGATACTTCTAGAGACTCAAACCAATACCCTCCCTTCTCAAATGAGGCACATGCTGATCACTAGGCTAGGCACATACCTTTGGGTCTTTTAAGTAAAACATCATGACCTTTAAACTAATAACTGCCACTTGAAAAATCACAAATTAATAGTTGTAATATTTCACATGGTGTCACTTCATTCCTTATTTATCATGAATTTATTCATTTCATTTTATCATTTTCAATCACTTACACAATTTTGTAGATAAATTTAAGGAAAATTTTCAGAATTGTTATCTATAATTGGTGATTTTGTTGTATCCGAGAAGTGAATTGCTTATAATTCGGTAGTAAACTATTTTCAGTAAAAGCAATTATCACTTTAAATATAGTGTTCTATATGCCTCAAAGTCGTATTTATTTTCAAATTACCGTATCCGCACAATTTTTTTTAACAATAAAAATGATCCATTTCGATGGCCGCACATGTCCTAAGATTTGTTCAAATATTAAGATAATTTCAAATGATTTGAGTTAATATATAATAGTAATATTTTATAAATCTTATTAAAATATATTAAAATATATAAATTAAATTAAAATATGTGTTTAAATATATGCAATAGATAGATAAGTTTTATTTTTTTTATAAAAGAAATTAAAAAAATAATGGTTTCCGTCGTATTAGTTTGAGGTAGGTTTCATGGCCGAACATACGGGCCGCCTCCGACGTTTCTAATTCAAACCCAATCAGCCTTTGAGGTTGAACCATTCTCCTATACTCGTCTGAAGGTCAAACTCCATTTTCCACTCATCGGACGGCATGCATACACACGCACAAATCAACCTCCTCCTTCCTGCACATGAATCTCATCCCCCAGCCCTTCACTTAGGTTAGATTTGGATGTTGAGATGATAATTTTTAATTTAAAATAAAAGTTAAAAATTAAATAAAATATTATTTTTAATATTATTATTATTTTAAATTTAAAAAAATTAAATTAAATTTAAAAAAATTAAATTTTTTATTATATTTATATAAAAATTTAAAATAATTATAATAATTAAATAAAATAAGATAAAATTTTGTGTTTAAAAAAACTTCCCAACCTAAGCTTAGAAAGATGATACTTTTTTACAAGGGACAAAGCTCTGCCCGCCTGGCTATATATACTCTCCCTCTCCCTCTCCCTTTCCCTCTCACGGACACACGGGACATTGCAAACGGAGCGCGATGGCGGCGTCGAAACCGCTAATTAAAGTGGCTGCTATTTGTGGGTCTCTTCGTAAAGGATCCTACAACCGAGGCCTCATTCGTTCTGGTATTCCCTCTCCCACTGGGCTTTGCATTCTTTTGGGTTTCCCTTTTTTTGTTTTGTTATTGGTATTCGGACTTTGATCGGGTGTGGCTGGCTGCCGGTTGGCTTCATAGCAATCGAGCTAAGCAAGGGAATCGACGGCCTCCACATCGACCACATAGACATAGCGCCGCTGCCGATGCTCAACACTGACTTGGAAGTTGATGGAACATACCCGCCGGCCGTCGAAGCTTTCCGCCAGAAGGTAAAAGCGGCCGATAGCATCCTCTTCGCCTCTCCCGAGTACAACTACTCCGTCACCGGTACGTACTTCCTTTGTCGCATTATTTTTTCGTTTTACTTGTCTATATTCGAGGGCGCTTCTTCGAAGCGCCTGTGATGTGATACAGGCAGAATACTCTGCGATATTGTTTGTGCAAAGAACCTAAACTTGATTGCTATGTAATCAAGTTGTCTACCTATCAAAAAATCAACTTGTTAAAATCTTGATATTTAAATGAATTTTCAATTGAGATGCTATTGTCTAGAATCTTTTGTTAGTGTGCTGTTTACGAAAAGGAATTAAAGATGGAGCAGAAAAATGGCTGGGGACACAACAAGCAATATGGAACCTTGTTCTTCTTTTTTAATCTTGTGGATGAAAAAAAGGTGCCCTGTTCTTAGGGATAATGGGTTGAGGTTGCAAGTGGGGCCAGTCTGAACTTGGCATCAATAACGACTCAAAACTGGAAGTTGAATAGTTGACTTCAACTTGGATTTTTATATTTTATTTGCATGGAACCAGCTTACTTTGCCAATTGAGACGGCCGATCTTGCATTTTATGTAGCTACAACTGGCTCTTAATTGTTATCATTGTTGTTATTGCTGCTACTGCTGTTATTATTATAGCGATGGTGGTGGTGGGGTCATTTTATTGCATTTTAAGACTGCCCAAATTCTTTTAAGTGTTATGTTACGCTGTATTTATTTTGGTATGCCTTGGGCAGGATGTCCAATCTGTTTGCAAGTAGCAGGACGTGGTGAACAACTAAAAGAAATGTTATCAGGATCGTTTTCAACCTTGAACTGAAACAACAAACAAATGGAAAGTTTTTAGAAAATATTTTTATTAAAAACATGTTATCATGAAGTCTCAATCTAACTCAACAGTCCAACTGGTTGGACTTAACTCCGCAAATCGGTTTTCAACATCATCTGTGTTTGTGCGTGTGCATGTCTTACAGACAAAAAGGAATTATACGTTCTGTAGAAATCCAATAGTTCAAGTGATGAAATTGAAAAAAGAAATGAGTGAAGGAGCTTCAACATGGTGGAAGTTTGTTTTTTGGACAAGTTTGTGAATTCTTTCCCACTGTTTACCTTAAAAACCCTTCCTCCAAATATCTCATTGATGTTCTTTGTAGAGCCAATATGGGCAGCACCGTTTTACCCCCTTTGACGTTGATTACTTTTGAAAAGTTAAGATTGACAGATTCTGTACCCTCAGGTGAAAGTTTATATATGTAGCTAAATAGTTAACTAGTGCGATCGTTAAGAAAAGCTGGTGGCGAAGACTGCTTGTGCATGCTTGCTTGTGTTTGAGGAAGAGTGAGACAGATGCTATGAACTATTCTTTGTTGAGCATCAGCTACTGCTTGTTTGATATGCTGCATTGTGATGTAATCCTCTTCATCTTGTTTTCTGTTGCTGATTTCAAAATGATTAGATAGTCATTGGCATCCCTAGACTTGTCAAAATTGTCTTTTTCCCTTGGCAATTGTTAGGATTTATAATATACATATACATATACATATACAGGTTCCAGATACAAGGCTGATCGTTACTTGTATGCTACTTTGCAAAAATGAAGTCCTTTAGTTTTGAATTTGATATATATTCTTCTAATGCATTCTAGGAAAAATTGAATAACATATAAATTTGTAAGAAGACAGTGGAAGTTTCTAAATATGTATAATAATACTAGAATACAAGACTTTCCCTTGTATGGATGGCCTAAATTTATTCAATTACCGACCAAAAAAGAGAAGGCCGAAGGGAAACAAAGAGAGTTGGGTTGTTTTGGGGGGGGGGGGGGGGGGGGGAATGGGAAGTGGAGACAAATCAGTGTCTGTGGCAGAAGCTGCTAGTCTGATATCCAGTGTTTGCAACTTGTGCTTTCTTTTTGGTAACACATTCTCTCCCCACTGTACCAGGACCTCTGAAGAATGCGATTGACTGGGCATCTAGACCACCAAATGTTTGGGCTGATAAAGCTGCTGCGATTGTAAGTGCCGGAGGAGGTTTTGGTGGGGGACGGTCACAATACCACCTTCGCCAGACTGGAGTTTTTTTAGATCTTCATTTCATAAACAAACCTGAGTTTTTCTTGAATGCATTCCAACCTCCCGCAAAGTTTGACAGCGATGGAAACTTGATTGATGCGTCGGCCAAGGCGATTTTGAAGCAAATTCTTATATCCTTGCAGGCATATACATTGCGCCTTCAAGGCAAGCACTGAAATACTGTTTGATTCGGCATGTACTTTACTGGCATTACGGATTACTGATTCTGTGTATTGCAAGATGGGTAGTTGACATGCGGATTTTCGTTTATATTTGCTATTTTGTTGCTTGCAGTAGAAGTGAAGCAAGCAATCATATATCAACTCTCTCTCATGTCATGTCGGTTTCTTATGAATATTTATACCAGCTTGGTTTCTCTTTATCTTGTTCAAGGGTGGTTAAAAACCAGTACCAATGGTGCTTATATAACTATAGATTTAACACATGGGGATCAAACAGATACACATTAACAAAACTACAGACTTGAAACATGGGATCAAATGGTATATAAGCCAATTACAGAACATTAAACAACGTGAAGAAGAAGACAAGCGTCGTGTGCAAATTACTAGACAACACAGAACATTTTATCTTTTGATCGTTTAGAAAGCAATATGCTAATAAAATATTACAGGAAATATGAAGAAGAGTGAGTATCCTAACATCCCTTTGCAACTACTAGTACAGCACAAGAAAAATAAAAAATAAAAATAAAAATCAGAATTTTATTCTCCATCCATCTATGTAATTTCAGCCCATTTTAGATAAACCAAAAGGGAACTATCTTGGATGGTGATTGATATAGTTCAACTTGCAGATTGTTATGCCACGATTGGGACCCTTTAGCAAGTTGTGTAGTGCTGCAATTTGTTAATCTAGACTAGCTGATGGAAGATAGCTAATTCGTGCGTGAACTGTTATTGGACTATACTTCTCCTAGAAGCCCAAAGATCAACAACCCTCGGAGAGTGGAATCATCGAGTGGCACAAGCACAATAATTTCAATAAAAGGTCATATATCGGATCACTTGACTCACTTTCTAGCAAAAGATAGAACTCTATTAATATATTATATTATATTAATGATACACAGTACTTAATTATTTTTTAAAATTTTTATATTAAGAATATTTATCTAAATCGTTATAATTTTTATAAGTTATTTTCTAAAAAGATTCTTAAGTTAAAAGAATATATATATATATATATATATATATATATATATTTATAAAAAATGGTATATTTGCAGGAGGAGGGAGTCAGGGCCACTCCATCCCTTCGGTTTGAGATTGCTGGTCACAGAGATTTGGCTATGGAGTTTATTTTTTCTCTTGATAGTGAAAGTCTCAGGGTTAATTAGGAATTAGGACTCGTTTGAATATTAAAAATATCTTAACATATTTATAAATAATAATAAAATACTTTATAATAATTAAAACTAAAATGTATATTTTTTTTAAAAAAAAGAAGAAATTAAATTTATAAATTTATAAATACCTAAAAATAATTGCGTTTCAAAACCAACCCTAATATCCTTAAAACGGGATGAAAATTTCATGTTTCGTCCAGCCCCCAAACCAGCCTTATTTTTTTTACGGTTTTGCTATTCATCCTCCTTACATTTCATACTCCACATTTTTTAATATTTAAATTTTTTTTGAATTTATTTTTTTAAAACTATTTATAATTTTTTATTCATTATTCATATAAAAATATATTTGATAAAAAAAATTAAAAAAAAGATAGAGTGTAGAGTGTGGTATGAATAGTAAAAAGTTAAATAGATTTTTTCTTTTTTTTACGTAGAGGTTCGGATTTCTCTGGTAGGTGTCCTCTCTGGTCGGCACTTGTTTTGGAATATTATATCCAAATTATGTGACTTCACGACTCGCGTCATAATTAAATATCATTTTATAAGCTATTGCCATTTTTGGAGAGGTTAACTACGTTGAGCAGCCATCTCAAAATTAAAATGATAATATAATATTATATATTTTAATAATTATTTTTTATTTTTATTATATTTTATAAAATAAAATTTAATAAAATAAATTATTTATATTATATCTCATAAATTTATTTATAAATTTTCATTAACATGTCCGCGAGCATTTACAAGTATACAAATCTACTTTAGTTGGACTTTTCTACTTCAACTCCAACTTTCATATTCATGATAAAAAAGAAAAAAAAAAATCATTGCTGAAAACAGAAAAAAAAAAAAAAAATGAAAGTGAAGAGCTGAAAAATGAGAGAAGGAAGATGTTGGATGGAATAATTGTAGAGTAAAATAATAGTTTAGAAATGAACTATGACTAGTTAAATTTCGAAAAAATATAAAATTATTGTAGCTCAAAAGTAGAGCTTTAAGGCAGCGTTTGGTTTTCAAACTCAGTTGAGCTCAGCTGAGTTCAGTCAAATTTTAAACTGAATCTAAGATCCAAACACTCAACTCTTAAATTACTAAACTCATTCCAACTCAAAACCTTCTTACACATGAGATCCATAACTCTTTTTAACTTAAAATATTTTTATACGTGAGATTCACAACCTTTTTCAATTTTTCATAAAAAGTACTAAACACATCTTAACATCCCAACACATTTTAAACTTAATTTAGATAGGCCCCGCATAACTCCTTCTACTACTCAACTTATTACTATTCATAAAGAATTCAACTCAACTGAGCTTAGTTCAACATCTAAACAAATTCTTAGAATACGTTTGGATTCTAAACCCATCTCAATTCATCATTATAACTTTTTTAAATTCTAATATAAAATATAATAAATAATTTAATTTTTATAAATTTTAAAATAATAATAAATAATATTTTATTTCAACTAAACTCAATTCAATATCAGGCAATTAGACTTCGTTTGGATCCCAACTCAGTCCAGCTCATCTCAACTAATCATTACACATTTTTCAAATCTCAATATAAAATATAATAAACAATTCTATTTTTTCAAATCTCAAAACAATTTTAATATTAAAAAATAATATTTTAACAATATTTTATCATTTCAACTTAACTCAACTTAATTCAACTCACTTCAACATCTAAAAATGTTTGCCAATTCTAGGAGAACTCACTTGCGAACTACCTAGCTAAATTTTAACTAACCAGCTAGTAGAATATCAAGGCGCTGCTCGGGGGCTCGTGGAAAGATTCTGAAAACCTATTTACCAAACGTTCTATTCACAACCGCAAATCAAATCAACACCCTCTTTTTCTTACCAGACACTACTCTCGCCACTCCACTCTCTCCCCTTCTCTCCCGGAGAACGAACATCAGGAGACAAGTTTTATTTCAATGTCAGAGGTAAAGAGGGGCAGAAAGATGGAGGATCAGGAAGAAGCGAAGCCAGTAGTCAGAGTGGCAGCCATATCTGGGTCTCTTCGTAAACGTTCCAACCACCGAGGCCTCATTCGTGCCGGTAATTCATTTCTCTCTCAACTCTCCTATAATTTATTTCCCAGTCCTGCTATAATAGATCATGATACATACATGAAAATTTTCGATTTTTTTTTTCTAAAAAAAAATACTTTAGTGTTTTTTTGGTTGATGAATGATATATTTATTGACTGTGTTTACATGGGTTCTACCCTAACCACCATAGAAGGACATTTAATTGCTGGTTAGATAAGATTTTTCTCTGATTCTTTTGTATAAAAATGGATTATTGGTATGGTGGGTTTTATTGTAGCAATCCAACTATGCGAGGACTCGATCGACGGCATGCAAATTGAGCACATAGAGATCGAGCAGCTACCGATGCTAAATACAGATCTTGAAGACAAGGGAACTTACCCACCAGTGGTTGAAGCTTTTCGTCAGAAAATAAAAGAAGCTGATTGTGTTCTGTTTGCTTCGCCTGAGTACAATTTCTCCCTCTCTGGTACTATCCTCTCTCTCATTCTCCAATTAATGTACTTTCAGGTTTGTTCAAGTTTGGTAAAGGCCTTGGGCTTGGGGGTTTGCTCCCTTCGGTCTAAGTTTGGAAATAACAAATATACTTGCTAAATTCGATAAAAATATAAGGCTGTGTTCTACCTATAGTATAGAGAAGACTACCCATACGGAAAGTGGAAAAAAAAATGTTAATAAAAACAGAATCTTGAAGTGTTGCCTGCAAAATTTCTGTACAAAAATGAAGATTATGCATAAATATCTTGGTTATACCTCTTATCCATACCTCAACTTCACGTTATATGTGTTACATTTGTGGGAACGTATAAAAGTTTTACAATGAGTGAACTAATTGCCTTATCATAATACAGGTGAAGGCTCTGTATTTATAGATAAGAATTCTGTACAGAGATAACAATACACATATGAAATACAAATTTGAAATTGAAAAAGGCCTTATCACATTGTTATCTCAACTTGGTGTTATCATCATCTTGAATTTGAGTTGTTTTGTTTTCCTTTGGTAGCACCTCTGAAGAATGCTGTCGACTGGGCATCTAGACCCCCAAATGCCTGGGCTGACAAGCCTGCTGCAATCATAAGTACGGGAGGAAATGCTGGCGGGGAACGAGCACAGTATCATCTTCGTCAAGTTGGAGTTTTTCTTAATCTCCACTTCATTAATAAACCATTGTTTTGCATTAATGCATTCCAGCCTCCGACAAAGTTTGATAAAGATGGCAACCTGATCAATGAGGAGGTCAAAGAGAAGTTGAAGCAAGTTCTTCTAGCCTTGCATGCGTTTACTTTGCGTCTCCAGGGCAAGTAAATGAGAGTGCGTGTGATTCTCAAACACAACAAAAATATTTGATTCTTCCTGCAATATTGGACGTGACATTAATTTCGGGCACTCCTTTTTTTCTCTCTCTTTTGAATATAGACTGTTAACGATGCAGCTGGGATGCAGCTTATCTTGTTTGTACCTTCCTTTCATAATCATTTACACTCAAACCAGAAGGTTAGCTATAACTTGTCCCGAAATTGATGACTATTATCGTTATGCATATGCTATATCAGTTTGTACCTTTCGGTTTTTCTGGCTAGAATTTGGAATGAACTCCTTTTCAACCATAAGTGTGTAATTTGTTCAAACTAGTATTAGATCCTTGAACTTGTCGGACTTTATTGATTTGATATTATTTTGATTTGATTTTCATAATTATCAAATAATCTTGATTTGATATTATCTTGATTTGAGTTACATTGATTTTAACTTATCTCATCTCAATATAATTTTCCTATAAATAGAGATTTATACTTTATATTTAGTTACAATTGAGAATAAAAATGATGTATCTCTCAAAGTCTCTCTTCCTCCTCCTCTCTTCTCCATCTTCTTTTCTATTATAATATATATCTTCTACCAACTCGAGGAGATAAACCAATCCGTCAAAGCTTTCTTATAATCAACTGATTTAAGGATTAGGATCTCCAAAACAAAGAGTCATTAGTGCATTGGTAAGATGAATAAAATGTGCTCTTTTTTTTGGGTCCTATAGTGGATAGAAACTTGGAGCTTGCTGAATTTGTCTGTGGTGTGGAATCTCACTTCGGATTATAGAACAGATGGACAACCTTAAAGTCTTTGTACTTATTTAGTATAAGTCTTAAGTAAGTCTCGTGTAAATAATTTGGAAAAAATAAAATTCCCTACAAAAATTCATTTTTATGGATCTTATTTTATTTTCGACATCAGCTAGCGTTTGCCAAATTTAGACCAGAAGAAGAAGTCCTTGGAATGGTTTCCAGCTTGCTCTTAAAAGTGCATGGAATGCATGAGATGCGTCTAAATTATAAAGTTTTGTTTTTTTGTTTTTTTTGGTATATTGCACATGATCATGAATATTAAACCTGGCCCCTTGCTTTCATTTTCCACCTTACAAGTTGGGGTGTCAAAAATAAAAATAATAGAAGAAAAAATAAACACATGGCTTTTATAATTTTGGATATAGCACCTCTGAAGAATGCAATTGACTGGGGATCAGACCACCAAATGCGTGGGCTGACAAGGCTGCTGCAATCATAAGCACTGGAGGAAATGCTGGTTGGGAACGAGCGCATTATCGTCTTCGCCAAGTTGGAGTTTTTCTTGATCTTCACTTCATTAATAAACCATTCTTTTGCTTGAAAGCGTTCGAGCCTCCGGCAAAGTTCTATAAAAGATGGAAACCTGATCAATGCAGAAGCCAAAGAAAAGTTGAAGGAAGTTCTTCTAGCCTTGCATTCATTTACTTTGCGTCTCCGCGGGGGCAAGCTGTAAGTGACATGAGATGATGATATATGTAATTCTCAGATAGAAAGAACAAAAATCTGTGATTCTTCATGACGCAATGCATGGACGTGACACTGGTTTGAATTAAGTTCTTTCTTCACTTATTATAACTTCAAAATTTCTATTGTTTAAGCTGGGTGCTAAATTGTTCATTATTAGTTACTCATGTGTCGAACCCCTTCTTGTCTGAAACTCCCTCATGAAGTTTAACAGTTCAACAAGCATGGGTTTAAAGTCATAGGATCGAGTTATTCAGACCTCACATTTTGATACGTACCATGTTAAATTAGTCATTGTTCTAAACACTACAACGCTTAAAAAAATTGGATAGTATGAGGGCATTTCAGCTATTGACCTGACAATATGGATGATTGATAATGAGTGTTAAACCATAAGAGAAATTAAGGAAAGTAAAAACGGAATTAATTGCACATATAATTTATCGGCAATATGCCGACGTTTTTTACATACTGACGTGGCTTTATCTGATCTGTTATATCTATTTTATAATAAAAGTAATTTTATAATTTGACGAATCATATTAAGTTATGTCAATTTATAAGTTTATTTTTATATAATAATTTTAGGAGTACAATTTTCTTTTATTTAAAATGATAGTCAAATATAGCAGACAACGGCCACATGGAAATAATACAATATATATAATATAGTAAATTCTATATACAGGTTTAGGAATTACGATGATCTCATGGCTCGGAGCCGAGCCTCATGAGCGACGACCGAACAAGGCAGGCCCAAAGTTGGCTTCGTTAGACATAACTAGCTAGCAGGCTTTTAAGTAAAGGACTGGGCACAGTCCAAATCGGCAACTGATACCGGGCCTCGTGAAGATTTGATAAAAACTACTGATTTTTCTTTTAAAAAAATCTGTAATAATTGCTTGCTATATATCAATAATATTGTTAGTAATTATTTATCCAGCTAGCATGCAGTTACATATTATAGCTCAAAAGTCTAGTGGGTATGTCTGCTATATACACCGACTAATGTAACTTTTATTGATGATGCGTCTTGGATTCTTGGTCATTAATTATATATGGGGCTCTATTATTTTGAGAACTACTAGTACTTAATTAATCCTGAAGTTTCAAATTTTGAATTAGGTTACCGATTCAGATTGCGTCCTGAGAATAATAAGAATGAAATAGACCTTCTCCAGCTCTCGCGTGTATCCCGTACGTAGTTCCATTCTTTAGCATGCAGATAGATATATAGTGTTCAAACAGCTTCAAATTCAAATTAAACAGTCTCCAATCAAACAGCCAACCTACGTATTCGAGACTCTTTTTTTTGTTTTTTACTTATTAAAATAAAACAGTCTCCAATGTACGCGCGTTGGCTGATCACGTTCTGTGCACAGACTTGATCGATCGATGGCAGCCATGGTACGTATAGATCAATTATTCATATGAGAAAGTTCTCTACATCCATTAACGTACATGGATATATATTATGAGAAATTATATTTATAATTGTGAAATACGCAAACGTCATGTAATTTTTTAGAAAAATGTAAATAAATACAGAATATAAATAAAAAATTAATTTTTTAATAATAGCTTTATATTTTTTCAAAAGTATTATGCAGTACTTCATGTCCACTCAACGATTGTATCTATCATTATTTATATATTATAGGGTCAAAACTAATTCGTGAATTATCAAGAGTATCTAAATGAGTTGATCTATTACTGTTTGTCTGACATTAAGCAACACAATCATGTGAATGGATAATCTGTGTCTTGATAGTAGATAAACGTGCATCATTCCAGAACTTGGAAGAGTAAGCTGCTGATCATAAGTAAGTTGGGATATTAATTGCATGCCCCACGTCATGACCGGCCCAATTAGCACTCTCCGCTTGCACCAGTCCATGCATGCACGCAGCTGCACTTGTACTTAATGTGCTACTCTTAATTGGTTGCACATACGTTTGAGACTACGAGTGATCGAAAGGCTCCTCCTGGCGGACCTGGCCTGCCAGTTACAAATTACAATTGCCAAGTCCGGCCATGCACGGACGTCATTTAGCAAGCAAGTGCAAGTGCATGCCTAGCTAGCATGCATGCACAAGCGTAGCTACAATTGTTCCAAACAAGGCCAACGCAGTGCCATGCATGCTAGCTAGCTAGCTATACGCTTATATCTGCAGCCTTAGCACAAATGCGCTCCCTCGCAGCCTCACGTGAAGGCTTTTGATCACATGCAGGAACTAATTGAAGTAACTGGCCAGCATGTACGTGTGGAGCCCTTCGTAATTATATCATACGCACGGCAGCACATAGTTAATTTGTTGCCGTGATCCTTTCTGCATGTACTAGATCTCAAAGCATCTTTCTTGCCAGCCCATTGAATGAATCTTGATCGCATGCATGCATACGCGTGGGTTTTATGAGTGACGAGCGCCATTAAATGCAATGTACCATCAAGACAACCAATACACAGTTGTGTCAAACGGCCAAAATTACATATATTCTCCAAAGATATACGCTCTAAATCTTATATCTCATTATATCTTAGCTTTTTTTTACAAGATATTCGTTGAATGAATAATCATTGAGCCTTCTATTAATTGGAGAAGCAATAAGTGTCTAAATTCTTTTAGCTTTAATTGGCTTTAAAAGATGAATGAATTGGGATAAGATCATTAATGATGTTCTAATTAATTAAATTTGGTTATATATCATAATAACATTTCACGACTTTTAATTAGAGAGAGAGAGAGAGAGAGAGAGAGCAAAAGTAGAAACCTAAAACTCGGAAAAGGTGGGATAGTAGGCTAGCGCTCGGCCCGGCTGAATTGCGTTGTGACCACCATAAATTAAGAGCGAGCCCCATCTAAAAAGTTCCGATCCACTACAGTCTACAATAGAGAAAAAAGATATCAATTTCCATTAAAACAATGAATGATAGTATTAGATTTTGGTCATCGTTAAACTCCGAAGGCTTTGAAAACGAAAAATGTGGTCACGCAGCGAGACTTTGTGCACGATCGATGAATCTTAATTAATTCCTGTTGAATGTTCTGTCTCTGTCTCTCTCGCTGACAAGGTGTGTGTTTGAAGTGTGCCTAGATATTAAATAAGATCAGGAGACAAAGGCTTATTTGTCTCTGAATGCAGCAACCCCAATAGGAGACCATCCAATAACATGGTGGGCAAGTGTGTGATCTTATAATCAACATTTGTCTACATTTATGTTGACAATTCGGAACCCCCATGTCTCCCCCACAGCCATTGGGTAGCCATCTCCATAAATAGGAAATGACTCAGTCGACCTAGCCTAGCTACTAACAACCAGCTAGGGCCTTCAAGAATTCATTTAGTTTAGGGGTCCACTTCAAAGTTCAAACCATATAACCTGAGGGTTTTAGGGTTGACACGCTGTTTCTACTACATTAACCTCAATTTAAGAAGGAATATTTCATTGCATGTATTATAAGCTGATCAATAGCCTATTAATGCAGCGTTTCTTTTAATAACATGAACATTATATGATCTTAAACTCTTTAATTTGCTTTCCCATTTCTCGACCCAAAGTCTCAAATAGGATGAGATCATGAGTTGAGATAAAAATTAAAAGTTAAATAAAAATTTTTATAAAATATTTTTTAATATTAATTTTGTTTTAGAATTTAAAAAAGTTGAATTGTTTATTTTATTTTGTAATTTAGAAAAATTGTAATGATTAAATGAGATAAGATGAGATGAAATATATAAGATAAGAATGATTGTAAAAACAACCGAGGCCTAAGCATATATATAATAACAAATAGTTTAGTTATTTAAATAAATATATATGTTAATACTCTCCTTACATGTGAATTAGCTAGATTTCTACTTAATAACTAGGTTGAATATATATACGTAAATATTTTAATTAAATGAGACAATATATATAAATATATGAAGTCAGGATTTTAATTATGCACTTTATTTGATACTATTTTAAATCATCACTTATTCTAAAATATTAAATATAGATTTAATTAGTTAAACTATATTCAAGCATGCACAAATTAAGTAAATTACCTTGTAAAATTTATGGTAACGCAAAGCACAAAGCACAAGAAATAGGTTTTTCTTTCTTGAGCAAATAATTAATACAGGAAGAAAACTGGGCTAGCATCTTAATTAGGTGAAATATCAAAAGCAAATTAACCCATTACATGATCTGGCATCATTAATTGCTGACTGGAAGAGCCAACTAATTAAGGAAGAGTACTAGTACTTAATTAATATTCATGATGTTTGCTGAAATCCACATGATTATCTAAAAGAGAAGTAGTAAACCCAACATGATTAGAATGCTGATTAAACAAACAACATCGACGAGTACTGCTTCCAAATATGAAATGATTGTGTGCCACCTTTACACTGCTGTACGTACGTGTTTGAAGATATCTATATATATTATTCACTTTCAACGTTGGGAGCATGGATGGCCTAGCTTTAGCTATATATCCTCAACTTAAAAGTCAATCATTATATAATGTAATTTATACCATGATCACTTTCTCTCGTTGGATGAATAATAATTTTCTAAATAGTGAGGGCTCAACACAATATTTCTACTAAGAGATCAGAGCCGTTTCATACCATGTAGATTGGCTTCAAATATATATATTTTAAAAAAATAACCACTTATCTTAAAAGTTTAAACTGATGGGAAGAGATTGTATATTTTATTATTTGTATTATATTCTTAAGACTCTCTATCAATGAGTAATCCAAACACGTGAAATATTGAATTAAACAAATAAAGTGTAAGGTCGGATTCGAACTCAGTATTTCTACTCTAATATCATGTGGAATCACTATTTATCTTAAAATATTAAACTGATAAAAATATATTCGTAATATATTTTACTATCCTTTTATGCTAAAAAGTCTGTGAAGAGAAAAGAAAGTGCACATACGATCGATGTTGACCTAGCCTGAGGCAAAACTTAAAAAAGAAAAAGAAAAAAAAAAGACAACAAAATGTAGAATAGAGGGAATATTTACTTAGAAGAGACATGTATTAATCGATATTAAGATAGTGTTTTTTTTTGTTAGCCATCATAATCATAGCTTAATCATGAGTTGCCAAGAGACAGGTACTCATGATGCCTGCTTTGGATCCGGCCAACGAAAACCTTTTGTGGGACTGTTGGTATTTAGGATGGATTGGGGGGGTTTGACCTTGTCTAACTGAAAAAATACTAGGCTGCACGATAGTGGACCATTTTGAGACTCGTTTTACAGTTAAAGTTTGATATAAGCCCTCTATATTTAAGATACATCCCCTCTAAGATTGATTAATTTTCACTTCTGCCCTTTTGTTTTTTTGCTTTTTGCCATCTACTACCCTATCATAATTATCTTATTTCTCCAAAGGAATTCACATAACCCTAAAAGCTCTATCATAATTTTCAAGCTTCCAGAAATACCTTTATGTGCTTTAGAAAATAACTAGGATCAACAGTCTAAAGTCTTAAAAAGTCTTGCAGAATTTAACACTTTAATCTAAAGTCTAAAAAAGTCTTGCAGAATTTAACACTTTAATCAAAGGCTAATTGGAAGTGCCAACTACAAATTCTTAAAAGGAAATTGGAGCTATGTGTAATTGAGTCCAAATGCAAGGACAACAATGCTAAGCCAGCATTGGAAAAAAAGGAAAAAAGAAAAAGAAAAACAAGGTTTGGTATATTTGTGACACTAGATTGTTTTTACAATTCCTCTCAACTCATCTCATCATTATAATTTTTTTAAATTTTTATACAAAATAAAATAAATAATTCAGTTTTTTCAAATTTAAAAATAAAAATAATATTAAAAAAATATATTTTAATAATATTTTATTCAACTTTTAATTATTTAGTTTGGATATCAAAATCATCTCATCTCATCTCATTTCATCATTACACTTTTCATAAATTACAACATAAATACAATAAACAATTAAATTTTTTCAAATATCAAAATAATAATAATATTAAAAAAAATATTCTAAAAATATTTGATTTAATTTTTAACTTTCATCTAAAATCATCTCATCTCATCTCTCTCACAATACAAACCTACCTAATCTCAATTAAACTCTTCTCATCTCTAAAACAAACTAGGCTAAAATGGAAAGCACATCACACCGCTACAACCATTTCTCTCCTCCTCCCTCCAACTGTTTGGTCTGATAGTAGTTCAAGGAGCCAAATCCGGAATCAAAGAGAAATGTGTTGAATTTCTTGTTCAAACCCAAACCAGAGAAAGAAACAGAAAAAGACAAAAAGAGAGAACAAAAAAAAAAAAAAAACAAAAGAAGAAAAAACAAAAATATACCCAGCAATAAAGAAAGAAAAAAGCCGTCATTGGCACGAACCACTTTTTTTTGCTTTTGTCATCAATCTAACACCATTTTTTTTTTTTTTTTGTGTTTTGACAAAATCCGAAACAGCCATTACACCAGACCAACCCAGAAACACCAACAATAAACAACACGAGAACATAAAAGCCCGCATCAAACAAAATTCCTATTTTTGTTATTGTCTGTCATTTTCTCAGTTCCCTCCATTCTGCACCCTCCTGGGTTTGTCTAAGAAATGTCCTTTCTGCTTCTGAAGATAACAAATTGAGAAAGAGAGAGAGTTTCATGATTTGGGTATCGATGGATGAACCTGAAGAGACAAGAAAACTGTAGTGGAGAGAGGCTGAGGTATGAGCGAGCAGCGAAAACGTTGGCATTGCGAAGGCCTCGGAAGCAAAAGTACGCAAATCACAAGCTAGCTAAGAAAAGATCAACAATGTCCGTGGCACATGCCGATGACGACGAGCCTAGTCCAGGCCAAGTCTACCACGCCGAGAAAGTCCTTGTCAATGGCGACTTCTACACTGGACAGTGGGTGGATAACGTTCCACATGGCCACGGCAAATACCTTTGGACAGATGGTTGCATGTACGTCGGCGAATGGCACAGAGGGAAGACCACAGGCAAGGGCAAGTTCAGCTGGCCCTCTGGGGCCACCTATGAGGGTGAGTTCAAGAAAGGATACATGGATGGGAGAGGGACTTACACGGGTTCGTCTGGGGATACATTCAGAGGTTATTGGGTGATGAACTTAAAGCATGGGCAAGGGACTAAGAGCTTTGTCAATGGAGATTATTACGAGGGCGAATGGAGGCGTGGACTGCAGGATGGGCAAGGCAAGTATCTGTGGAAGAATGGGAACCATTATATTGGACAGTGGAGGATTGGATTAATGAATGGGAATGGGACAATGATTTGGAGCAATGGGAATAGGTTTGATGGGTTTTGGGAAGATGGGTTGCCAAAAGGTAACGGGACTTTTAGGTGGTCGGATGGGAGTTTTTATGTGGGGATGTGGAGTAAGGATGGTAAAAACCAGAATGGTACTTATTATCCATCAGGGAATTCTGATGGGGATTTGGATTGGGATCCACAAGAGGTTTTTGAAGTAGATTTGAATGATTGTAAAATTTGTCCTGGGGAGAAAGTGTTGATTTTTCCTTCTCAGAAGATGTTAAATTGGCCCGGGATTGAGGGGGAGTTCTTGCAGAAGCAGCCGATATATAAGAAAGGGTATGACGGAAGTGTGAAGCCTAAGAGGATGTCGATGGATGGGAGGGTGAGTAATTATAACTGGGAGGATGATGGGGATGCTGATTTCAATGGAGTTGAGGGATTGGGGAATCTTCAGCTTGAGGAGTCGGTTAAGAAAGGGAATGGACCGCAGCAGTTGAGATTAAAGACAGAGAAGAGGCAGGGGGTGACCATATCGAAAGGGCATAAGAACTATGAGCTGATGCTCAATCTGCAGTTAGGGATAAGGTATTAATGATTTGTTGATTCTTTACTCCTTTTTGCTTTCTTTTTGTTTTTCCTCACTCTGTATTGTTTTGCTTCGGGCTTTTTTTTGGGCCTTGGTATGAATTTTAGTTTCTTTTCACTGCTTCTTTTTTTTTTTAAAAAATCCTGACAATGTTTCTGAACATAGAAGTTTCAAACATAATGGGTTGAGGAAATGGAGCCAAGATTTTCTCATTGTTTATTGCTATGAAACGCAAAGCATTTACGAGCTCCTTATTCAGAGATCAAATTTCTTTATCTGGTTCAGAACTGAATGCATGAAATATGTTTTAACTTTTTAAACCTTTTGAACGTTCTACACCAATCATTTTTCTGTTGCAGAGATTTATAATATGGCTTTCAGTCATTTGAACTATTCCACTGATCTTATATGTTGATTCCTGTCTTTAGTTTTCACTATTTTAGCTTACAAAAGTCTTCGACTCTGGCTTGTAGCAAATATTTTGCAGTATGCTGTAATGCATGCCAATGTTCAGAAGAAATGCTCTGAAATTTCTTGCGCTAAATAGGAAAACTTGAAGAGTGCTATGACGGAAGTGCAGGGCAACAATGATAAAATATAAAACGGGTTTTTATTAAACCCTTTGAATTATCTGGCTCATGTACAAGTCTGTGAGATTAACCAGGCATACAAGGAAAAAGGAGGCTAAAGTATTTGTCATACTTCTATTTTTTGTCATTTATGGGTTACCGTGAAAGAATTATAAGATCTGAGAATAGTTTTTATTTGGAAAATCATTTCACATCAGACATTTTTTAAGATTTCTAGTGTATGAAAACTGACATATTGCCGACCTTTTCTCTTAGAAGTAAATTGCTTAATCTTTATCCAGAATAATGACCTCCATTGCACGTAACTGATTCGTTGTGCCATAGCACAGACATTCTGTTGCAAGGCCTGCTCCAAAGACAACCCTTGATTTGAAGGCTTCGGCTTTTGATCCCAAGGAAAAAGTATGGACCAAATTTCCTCCAGAAGGATCCAAGCATACCCCCCCTCACCAGTCGGCTGACTTCAAATGGAAGGACTACTGCCCAGTAGTTTTCAGGTCAGGCCTAGAAAGATTACTTCCTCATCGTTAGTTTTCTTTGGGAAATGCATATTGGATTTTTTTCTTTAATCTTCTCTGGTATAGCTTCATCAAGGTTGTGTTGCCACGAGAGAGTGGACTCTCAGATATGTTTTGTATTAGTTCTGCAAATATAACGTGTACATGGAACACAAAGAGCTTGATATTTTACTTATATAATATTCTTTGATCCCCCCACAGAACAATCAAAATTTTCGCTCAAGTTGTTTATTCGAAAGCAGACGAAGTTACCATGACTAATTGCTTCATTCATAACATCCTAAACATTATGATACTCCCATACCTGTTTTAGGTTGGACTTGAAACATTCAGGGCTGATAGGTCGTCATATTTTAACTTTCAGGACTCTCAGGAAATTGTTCAAGGTGGATCCGGCAGATTACATGATATCAATATGTGGGAATGATGCCCTTCGTGAGCTATCATCCCCTGGAAAAAGCGGAAGCTTTTTTTACCTGACCAACGATGACCGATACATGATAAAAACCATGAAGAAGGCAGAAGTAAAAGTGAGTTCCTTTTCTGCTGCCTGCACCCGAATTTGAGATAAACATTGAGCTTCAAATGATGTTACATGCCTGCACAACTTTTAATTTCTAAAAACTTTCATGCTGTATCTGAGCTTTTTATTACATATCCGGAATTTGCCCTTTACAGTTGAATAATTCTCAAATTATCGAGTTTTGATAATTATTAAAATTATTTTTAGCTTCGGGGTAATTTTAGAATGACATCAACTTCTTTTCCTTCTGACCATGAATTGGTAGATACGACATGAATTTATATTTCACACTTTCATGTTATTGCTGAATGACGCTGCTGCCAATAGCCATTTTACACGATATTTTCCCTATTACTACTTATTCTGGATGTTCTCCTGACGAAATCATCACTTGCCAACATGGTTGCAGGTGCTTCTACGGATGCTCCCAGCCTACTACAAGCATGTCCGGGCCTTTGAGAACACTCTAGTCACTAAGTTCTATGGTCTTCATTGTGTCAAACTGACTGGGGCCACACAGAAGAAGGTAATCTCAAGCTGTACAGAACCTCCCATTTGCTATGAAAAAGAATAAGAAAATACTGGCGTGCTAACTTTCTTGCATTTCAGGTACGATTTGTCATAATGGGAAATCTATTCTGTGCTGAATATGCAATTCACAGGCGGTTTGACTTGAAAGGTTCTTCCCATGGTCGCACAACTGAGAAACCGGAGGCAGAAATCGATCCAACAATAACCCTTAAGGACCTTGATCTCAATTATATATTCAGGTTGCAGAAATCTTGTTTCCCGGAGTTTTGCAGGTCAATTTCTATTATTATTTCACTTTTCTCTCATTCTTCTTTTCCCATTTTTTTCCCTAGTATTTAGAAAACGGTAATGTTTGGGATGGGGGATTGGGGGTGAGTCGAAGTGTTAGTTCCCACTACAGTACAATGTATATTTAATTGAAAATTTAAACTTGGTTTGTTTAGGATTATAATCGTGACTACTATCAGCATTTTTGTGCTCATAGCTCTTAAGTTAATGAAGGAAATCTGATAAAATTATTCAATGATGCTTATGAATTCCCCATATTTGAAGAAAAACCCATGTCATCTCATGGAAGTAATGGCTACACGATACCACTCTTATGAACTCAGTTCATTGTTGTATGTATTCACTTAACTCCCTTTACTATTCTTTCTAAGAAATGCCTCGTGTTGACAATCTTATATACCCTCATAATAGAACACTCTCTGAAAGTGGCACTTCTTCTCCACACTTTCTGTTTCAGTGATTCTAAATTGAGAGTTTTTTTAGAAGTTTTTGAAGTGTTGTATGGTTTACATTCGATTTTCTGTAAGTTGAAGTCTACCTTCATGCAGGCAAGTGGACAGGGACTGCGAATTTCTTGAACAGGAGAGGATTATGGACTACAGTCTATTGGTTGGTCTTCACTTCCAAGAAACTTCGCATGGGGATTTGCTCACACCTAGGAGCCGTACCATTGAAGGTTGCCCTTTTACTGATTATGTCTTATGTGGAATTCATCTCTGTTTTCATAGTTTTGACATGAATTCTTACTGAAAAGATGAACTTGTCTTGCAGGAAATGGAGACCCTCAAAATGAAGGAGCCTCTTGCCTTTCTAGTGCAGATGTGGACCAGCTTTGTTGTGATCCAAACCGGTACATCAACTTTATGATCATTTTGCCAAGATTTCAAACACTAGTCACTGATTTGAAGCTTATGTTGATTTCACAAGTAGTTTTCCTGTCAAAATATTTTCGACTAGTCAGGCTTTTACTTCTTGTTCCACCATGACATGCATTTTTCTTCCCAATCAACATTAATTATCGAGTTTATCATCTCCTATAGCGGATGTTCTTAAAAATAAATCCTGAATGCTTGCGTTGCTACTGGCTGCCCAACTGGATCACAATATGATCATTATTGGTTTCTGATCATTTTGGTTGTTTCATGATACTGTATTAGACTCTGCCTCGAGAGTTTTTCAAATTTAAAACTTTTACCATGGTTCGTGAGCCCCTTGCATTTATCATTTTCTTTTTATTGTATGCTGCAGTTGTGCATCCACTAAATTAGGTATAAATATGCCAGCATGGGCTGAACGGATAGAGAGAAGAAGCGACTGTGAAAGTCAGCTGGTTGGAGAACCAAAAGGAGACTTATATGATGTTATCCTTTTCTTTGGTATAATCGACATTCTACAAGACTATGATATTAGTAAAAAGCTAGAGCACGCATACAAATCATTCCAATATGACCCCACTTCAATCTCTGCTGTGGATCCAAGGCAATACTCAAAACGCTTTCGGGATTTCATCTTCAGAGTTTTTGTAGAAGACACTTGAAGGTATAGGTTGATTACATATTTCCTACTTTCAGCAGGTGGCCATCCATGTATAGTGGGTCTTCAGAGGAAATGACTTCAATTAACAGCAAAATGTTATTATTTTGGCCATTGACATGATCATTGGAGGGTGTTTTGTGGCTGCCAGAGTCAGACATACATGGTCTGTAATTCATTCCCCGAGCCATCATCTTTAATTTATAGTTACAGAAGTATCATATGTTCTAGCAAAGGTATATATATATATATATATATAAGTTGGAACCCGAGCTCTTTAGCCTCTTCCCATTGTAAATGATTTAGCAGAAAGGTAAATCTATACTAGAATTGATTCTTTTTGTATCCAAGTTTCCCAGAAGGTGAGGAGTCTCGAATAAAATGTACAGGAGTGATTCTTTTTCTCGGCAAATGTAGAGGAGTTCAAAATAGTCAATTATGTACAAAGATTTAGGTGGACCATCTTCTAGAAAGTGAGTCCTGAATCTTACCCAACGTTGACAACTATATATTTTTTTTTCTATTTTTGTTTTTCTTCTTTCTTTCTTTCTTTTTTTTTCTCCTTAAAATGGTGGTGTCACATGAATTTTCAAAAATAAAGGTTGCTGGAAAGCCTGATGGAAAAGGAGTGGGAGCGCAATAAGTCTGGACAACAGGGCAGAACCATTGACCAAGCATATATTTTTGTCTATTCATGTTTGAGTTGCAGATTTTATGAGAAATATTTATATATATATATGTATGGGTTGTCCTTTTATTGAAAGAATAATATTGTTGGTGATACTGAATCACTGATAGCTCGAAAGGGTTGGAGAGTTTAGGAGGGAATAATGGGTTGGCACTCTCGAGGCTAAATGTGACTATAAAACGTTTTCTTCTTCATTGACTTGTATTTAAAAAAAAAACACTCTTACCCACATTCTCAGTGTGTCATCTCATTGCAGGCTTTTTGGTCAAATGGGCCGTTTTGCATTATTTTTTTTGGGATATGATTCTTTAATTAATTCAAATCCTAAACCATATACCTTTTAATTTTAAAAATTTTATGTTCAATTATTTTTGTGTATTCTTTATGTATTTTTTATACACTTCATTAATATAATTGGCTGCATCATTTTTTTAATATAAAATAACTATTTTGACCAATTACATCAATAGAATGTGAAACAAATACACAAAAATAACTGTACGTAACCTGAATCTATACGAGTATATGCCATCACTTGTATAATTTTAGATATAAGCCCGATGATAGGTAAGGATGGAAGCATACAAAAATACTATGTGGAATAATGGGGCAACACTATTGAAAGAGTGTAAACTATTCTCTTCATTTATTTATATATTTTAAAATAAAACATATCTAGTTATATATATATATATATATATATATATATATATAAACGTAGTATTAGTTCTTGTTGCTGATTAGGGTTGATTACATATGAGTAGAAATGATGTTTTCATACTTGATTTTGTCATCTTCAGTATCATATGAGTTTATATGTCACGTTTAGAGTTACTTTTATTTATGTATTAACTTATGAAAATACTTAAAATATACATTTGTAACTAGAAAATACTAAGATTTAAGATGATTAATAAATTTAATCCTATGCATCTATCATACCCAAAAAATAATAGGAGTAATTCACAGCAAATTTTTGGATAGATAGATGCAGCCATGTCGATCTGAAGGGCTAGTGGCCACTGGCCCTTTAACCTTAATAGTAGGTCCACCCGTCCCAAATGAAATCTCCCATTCCCATCTTCCCAGTTGTATAAAAAAAAAAAAAAACAATAAGCTTGGATTTAAAAATAATCATTACAATTTTTTTAATTTTTTTAAATAAAATACAATAAATAATTTAATTTTTTAAAATACTAAAATAAAAATAATATTCTAACAATATTTTTTTCAACTTTTATTCCAACTCACTATCCAAACCTTCAGGAGTGAGGTGATTTGATATATTTTGTGAATAATAAAAAAAAAAAAAAATATTAATGATAGAATATTGAATAGTAAAAAAAAGTAAGTGAAAAGTAATAATAAAATAATAAATAATAGTAGAGTATTTTAAGAATACTCTACTATCTAAACTAGTCCTAAGATTAGCATGAATGGAATAATTATTAAATATTTTCAAAATACAGATATATGATACTTTCATCTTATTATAAAATGTCACGTCAATTAAAATTGATATTTATATAAGAAATATTAATTATAATATATATTGTAATAGAGTGTGAATAACTCATTCTTCGTATTTTCAGAGTACTTCATAATTTTAAATACAGACGAGGGCAGGTGTTCAAAATTACTACATCAAATAGCACAAATCAAGCCTTTACCCGCAAGGGACCGCAGATTCAAACCGACCCGACATGTTGGCTTCCGATACTTGCCTTGAATCCATGGGCTTGGAAATGAGAGGTGAAACGGCCTATTTTGTTGTATAAATTTTCTTTTATAGAAGATGGGTCTTGTTTCAAACTAAGACCATCAGTATGGCTTTATCAAAATTATTTTTAAAATTTGATGAAAAAAATATATATATATATATATATGATGTATTCCATAAATTCAAAACTTTTCTAGTCATAATTTTAATATTGGATTAGTCAAAATAATAATATAATATTATTTTTTAATAATATTATTATTATTTTTATATTTTACAATTACATGTTAATTAATAATAATATTTAATCTTTCACATATTTCAAAACTGAACACAATAATGAAAATGAAAGGGTGTTCGAGAGAAGTGAAAATCGTGATAAATGAAAACTAAAAAGTAAAGAATTGAGATAAATTTTACAATAAAATATTACTTTTAAAGATAAACAGTACATCTTCGAATTTGAAGATATACTTAAAATTACTATAGCTCATAGTTTAAACTTTTAATTTTTGAAGAAGTTAATGTAGATTATTTTATCTATATTTCTTCAAACTTTGAAAATGCATTGGCTTTTGATGAAAGACAAGCAACTTAAAGAACAAGATATAGTCAGTGAAAAGAAAAGAGTTGTTTTTGTAAACCTTTCGATTAAGCCCTATCAAAAGTTGGGGGACAAAAGTGGTTTTACCGTACAGATTTTTCAACACTGGTTTTCAAACTGCAACATGAGATTGCCCAAAATCTGTGATGCTGATTTGGTCTGTCATAAAAGAAATGGAAGGAATGTCCAGAACTAGGTTGCAGGCCGGGACTCTCTCATCATCACTTGACCAAATACAACTAACCATTCTATACCCGTGTTATTGAGGGTCCAGAATGTCATAAATTAGAGTCTAACCACCAAAGAACATGCTGGAAGCAAATAGACCCAGCAGTATTGAATGTCATATATTGAATGCATAGGGTTGGTATGTTAATTTTGTGGTCAATTATTGAGGAAATTGAGAGAGAGAAGTAATTAATGTATCCAACATCCATTACAGCATTTATGGCGCTGTTGAATCTTCAATTGTGCAGTTTTATTACCCTATAAGATCTACGTTACGCAGCCATACTTTTAGACTAGTCTCCCTCCAGGTTTTAACAGTATTTGTGGTAAAAAAATCTTGCCTGTAATCTATACACTGGTTTGGAATATGTGCATCAGCTCACGCCTTCCGAATACCTTCTGGAATATCCTTTTCCATTTTTTTTTTCAAATGAATTTCGAGAAGCCAGTCGTTTAAAGATTCACAGTAAATTAGCTGCAAAGAAACAGAATTTCAAAGTGAATCAAAGCATTGAGGACAAGTTTTTTCATTCCAAAACTATACAGGAATCTCCATGAAACCCCAAAATAACATGCTGCTTTCTTACATAAGAGCTGAAGGAAAGGCTCCTATATGCTTTCTCTATTTGCATTCATATATTTATGCAGAAGACAATTTACATTAACCAATTCTGATGCTCAACTTGTGCAGAACCAAGAACCTGTACTAGTGGATTTCATTCATCACCTGCCATATGACAAACGGTTTCTAGTTGGTGTCCTGCAAAGTTGCATTATTTTGTTTTAACAACTAAGGAATGTAGTAGGAGAGAAAATATTTTGCAAAATGAATAGATTTTCAATCAGCAACAAGTCTGTAATGACTTCCCGAGACAGTGAAATGATCTTTATCATGAGAAAGATTGCTCTATTACCACAAAACCAACAATTAAAGATTGGTGGGAAATCCACTCTCAACCCACTTCAGGGTGCACCATAAGCAAGTTGGGTACAATTGCAACATCAATTCAAAAGTTATGTTGACAATCAAGCTTCATTGTGTAGCTAATTAGGTATTGTTTTGGTCTGAGAATGCAGGGAAAGAAAAGAAGATGAGAATATGATGCATTATGATTCCCGGCTATGTCCAATTTTCATTTGTATCTCCACTTTGGAATATTCCAGACCATTCGAAGGCGGTGAACATACTAGAAAGCCATTGGCTGAGCGTTTCAGAACCGGTATGAACAATTCATGGCAAAAGATCCCACTACAATTGCAGAATTCTTAACCACACTACTTACTGCAGAAAACATACACATAAGCACAATACCATGGCACTAGAAGATTGTATCTAATTCAAACAATGGTGTGCCCTTACACAATACCTGTACATAATCTTCCTTTACAACCTTTGTGATGTTTTTAACCACATATTAATCAGTTAACTAGCTAGAAGTTTCAAGAGAGTTTATCTAATAGTTAAAACAAACCTGGAAGATTCTTGCATATGGAAGGCAGCAGATTTATCTAGCTAGATGATTGATGTGACGTTTCTAGAGAGATAGAGAGAGTATGTGAAGAATTTATTTTCTTTTGTGAAGAATTTATTAGTTATTCACATGTTTTTTTTGTTAACTTATTATTAGATACTTTTTTAGGTTTATTCCTGATCTATAAATTTTTCTTAAAGTTTAGAAAAATATGAGTAAGCCAAGAACAATTATATAATTTTATGACGTATGATTTTTTTTTTTTTTATATATAGTCTTGTGCAAAAAGTAAATATTACTTATGTTGACACACACCGCACACTTTGCCACACACCGCACACTTTGCCGATCGCTCCCCCCCCCCCTCCCCCAACACCAAATCCTAGTTCCGCCCCTGTCGAGGTCCACAGAAAATTTCAACACCTAGTACATACCTAGGTGCACTTACATAACGCCTTTAGCATTTCTGTAGTGGATGTAGACAAAAGGTATGTGCAGTGTCTTTTCCTTTTCTCCATTGATGTATAATGACACAGCAACAGCGACCCATCCATGCTCAAATTAATTAATGCTCGATTAAAAGTCAAAACTCGTTGAAAAAGAAATCTAGTAACAAATTGGAAGCAGTGTAGCTAGTACGGGAAGCTCAAGTTTGGGAGAAGAAAGTTAAACATCTTAGGAAGCAGGGCATTCAAATGCCAGAGGTTAGTAAGGAGAACACTTCAGATTGATGCATTTTTATTTCAAGCTAGATTAATCATTTTGCTCTGCCAATGACCATAAGAGAAAAATTTAAGCTATTGACTGTTTTAAGGCCTTACCATTGAGCAATCTTCAGCTGCCAGAGCCTGGATGGGCATTTGATGGAGCTACAATTGGAGAAGAGGACTCCCTATTCCTTCCACCCCGACTACTACTTTCCAAATGCACTTGTGAAACAGAAGGGAACGAGTTTTTATCATCAACCCCATGATCATAGAGAAACCCTTTGAACACATGACCACTGATGGTCACTGTAGCCTGGTAGACAATCTCGGCTTCACCACTACTCACGGCTGTGACTCTGTGACACCTGAATACCGCCGGTGCGCGGACTTGGCGCGGTAAGGAGTGTTTAAAACTTGCATCTGTTATTCCAAAGAAAAAAAAAAAAACCCCAAATCCGTCAAGTGCCTCAATTCTAAGAATCAGCCTCTTGGAACGTGGATTATCTAAAGAGAAAGAGACCCAAAATCTACAATCCAATAAATTGTCATGGTGTCTAAAGCTTGCCTCTTTAGTTGAATAAACCATATCAGTTATCATAAGACTTCTATGATAATTCTACCTGCCCCTCCCATCCCAGGGAAAAAGAGAAAACGCATGAGTCAAGTATAAAGATTGCATCTATACCTCTCTAAATCCAAGGTATTTGGAACACTCCATCATCACAAAAGTTTGTTACAACGAAAGAAAGAGAGTGGGAGATGGAGAAGACCTTGGTGGCTAGAGCTAATGCCAGTACTCCTAGGAGTGGCAGCATTAGATGTTGAAGCATGAGATGTAACATTAACATTAGGAGGTGACACCTCAATTCTTGGCCTTTTAACCCCAGAGGAAGACCCGGAAGAAGCATCACCATCACCGCCCACCACCGACATCCTCCGATCCCGCCGCCGAGATGCCGGAACCCACGTGCTCCTCACGTGAGTAGCACAATCATTACCACGGCTCTTACAGCAAGTCCTGCACCTCCTATAACTACAATCCTTCTTAGCCTTGTTCCCACAATCCCTGCAAACCCTCATACCACTCCCACTACTCTCAAACATCTGCTCAGAAGCATCATTTTCGACGTCAAGCCCACCTTTGTTTGAGGAACTCAGTTCTTGGCCTTTCTTTAGGGTCCAACAGTTGGGGTTATTAGAGTTGCCGCAGTCTTGGACGCCATTGTTTGAGTGTGTGATGCATGGAGTGGCAGTTAAAAGCGGGAAAATGCCGAGACCTACACCAAGGGAGGCTGAGGAAGGTAGAGGAAGGTTAGGGTGGTGATCAGCAGAAATGGGTTGGTTTTGTTGGTGCATGGAAGAGGTTGGAGCAATGAGAACAAGGTCTCGGAGGCCCAACATGCCCATAAGGTCAGCAAGAAAAAGTGGTGGCGGTGGATATTTGATTAATAGTGCTTATGGTCGGAAGATATGGCCTTGGTGAACTCTGAATGGTATTGATTTAAGTGAATAATGCAAAATTCTCGTATTTATCCAAAGCTATGGAAGATCTATTTAATTTACAGGTATATCAGATAAAGTGATCTGAGATTATAATCTTTCAGACTACGAGAGGTTTCAGCAACTGAAGTACTACTTATGCACAGAGAGAGAGAGAGAGAGAAAGGCTTTGATGGGGAGGCTTCTCCAACTGCTACAAGTTCTAGTACCGATCGATCCGCTGAAGATACAGCCTTTTCAACCTGTGTAACTATGATTACTAATTAAAAAAAGAAAAAAAGAAAACCACGGTAGGTATAAATAATTTTAGTAAGTATTTATTCAGAATAAAAATATACGTTAGTGGATTGAAAAGGTTAAAGCACAGTCTCACGTTTACAAAGCAAGGGGAGGAAATGAGTAAACATTTTTTAGGAAAGGAGTTCCCCAACTCAGCTGCATTTTTCTATGTACGAAAAAAGCATATAAAAAGTTATTTGATCTCACATTCAAGACAATTTGGGAAATAAAAATAAATGCTTAATTTATAAAAAAAATTATAAATAGATGTGACTTAGAGTCGGTTTAGATTGAGAGATGATCATTTCATCACTATTTATTATTATTAACAAATTTTAATTCACATATTTCATTATTATTTATAAATTATCTCAATTCATTTCATCTCCCATCTCAATTTAAATAAAATCTTAATGTAATACAAGAGATTATAAAAAACATTTTAATATAAAATAAATTTGATATTTCATATAAAAAATCTTATGTGCAAGGGCTCTAGAACCACAGCTGGTGGGATACACTGTTTATAATTGAAATATATGAGTAATAGGGGAGGGAGGGAGGACATAGTTAGGTAGAGATCAATAAGGTTTTGGTTTTTTTTTTCTTTTTTCTCAACTAAGGTTTTTCTTGGTTGCACGACATATGGCCTGGCTAGTCTAATCATAGGTCAAGATCAGACCCCTACGTAGCCAAGGCTCCATTGCCCAAATAGCTGGCCTACCCTTTCCCTTTCACTGGATAAAGTTAAACCTCTCTTTGGCCTACCTGATTGATGTTGATGTGCCATAATTTTACTTACCCCCCTCTTTTTGTTATTATTATTTGTTGTTATTCCTCCTATTAATTTTTTGTTTTGTTTTCAGAATAGCAACAATACCTCTTCCGACAAGACAAATTAACATTACATGCATATATAAGCTCAATTAATTTGCTTGGTTAATTCCCACACTTTACTATTATTTTGACCTAATCTTCTAACTTAATGTTTTATTGACCATAACTTGCACTATTGCCTCAAGGCATGAGGACATGATAATGCATGTGATGGGTCAGAGAAATATTTTCAAGTTGTTGCTTGAAGTGCCTTCCCACGATTCAACATTTTTATGGCCTTATGGGGTTGTTCTGTTGCTTTTTAGTAAGTAGTGGCATTACACTTCATCCTAGTTAATTATTAGCTAGTGGGAGTGTATGGTGCATCCGCTGACTGTGCATCCGTGTGTCTCTGTGTGTGTATATATATATATATATATATAAAAGAAATGATTAATTTTGTAATAGTAAATTTTTTTTTTTTTAAATGATTTTACGATATTTACATATTTTATGACTATGCGTAATATTACTATATATATATTTGTGGATGAGTTGCTACCATCCAACACAAATTTATGTTTATATTTTTTTTATTTTTTAATGTTTTTAAAAAAATAAAAAATATATATCAATATATTAAAAATTATTTTTTTAATTATTAAATAAAAAAATTAAATATATAAATAATTAAAGTGGAGAAATAAACACAGACGACGTACTGGGGCAGATACAAGGCAATTTGGTTCTTTCGTACACCAACATGAAAGGGATTCTTCTCAGTTTTTTTTATTGGATACCTCTCAAAACATCAAATGTTAGAAAAGAAAAAAAGCATGGGGCCGGCCTACAGATCAAGGTAAGCGTTTCATCGGCCTACATGCCTTTAGGTTATAGCCTAGCCCTAGGCATCTAAATGGGTTTGGTTTTGCTTTTTTTTCGTAGGGCAGGTTGTTGATATTGATGGGATATCATGAAAGATTTAAGAGACGATTATTTTATTTTATAATTTCATCCGTAACTTTTCTTTCTGTTTTGAACGGGGCAACCCAAAAGGCACATTTTCTTTTGCGACAGTCTCTCATTCTAGTGGATGTTGGATGCATCTTTTATGTAAAAGAGACTCCCACGTATCTTAACTATCATGACAATTGATAAAGAAAAGTAGGGGTGTCAGGTTAACGGATTGTATCAAAATCTTAAATTCTAATAAGATTTCTTAATATAACGAATTCGTACGATATGATTGAATTATATAATAAGTTAACACCATACAATTTAATTCGTTTCAATTCATTTATATAAATAGATTAAATAGATTCAAAATTAATCATAATTAAGTTTAACATAATTTTATATAAATATTAAAATCACAATATCTATAAAAAAAATATAAAACTAACTATAAGTTCAAAATTACAATCTAAATAATAAAAATATCGAAATTAAAATCTCAACAATTTTACTTTTAGATAAAATGATATAATTTTAATTTTAACTTTTTTAATAGATCAATTCGTATTGACTTGTTATCAAGCAGTTAAATAATCGTGTTTTAAGGAATCAATTTATTTTGATCCGAACTCATTAAGACTAAACTCAAACCCGCTATTGTCGTGTAGTATTCGTGTTAGATTAATGAATCGTGTCATATATTGCCACCTCTAAAAAAAATTTATTTAAAAAAATAAAAAAATACAAGGAAATACCAATCTCTTTTTTTTTTTCTTTTTTGACCTGGTTTGATAATTACTTTTATCATTTGGGTTTTCTCCACTCTTATGTCTTTTTAGTTTTGAATTCAAGAAAAACATTCATTTTTAGATGAAAGACAAAGAACTTACAAGTTATGATGACTATTGAAAGTGAATGAATCTCTAACAATCATCGTGCAGATTATTTTCCCAAACATGCCCCAAACAAGTTTTGTGTCAATACTTCTCGAGAAATAAATAGAAAATTTGTGATAGATAATATATTTACAGAAGTTGGTATTCATTAACAATATGAAGATTGACTGTTACATGTGTGAATGGATAATTTTCTCCAATCAAACATGTAATAATGTCCTCCAATTACACGTCTTCTAAATGGGAATCTCCTCACTGATCTCATGGGCTTAAACTCTGCAACATGAGTTATATACATAGGGCTCCAATGTCCTAGGCTCTAGATATGTGCTATTTTGGCAAAATGCATTGCAACTCTTCCGGCTTGTGCTTCGATTGGAGGATTTAAAGTTCAATAAACTTTAAATTCAAATCTGGTCTGTTAAGGCTGTGTGACACAATTTACAGGAGGCATTACCATGGTTCAGAGTTATTACCAAGATAATTTCTAATATATGATGGCCTGGTCCAACCTTCCTCCATCAAAATGAGGTTGAGGCGTATCATCAATTTCTCCACGGCATCTTCCTCCAGGCTGCTAAGTGAATCAGGCGATTGTTTTATTGAGGAAGAATCCTGCAATCATTTAAGAAATCCTGTTAGCTAATTCAAAAGTAAAATCACAAGTTATGCTACAGAGATAGAGAATTGTACCTTCGCATCCTGGTACAACTTCAGATATTGCAGTGATTGCTCAAAGAATCCACAGTGGTAGAGAAGAATGCTATAATCTCTTAATTCCTTTTTATCGGTATCTAGGAGGATAAGACGTTCACATGCTGTAACAACAGCAAGAATTCCGAGATAAATAGGGGGAGAAACAATTGAGAAGATCTTTTCATTTGAGTACAGAGTTTAATCATTCAATGATTTGTGTGCAGGGAATCCACAACGAGAATGAAATAGAAGGGAAAGGCACTATAAGTTGATTAAGTTTAACTTGGCAACCTCGACCATTAGTGCTTTGAGCCAGATCCTAATTATAATCAAATGGTAAGCCAAGTTTCAATGCAATATCAAGAGATGACACGATTTCAGTCATCATTTTTTAGATAACTGCAAACCGTTTTAGTGATAACTGCTTCCCAAAAAAAAAGAAAAAAGAAAAAACCTAGAGCACATAAGCTTTTCATATGATTCCATGAAATCGAGAAAGCCTCCAAGCCTGCTAATATTGGTTGTGCATTAAAATCTCAAAGGAAGCAAAATGGAAGCCTGTCATGAACAACTTAAGTTAAAGTGCTGTCTCAACCATATATAGTGAGAAACCACCCAAAAGTACTCAAAAGAAAAAAAAAATGACACTGAAAGGTAGTTTCATGGTAACAAAGCTGATGATGAGTTCCTACGTGGATCAATAAACAGCATGTCATCCTCCTCTAATGCTTGTTAGGCTAAAAACCCCTTGGATGAGGTACCCTAAAAGAACTCAGCAACCAAGCAGTCCCGATTTGACAAATCACAAAGAGTATGATCTATTCCCAGGCAATGATTATTGCAGCACAATTGATTTCTTGTCTCCAAATTAAACTTGATGTCAAATCAACACAAGTCCTGCATCAAATCGAAGGCATTGCAGAGCACTGCAAGCACGTAGGATCTATTATTTTAGATGGAAACAGCCCACAAGAAATGTTTTTGTAGTAGCCAAAACATCTCAAACCTCAAGTCCATTTTACTTTCTAGCGCCATCAACTCAGAAGTAACACCACCTCACTAGCAACATCAACTCATAAGCAGAGAGAAAAAGAATCTACCAGACCACCTTCTAGGAAAGTAAAAGCTGCATATAATACATACTAGATAATGCACGCCTCATGTCCCCAAAACGTACACTAGTCCAAACACCACGTTCTAGCCGATGCTGAGCAGCCTTGGCAGATGCAATCTGAAAGCCACTGCAAATTATGATATGAACATCCCATGTAAAACTTTCAGTGGAAAATGAAGTATCCATTGGATTGCAATGTAATTAAAAACTTGAGTTACCTTTCTTCACCAATATTTGATCTATCAATGCAATTAGCGGCATGTGCTGCCCATAAGAATAAACTCCTGGTGTGATCATGTTGAAATGGCCAGAAAGCATTTTTCAGATTTCTCAAAATCTGCGCATTTTGTAAACTGTAAGGACCAGAAGCAAAATTGATGTGCTGAACAAAAAATTAAAACTGAAATTGAAGCTCCTTCACTCAATACATGTGCGCCATAGACTTACAAAAAGCTAACTATGCAGAGAGAGAGAGAGAGAGAGAGAGAGAGAGGAGCATAAATAGTTTAACTTTTCTAATATCCTTAAAACATCCTTCTCTAACTTTCCCAGTATTATATCATGGAATTTCAAATTGGCCTTCCATTGGGGTAATGAGGCCTTAAGTAATCTCTATTGATCTCCTAATGTTTAGGGAATAGTGGATAATAACACAAAATGGAAAAGTAAGCAAGGCCATTACTCCAACTTGAGTCAAAACATTTTTTGATAAGTAAAAGTAAAGTTTTATTGATATAAGAGACATCGCCCAAGTAAACCGGTACTATACACAGAACATGCCTAATTACATCTAAACACTAGTGAGAGATACAAGAAAATCATGAAGGTTGTCTGTATTACAACTTCAGTCAAAACATTCATGCTATGACTCAACCCTGCGAAATTTTGTGATACTGCCTTCATATGGAACTAGAGGAATAACCGAAAAACACAGGAAAACAGAAAGAAAAAGTAGAAAACACACTATCAGACATTAACTTCTACTGTTTTTTGAACTTTGCATAAAAAACTTAATGTCACGTCATAGAAAAGAATGAAATACTGCAAGCAATCAAGAATGTAGAACTCACCTCCACCAAAAACATTTGTGATGTAATTATATGTGGTTGATCTGAGTCCTTGCTTTTCTGTTTATCATAGCCTCTAGGTAGACTATGCAAATCATGAGGAAAGAAAATTTCCACATCAAAATTCACAAGGCCCCACAAGCGAAGCATTTTCAGGACTTCTGAATATATAAGCGAAAGCATTGCAATGGATCCTGAACGATGGGTCAAGACCTGTTCAGATGTTAAGAATTAATTACCTAAAAAACCCACTATGTCTCATATCATTCTCTCAGAAACAGCCCTGAATAACAACACAGAAGGCAGAACCCATACCGAGTGAAGATAAAGAGCTCGTGGCTCTGCTTGATTTTTTGAATGTGTCCTTCGGAAACCCTGAAAAGAAGAAAAACACATCATGCAAAAGCAAATACCATCAGAGCAAGGGGTACAATATAGCTGATGAGATAGATCAATATGAAATCACAGTGGATGTGACTATTAACTTTTTGCTGACTTCATTCATGTTTAGTTCTTAATTTCGTGTACTCATATGTATACCTCTGGTGTACTTGGGCTATGCCTACCTTTATCAATACAATTACTTCTTACTTATAAAAAAAAAAAAATCATGTTTATAAGAACTGCTGTATTTATATTATAGTATTGCTCATCAAATCCACGTAGGTCAACAAATATACATCTGTTTCAAAATTATAAGACTAGGTCCTTTACAAATTCAACAGCCCCAATTAAACGTGAAATTGAATGATGATCTCACAATCACAATAAATGACATGAAATATATATATATATATATATATATATATATATTTATATATTATTGGCACCAAGTGTCCGAGAACAAAGTCCCGACTTATCCCGGACATGAAGAAAAAAAATCGAAACAGCACCAACTCCTTTCCCCCAGACAATCTATAATGCAGGGCCTCCTCTTACAAGTTTTCATTTTCTTTAAGTAAACAAAATTCAACTTTGATTTCAAAAGCCAAAAACTCTTCGGTTAGCATACCTTCATGCCATACAGGTATCTCTCTAAACTCTCCAAGAACTTCTCCGGCGACGACCTGTAGGAAGAGTTATACTGTGAGCAGTATCCCACGGAAAGGTCGTCCAGTCTTTCAATGAAAGCATCCACAGGGAGAGGAACGGAAGAGTGCGAAACAAGCGAATCATCCTCTGCAGCAATATAAAGAGCTGTTTTCCCCAAATCAACGCATCTATTAATGGTGATGCTGGTTTCCCTCTCTATATCAGATAATTTTCGAATCTGTGCACAGAAACCCTCCCTTGCTTCCTGCTCAATGGTTCATCATACAAAAAATTCACCAAATTGAACAACACCACATCCAATAAAGTATCAGAATGATTTTTTAAAATAATGACTTTAGATTCAGACACAAGAAATTGACGAGGCATAAAGTTATCTCTCAAAGAAAATGAAGCAAATCCTTCTAAAAATGGAAACTAATTTACATTAACCAAAAAAGAACAAAAAGATTATAAAAAAAAAAAAAAAAAACTTCACGGGCTAAGCTCGAAGAGTCCAAGAACAAATAAACCGAAATTAAAATCACATGTAGATAAATCATAATTAACCTAAATAACGATTTACAAACAATAAGCTCATGAAATTTTATATCTGTTCATTAAAAAAACTCAATAAAATCAGGAGCAAAAACAACAAATTACGAAAAAAAATGAGAAACAGATGAAAAAAAATGAAGAAGAAAAGGAAATGGTAGTTACTCTGGCATGCGAAGTGTCGATTCCAGAAGATTCCAGAGCCTCGTGGAGAACGAACTTCGGGTCGCTCCCCACGGACTGGGAATTCGAACCGGCACGACACACCAAGCGAGAACACGAGAAACAACAAGAAGGTGGTGGTGGAGGAGGAGGAGGAGAACAGGATTGGAACTTGGGGAATTTGGAAGGCGTTGTGAGTAAAGAGGCTCTCGAAATCCATTGAGAGGAGGAGGCAACAGAAGAAGCCAACGAACTCATCGTCTATCGTTTATGCGAGAGAGGAGAGGGAGAGGAGGGGGAAAGGAGGGAGGGGGCGTTAACAGCAGAGTATCATCAACTCAGAGACATGGAGAACATCTTGGACAGGTGGCGGCAAAGCAGCTATTTGCAGCAAATGTTAAGGATGCACTAATTTTAGACCAATAAATACACACACATCAATTATGCCCACGGATAGCTGCCCCACTTTCTGTGTGCTGTCTGCGATATTTTCTCGGTGTATATGTTTGGCGGCTGTTAAAAGAGTTTTTAAGTGAAAAATTACCTCTACAGTTCTATGATTTACGCGAGTCCTGTGAAATTACTTCTGTGAAAAGAGATATACATTTTCTATTTATTTTCTTAAAATGAATTCTATTTTCTTATTTTCTTTATTTTAAGTAGGCACAAAATTTACATACCTTAAAATTATATTTAATATTATTTTTATTTAATAAAAAATAATAATTATTTAATTATTTGATCATACATTAAAACTAAATGACCAGAAAAAGGATAAAAACATTTACGAATAATTCTATTAATGAAAATATATTGTTTAAAATGTAATTATTGAGTTTTAAGATGAATTTTAGTTTTTTGACTTCCTGGCCTGAGCTTTTTATTTAATAAATCCAACATGTTATTAAACAACAAGCTGGCATGTAGTTTGCATAAAGAGTATCGATGCCCGAAGGCAAGCAAACACATGAAGGATCAAATCCTACGGTAGTGGAGAAACACAAGTTACATAGAGCATAAGCTATACATCCACAGCCAGAACGAGGAAGTCCTGATTAGGTTATTATTCATGAGGATTGGAGTAGACATTTATTCATCTCTCGAGGAAACCCTTGGGTTCATACTACTAAAACACATTCTCAACCTTCGATCAGAGTCATGAAACCAAATATGTTGACTTAGCTTTGAAGCTGAGACTTGTAAATGTCGTGACCAGAGGTGGCTCTGGTTATTGGACACAACCTGATGGAGAATGAGTAAGGTACAGCAGGAATCAGATACTTGTCATGGACACAAGGGGACCAGCTATCGTCTCCGCCCACTCCCATGTGCTTGTGGTCGAGATGAACCTGAAACACCATGAAACATTATGTAACATGGTGACACTTCATTGTCTATAACAAAAGCAATGACAATGCAGGGAAGCAAGAAAGTTAAGAGCCGATCGGAGCATGAAATAGAACAACCTAGTAAAACCAGAGCTGAAGAAACAAATCCTCTCTCTTGTCGTAAGGTTAGCTTATATTTATAAAATTTACAGTTTTCAACTCATAAGACTACAAACTTTTTGAGGGGCCACATGCAGCTGTCTTCATCTAAGTATTTTGGTGTCAAAAGGACTTGCATTTGGCCATACATAAATGAAATTATTAGAGAAGAGATGCTGGACAACTTCAGGAGAAAAAAAATTGTGAACATGGAACTTTAAACATGCAAGCATTCATGTGAAAGACAGTTGATTCTTAACATTTAAGAATTGTCATTTGCAACCCCACAAATTGGTTTAGGTGTTACAATCCACCACTGTTGGGGGAGCAAGAAAAGCTCAAGGCAAGCAATTGTGGCTCCCCTTATTTGCCATTTCATTTAAGTGGTCACCTCAAATCCGTATAATGTACACAGATACAGCTTGAAAATCTCTTAATGCTTTACAATTTATTTCATTGTTGTTGTTATTGTTACTATTATTATTATTGAGATGAAATAAGTAAATATGACTTCAATGCATGAATTATGAGCTAACCATTTTATCCCGCAAGATATCACATAATGCAATTTGCAGAATGCTGGTGTCATAAGGCGCATGCACACAAAGGGCTACTCATAGCTATTATAATAGTGTGATATCATTTTATAGTAGTGCAGGGAATTTTTTTGTAGAAACAACAGAACAAATTACCTCAATGTTGTCTCCTTTAATAAGCTCTTCATTGTGTGTTGCCCGCTCAAGCTCTGCTGCGGTGTAGTAACTTGCACTCATTTGCATGGGAGGAGAGCTTCCGTAGATTGAAGCATAAATCCCACATCCATCTTTGCTTTGAAATGTCACCCATCTAACATCTGCCCTGCCAGAACATTCCCCAGGAACAATATAAGGAACATGCATGTCACCCACTTTCTGCTCATAGAACCCAACATGTGCAGCTGCTTTTCTATCTGGATAACATTCAAATGGCCCTTTTCCATACCACTTTATATTGTTCATTGACTCCTCCAAATGGAACTCAAGTCCCACACGGGGCAAAGGTGGAAGGTTTGAAGAATTTGGTTTTACCTTGCATTCCACAATGACATCCCCAGAACCATAAATTGTGTAAATCATATCAATTTTGAATAAAGCATTTGCCTTCCCCGACTCGGGTATAGAATGCTTTTCATCCGTTGGGACAGCAATAAATCCCACTACTATTTTCACAAGCTTGTCTGGCGTATTCTGTACAGAACAATTTTCTTTAATATAGAGGAGGCTATCCATATTGGCAGCATTCCACTTGGATAAATAACTATCCGCACCTCCCCCTTTGTCATTATCCGTAGGTGCTCGCCAGAAGCATGGAAATATGCCTTTATTCATCACAGTAACTCCTTCAACCTACCATCAATCACTGTATCTTCAGAATTGTGGTTGGCATTTATCACACGTGAATAAGCTTCTATGTGAACAAGGATTTGAGCATATATCAAATAACTTCCGCTTGAGAAGTTTAAGACATGTGAGGTATTATATGAACAGGGTGCCAACTGATACAAATGCCACTTAAAAAAATAAATTCTCATAAATGAAGACAAGAAAGGAAACTTATCCCTCTTCAAGATAAAAATTTTGAAAAAGAAAAATCCATCATAGATATTCAGTCAAAACTGTCAAAATACTGCCCCTCTAAAATTGTTTTGTTGAAGACAAGAAGATGTGAACCAATCATGCATTACAGGTTCCAGAACTCCAGGGCTTATAGATTATCAGGAAATCATGTCAAAACATCCTTAAAGTGTGTTTACTTCATTTAACTATCAGTTAGAAGAAAACCTCATGCTTTTAGATGAAACAAAAATAGAATAGCATTCATTTTAACAAGCCCAATGGTACAAAATACCTTCCAGCTTTCAATTGTTCCTGTCTGAGTATTCAATTCTATCTCCCAAAAGTTCTGTTGCCTCACTCTTACTGTATCTCCAAGAACTTCAACAAGGAAGGTAGCATCTGTAGTTTTGATGACCTGGGACCATAGACATTTGAAAATGGTTAGTGATCACTGTAGGTATGAAGGCAGCGGACCAACTCATAAAAAAATGAAGGAGAAGGAACTACATGAGGAACAATCTCTCTTTTGCCAGGCAACTGTACTTGTGTAGATGAAATAACGTGACCAGCCTCGACCCAGCGAGTGGGGTGCAAAAGCTTAGCATATATTGTCAGAAAAAATTCTTCTGCAAAAGATGAAGCCCATAAAGAATACCATGGACCTGATTGCCATTCAATATCAAAACTGCTCTGTGGGCCTATCAAGGGAAGAGATAGAATTCCAGTTCCAACTTTGCGACCATCCCCATTAGCAACCCAGCTAAATTCCAATCCTTTAGTTGTTTCATAAAATTGAGTGTTTGTTATCTGCGATATAGAATTCCAAATGAACGTAAAGAAATGATTCAACTAAAGATATGCAGAAGGTGGGTGAATATCTAAATACCTGAAGTTTTCCTTCCTTTAAAGAAACCTTGATCGGTTGATAGACATACTTGACCTCTGAAAGTGGTAATCAAAGACATTTGCTCATCACAAAAACTGACATCCGACATATATGTTTTGCAATTTCCAAGCACATTGTTATGTTTGAGGATTAAATGAAACAATGAGTTACCAAGCAATGCAGGATGAGGAGTTCGATCTGGCCATGTAAGGCCATTCAAACAGAAGTTGAGATCATTAGGAACATCTCCAAAGTCACCTCCATATGCCCAATGCTTTCTACCATCTGCACCATCCTTCAATAGTGCCTGTAAGAAAAGTACAAATCGTTAGAGTTCTAATATACTTCCTTCTTGTCAATATTCCCAGAAGAGGGGGAGAAGAGAAGAGAAAAGCGAAAAAAAAACCTACAGATCACATTCAAGAAATAATTCGTAGTAAAGGCCTTACATATCTACCCATTTCAAAAGACATAGGTAAGAACTATCATGGCAGCACTGCTGTGGGCTTCTTAACCCAATCAGTGACAGGTAGGCATGAAGAAACCTAAACTTCAGTAGTTCAGTTTTCCATAATAGTTTATCAAGACCTACACGATACATTGGAGAGATGCCAACATTACCAGTTCTTAAGTCTGAAGTTTTGTTCATTTGGTTAAATATACTTAATAGATAAGAAGAATTCCTATGAGTGGCATACTAGACACTCAGTTAAAAGTGAACATCATAAACAACAGGGAATGAAAAATACATAAAGGGAAAGAAAAAGGTAGTAGAATCACAGTAAATGAAGAAGGGATTTGTTACTATAAAATTGTCTCTCATATAATGACATAACTTGCAATTTGGCCTCACAGGAGGATTCTGGAGATGGTACCTTTCCATTGGCTAGCGCTATTCCAAGTCAGTTTCCCTTTGGGCATAGGGGTTGAGATCAACCACATACATCATTACTGTTTTTTGTTTCTGCATAGTTATTTTGACACTCAACTACTTCATTAGTTCCACCAGAAATCTCAGTTTTTTATTTTGGCAGCTGTGGTATAGCTTACTATAATTCGATGACTCCATTGATTATTAAGCATATATGTAGCATGAGCACAGGCATCTGAATTAGTTGTAATTTTTTGTGCTAGCCAGGTCCTAAGTTTTAGAATGAGGCTGTTAACCCCAAATTAGGATTCATCCTTTTTTTTTCCAATAACTAAAACAAACTTAAAGAAAAAAAGGGTCCATCCTGAGTGGCATATTATCTGAATACATGCCTTCGCATTTAACTCACAAGGTTCCCCTCACATTTAACTCACAAGGTCCCATTGTATGTCACATAACTCTGATACTATGTCAAACAATTAGAGACAGTTCTTCAGGAAATATGACAGAACTTGACAATCAACTTTTGGCATGATGCTGATTGGTATACTTCGGTGTAAAGTCAACAAGCAAAACAATTAACTAATCATTCTATGTATTTATAAGGACTTAAAGGTTTCTTTACCTGATCAACCCACTCCCAGATAAAGCCTCCTTGGAGACCAAATGTGCTATCTATTGCTTCCCAATATTCATGTATATTTCCATTGCTGTTTCCCATGGAGTGTGAATACCTGCCATTTGTGCAGCATAAGTATCCTCGAGCAAATAAAATCATGAAAAACAAGAACAAATAAAGGTGTATTCTGAGATTAGTATCAAATATTAGTAAAAGGAAGTGACATACTCGCAAAGTATCAAAGGACGTGTTTCAGTCGGATCTTTTGCAATCTTCACTATGTCCCAAACACGCATATACATGGGGCATATAATATCAGTAGATGGGGTTCTAGATCCACCTCCTTCATAGTGCACTACCCGTGAGAGATCCCTCCCTCGCACCCAACCTAAATTAAACTTTCCACATAAACGTAATGAAAAGGAAAAGGCCCTCTCTGAAAGCTAGTGAAGTAATGGCATCAAAAGCTTTGAAAAAAAAGCCCCAAACTCATGAATAACATCCTATGAAGTGCATACAGTACAGGGTCTTATTATAAATTAACTCACATATTTTCCAAAATATGGTGATCAAACTTGTATGTAAATTTTCAAAGAGGAAAGAATAAGTGTGAAATTCTAAATAATGATTTGTTGTTCAAAAATTATACTACAGGCTTCTCTACTTTGAAGCATTGATTTCCCCTCATTAATTTTATTCTAGAACTCTTCCCAGTGTTTTCACCAAATATATCCTGACTTTTTGGAAATCTCTGATCATCATTTCATGGGGAAAAAAATAATTCTGATAGTTGAAAACTGCTTTCTAATACCCATAATTGAATGTCCCTTCTATGCGAGATGAGCTCAAGGACCTATATAGACCCTCTCCACCGACTAGCTTTTTTTCTTCATCCTCTTTTTAGTTAATTTCCATCAATGTTAGATTTATTCATGCAATTTGTACCTGAAATGCTACAAGAAACAAGCTTTATGACTTGCTATGACAAACTAGGAAACTTTTGTGTTTGAAAGGAAACTTCTCTTGAGAGATGATTTGTATCATAAAAAGCTTCTCTAAAACACAAAACATGGTTCTGTTTTGATGAAAAACTCATAACTGAACCATGTTTTGTGTGTGTGTGTTTTTATTCATAAAAAAAAAAATCATAAAAAATAAAAACACAAAACATGTTTCTGTTATGAGTTTTTCATCAAAGCAAATAATATTATTTTAGAAATCAAATCATCAGCAAAGCTAAATACTGCAATTGATAAAAAAGAAGTTATGATTATGTCTTGGAGATAATTAAAAACAACTTAATATGTTTAATTAAGAAATGCCAAGTCAGAGATTCTGCAGAAATTGCTTCCAAGCCAGAAAACACAATCCGACAAGGAATATAAAGCAGAATTCATACCAGCTAATGCCGAATGATTAGGGCCATATCCAGATTCATTTCCTAAGGACCAAGAAATAATGCATGCATGATTTTTGTCTCTCTCTACCATGCCTATTACGCGATCCATCATGGCAGCAGCCCAACTTGGTTCAGAAGTAGGATGCTTCACACGTTGAGATAGATCAAAACCATGTGTCTCAATATTTGCTTCATCTATCATGTACATGCCAAACAAATTACACAACTCGTACCAACGGGGATGTTGAGGGTAATGGCTGTTTCTCACTGCATTGATGTTGTTTTGCTTCATTACAAGCAAATCCTGCAAGCAGAATAGAGACAAATGTCTTGAGAATATCTAAGCACTATTATCGAGATATGAGGCATCAACTTGGCAAGCAGAGATAAAAGCCAAGAAGGGGATCACCTTAACCATGCAAGACTCTATGTTCGTCTTCCCCAGACGTGGGTGATGTTCATGCCTGTTCACACCTCTAATTATAACAGGATGCCCATTAACGAGTAGCTGTTTTGGAGCTTTAGATACTTGTCTTATGCCTACTAGGCATGATTCACAGTCAAGTACATGGCCAGATGCATCTTTCAGGATGACAACCAGTGCATACAGATTAGGCTGTGAATAAATGCAAACCAAGGCATAAGATATCCAAAAGTGAAAATTAGAGTAAACATGGATTTATGCAAAAGTGTTGAGACAACAATGAAATGAAAATCTTCATATAACCTTGCAGAAACAAAAAGCATCATTAGCAATTAACACAAATAAAAACCAAATAAAAGCTCCCTCAAAGTACAACTCTTGGGCTTTCTAATACGTAATCAAAAGTTTCAACTATTGAACAAGTTTACACTTTGGTCTTTCATCATAGGTAATGAGTCAAGACTATTTCACTGCAGTAAAAGAAATGCAACCAAATGGAAATGGGAAAGCCCATAGTCAAATAAATAATATTGGCAAACAGTGTAATATCCTTTTTCAAGGCAATTACAAATTCTTAATTGGCAATGATCAAAAGTATGTACATACTGCTCCATTCTAGTTTTTTTTTTAATTCTATGAGGATGCTTCTTATAACATTATACAGGTTCATATAAACATATCCTGTACAAATCACAGCAATCAACTTGCCTCCGGATGCACCAAAGAATGTATAAAGCTAATGCATACTATAGAGTAACAGTTAAAAAGGAAATTTAAAAAGATGCAGGAATGAAATAGTATTTTTAACTACATATCATGTAATCCTTGTCACAGTTAAATCTAAATGCCTGTGAATGCAGGTCAATTCAGCCATGTGGCAATGAATTTTCTATGAAACATAATCGAAATAGTTGCAGTTCAGAGTTCTGATCAACAAGGCAGTAACTATCAACAAAAATGCATCTAGGTTGACTAGAAAATGAAAAACAAATCTGAAGGAACTCAGCTTCCTCACTTGCTCCGCAGACCAAAGCCTTGGCATTTCAATTCTCCCAACAAGCACATAACCATGAAATCCTAGACTTGCAGTGGAGGGAGTGAGCTTTATATTAGCCACATTAGATGAAAGGAGATCAGAATATCCATCAAAGTTGTACCAGCTCCCAGTGTCATATAATGCAGCTTCTATGGTGTAGTTTGTAAGAACACCATCTTTTGATGTTTCTTGGGAGTTGTCTATTTTCACTTCAACCTGGATTACAAGTGCGAGAAAAATAAAAATTTCAAATGTCTCCGCTAATGGGATTAAGTACTCAGAACATCATAATCTCAAACATATTGATATTGCAACCATTGATCATACATAAATTGTGATAACAGCAGGTGAAGAATTCCTAGAAGTTGTTTGCTTGATCAATAAAATTTTATTCTACCTAAAAAAAAAGGTGGTGCGCAGATTGGCATCTTGGAAGAGGTTGTACTTTTCTAAAGGTGGTAGGCTCACTTTGATTAAAAGTACTTTTTCTAACCTACCCACCTATTTTTTGTCCTTGCTCCCGCTCCCAGCAAAGATTGCCAACCGTATTGAGAAGCTACAACGCGATTTCTTGTGGAGTGGTTTGGGGGATGTGTTCAAATTCCATCTGGTCAATTGGTCAATGATTTGTACTCCAATTTCTGGGGGGTGGACTGGGGATTCGTAACTTGATGAAGTTCAACCAAGCTCTATTAGGTAAATGGCTGTAGTGGTACCAACACAAAAGGGGGGCCTTGTGGAAGTCTATTATAGATGCACAGGTTGGGGAGGCACGGGGTATTTGGTGTTCGAATGAGGAACACGGCCCATATGAGGTGGGTCTGTGGAAATACATTAGTAAGGGTTGGGAGATATTCCGTAGACATACACATTGTAGTTGTAGTGGGTGACGGCTCTCATTTCAGATTTTGGTATGACAATTGGTGTGGTGAACAAAGCCTCCAAGACACTTTCCCTGCCATATTTGAGCTTGCACGAGTAAAGGATGCAGTGATAGCGAACCTCTTGGTTTTTTCTAGTGGCTTCCCTCAATGGAATGTTGATTTCATTAGGGTAGCCCAAGACTGGGAGTTGGAGGTTATCACAGAGTTCTATGTGGCACTGTATTCCATATGTATGATCGAGGGTACCATGGATAGGATGATTTGGAGCCCTTCCAAGAAAGGTAAATTCACTGTCAGATCACTTCACAAAGTTCTAACGAGCCCAGGCATACACACATTTCCATGGAAGAGCATTTGGCAAACGAAAGCTCCTTCAAAAGCCACTTTTTTTGTTTGGACAGCATCATCGGGCAAAATTCTCACCATAGATAACTTAAGGAAACGTTGGATAATGGTGTTGGACTGGTGTTGCATGTGTAAGAAAGATGGTGAATCAGTAGATCATCTATTTCTACATTGCGAGGTGGCCAAGACCATGTGGGATTATCATGGGTCATGCCTCTTAGATTGGTGGATTTTCTAGTAAGCTGGAGAGGTCTCCGAGGTAATTCACAAGTTGCAGCAATCTGGAAAATGGTCCCTAACTGTATGTGCTAGTGTATTTGGCGGAAGCGAAATGATAGAAGCTTCAAAAACTGCGAGAAGACAATGGAGGAGCTGAAATTTTTTTTCTTTAAAACATTGTTCTCATGGATGGGGGTCATTGTTTGTAACGGACTAAATGTTCATGACTTTTTACCATCAGTTGTAAACTCTAGTTAGATATTTCTCATGTATACTCCCTATGTACTTGGGCTTTGCCTATTCTTATGAATACAATTTATTGATTACCGATAAAAAAAATATATATTTCCAATCTACTACCAACTTCCATAGGCAATATCATTAATTGGTGTAGTGCCAAAACTGCTTTCCCATAGAGCTACGTTATAAGTATAAAAATGTCAACATATGCATATATATATTTTTTCTGATAAGTAAAGATACCACATGTTACTGAGTTACTGATAAGCGCTAGGGGCGCAACCAGTAATTATATCAAATGAGACAACTAGCGGGTATCAACAGATGTAATGAAAGATCAGTAGCAACATGATCTTTATAATTACTCAGGAGCAACAGAAGAATTGGAAGCGCAAAAATCTAAATTTCCACTCATCTTTAATGTTTACCTGTACATCTGCACAAGAAAAATTTTCTGCCAGCTCTGATTTGAAAAAATAGTCAGCAATGAATACCTGCATGCGATATAATTTTATAGTCAACTCTTGTGCAACTCTGGTAAGTTGACACAAAATGGGCCAAAATAGAAATAAAAAATGCATTTGTTTGATCAAAACATAATAAAAAGAGAGACCTTCAAAAATAATATTCAAACTTGCAATCTTCAAAGAACCATTAATCGTCTCTCTTTTAGATATAATCAAGGTGCATGTTAAGCTTGTGAGACGCAAAGAGATTGCCATCAAAGAGGTAGAATGCCCTTGGTATTGTGAACTAACAACATATTTCAAAATGCGAGTCCCCCACCCACATACAAAGGGCTGACAACTGCCTTTTAATTTACTTAAACTGTAACAGGACAACAAAAAATGGAAAAAATATTTGAGGAGAATTCAAACCTGTGGCTTGGCTAGAAGAAGTACATCACGATGAATTCCAGATAACCACCAATGATCCTGATCTTCAAGGTAAGAGCCGTCACTCCATCTAAATACTTGAACAGCTAGAACATTCTTAGAGTACGACTCGAAGGGATGACAATATTCAGTGATTTCAAATTCTGCAGGTAGTCTACTATCCTGACTGACCTAACACAATATTAAAGAGTTTGTTACTGGACAGAGGATTCATATAAAACTCTAAATCCATACTGCTAGACATAAGAAACACACTGCAATAAAATGAAATATAGATCAGTACATGCTAACATGCCTGCCATTTTCAATAAACTTTAAGTGTCAAAGAATTATTATTTGTCCGTGTAGATTAAGTATAAAAGGCTTTTCTGGCAAACTAATAAGAGATAAGATTAAGTATAACTCAAAGTTGATAATCCTGTCCAAAAAGAGATGGGAGGTTTTCCTTTTTGGGCTCTCCCAAAATATATGGGAGTTTCCAAACATAATATATATATATATATATATATATTATTAGTTTAAAATCTTCATAATAGCCTTAAATTCGAACACTCCTTAAATTTGAATCCGCCTATTCTTAGATTTGAACTCACCTTTCTTGATCCACATAGAGGGCATTTTGAAAACTTGTTATTTTCATTTAATTTCATTAAAAGGGGTGTCATTTGAAAAACTATTTTCTATTTTTGGATGGAGGGGTATTGTTATTTTTCCTTAAAAAAGAAAGTAAAAAGAGGGATTTCTTAGTTTGAGTGCATGGCCAGTTATCAAGCACACTAAAGCAGCATAAACTCACTGAGGAAACTATATAAAGTGGTGGAGAAATATATTGCAAAGCACCCAAATAGGTAACAATTACAGTAGTTGATAATATTTCCTTAGAAGTACGTCCAATTACCTATATCCTATGGGAACCCCATTTACCCATGCGTAAAAGGCAGAATCAACAGCTTCAAAGTGCAACAAAATCCTACGACCTGTCAAATATTAAGTAGAATATCATATGATAATAGGAATCATCACTACTATTAATTGTACATCAAGAAAAAAAACCAAAGAACACAAGAAACTGATAAAAGGATCAAGAAGCATCAATAGATAGAGTGCTGAGTAAATTTCAATCATCTCCATATAGATCATACCCTTCCATTCTTCAGGAATATTAAAGTACGTTCTATAGCAACCCGTGGGATTGTCCACAAGAATAGAAGGAGGATCCAGAGGAAATGGATATATGACATTTGTATAAATAGGCCGATCAAATCCATGCATCTGCCAATTTGAAGGAACTGTTCCAATTCAAGAGAACAAAATTATGAGACATGTACAAAAGAGCAGTTGTAAACATTAACAAATTTACAATGAATATTATTCAAGATCAAATGATTAAATAAAAAAACGTGATAATATATTCATTGCCAATGTTTGGTTAACTCAAAACCCTAAAACAAACTTCATTTTCAAGAAATAATCGACATCCTAAATGTTGTCAACCATCAATCTGAGAACGAGAAAAGAAGTGGCAAAAAAAATTGATGTTGAAATATATTTAGTAACAACTAACTCTAAGCTCCAAAAGAGGACAATAAATCTCATTCAGGTAATACAACTTTTGGTGCCTGTCAGTTTTCCATCATTCATAGCCTCAAAACTATCAATGAGAGAAAAATAGAAGTTTCTCTAATTGGATTAAATTAGCATTTCACAATTTCCAGATATCATTGCAAAGAACCTAAAAACGACAATGCAAAAATTGGAACAGGTCATAACTATAAGTCTATAAGCATGCAGAAGAAAGGCATGCCAAGACAGAGTGCACTCTCTCCATATACATGGCTTCCCAGTCGCCATAGATGGACACCAAGCACCACATTGAAGTTCAAAACAAAGCAAACTGGGAACACAACCAAAAGTTCATAAACAGTGTAGGGAAAAGGAATATTAAAATGATGGAAATTGAACTTCAAAATGAAAAAAGAAGGAAAAAAGAGTCATAAGAGAAAATGTTGAAAGAATGTGCGCACACTTAAGTCTGTGTTTTTAAGCATGTGTATGTACATAACCGTGCATGTATGTACATCTATATGTATGCAAGTACCTGGCAAAGTTTGCCACTCAGAATCCTGAAACTCAGTGTCATAAAAATTCATAGGGACACTATTAGGATTGGCAGCCAAGAAAAAATTCCAGTATCCAGATAAAGACTTAACAAACGGCAAGCCCTTGACCCAAAAAGCAGCACTATCAAGAGATCCACGAACAGCATCATCATTCCAAACAGCAGAATTAGCCACCACAAAATCCACTTTGTTGCGCTCATACCAGAATTTAAGAGATCCTATTCACACAACAAATTGTCAGATTTCGCTAGATGTAAAAGGTGAAAAATAAGTTACTAAAACAAAGAGCAGACAAGATATGACTTGGATCAAGGTGATTATTATGTGGTATGTATCACGACCAATTGCTTTTTCTGTCCTTTTTGTTTTTGGGTTTTAACACCCGGTGTAGACATTATTTACAAACCACTAAAATAATTCTATCAGGACCATATTGTAAATGGAAAAAAAAAAAGTTACATCCTCCACGCTCATGCACAACCCCCCCCCCAACACCGGGACTTCTCCTATATCCTACACTGGATCATTTTGTCCCCAAGTTCTTAATCTATTTTTCATTAGAAAAATCATACGTCATGATCCTATTAATGTCGTTTATATTCGAGAAAAAGTTTGTTGCAATTCGGATAGGAATTCCAGATAAATCTCAATTAGACATCAAAACCCCATTGGCTAAAACTTCAAATTACTGAACAACACGGGAAATGGACAATAAGGAAAAAAAAACAAAGAACATAAACAAACAAAGTCTGTTGCAAGTACAAACATGGGGAAATAAAACTAAAGGAGAATCGGTCGCAGTCTGACCTTCAACGGAATCATGACAATGCAAAGTAACATGAGGATCTCTCTTCCTCCACTTGATAAAAGACTGGTCCTCCCAGACCTTGTATCCATTATCCAAGGGAAAATCACGCTGCCCAGCCAAAGAGGCCATCGGAGTACATGCACTCTGTGCCTACTCAATCACAGAAATATCTTAGCAATTCAAACACGAATATACTTACATAAAAACATATATCGTTTTATATATGTGTGTGTGTGTGTGTGTGTGTGTGTAGAGAAAGAGAGAGAGAGAGCATGCCATTGAAAAGCGAATTGAAGTTAAACGTTACTCAGCAGAGGAAGAGGGAAGAGAGCGTGTGTTTGTGTGTCAGTGTGTTCTTATGTAGGTCAGTAGAACGGAGCTTCCTCTTTCGTGGGCAACTCTCCTGCGAGGAATCATTGTAAATTTGTACGTCAGTTCTTTCATTTATATTTATTGCACACTAATTTAAAAGATTTCATAGAAAAAGAAAAAAAAAAAAAAAATTTGTACCATATGCATCTCAACCTACCTAATCTTATCCGATCATGTGGTAAATGTCACATAAGTATTCCTCGTCATTGTCGCAGACTTACCTATGACTGGTTTTTTAGAATATTCTGCCATGCTACATAGGGCAGTTTGTAATTATGACAAACATCTGTTCAATGATTTTCTTATTTTGATTTCCATTAAAAACAATGAAAGTTAACGATTTTAATCATAAATTATAATATTTTGAATATTTTTATAATTTACGATGCAAATTGAAAAAAAGAAAAAAATTAACAGTTTAAGGGCACAAACTATAGTTTCCCATAAGATTATGCGAATACATATTTTGTTTAGACAATAGCTTTTTTCTTTTTTCTTTTTGTTTTTCATGTATGATCATGGCTACCTTTGGCAATCATGTTGGGTCATTCATGCATAACGATTACACAAAGGAAAATACTTTAACCATAGAGAATTATATAAAAATAAACTCACAAATTGACATAATTTGATATTGTATGTCAGATTGTAAAATTACTTTTACTATAAAATAAATCTAACAGATCTCATAAAATTATATCAATTTATAAATTTGTTTTTGTATAATCTTTTTGTGACCGTAGTAGTTCTCTTACACAAATTACCTTAAACATAGTACTTCAATAAGACATTCTTATAATGTATGCATGTACCTTACCAATAATATCACAGAATTATAGGGCAACAAACTAGCTAGTGCAACCTCAAGATTAGTCTGTTCTCGAAAACTCGATACCAATCAAATAAGAAAAGGCTGCAGATTGTTAGCAATACTAGCACCGCATCTTCTCAAGCTCTAAAGGACACCTCAGCCCTTCAGAATTCACCTCACTAATTCTATACAAGTTCAGAACAGTCTAGAATATTTCCTAATTTGCTACATGTTATTTTCTCCTTACATTTGTGAATCCTGTTATGACAAGAATATTCGTTTCTATGTTGTATATATACCACACACTATACCGAATACAAATCAATGAAAAGCATGAGAATATTTTCATAGTAGTGCGTCTGCGTTTATTCTTTAATGGTATCAAAGCCATTTCAAACTCGCATCTAGTGCTCTCTTGGTTGAAATTTCACAGCTCCTCCCATCTCAACTCTTCATTTCTCCTCTCCCATCCCCTTCACATCTGGTTGCTGTTAAATTGAACCATGATAATTATCTTTTATGGAAAGCTCAAATCATGCCTTACCTTAAAGGAAAATCTGTTTGGATATGTTCATGGCACCACTAATATCCCCCCCACTGTTTGTTGAAAGTTTTTCAACGTTCAACCCCGCTTATTTAGCCTGGCAACAACAAGACCAGGCGATTATGACTATTCTCATCTCTTTTTTGTCTGAAAGCTTGATTGCTCATGTTCTGGATGCATCTACTTCCCGTGAGGTTTGGATATTTTGGAGGATCTTTTTATTGCCAAATCACAAGCACGTGTCATACAGGTTCAGTTTCAACTGACCACTCTCAAGAAAGGCTCAGACTCCATAGCCGGATACTATTAGAAAGCTAAGCTTCTTTGGACACTATTGTCGCTACTGGTAAAACCTTATCTTCTACAGAATTTATAACATTTCTTTTGGAAGGTCTGGGCACCGATTATGACTCTATAGTCACTTCCATTACTACATGAGTGGATCCTCTGAGCCATTCTCAGGTTTACAGTCATTTGCTTACACATGAATCTCGGTTATCTCATCAAAATGCTAGTCTCACTGCCTCTACGGAACTTTCTGCTAATGCAACTTACAAGCCTTCTAATGATGTCAACAATAGAGGTCGCGGGTTTTCTCGTGGCATAGGTGGTTGTAGAGGGTAAGGAGAGTTCGAAATGGTGGTTGTGGTTTTTCTCCTTCCTATTTTTTCCCAAACTGCCCTACTTGTCAAGTTTGTCTCAAGCAAGGCCATACCACCCTCACCTGTTACCATCGGTTCAACCAAAGCTACCAGCCACCTCCTCCTCCCTATCTATCTACTCATTTTGCATATGGGGAACAAGCCTCTGCTCCTTCTATTGACAACTACTAGTACCCTGACTCTGCCACCACCCATCATTTTACTCATGATTTTTCTAACTTATCCTTTAATCCCTCAGAATATAAAGGTGATGAACAAGTGCGTGTTAGTGACGGCTCCTCCCTCCCTATATCCATCACATTGGTGCTACACCATGCCCTCCACTTCTGACAACTTTCTTCTCTTTGAGCTTTATTGTGTTTCTTCTATTTCTAAGAACTTAGTTTCTGTTAGACAGTTTTGTAAAGATAATACTATTTTCTTTTAATTTCACTCCTCTTTTTTCTGTGTGAAGGATTCTCGTACTAAGAAAATTCTGCTTCAAGGCCCTACTAAGAATGAAATGTATGTTTTTCCTTTGGTCTCTTCTTCTCCTCAAGCATATACTAGTGAATGCGTCTCTCATTTTCAATGGCACATGTGGCTTGGCCATCCATCTATGCAGCTTGTCCACTGCATTATCTCCACTCTTTCTCTTCCTGTGAAGTCTTCTTCTCCGCCTGGCTTATGCTCCTCTTATTGTAAAACCAAGCTTCATCAGCTTCCTTATGCTCGGTTTACCTCTTGATCTACAACTCCTCTTCAACTTTTATTTTTTGGTGTTTAGGGTCCTGTGCCAATTCTTTCTCGTGGTGGTTTTAGATACTATTTGTCCTTTGTAAATGATTATAGCAGGTTTACATGGTTATTTCCTTTGAAGTGTAAATCTAATGTAATTTCTACTTTTTTATCCTTTAAACGTCATGTAGAGACTCTCCTTAATACAAAAATTCATGCCTTAGAATTTGATTGGAGAGGTGAATTTCAATCTCTCAGTTATTTGTTACATTTTTTTGGTATTTCTCATCGCGTGTCTTGTTTATATGCCCACTCTCAAAATAGCTTGGTAGAACGAAAACACCGGCACATTGTTGAGACTGGGCTCGCTCTCCTTGCTCATTCCTCTACTCCGTAACTCTTCTGGTCTGATGCGTTCACCACTGCTATGTTCCTAATTAATCGGCTCCCTACTCCGGTTTTACAATATAAATCCCCTTTTGAAGTTTTATTCCATAAGTGTCATGATTATAATTTTCTAAAGATTTTTTGTTGCACCTGCTAGCCCAACCTTAGACCTTACAATCGGCACAAAATGGAATTTCGATCTCTCCCATATTTTTCTCAGTTATAGTTCTGAACACCACGGATATTTCTGTTTTCATTTCCCTACTGCTAGAATGTATATTTCTAGGGACGTTCTATTTGATGAGTCCAGTTTCTCTTTCTCCAAATCTACACCCAGCCCATCTACTCCCTCTCAGCCCATTTCTACAATTATTCCTTTTACTATTCCTTCTAACCCACCTACGTCTCCTGACAAACCATTCAGCCAAACAAATCCAACTAAGTTCACCCTCCTCATCCTCTCGACCCAGCTCTCCCACACCTAAACCCACTTCTCCCTTTGTCCCATAGGTCATCATCTCAACCTGCGTCCCCTGAACCAGTTGTTCCCATTATCCCTCCTACCACCTCTATCCACCCTATGCAAACCCAAGCCAAATCTAACCTTCACTTTCCCAAAATTCGTACCAATGACACCATTCCTTGGCCTCTGCCCCACGCTCATGCCACTTCTGTTGTGGTTCCTGAAGAGCCCATCTCAATCTCTGAAGCCTCCAGATTTTCGAAATGGAGGCATGCTATGCAGCTTGAGTTTGACGCTCTTTTATCCAATAATACATGGACTTTGGTTCCTCCTGCATCTAACCAAAATCTTGTAAGTAGTCGCTAGATTTTCAATACCAAGCATCTCTCTGATGGTTCGATCGAACATCAAAAAGCTCGATTGGTCGCCAATGGCTACAGTCAGCTTGAGGAGCTGGATTACTCAGAAACTGTTGAACACAAGGTTTCAAGTCTTATATAATTACATATTTATATATGGATTTTGATGATAACAAATGAATTCAAGTATAAAAGAATCTCAAGCTCAAATTGTCTACACAATAAAGTCAAGTACATAAATGAACTAAGTATGAGCAAGAAAGGGAACAAGCTTACAAATAAAGCTCGTAGAATAATTTTGTTCATCTCTTGATAAAATTTGAAATTGGATTAAGACTCAAAATTAATATTTTCTCATAAAATATCAAATTACATTTTTCACATATGTATGACATATTTGAATATTAAAAGTTTGAAATTTGAATTTTTGTAAGATGATTAATTGTTATCTTTCACATGTGCAGATTTTGAAAAGTGAATGATGTTGTCTTTGACAATTACGAAAAGTGAAATTTTGATTTGAAAATTTTGAAAAGTGAATGATGTTGTTTTTGACAATTTCAATAATGAGAAACTTTGATTTGAATATTTTGAAAAGTGAATGATGTTATATTTGATATGTGAATCTTTTTAAATTTAAAAATGAAATCTCATATGTTTATAAATAGTTCATTTGAGATCTTCAAATTCAGAACATATTATTGCAAATTTTACATCATTTATTCAAAGTTTTCAATTTCTTTTCTTTAATCATTGAGCCTTAACCCTTGTTCATTTTGAGAAAAATATAGTTTGCTTTGTATTGTTTTTATTTCACTCATTGAGGAATGTTTTCTGATAACCTACCCACTATCAGCTCTTGTATCAATAAAAGGGTGTGTATAATCCTTGTACGTATAGAAGGTGTTCTACACAGGGAATAGACGCTGAATCACCACGTGTAAAGTGATTGCAAATGTAGAGAGTATTCTACATGGATTCTTTGTAGCGGTACTGCTCAAAAGTGTAATAGGTTTCTATCTTCACCTAAAAGAGATTGGATTGTGAATTTAAAAATTCTCAATGGGTAGCTTGAGGAGAGGACATAGGCAGTGGGGCTGAACCTCGTTAAAATATTAAATTTGTTTCTCTTACTCATACTCCTTATATTTATTGTTACTTCGTATTTTACTCATATTTTATATTATGCATTTGGTTTATAATTGTTAATTATTAAATACAACCCAATTTACCATCTCTCTTATGTTAGTCATCTGGGCAACAACAACATTTAGCCATGTCATAAAGCCTACATCTATCAGGTCGGTTCCCTCTATTGCAACTTCCTCTGGCTGGTCGGTTCACCAATTAGATGTAAAAAATGCATTTTTGCACGACACTTTGGATAAACAAGTTTTTATGTCGCAGCCACTTGGTTTTGTTCGGCCACAATTTTCTCATTTTGTTTGCAAGCTCAATCGAGCTCTATACGGCCGTAAACAGGCTCCTCGTGTCTGGTATGCGTGTCTTAGCTCACAACTTTTGGAATTAGGATTTATTATTTCCAAGTCAGACACATCCTTGTTTATTTATCGGCATCACTCTGTGACTATTTTTTTTTTAGTTTACGTGGATGATGTTGTGCTTACTGGATCACACCCGATTGCTTTAACTCAGCTTATTGTTGTTTTATATACTGATTTTCCTCTCAAAGATTTGAGGGATCTACATTTTTTTTTGGGCATTGAGTGCCACCGTGATTCTCCTGATCTTGTTTTATCTCAGCGCAAATACATTCTTGATTTGCTAAAGAAAGTAATATGAGCAATTACAAGCCCGTGAGCAATCCTATGTCACCCTTTACTAAATTGTTGACTTTTAACTCAACTTCTATGGAAGATCCATCTCTGTATAGAAGTGTGGTTGCAATACTTACTATTTATTAGGCGCGATCTTGTCTTCTCTATAAATCGGGTATGTCAGTTTATGCATACATCCTGTTTATCTCATTGGCAAGCTATTAAGCATATTTTACGCTACCTCAAGCATACTCTAGATCATGGTTTGTCTATCACACCCTCTTCTTCTCCTGGTTTGGTTGCCTTTTCTGATGCTGGTTTGGTTGCCTTTTCTGATGCTAACTGAGCTGAATGTCCAGATGACAGAAAATTCATCAGTAGCTATTGTGTCTTTTATGGCAAAATTTTGGTTTGTTAGAACTCTAAGAAACAATCTACAGTTGCAAGGTCCACTACTGAGAGCAGAATACAAGGCTCATGCTACATGAAAATTATTATGTCTGCAATCTCTTTTATCTGAGTTGAGCATTTTTATGTCTAAGCCTCTTATTCTCTATTGTGATAATTTAGGAGCTAAATATTTATCAGTCAATCCTACGATGCATTTCCACACCAAATATGTAGATATTGATTATTACTTTGTTAGGGATTGGATTCATGCCAAAGCTCTTCAGGTCTCCTTTCTTTCTAACAAGGACCAACTTGCTAACATTTTTACAAAGCCTCTATCCACCTCATAGTTCTGCACTCTTCGTTCAAGCCTCACAGTCCATCCAGGTTTGCTTGGCTCGCAGGGGCAAGTTAGCACTACCAACACCGCACCTTCTCAAGCTCCAGAGGACACCTCAGCCCTACAGAATTCACCTCACTAATTCTATACAAGTTTAGAACAGTCTAGAATATTTCCTGATTTGCTAAGTGTCATTTTCTCTTTACATTTGTAAATTCTGTTGTAACAAGAAAATCGTGAGAATATTTTCACAGTAGTGCGTATGCGTTTATTCTTTCAGAGACTAAAAGAAAAAAGGAACAAGAATGAGTGCATCAGAGAATTTTGATAATTGAAAGTAGCCACTATTTTGATATCAAAAGAGGAATAAAACCCTTGTGAATTTCCCCACCCACCGTTATAGGTTACATGCTACCTGATTGAGCTATGTAGTGGATAAACAAGAACTGCTGCATGGGAAAACAATGCATTCTGTTGGGAGGAGCTGATGTACACTAAACATCTGCCCTTAATATACAAATCAAAATAGCAGATGATCGGAATGTTTCTATCTAATTACATCAGGGGAGTGAGCAAGCTAAAAGAATTACAATTAACAGAACAAATGACCCCCATAAGCAGTCTTACTGCCCTAGATCTTTTTTACCCGTTTCCTCTGGAACGGAATTGCTTTCCCGGTTTCCTCCAGAACGGGGCTTTCTGAAATACTTTGCAAGGAATGCTTCAGCAACGTCTGGATACTTGCTCTTGATGAAGTTATCCAGGCATTTGCGATAGGAAAAATCTTCCTTACGACCATCAGTTGAGACAACGTAGAAGCACCGGCTATCCTGGTAATTGCTATGCCTGCTAACCTGTAATGTCATCTCATCATTGTATCATTATATGAAGACCACAAACTAAAGATATAATAGACCATGCATAGAGATGATATCCGACCAGATCAAATGGAAATTTTTTTATAGGTATTTATTTTACAATAAAAAAGCAAAGATACTGGGGGGGCGCATTCAACACTCACGTTTTCCAATGTGCTACCAAAAGCCGAAAAATTGTCCTTCATAATGTTCAGGAGAACACTGTAAAGACATTAGATTCTTCTGTTATTAAGTTTAGGATTCCTCAGGTGGTATTGCCATACAGGCAGGAAAGGGAAGACCACAAACAGGAATAAAGTTTTGCAACCAGATGCCAAGTCCACTTCTACGAGAAAATTATATACATTTCCTGCTATGGCTTATGAGTTTATCTATTGGAAAAAAACCACAGATAAGAGGTCACTTAATTTGTCAACTTTTTAACATTGAGCTAAGCATCATCTCCAGAACATGCAGCAAGTGAAATAAGATTGCCACATTTTTTTTTTTTTTTGGGGATAGGGTAATGTCGCCACATTGAATTCCATAAGACACATAATACATGTCAATAACAAAATCTAGAATCACATCAAGAAAATGAGTTTTGCTAGATATAGGATGGCAAAGTATCACCTGTTTTAGATCCATTTGTTATGTGCTACTGGCGTTCACCGACCAATTAAAACAAAAGTATGGATTGCATGTAATCACTAGACGAAAAAAATTGCAACAAAGGAATCTTCATGATCTCCGATATTGTCGTCAGTATCAACGGAACAGAAGATGGTATGCCAAGTGCAAGGTTGGTGACAAAAAAAGCACAAAAAATTTATCTTGCAAACAACTATGTGGAATACTTGATAAAAATATGAGATGTCAAGCTCTTACAGGGGACAAAAAAAGTAACTTAATTGATATAGCAATATAGCCCTCACAAGTTACTCATAACATGCAAAACTAATTTATTCAAGTAAACTCAATTATGTGGTCCCCACTATTAACTTTCAAGTTTGGAGAGAGTATGGTTTTACCCAATGTCTATGCATCAATGCATGCATTAACTATAGTACTTCTACACTGATTTTAACTATAGTTTTGGCTGTGCACGTAGAAGTTGGAACCCACTGGGTTAGATAGGCAAGGAATATCTGTTTGGAAAACTTTGCCACATTGAAGTTCTGTTTCTGTTAAAAATGACTGCGTGAAAAAATATGAAGAATAAACTATAATTCGTAGCATGCCTTACAAAGTCCATCTAAATGCCCTGTATCTGAGGCGTTATCCCACAAGGACCTAGTATGATAAAAACTTACTTCCAAAGAAAAAGAAAACTGAATAAAATTTTAGTGAGGCATATACCTATAAAAAAATAGTAGTGACTTGCAAAAAAATAAAAAAACATTGTAGCGAAGCATACCATGAAATGATCAATTCCAGCACCCATTTTCACAGCTTTATCTGGATGATAGTTAAAAACACTATCCTGTATATAGGACTGATCTTCGGATGATAGTGGATCCCCATCATTATACCTTGACACAGGAAATTAAAATCAGAAGATTTCACAAGATAGCATGCCACATCGCAGAGAATATTTAAAAGTACTAAAAGAAAGAAGATAGAGAGCAAACAGTCGAAAATGGGGCATCAAAGAAAAAGGGAACTGAGGACAATTGCTCTATATGTTAGGATTTGTTTTATCAGATTATCAAACCAGAAGTGAAATCCAGAAACTATTGTGCATTACTGAACCACCAAGAAGGCTATTGTGGACAATAACTGCCAAGGCACATTTACCTGACATAGGCAGTTAATTGATACCCCAAAAAGCAGCCTCCAAGTGATACACGTAAAAGTTAACGTACATTACCAAGCCCAGAAAATATTGCACAGGTACCAGGCATAAGGGTTAAGTGATAGCCCTAATGCAGCTTCCAAGTGGGTGTACCTTGCCAGGGTCAAATCCCGAAAAAAGGTATGGTATAGTGAAAATGATAAGAAATAAACATAAACCTAAAGCTAATGGGTAGTACTTCAGCATTGGGAAAATGGGATACGCATGAAAGATACAGCACAAAAGCATCCTGCATGGAATGTATTAAATTCAAAACTACATCACAGACTCATGGTCACCTGAAAAAAGTTAATAAAATTACCATGTTCACATTCATTAAATTATCAAAGCTACTGATAGAAGAATCGAGGATCCATTGCATCAACCAACTTTAAAAGGTTGTGCATTTAGATGATCAGAATGGCACTGTTTCTGTAGCCAACTGCTTCAAACAAACATGTAATCCAAAAGCAGTGGCATTAAATTCAATTGTAATAAATCTATGATTTGCATCCTCTATCAAATTTTAAGCATTCCTCACATTTTCCATGATCCCCAAAATGTTCAAAAAAAGCCTTTTTGACTCCAATGAAGAGATGTCCCTAAATCAAACCGGCCCATTCTTGATGGATATCAAACACGCAACATGACAAAACATACATACTCAACATAATATAACCATTGAAGAAAATATAATCATTCAAACTGATTGACATGTACACGATACCTATTATGCAATATAATATAATCATTGAGAATTAAAGAGAACATCGAGAAGAACACATTGCTTCGTGCTATATATGCATGTATAATAACAAACATACCCAGACTGATGCATTATTCTTCTAATAGACTGCATAATCTTTTCAATGTCCAACAGAACATCTTGTTCCTCGGAAGTGAACATATCTAATCGCTGTCTGGTTGCAGTATATATTCCACTAGCACTAGAACCAGTATGTGACCTTCCAGGAGATTTTGCAGACCAGTTAGATTTCCTTTCTCCAGAATTTGAACCCCATCCCCTTGATCCTTCAAACGAATTTTTCTTGAATGGTTCAGCACTCTGCCTTCCCCACCGAGGTCTTTCACTTTCATTTCCATCATCAGCATTTGGTGAGTCCCAACTGTTCAAACTTGCTAATTGATTAGACTCATTCCAAGAGCCCCAACCTTGTGAAGGTTCTGGTGACTTCAGTTGCCCCCATGAATGATTGATGGCAGGTGACTCACAATGTTCCACAGAAGGGGATGAATGTTCATCTCTAGTCCCTACTTCAATAGTTGAAGAAACCCAACCAGAAGTTGACTGAACTGTCTCCTGTGTTACCTTCTTATCCCAATCAGAAGGCTCTGTTCTTTTTTCAACCAGAGGCTTCCCATCAAATCTGCACGATCCAGATTCTACAGCATCCCCAGCATTTTTTCCCGAAGGAGTTGCAGCATCCCAGCTACGGTATCTGGAAGAGTTTTCTTGTGCTTTTTTTGAGACAAAAGCATCTCGTGATTCATCTTCACCTGTTCCCCAACCAGAAGAAACATTTTTGTTCAATGAATTTTCCTCACCATCTCTGTCCCTTTTTCCCAAAGGAGTTACAGCATCCCAGCCATGGGATCCAGAAGAGTTCTCTTGCTCTGTTTTGGAAACAAAACCATCTCGTGATTCATCACCACCCATTCCCCAACCAGAAGAAACGTTTTTGGTAACTGTATTTTTCTGAACATCTTTGTCCCCTTTTCCCCAAGGAATCACAGCATCCCAGCTGTGGGATCCGGAAGAGTTCTCTGGCACTTTTTTGGAGACAAAAGCAACTTGTGATTGATCTCCACCCATTCCCCAACCAGAAGAATCATTTTTGGTTGCTGAATTTATATCCCACCCAGCCATACCACCCCAACCACTGGACTTGGAAGATTTCTCCGCGGCTTTTGGGGAAACATCACTTGATTCAGCTTTATTGGTCCCCCAAACAGAAGAAACATTTTTGGTAACTGTATTTCTCTCCCACCCAGATTCCTCAACATCTTTGCTCCCTTTTCCCAAAGGAGCCACAGCATCCCAACTGTGCGATGTGGAAGAGTTCTCTTGTGCTTTTTTGGAGACAAAAGCAACTCGTGATTCATCTCCACCCATTCCCCAACCAGAAGAATCATTCTTGGTTGCTGTATTATTCTCCCATCCAGCCATGGCACCCCAACCACTGGACTTGGAAGAATCCATGGCAGGTTTTGTGGACACATCACCTGGTTCAGCTTTATTGGTCCCCCAACCAGATGAAGCATTTTCTCTAGTCATTTGTTTGTCCCAACTAGTAGAAGCATCCCATGTTGATTCCTCTGGCCGATTATCTAAACAATTTTCAAACTCAGCACTGTCTTCAAAGAATGGCTTATCAAAACTTGAGTTATGCTCTGGGGAGGGAGCCCACTCTGCACATTCATCTTCCAGCATAAGATCATCAGTATCTGCACCCAGACAACCGGTATTTGATTCTTCTCCATTTGCAGTACTTCTCACCATATGTAGAAAGTTATACACATCTATTCCACCCTCTTCGCTCAATCCTACCTGGAAAGGAAAATAATATTCAAATAAAGGTACAAAACTCTAGCAGCCCAAGGGAGCCTATTGATAATATTTTGTAATGACTTGAAAAAAAACTATTATATCATATTTACCTGCCTTGTGTCCCAAAGGACATCAAATCTAGATCCTGTACCCACTGCCACATGTTTTCCCCAGGAACAAGATGCAACTATGCTCGATAGAGAATCCACATGTCGCTTTTCAGCAGATCTCTCAAAACAATTTCTTGGTGTCTGAAACCACATAAAGTGGCAAGGTGAAATGAGAACTTGGGACAGTTTGTCTGACAGGGAAACATACAATAAAATTTTCAAACTACATAGAATAATACTCTATTTGTTTCCAAATCCCAGTTTAGATTGTAAAGTAGTATGGTTTTATGGTCCAACCTTAAAAAATCAATCCAGACTGCATCAAAAATCAGTGGTAGGAATAGCTGATATCAGAATAGAAAACATTAAATTTTAAAATCAGGTTCTTAAATCAGTGGTAGGCATAGCTGATATCAGAATAAAAAAACAACCAAGTACACAGGATGTGAACAAGAGTGACCCAAGAGTGGCCCCCAGCTAGAAGGAGAAAAAGATAAACGAAATTCATGAAAGTTTAACCCATTTATTAAGTATGAAAGTTTAATCCAATAAAGTCTACCAAGGCTGTCCAAAGGAAAACAGCATTGATAAAGAAAGCTTTTAACTCTTTTGTTTTAAATAAGTTTTGAATGCCTCCAGCGTCCCGTTGCAGTTCTCAAAGATTAGGCAGTTTTCTTGAAATAGGAGCCCACCAATTTAAATATTTTAAGAAAGTTGGGCTGTTTCTTGAAATGGGGTTGTCATTTGCATTTGGGTGTAGCGTCCAAAGTAAAACCAATTTGAAAAGAAAAGGGGATGCAACCCATAATGTATATTTCAGGTAATTATCCCTTTACTGACTCCAGCTCCATCCAGCAAGAACACTTAGCCACATTTTTCAATGCTAAGTAGGGAAGGTAAAATCAGATGATTCAGGTCACCAGAGGCATTGTCTCTCTCAGTTGAATTTGCAGATTCTTTTACCCACCTCACACATGAATTACAAAATGGCTGAAATTAATGGATCTTCTCATATGATTACTGCTGTGAACATGATGTATTTTTCCCCCATGTGGGCAAACATTTTTATCTTGGATACCAATTTTTGCGCCTTTTGCAAGGATTTCTTTTATAATTATTTTTTGCAAAGAATCATACCTTGTGAGAGCTTTATCTTCTGAGAGATATTCTATAATACCAACCTCTAGCTTTTCGGTCGTGTTTCAAGTTTTTTTTTAGCATATTTCTAGGATTCCTTTCTGTAGACCTATATATTTTTATTTTAGATCATTTCAATGATCTACTCCAGATATGAATTGATCATGAGTAAGATCCCAATTGTGACAATCCTAAGCATTAGAATGACACAAGAGAATCATAAACAAGCATCATATTACTTACAAAAAGTGTCGCTTCCGCAAATGGTGCTTGGACATTAAATGAGCGAGACAAAGCTTTATAACCACCAGAATTGAAGCCAACCAAATTTCCAGCACATGTCATGCTATTAGCCAAGAGAATGAGATGCTCTTTGAGAACACCTTTTGCCACCATTGTCACTGATGTTGCAAGGCGCTGCAAAAAGAGCCACAGCATTAAGTCCTCTCTCTTAAGCTATGCAAGAAAAAAAAGATTACTAAGAATTGAAGATTTGAAATCAAGATGACAGATCTATTATGTCATGTAATTCAAGCATTTGCAACAATACTTTCCCTTTTCCTTTAGAGAACTGATGTGCCAGACTATGATGGGGTACATCATGTAAACCGGGAAGAGAGGGTTGACAAGTCAGACAAAACATTCAACCCAATTTATGAAATATTTAGAAATGTCAAAGGTCCATGTCTAAAAAAACTGCACAGAATCTTCCATCAAGCATCAAAAAGGCATGAATAATGGGAAGGGTTCTGTTTGTAGGCACAGTACAGACCATTTGAACACTACGAGAAGCATGAATCAGACAGATTTTGAATCATGCAAAAATACATTACATAAGAAATGAAAAGTAGCCACAAACTAATGAAATGGAAGACCTGAAAGAACAGAAGATGATTGATACAAGTTTCTGATACAATAAAGCAAGGCCAGTTAATAAGTTTGAGTGCAAAGACAGTCAGTGCTAAGACCAACTACTAGAGAGCAAGAGCTCTCCAAGAGACTGAAGGATTTATTTCTAGATAATGTTGAAAAGCAACAATGGTGAGGGACATTATATTAATCCGCTACTATAATATACAATGTAGATGCCTAAGAGACTCCTCGTCATTATTGAGGGAGATAGTTGCAATGAGACTCATTGTGAAAGTCAAATTAGACGACCAATCCTATTGCATTTACATGTGAAGACAAAATAAAGCTTCATGGTTTGGGTAAAGTACTGACATATCCCACTGACTCGAGACAACTGCATGTTACATCATAATAGCACGACCAAATGAAGGTGGAAACCCTTTTCATAGGTGGTTGGTAGAAGGCTAGAAATACAAACACGTTGGTTCTTCAAGTTCCCGATGTTTTGTTGCAACAATAGAGGACACAAAAAAAATCTATTCATAGCTTCAAATCAGTTTGTTTTTTTTTCTTTAGTCAGTAAAGAAGAATTTTATTGATGAGAGAAGTAGGCATAGCCCAAGTACATGGGAGCTTCAAATCAGTTTTGTAATACTTATATGCATTTTATGCCCCTTAGGGTTTGCATATCCATGCCACAAGTCTAGGGTTACTAAGGATTGTAGTAAACCGTATCCGTATTGAGTAGTACCTATACTATATCGTATTGGTTCTTCCTTAGTTGATACTGAAGATAAATAATGCTTCTTGATAACAGCATGTGTTCTATTCGAAGTGAGTAGTAATACACCCTTCTTTTTAAAGGCAAACAGAATATGCAGAGCGTGAGGAGGAGCTAGAAGAACGTATAGTAAGAGACGATTATTCACAGTTTGCTGAAAACCAATATGTGAACACATGACATTCATAGGTAAGGGAAAGAAGAGGGAGAGGGAAGGTACCTGAATAGCTTGATCAAAAGCACAAGAAATCCCTAGCAATTCTTGAAGCTGCTTTATTGCATATGGTATGGAACGCCTGGTGTCAATTAAATGAAGAACAGGAAGACAACAGTCTAATACAATCCTCCAAGCGTCACCACTTTGCTTCACAGCTGATTTCTCCAGAACAATGTCCAGTGCTAATTCACCCTTTTGAGACTTGCAAGGGTTTCTTATCCAAGTTGTCGTACCTGGATTGATCCATATTATGTTTGCTGAGCAAACTCGAGGGTCACCTGCACAATTGAAGAGGAAGAGTGCATTTCATCTTCCAGATTCCTTGACATTCTTAACTTATCAAAAGATATATGTTACATGACCACTAAAACAGTGGAGTATTTTAGAATCTTGAGTCACACTTTCTGAAGCCATCCTTCCCTAAGAATTCACCACACGTCAATTATTCTTCCTTTCAATAGCCTAATCCGTTACATGTACACTGACTAAAAGGAAACATATCATAAGGATGCTAACAAAGGAAAAGCAAAAGAATTAAAAATAAATAATAAATAAAAACAGAAAATGTACAGAAACCAGCAATGTGACCAAAAAAAAAAAAAAAAAGCATGAAAACTATTGAAAAGATTATGAGCCTAATAGAGCTTGGATAAACTAAAAAAATTAGTGTAACACCCGTTCTACTTACCCAAGATGCCACCTAGTTAGCAAAATTTAGGATGTAGGGTCAAACATATGAAGGCCATTTTCACATGAGGGAACATAAAAATATTCTAGAAACACAAATTTCTTATATCAGTAAATAAGAATTTTATCGATGATAGAAAATATGCATAGCCCATGTATATGGGAAACATTCTAGAAACATGAATAAAAGTGTAACATTTAAAAAACAAATAAAACTGTACATTGTGTTTCAGAAAATCCCTCCCAAACTAAAGAGCAAACTTACAGCATTCAAATTAAGGAAAGTGAAAACCAGTTCAAAAGTTTATTCAACGATATGCATACAAAAAATAAAGGGCTGGGTAATACAAGTTACTTCAAAATTCTATGCTTCTTGGTGAAACAAGCAGTGTCCCCATCACTTAGGACCAGAATATCAGTGTGGAATATTACTTGTCACATTGTGGTGGAAAGCAAATTAATACATAAACATCACCCTCAGAACATTAGCAACATTACATAAGATTATGTAAACTTAGTCAACCACACAGCAGATCATTAAAAGCAATGAGTTTGATATAAGATGACATCAACTTTATAAAAAATGGACAATAAACAGTATCCTTTCATTTTTATGATAAAATCCCCCTCAAGAAAATTCAATTATAAATGCTGCCATTCATCATACGGTTTCTGCAACTCGGCAGAATAGAAAAACCATATCAATGAATAATTTTTTTTTGATAGGTAATCAAGAAATTTTATTTATAGAAATAGGCAAAGCACAGGTACACAGGTAGCATATCAATGAATAATAGCAGCTGGCTTTAAAACAAAAACAAGAGAAGGTGCCATTAAAATGGATAGAACACAACTAGCATGCACCTGACCCTAGCAATGACAATTTTTTTATTGGCACCGAGTGTCCAGAACAAAAGTCCTAACTATTCCATGGGGTCCACAAGCAATTGGCAAGGAGTTTCCCGCAAGTTCGTGCCTCAGGTAAAGTTAAATCACTGAACGTATCTGGTTCACACACAGGTACATAGCAGAATAATAAAAAATTTAGAATAAATATCATACCTTTAATGATGGTTTCTAAAAGAACAGGGCAAATAATGTCCGCAAGGATATTTGCAGTCCTCTCCAAATAAATATCACTTGTGTCTGGCCAAGAAAACATCAAACATGGGAAACCAGAGCTTCTATTTGCACCACATTGCTGGAAAGAGCAACATTCGCTGCCAAGAAAGATGCATAAAGCAAAAGGTAACTTTCACTTTTACAGATAAGACAAAGCTAATTCCAAAATTTGTGAAAACTTGATAAAGGAAAAAGAAAAGTCCTCTAGTCCTCGTTTTCTAGAGAATTATTCAACTGAAGGGTCAACAAAAAGTATATCCTAACCAAAATAAATAAATAATTATACTGGTGCAAAGGGCCCTAATAGGACAATAGTGCAAGACTCCTTAGAGTAGGAGGGATTTATGGGTTTGCCTCCCAGCTTGTCTTGAGTTTGAAGATGTGAGTTGAAATCACCAAGACAAAGCCATGTGCCACTAAAAAAATGTCCAGTCACACCGATGGTATGCCAGAGTTATTGCAGACACCTCAAAAGTCTGAACATAGGGCTTTGATACAATTAGTTAAAACCATAATGATGAAGTTGGAAGTCCTCAAGAATTAAAGAATATTAAAGGTTGCGTTACAAGGATAAATTCCTTTTATTGCATGGGATTCAGACTAGGATTAATGAATCCCATTGGGAGAGCGGCATTAGGATTACTTGCTTCAGGTTTCCCAAAAGGTAGGGATACCATGTGTTGCGTCCTTCCTCTCACCAAAGAAGTTGCCAATCGCTAGGTGCTGCCACGTTACAATGAATGGGCGCAGATTTCCCCCACTGAAAATTGAAATACTTTTTTGGGGTATATGTTAATTATTTGAGGGGTTTGGAAATTATACTGATGATCGTATGATAACAAAATATATCATTCAATTACAAGTCAAACTAAACTAACCTGATAGACAGAATCGTCTTTTTAAAAACATGACCAACTTTCTTCTTCTTTCGGAACAAACTAAGAGTCTCTTGGCACTTTTGAAGAACCTCATGCATACTGGTGTTCATCTCTCCCAACAGCATCTGTTCAACAAAGATTCAGTTACTCAAGAATGATAATCCCTAAGCAGCAAGCAACAGCATTCCATCTGTAAAATATAACTCAAATATTGAAATTAAACATATACACATGTACCAACCTCATTTAGATGAACATGACCAACTAGGCCTGCATCAACTTCAGAACTTTCTGCTACATTTTGCTGATCTTTATATCTGCGTGTAAGAAGCATGATATTAGAACTTTGAATATAACATCGGTGCACATTATTACCTGATATTTCCAACCAACAGAATGAAAATTACATTGAAAGACAATAGAAGTAAACATAAATAAACAGAGTATGACACATTATCATGGACAAAATTGTGATGTATCTTTGAAACATTGTTAGAGATAATAGGAGAGAGCTTGTTGTACACTGGTAATAAAAATGGTACCATAGTAAAAAGAGCATCAAAGTATACAGAAGAGAAAAAGCACATAAAATAACATGGGATCTGTGGTAGACACAATCGTGAACTAGCAATTTCTCCCCTGTTCTCACTGGCATTTAACCACAAAGACAATTAGCAAGCACAGTCTTCCATCTCACATCTCTCAAAAGATGAGTGTCCTTGCATTTTTCTTTGTATGCAGAATTGAGTAACCAGTTTCTACAAAGCTCCACAGTGGAATAAATGATTATATACCATACTTGTCTGGATCTCTTGTTTACAGTCGAAGCAATTATTATGTACCATGCACAGGTGGAGAATTTTACAGACCAAAGCAAGCTACAAAAACTTCTTTCCACTAGAAAAGTAGTTAGAAAAGAATAGGTAAAGATGATCAATAGGGAAAAAAAATGACCATATCAAGGCTTCAATGATTTAGATAACATATACAATAATTGGGAAATGCCACCCAAACCAAGGTATTAAAGCCCATTACTGTTACTCAGGATGCCCAGTACCGTTAACCACTAACATCTAAATGAATAAACCCTAGATACACAACCTTGGTGAGATTGTAAAAAAAACAATTGAGAAGATGTACAAGTAACAGAAAGTACAGTTGAAGTGGCAAACATACTCGATCAGAAACTCAACCGCAGTATCTTTAAGGCTGACTTTCTTCAATTGATTCTTTACTAAATATGCTGCTTTTTCTCGGCAACACTTTCTCCCACAGCCACATTCATTCAAATATAATACTACACGGCGATCAATAAGTTCATTCCTAAAAATGACCTTGCAAAGCAGTATTTCCTGAAAAATACAAAATACAAAACATATATACAAATATTAGACACACCTATGCATTTAATGTGGAAGAATCTCATGTAAACTAGCCAAGAATTGAATACCTTCATCAGCTCCCATGACGAATTACTGCTTGGAGAAGAATCAAGAACTGCCTTATATGCAGGATTTGACATTGCTGTTGCAGCTAAGACGCCAACAGGTTCGCCAGCAGGAAATAAATTGTTGGGCTTACCTCTCGCCTTTACCCCATAATCAAATTGGATTATGGAATTGCTGCTAACATTTCTGACGGTGCCATCGTAACATATAACAACATCTCGAAGGATGGCCATTAAGTTTTTAAATAAAGTACCAGGTTCAGACAATCCTCTCGATGAGCGGACCATTACTTCTCTCGTAGATATTGAATGAACAATCTCCTCATAGGGATCTAACCCATGAAAAAAACAATTTTGAACTAATCCATACTCTGCAGAAGGGTAATCAACTCCAGAAGAATATTTACAACGAAAAAGTGCAGCCACATCTTCAACTAAGGTCTTAGAATAAAATTTTCCTTTATCAGAAAGTTGCAGGCCCAGGAAGCCAATTTGTTGAACTACCTTGTTAATGGCTGAATCATTTTTGGAGTCCATTAAATCACCCAATGCAGACTTCAAAATAAAATTTGTAACTGGCACTTTCACATCTTTGATGCAATTCTCCAATTGCAACTCCACCAGCTCATTATATGTTGCTCTGAGGTGATACAGCAAAGGAGAAATAGACTGAATATTCTTCTGAATATTTTGTATGTCCTCCCTGTTTATGGAAAAGTCATTTAAGCCAACACTAAAACCTTCCGCAAATATATTTTCCATCAACAAAGGCTGTAAAGAATTGAAGAATTTTAAAACCTCTTCAGGACCCTTCTCAAAGAAAATTGATGTCACAATTTCATTAACCACAGACGATATAACATCACTATTGAAGTCAATTTGCAAAACATCACTCTGACTAATCAGGTATGTTTCCCCACAACAGTCAAAGCATGCAGGCAAAGCAGTCTGTAATATCTGCAAAGCAGTCCAATAAGGGGCAGCAGAATGAACCTTCAACAAAGCAGGCCGTGGCAATGAAGATGAAGCAAACATAGCCAATTGCTGAGCTGCTGATCTGTCCAAGAAGTATGTCTTAAACATTGTCTTTAGGGACAGCAACGAGTCAGTGGCCAGTTGCAAGTTGAGTTTACCGCTGTGAGAGCTAAGCAACTGCTTATCCACAGAGAAAAGTTCCAAAACTTCTGCTTTTGCAGCAAGAGATTGAGGATAGAAGAGATGCACACAGTCACCATCAAAATCAGCACTCAATGGGCCACAAATAAGCGGGTTTATCTTCACTGTATGGTCATCATGAACATACACTGCAAGTGCTTGCAAGGAATGCTTGTGAGTGGTTGGCGGTCTATTAATGAAAACCATATCCCCATCCATAATGCGTCGATGTACTACTTGACCAGGTCGCAGAAATGTATGCCCCTTTGAACCCTCCCTCAGTGAATATGCTGAAGAACCATCTCTATAAGTTAGGCACAACTTATTATCTACCAGCTCTTGCAAATATTTCAAATTGTGAATGTTAACTTTCTCCTCAAAAGTGATCATCTGCGCAATCTCAAAGGGGATCCCAATCTCATCAACCCTTTTATATGCATCCCCAGTAATCACACTGCGGGACGAGAATCCTGAACCTTTTCTGATGAACAATGTTCTAATTTTTTCAAGCCATGCTTTTGTTGTGGAATCATTTGGCTCTTTGCTCAGCCCAAATCTTGAGTCTATATCACGAGATGCTTTTACAGAACCCCTAATCTGCAGATACTGATTTACAGCTGATTGCAACTCATTAGCTTCAACTTCATGAGATTCAAAATTTGGTGTACCAGATCTTGAACTCTTGATGATCTCAACTTGCCTGAGCACTTTTTTGAGCATCACCAAAGAAGGATCCTGGAATAAAACATGATACAAAGATTAATATCCTAAATCTAATCATAAATAGGAATAAAACAAAAACAAAACAAAGAAGTTTGCTTTTTAGTCTTTGCTTCTAATTGGCTTACCGAAGACATGACACTGACACCATCAGAAATTTCTGGCACAGACAAACAGTTTGGAGGGACAGGTAAGTATTTCAGGATATATCCTTCTTGAGGGAAATACCCTTTTCCAGAAAGCTTCTTCCTTGTCTCCTCAGGAATTCTTTTGAGCATTTTCTTCACCTGTTAGTTATTTTCAAATACAATACATGCACCAGAAATACTTTCAGTAAGTCAAATAGCAAGAAGATGCCACAATCGACAAAAAGAAAAGCAAAAAAAAAAAAAAAAAAAATAGCAGAATACTACGGCATTTTCTGAAATCTAACGAATAACATGATATGATTTCTGTTCAGTGATCTGAAATCTCTACAAAACAAAGCATTTGACACAACTACTGATGATTGGAAATTCAGTCTATATTTGGTGGGATACTTTAAAATATATTCTTTTCTTTTTTTATCAGCCGTGGTGGCGGGATGCGACCCAGAGAAGGCCGATGCATCTATTTGTGCCTCTCTGCTCGATAGTGGCTCTCTCGTCGTCGAGATCTCCTGCTGCGCAGCCTCCACATACGTCGGCAACCCCACTGATGCACTGTATCCTCCACAAAGGTGACCGTCAACAAGGTCTCTTGCCGGCGACGATATCCCTTGCTAGCCGGGACTTGACGGTGAAGGCTCGGCATACCAACTAGCCCATCAGAGGACATGGAGCCCTTCTCAAAGGAAGGCCCAGTCCTTTTAAGACACCATTTCAGCTTGGGTTGGGCTTGACGAGTCCGGCCCGTATTTAACTTAGCTTTCCCTTTGTCAGGCCTTAAGTTCAGCCCGTGTCCTTTTAGTCTTAGCAATTCTGAGCCAGATCTCTTACCAGCCCATTTCAAGCCCAAGTCCGAAACCAAATCCAATTTAGCTGTAAGAGCTTCCACAGCCTTAGTTAAAGAGCCAAAAAGGACCCCCTACACCTCCCTTTCTACTGAAGCTGCGTGGCACAAGCTGCCACCCCCACTTTCTAGTATAGTCCCTAGACCATTCTCTATTGCTCTTCCTCTGTTGTCCTTTTCTTTTTGCAGTTGCACCAAAGAGTGGTTTGTACCACCCAAGACAGCCGTTCGTTTCCTAGCACCGCCCATCGCCGCTTCTGCATACGATATTTCCTGCCTACCCTACCCCTTTTCCCTTGTTTGTTGCTCTGTCCATGGGTTGTACCACCGTTGGCTTCTTGTTTGCCCGACCATACATAGGCAAAGCATGTTTCATTTCTCTTGAGAGGTATTTCCAGCCCCTCCCCCATTCCATTCCTTCCGGGATCACTAGAGGACCACAACACCCACTGCTACCATATCCAGTTACTTCTAACTAACACCCGAAATCATTCGAGCAGCGATGTACAAATAAAGCCTTCAAGCCATTCCCAATACGACTTGTAGAAAGTTTGGCTTCCCGCCAATGAGGTGCATTCTTCCACTGTGTTGGCCAGCCAGCAAGCATTGCTTTGATTGAAAACCATCTCCTTAGTGGTCTTTCGACTCCTGTCAATGATGCGTAGACAGCCCCCCCTCTAATGATAATGCAAACATCTTCGTCTCTATTAATAGGTGTTTTATAAGACCCATCTTAAGCAAATCACAGCTAAAACCAGTAGAAATCTTATGGAGAATAAATCCGGCAAAGTTCATCAGAAACTTTTTCCATTGTAAAAGTGTACGGAGAGAAGTTTTTTAAGTTTTCAAAAAATGTACCCTTGAAACAAATCGTAAATAAAAACATAAACCACATAGAAGAGATAAATCTGGACAGAAACTTACAAAAATATATTCTAAAGTCCAGCTAACTTTTTTTTTATAAGTAAAAAATTATATATATTAAAAGGAGAAACCAAGTACACTGAATGTATACAAGAAAACACCTTGCCCAAAATGACCCAAAAAGCCCATGGAAAAACAAGCCAAAATACACCAGACCCAACCCCTTGTTTCCCGTAGAACTAAAACTCTACCCAAACACCCAACCCCAACCCCTTGATTCCCGTCTTCAAAATGCCCTCCCTTTAGACTCTAAAGTCCAGCTAACTTAAACAGCCATCGAGATAATTATGCCAAGCCACCACTCAAACCTAAAAAGCAGACAGAAGCATTAGCCAACCCATAGCCTAATCATGCCATAAAAATAATCCAGACTACCCACCTAAGAATATAATATAGTGATATAGCCAAATAACAGTGATTTGAGCTTATAATTACCAACGCAAGCAAAATACTCCTGTGTGCCAAAACCACAAACAGAATTAGTGCAAGAATGGGCTGGTTGCCCAGTTAAAAGAATGTGATAAATGCATGAAGTTCTTCCATAAAGTGTTTAATTCACATAGGCATAACAATGCTATTGAGACACTCCATTCAGGTAATCAAGTGCTCTCTTCCCCCTCCAAATTAGAGAACCATATTGTGCATTATTATGAGAACCTTCTCACAAAGCCGACCTACTGGAGGCCGAAGCTCAATATTTTTTTTATTTTTTTTTTGGAGTCTATTGATCCGCAAAGTGTGAGTTGGTTGGAAAGACCTTTTGAAGAAGGTGAGATTTATAAGATCATTAGTGGTATGGCTAAAGACAAAGCGCCGGGGGTTTTCTTAGGGATTCTTTTAAGCTTGTTGGGAGATTGTGAAATGTGATGTTATGCAAGTTTTCTTGAATTCCACTCCTTAAAGTTTGAGAAATGCCTCAATGCGACATTCATTGTTCTCATACCGAAGACACATGGGTCTATGGAAGTTGAGGATTTCCGCCCTATAAGCAAGGTGAGTGGGGTATACAAGATTATTTCAAAAGTTCTTGCTAATCAGCTAAGCTTGGTAATGGAATAAATTATTTCTAAGCCACAGAATGCATTTGTGCGAGGAAGAAAAATACTTGATTCAGGTTGAAGGAGGGAGTACCAGGCATTCTATGCAAGCTTGACATGGAAAAAGCATATGACCATGTGAATTGAGAATTTCTCTTTTATTTGCTCAGGAGGTGTGGCTTTTGTGATAGGTAGATTTCATAGATTCGACATCGTGTTACTACCGCCCCGCTTCTCAGTATTAGTTAATGGCACCCTTGCTGGATTTTTTAACAGTTCTCATGGATTGCAGCAAGGGGATCCGTTGTCTCATTTTCTTTTCGTTAATGTTATGGAGGCACTAAGTAGGACGGTGAAGGCTGCTATTGAATGATGTTTTTTAGCCAATTTTTCGATGGGTAATTGTACTAATGGCTCTATCATAATCTCACATCTCTTATTTGCAATGACACTCTCCTCTTTTGTGAAGCAAACCTTGGCCAAATTCAAACTTTACAAGCACTCTTGTTATGCTTTGAAGCCGTGTCAGGGCTTAAAGTGAACCTTGGTAAGTATGAGATGGTGGCGGTGCGTGTGGTGCCTACAATCAACAGTCTAGCAAGTCTCTTGGGTTGTAAAGTGTCCTCTTTGCCTATGAAATATTTGGGTCTTCCGTTGGGGGCAACCTTTAAAGCTAGAGCTATTTGGGATGGGGTTATTGAGAAAGTTGAGAAAATGTTGGCTGGATGTAAACATTTGTATTTATCGAACGGGAGTCGACTCACACTGATTAAGAGCACTTTATCTAACCTTCCAACCTATTTTTTATCTCTATTTTCGCTGCCAACAGGGGTGGCGAATAGGATCGAGAAGTTATTTCGAGCTTTCTTGTGGGGTGGAGTGGGGGAGGAAACAAAATTCCATCTTGTTAATTGGAATAAAGTTTGCCCCCCAATCTCGATCGGCGGATTGGGAGTGCGTAACTTGAGTACCTTCAATAAAGCTCTGTTGGGGAAATGGCTACGCAAGTGCCACTTGGAGGGGGATTCTTTGTAGTAGGAAGTTATTGACTTTAGACACGGAAGTGCTGGGGGGGGGGGGGGGTGTACCAGAATCAGGTTTTGGCATGATATTTGGTGCGGAGAGTGTGCTCTTGAAAGGGTCTTCCCAGCTTTATACCATTGCAATTAACAGGGATGCTTCTGTGGCAAATCTGCTTGCATTTTCTCATGGTTCTCACTAGTGGAATGTCCTATTTAATAGGGATAATCATGATTGGGAATTGCAAACCGTTTCAGAATTTTTCAGATTGATATACTCCACAAGAAGTATAACAGCACAGGGGGATAGGATATAGTGGAGGTCCAATGGCAGCAAGAAGTTTACAGTCAAGACGTATTACAAAATATTGGTACCACAAGGTAATGTACCCTTCCTGTGGAAAAGTATTTGGAGGTCTGACGTGCCTTCCAAAGTAGCTTTTTTTGTATAGACCACTGCCCTTTGGAATATTCTGACCACGGGCAACTTAAAGAAGAGGGGACTCATTATGATTGATAGATGCTATTTGTGCAAAAAACATGTAGAATCAATGGATCACTTACTATTGTTTTGTGAGGTGACAAGAGTGTTGTGGAATGAGATCTCTAGATGAGTTGATGTCGCTTGGGTAATGCCATTGAGGGTGGTTGATTTACTTGCTTGTTGGAAGGAAATTTAAGGCTGCCCCCAAGTGGCAGCAGTATGGAAGATGATTCCGTTGTGGAAGATGATTCCGTTGTACATTATCTGGTGTACTTGGTTGGAAAGGAATGCACGATGCTTTGAAGATAAGGAGCGCACAATGACGGAGCTTCAGAATTTTTTTGTACATGTTATTGCTCTGGTTTTCAGCCATTGTGCTTAATAGAAACAATGTCCATGACTTCTTATCTTTAATTTAGCAACTCTAGAATGTATTTAGGTGCTCTTTTGTATACCTCATGTGTACATAGACTATGCTTATTTTATTCGTATCAATAAAATTTACCTCTTATCAAAAAATATATATAAATGTCAATCAAATCCCAAATGGTACCAGTACAAGACATATTATAAGAATTACATGAGTTGATCACTTAACCAATCCGCTGAGATTAGAACAACTAACCAAAAAACCTAATCTTCCAATAGCCTCCCTATATAGCAAAGAGCAAACACAAGTTAAGAGTAGGAAGCAAACCTCACAAGGAAGCAAAGTTCGACACATATCGTAACCATAGCGAAAACCATATATTTCCAAAAAGTTCCAAGAACCATCCCGAACTGACCGTTGAGGAAGCTTCAGTTCCAAGTAACAAGCACCATCTATGGTTTTTACCTCTCTGATAGAAACTTGTGGAGAATCCTAAAATGAGAAACAGAAAGGAAACAAAAAAGAGAGAGAAATATCATAAATCCTTTAGAAGATGAAGAAAGAATGTTACAAGTTTAGGAGACAGTTCTAATTTCACGAAGACGAAGGCAAAATCAAGAATAATATCCAATCCCTTGCAAGACACAGAGTTTGCTGATGAATATAAAAATAAATAATAACAAGGCAATACAATAAATTTAAACCCCTCTTACCCACCTTGTTTATATTAACAGCTATAATGTGGTTTCTGAAAGTATATGCAACATAAGACAACAAAGCCCTAAGCCCAACTACATGGAATCCTACATGAAAACCATCCTAGCAACTCAAATCTATAACTGCAACGAGGATATAGTAGCAACAACTTAAGGAAACATATACAAGGAAAAAAGTTATGATCCTAATTATTTTTTTTGATATAGTAACAAGTAAATTTTTTTAGATATTTTTTTTATTGGCACCCAAGAGTCCAAAACAAATTCTCAGCTAATCCCGAGAGTGCACATGCCCTTGGCAAGGAATTTTCTGCATGTGCACTTCAGGTAATTCAAGGGAAAATCTCTCAGTCCAATGGCCCCTAAAAATTATTTACATCCAAGGTTCGAACCTTAGACTTGGAAGGAGCATACCACCAAGACCAAGGCTCTTACCACTTGAGCCAAGCCCTGAGGGTTAACTCAAATTTAAGATGTTGTTACTATATCCTCAAAAAAATCTTAAGGATATAGGTCTCAATGCTTCTTCTTTTTATATATAAGTAATACACTTTAAAAAAAAGTGTCAAATAAAATTTTATTTGCTAAACTACATTGTCAAAAGTCAATTCATTCCAAAACTTTAAACCCCCTTTCAATGCCTTAAATTTATGGGCCAAAATGAAGCTTGGGGTTGCCTTGAGAATAATAAGAAAACCACCATTGTTTGACCTTCTTAACAAAACCTTCAGCCTTTAACCACATATTCTCAAGCTTGAAATATCTTCTACCACCATAAATACTTCCACAATCAGGAGTAGAAAAATGATGTGAATAGAGTCAGGGCAACCTCCTTTTACTTCGATAGAAAAATGAGCTTCCCACTCGAGGGATGCAAGGAATTGATTGATTCATTCTCATCTGTCAAAACCAGAATCATTTCTATCATCTAGATCAGAAAAATGACAAATCCTCTTGTATTGAACTATGGAGTGATGAGAAATGACATCACTGCAATGACACCTAAAACAAATCTAAGAAATGCATCATGCACATCAATCACAAGGAAAATATAGTTTGATCATTTTATACTGACCTCACAACAGGAAGATAACAATCTCTCTGCCAAACCAGCACTCTTTAGTGGAACCTGAATGGTATTAAGATCAAGCATATTAAAAATCAGATTAGAAATAGTGAGATTACAAAAAAACGAAGTAGATAAGACACATAGGAGACACAGCGAAGAATATATTATACAAGACAATGAAAAAAAAAACAATAACGTAATAACTTACCAAGCATATAATGTTATAATACGGAAGGAAATTCAAAAAATGGTTTTTATGAAGCAAGCTTCTTGATAGAAATTTCTTAGCGGAAAAGTGAAAATAAAAAACAAGCAGCTCCTCTGTGTTTCCTCCATTAACAGAGTGGAAATACCAAGAGAACAAATTATAATTTAGGTTTAGTCTCCAATCTGAATACAAAAGCATGAGATGAAAGGGAGCCTTAATAAAGTGGGAGGAAATACTCAATCAGGTCTTACCTTGTTCCTTTTCATCTTTAAGCACTTCAAACAAAGTACGCTCAACATCCTCTTCAGTTCACCAACATGGCTAGGATGGTAGATCGGAATTGGTAATTCAATGTATCCAAAATGCCCTGAAAAGAACAAAATGAAAAAAAAGTGTTGCTCTTACTAACACATACAAAGGAACGATCATTTGCAAGTCATATATGGAATTATTATATCCTACAGCAGTAATAAAGATAACAACACTTACGCACCTTCACATTTCCCCGGTTCAGAAGTACCACAAGATTCACATTTGCCAAATTCAAGAGGCAGACCAAGAAAGGGATTCGCAAGTTGACTGGCATGGCTAATAGCGCAGTCACTGATCGATGCTGTACACTAATGTAAACATTGTAAAAACAAAAAAAGTACATAAATTTATTTAGTTATTGGGTTAAAGATTCAAAGCTACAATTCCTACCATCAAAATCATATAGTGACTTGTGAATTCGGCAGGCAATACATAGTACTCACTCAATCAAAGATGCTTTTTGAGAATTGTTTAGCATAGTCAACTATAAATTACCAATCATCAAGCAATGCTTAGCTAGGTAGATAATTGGTCATCATTCCTAAATAACTACTCAAAATAGATTCTAGATCAAGCCGCTCAAAACAAAACAGAAAATCTTCCTGCAAATTTTATCAAGTGTTTCTTATCAATTGAATGTCATGAAGAGCCCTCGTATAAAGTAATGCCGAAAGTACAGAACAAGTAAATGAGAAAAGCCTACTTCTACTTACGATTTCATGATGAGTTGCCAAACCAAATCTGATCCCAATAATCTCGCCGTCTAAAATAGTTGAAGAGGGATTTTCCTCCATCTGTTACCAAAAAAAAGCCTTGAAAAGTACTGCAAAAGGAAGAAACTAATTAATTTCCAACAATACACAACAAGATATGATTAATCAATGGTGTGAAAGGCCTTAATAAAAGCGGAGCCCTCTTACATATAAAATTTTAGCTTTCAATAGGCAAAACAAGATTACATATAAAGTTTACTAAAAAAAATAGCACAGCCTCGTGGGCTTTGCATGAACTAGAAGCAAAGAAATTTTGATAACTGGCACAAAACGAAAACCTAACCTCATTCCTCAATTTGCTTGGCAACCACATATGAAAATAATAAGGGAGAAAGTGTACCACTCTATGTATTTGTGATTTTGCATGCATGTTTGTGCTTGTAAGTGGTGGGAGTGGGTGTGTGTTTAGCAAGGTCCCAAATGGTGATAAATCAAAATATCATAAGTCCCATTTCCTTGCTTTTCGTAGTTATTTTCAGCAAGCACACAGAGGGTCTTTTTTTCTTTTTCTTCTTTATTTTTTCTTTTGCTTTATTCATTTGCAATTGAGCTTATAAATTTATAATATTCACAAGAAGGAGCATGTTTCAAATCATATATACAAAAAAGGAAAAATAAAATATACTTGTCATGGAAAACCCGACATGCATAGATGCAAAACCCGAGATGTATATCACCTCCCAGGAAATTTTTTTTGGGGGGGGGGGGGGGGGGGGGGGGGGGGGAACCATAAGCCCAAGCTCTGGTACAAATGGCAGCAAAATGCTAACCCACATTCTAACAAACACAAATGAAGAAAAGTTAAAACCCAGCAAACACAGAGAAAAAAGGAAATAAAGGTGTCAATTTTTTTCCTTCACTTTCTCAGAAGCCAAACACCAAAAAACGTAGCATGCATGTAAGGAAGAGCAAAATCACTTGGCTTTTGCCGTTCATTTCAACGTCGAGTGGTGATTTTGAACACAAACCCTAGGTCCAAACCAAAAGGAGGAACAAAATAGATGGCTTTAGCGTGATGGTCAAATAGAGAGACAGGACTTGAATTCTCCTTTCTGCTGCCGATAAAACCAATAATGGGACATAAATCTTCCAATCGCCAAAAGAAAACAAGCCAAAACAAACAAAGGAGAGGAAAAAAAAACTCCATTTTTATGCTTTTATTTCTTCGTTTACTAATTACAACCAACCCAAAACACAATGCCCCGGTTTTCCCTCGTTTTCATCTAAGTCTCCTAACTTTCTCAGCAACCAAACACTAAAAAGAGAAAATGCAAGGCAGAACACAAATACTCACCACAGATTTCCACTCCCACAGTCCTTCAAATTAGGGGGTTTAAACTAAAACCCTAGATTAAGCCTCAATGCCGAAATAAGTAGAGTGAAACTGAGCAAGAGAGCACTAGAGAGAGAGTGAGTGTGAAGAAACGCCTCAGGTGTGTGAAGGGAGACAAAATGGTAGTGTGGTAGACTAACCGAAAGGCAGGTAAAACAACGGGTCGCACAAAAATGGCGGAGTGTAGCTTTTGATTTTTGCGCTCTCTCTCTCTCTTCCTCGCTGTGAGAGAGAGAGTGGAATTAGCTTTTGCATGTAACGGAAAAATACAGGGTCTGAGTTTAAACAGATCAAGCTTCTGATTTTAATTGAGCTTTATTAGGGTATCACTTTTTGGCGGAGTGCTGAAATTTCTTGGATTTGGATTGGTTTGGTGGATGGGGTTAATGACTAGATTAGGTATTTTTTAAATAAAAACAAAATTAGGTTAATTGACCTTTTGGTCTCACTTGTTTTCATAGGTTATCTTATATTATTTTATCTAATTTAATTTAATCTAATCTAATTATTATAATTTTTTTAAATTATTACATAAAATAAAATAAACTATTCATCTTTTTTTAAATCTCAAAATAATAATAATATTAAAAAATATATTCTTATAATATTTTTTTTAATTTTTAATTTTTAATTTTAATCTCATATTATCTCATGTGTGAAAAAACAAGGCAATAGATTTAGATAAAATTTGGTAATTTGGTTAGACAAATGAAGGGCACTATACAGATTCAATTAGTTTTCATACATTTTTTTATACATGGAAAAGGAATTTGATCCTTGGTTCTCTTTGGCTCGGTTTGGATTGAGAGTAATCTCAATGGGTTTTGCTACACAACCTCCTACTATTCATTCACACTCCACACTCCATATTTTTTAATATTTTTTTTTGAATTTATTTTTTTTTAAATATTTCAAATTTTTTATTTACTATTCATATACAAATTATTTAATAAAAAAAATTTAAAAAGATGGAGTGAGAAGTGTTGGGAAGATTTATTGAATCTCAATACATCTTATTTTATCATTATAAATTTTATAAATTTTGACACAAAATACAATAAACAATTCAATTTTTCAAATCTCAAAATAATAATAATATTAAAAATATTATTCTAACAATATTCATTCAATTTTCAACTTTCATTTCAACTCACTATCTAAACCTAACCTTAGGCCTCATTTGGATAAGGAGATGAGATAAGATAGTTTTAAATGAAAGTTGAAAGTTTGATAAAATATTGTTATAATATTATTATTGTTTTGAGATTTTAAAAAGTTGAATTATTTATTATATTTGATATTAGAATTTGAAAAAATTGTAATAAAGAAATAAGTTGAGATAAAACTATTTTTGTCTTCAAACGGAACTCCAGTAATAAATCAAAGTGTTGCTAATTGATCCAAATGATCTTGACAATTAATTTGCATACATATATCACGTATTTAATTTATACATGATTCAACCTTAACGTAACCCATTTTATTAAGCCTACACTCCTCAATGTTTTGCTATATTCATGGTTTGCATTAAGATTTTTCATCCTTAACAACAGCATAAAACAAAATATTTTCAAAAGAAGATGATTCTTATCATATGCTGTTCCCAGATATTATTTGCAAGAAGGATGGATAAAACAAATAAATTTCATAATATTTGATAATGAGATCCATAATGAGTCACGTATCAACTTTAGACTAATCATGGATGAATTATTACAAGCGAAGCTTTTGTTAAGAAAATAAATGTGAATATGTTAAAAATAACACTCATGCTTACCCTTTATAAACATTGCACATCCCATAGGCTCAAGTGAATTGAAAAATATAAATTAGCAACGATGATTAACCTTCTCTCACTCAAATTCGATAATAAAATAAGTATAGAACGTGTGCTATATTTTTTATCTTAGAAATTAATTCTGTAAATTATCAAAAGTTTAAATACAGTTGGAAAAATATGTTAGGGAAAATGTCACATTTTAGTATTTTACATTAATCATTAATATTTAGTTTATTATATTAAAAAATATAAATTAATATAATAAATGCCCGGGATCAAAGTGATTTTTGTGGATAACATTCGGGTCGAGTTAATCGATCATTATCTTGACCCGACCGAAACCCCCGCCTTCCCGGAAGCAATTGGTGGACCTTAGCAAATTCGTTTATTTGGAAATGGACAATAGTGGGCCAGGGTTTGTTCATCCACTCGGTTATATGGTTGCGAGTGGTGAGCTGGACCTATGGGCCGTTGACTGCTTGGGCTTATTTGGAGGGAAGAGTCAGACGAAAAGAAAATACTGAACAATTGTTTTTGTTTTTTTGATAAGTTGTTTTTGTTTTTTGTTTTTTTTAATAAAACTGAACTTCATACATTAATCAACCCACATGACTACAATACTTAGTCCATCCCAAAACAGAGTAAACATCAAAAGCATTTACAACAAATCAGAGTTTAGCAACACCCTAGAAGATATAAAATCTGAATAAGAGTACCACCATCGATTACTATCCACAATCAATTCGGCATGTTGAGCAAAAAGGTGTGAGGCTTCATTTCCTTATCTTCTTGCATGAATGACTTCAACTATTTGAAAGCAGTGCAACAAACGTTGAATCTCCATGATCAAATACCCCTAAGAAGTAAAATTTTCATCATTTGATTTTATAGCATCAACAACAGTCATAGAATCCCCTTCCGATTGTAACCTCGAGTACCCCAAGCGAATGATCATCTATAAACTTCTTAACGCTGTTAATGCTTCAATATCATCCACAGAAAAATCTCCAACCTCCTTCCTATTCAAGGCAAACAACACAACCCATTTATCATCCCAAAGAATTACCCCCACACCAACAGCTCCACTCTCTTTACAAAGAGCCCCATCAAAATTCAACTTAACATAACATACGAAATGAGGTATTTATATCAAGAATTTTTTTTGTGACACCCTTCTTTAGAGTGCTTAATACTATTATAACTTTCTACATAATCAATACAATTATCAACGTACACTTCAAGTGAATCAAATTTTTGCTCAAACAAATTTTGATTTCTAAATTTATACACACCCCAAGCAATAGTAATGAATAATGAAACCAACGACATATTAGCTCCCATCAAAACCCAAACTAGTTCATCAAAGCAATTTCCATTATCAAAAAAGGATAACACTTTTCTGCCTCGAGTTTCTCATACCTGGTTTACCTTTGAACATATGCATAAGACATGAAATTGGTATTCAAATTGCACATGACAATTACCATACCATCCTTCTAACAAAACACCCATCTTCATAAGTTCACCTTCATTGGGAGGCTCGTAATCCATGCAATGTTTTGTACTTTTGGAGGTAACGCTAAATGTTTGTATTTTCCCTCAATTCAACACTGTATTTTAATCCCAAACCAAAATGGTACCCAGATTTTACATTATATTGCCCACTCCTACATATTTGATATTAGAGAGTTTTTGAAGATATTTCAAAATTATTGTATTTCTCTTAATCCAAATATTATGCCAGAATGTTAATCCCAATCGTCAAGACATATTGTCTCATTTTCATAACAAATACAAATTAAAAGAACTTTCCCAAAATATATTTTTAAAAAACGAGTCAAGTTATTCTCGCAAAATTTTAAAAAATCCATTTATAAAATATTTTTCAAAGGACACTGCTAAGTGTGCACACCAATGCAAATTATTTGTTCTTTTTCTTTTTTCTTTTAAGTATTTTTCAAACATTCATAATCATTAAGAAAAAAATACAATTTTACAAATAGTCATTTTCTTAATCATTAAAAAAAATAAAATATATTATTAGATACATTTAGTAGATATATTTAAGATTCATACTATAGTTTTCCTTTTTCAAAAATTTCAGATTTTTATTTTTTTTCTTTCTAAAATCCGGTTATTCCCCACTTCTCGACACTTGCTCTTTTACTAGTTCATGGTGCATATATCGAAGAGTTGAATATCACAAGCACCAGCAAATTAGAAAATTGTGGTCGGCCACTTAATTTCGATCTTCATAACAGAGATCTCAAAGAAGAGGTTGAGGATTTTTTTCTTTTTTGTTTTTTTTTTAAATCAACAATCATCACTTTCATTTCATTAAACTCAAATATCTAATACAGACTTCTCATACTCAATACAATTCAACAGCTCAGTAGAACCCTTTTCTAATCAAACCACTTCCTCAACATAATTTAATGCTAATTTAACTAAAATATGAGCACCTTGGTTTCATTTTCTTGAGATGAATTGATTCATTTCAATTCACCCACATTTTATTTTCATCTCCATTTATTTAATTTATTATGAAATATTTTGACTATTTCTGTTCAAATTAATTAATAAAATTATCAAGATATCACATATTAATTAATGTGGATACCATCAAAATTATGTCAACAGAACAGGGAAATTTGCTGGAAAAAAGTATGTAAGTGATGAATTATATATATATATGACAAAAATACAGCTGCAGAACAATAAATTATATAAGGAGTCCATGGTCCACCGAATTAGCTACCCAGTAGCTTTCCTCACTTCACATCACGCCGGCCATATTGGAACAAGAAATAACTCATAGGCATCAATTTTGAATATAGTTTTTGTCGTTGTGTATATAAACAGAAGTAGGGATTAAATCATTTCAACTACTATCCTTTATGTTTAAAAAAAAAACTACCATCCTTTATAGGCCAAGGATGTTTTAATCAATTCAAAGAGAAAAAGATGCTTCCATCGGAGCATTAATTGATTGGGTGAGGAAGCACTTAATGAATAATGTTAGATATAGTCTTTTAATATATAAATTTTACATATTTATTTTGAAAAATAATGAGATTTACAATTAAAAAGTGAATTCTTTAATGTAAATCTCAAAGTTATTAAATTTTATTCAAATGGAATGTGCAAAACTTATACACACTAACATACAAATCATTTTCGTAATTAAATACCGGTGTCTCGATCGGTATATTCTAGACAATTTGAACTAATTTATCAATGATAATTAATCACATAAGTGAGCAGTTTAAGTGAATATGTTCAGTTTAGTATACTAATTAATTCATAATAAGCTAAAAAATCCCCACAATATTAATTATATTATATGATTTCTTTATTTTATAATTCTATGAAACGAGCTGCATGCTGTAGCATGCATGCTCCGAACTACGGCCTGTAAGATACGGAAGAAATCATGTATTCATTCGTAGGCCATAGATGATAAAGTAGCAATATTAATTTTATAACATATTTGAGGGTGGCTATGTCAAGGTACCTAAATACCCATGGAGAGAAATTCTAAGTTCAAACTGATCGCCTATATAAAGGACTCCAAAATGCACAGGATTGCCCATACTTCTCATCATAAAGGGTTGTATATTTTACAACCTCATCTCGGTCTGAGAAATGATTGAAAATGGCCGCCTTGAAGATACCAAGGAGTATTCACCCCATGGAAACCAACCAAGCTGGCGGATGGGACGCTGCCATTTTCATCATCTGTAAGCTGCTTATATAACCAAGCTCTTCCTCGTCCTCTTTTTTAATCAGCCACTCATAATATATATATATATACACACACACACACAGATATCGATATTTTTTATGGTTTTGGGGGGGGGGGGGAGCATTTTTTTTTGCAGTTGTTGAAGTGGCAGAGAGATTTGCGTTTTATGGCTTGGCTAGTAACCTCATCGATCACGTACCTTACTGAAGAACTCCAGGAGCCGAACTCCACTGCTGTTAAGGATGTAAACACCTGGCTTGGTGTGTCCTATCTTTTCCCCATACTTGGAGCTTACATAGCTGACTCTTTCATCGGTCGCTTCAACATCATCCTTGTGGCCTCCATCATCTATTGCACGGTACTAAATGAATTCCATGATCATCTTCGTACCTTTTTCTTCAATCCTTAAGTTCTTTTCGAGGCCGGAGGATATTAAGAGATCGCTCGGATGCACATGATCTCGATCGTGACTGGTATGTCTATATATTTATATATATGGATGCATGCACATGATCAAGCTCGTGGTTAACTTTGGATGGAGTTTCGGTTGCTTGGGTAGTTTCTTCCCAGTTCGTTTCATGAAATTATACTCGTCAGCCGCCCGAGTTTCCTGCTCTTCTTTCGTTGATTTCTTTCCCATCGACTCAGTTTGGATACATAGTCTTCTCATCTCATCCCATCTCAATTATTATAATTTTTTTAAATTTTTATGTAAAAATATAATAAACAATTTAATTTTTTTAAATTTTAAAATAAAAATAATATTAAAAAATATATTCTAACAAATTTTATTCAACTATTATTCAAAACATGATCTTATCTCTATCCAAACCTAACCTTAATATTCTTGAGAAAAAGGTAGGACGTGAAATAGCTCAAAAGTTTCTTCAATATTCTTCGTACAACTTGTAAAATCAAACAAGTAGAGCCAGAAATATGATCTCAACACAGAATCTTTACTCACAAAACCCTTCACCGCCACTCTTACTCGATCGCACATACAGGCTCACAAGCTTACAAACAATTAACAGCCTCTAGCAGTAGTGATCAGCTTGCACCCGAGCTAGCTACGTACAGGGTGACAGTACTACTGAAACATGGCTACTACCATCGCATGCTCTACGAATATTACAGTATCTTTGACCTTTAAAACCAAGAACCCAAAAGTCCCCGTTTTATAGGCAAGGTGACTGGAGGTTGATTCTCAAAAGGTCTGGAATGTACAGAGAGACACGTAGGAGAGCTACGAAGATTGTAGAGAACCGGCCGCAATCTAGCTAGTCGGTAAGTCGGTCGCTATATGCGCATCCCTATATACCGAACATACAAATCATGCATGCGGCCTTCATTCGATTAACAATTACTACGGTACAGTATTATATAGTAAACTTGATCATCATGGTAATTTCATTGTTTTTATGTCACACAGGGAATGGCTTTGTTAGCCTCATCGGTCTCAATAATACCATCGAATCATCGAAAAGCATTATTTTTCACAGCGCTCTACATAATAGCAGTCGGGGAAGGGGGACACAAGCCATGCGTGCAAACCTTCGCGGCGGATCAGTTTGACGAGGACTTGCCGGAGGAGAAGAAGGCCAAGAGCTCATTCTTCAACTGGTGGTATTTGGGGATAAATATTGGAGCCACTTCATGATCCACACTTGTAGAGGTATACATAGAGGTACGTATAAAAAATAATCATTCCATGTTTTTTTTTTAACGTAAAAACTGTTATATGCATGTGCATTATTAATTAATTTATTTCCTAAAGTTACTCCAAAAGTACTCCACCTTTCCAGAATTTGTGATTAATATTGTGTACAGGATAATGTAAGCTGGGCGGTAGGTTTTGGAGCCTTGGCAGCGGCAATGGCAGTGTCACTGCTAGTATTTCTGCTCGGACTGAAGAGATACAGGAAGCAGGTCCCCTGGGAGCCCATTCACCACGGTGGCCCAGGTGCTAATGGCGGCGGCACGCAAGTGGCGCGTGGAACAGACGACCCGCGATTGGGGCGTTTGTTGCAATCCCGAGAGACCTGGGGTCCACATGAAGGATGGTCAAACGAAGGGAAAGACTTTGGTTCATAGAAATCAGTTGAGGTACGTACGTGTCAATTATAATCAGCACTCAGTGCGTACCATGCTCTATTACTAGCCTAAATTAGTATGTAAATAGATCGCACGGTTGATGTGGGTCCTAGGCTGGGACCCCCATATCATATCGTAGAATAATTCAAGATAAAATCAATTAGTTTGTCGTGTAATTTATTTTCTTGATCTTTCTTGCTTTCAATTTGGGATGGTCAGCAGCAATCGGTTAACCAAAAAGGGTAATAAAATAAGACATTGCTTGCCAATGTTGTTGTCCAATTGTCACGCAAAAAAATAATGCGTGATATAGAGTTAGACGCTATTCCTTTCATCACTTCCACAGATAAATTATATATATAATATATATATATATATATATATATATATATATATATATATATACAAAAAATCTTCACAACCTCCTACTATTTACCTACATTTCACACTCTACATTTAAAAAAAAAAAATTTATTTTTTTATTTTATCAAATATTTTTTATATGAATAGTGAATAAAAAATTTGAAATAGTTTAAAAAAAATAAACTCAAATTTTTTTTTTAAAAAATATTAAAAATTTTAAAAAAATGTGGAGTATAGAGTATGGGTGAATAGTAAGAGATTGTGTAATAAAATCCATATATATATCACACACCCATCATCATGAGAGGAGTCGAGTCAATATTGCCAACCCAATGTGAAGGAATTTTATTTGTTTTGGACGCAATATTTTTGGTATCAACAAATCATGTCTGAGGATTATGTGATTCTGTTAGAGAAATCATATGTTCTTCATTTTTTTATTAAATATATATATATTTTTTAAGTGATTAATACAAGAAAATTGCAGACTTCTAGATAAGGCAACGATCATTGACGACATTGATGCATCAAGTGAAAGTAGAAACCCTTGGAGGCTAGGCTCACCAAATCAAGTGGAAGAAGTTAAGCTCGTCCTTCGCCTCATCCCCATATGGTTGTGCTCCTTAATGTTTGCCGTAGACGCAGCCAACTTCCAGACCTACTTCACCAAGCAAGGTAGCACGATGAACCGAGCAATCAGACCTCATTTCCAACTTCCCACAGCATCACTTCAAGCCCTTCTCGGAATCACTGTCATGGTCGTTGTTCCGGTGTATGACCGAGTTTTGGTTCCGATAGCAAGAAGGTTCACCGGACACCTTTCTGGTATAACTTTGCTGCAGAGGATAGGTATAGGTTTATTCTTGTCCTCGCTTAACATGGCTGTGTCAGCTGTAGTAGAGGCAAAAAGGGTTAGTGTGGCAAAAGAACATAACCTTTTGGACAGCCCCAAAGCAATGGTTCCAATGCTGGTTTGGTGGTTACTTCCACAATACATACTTCTGGGTTGGCCGATGTTTTCACGTTTGTTGGGCTCCAAGAACTGTTCGATGCTCAGATGCCGAAGTCGATGAGAAGTTTGGGAGCCGTAGCATACGTCACCACAACAAATTATGTTTTTTGGAACGAAAAATTTTGTCCCAAAATATTGGCATTTCATCTCAAAATATTTTTTAAAACGAAAAAAAAGTGTCGCAAGGTCGTCCTTATAAAACTGTTTCAAAAGATATTTTGGGATGAAAATCACAAATTCGTCCCAAAAAATATATTTTGAGATAAAATTAAGCTGGACCGATCAAACGAACGGATGTTTTTTTTTAGACGAATTAAATTCGTCTTGAAAAATCGTTTGAACTTATAAAATATAGTTCGAACATATGTGACTGTTCGAACGAATCGGAGTAAAGAACGTTCAAACAGGTAATTCATGTTTCGTTCTTAAATCTCACTTTTTAGGATGATTTTTATTTCGTTCTAAAATAAAATCGTCCCAAAATGTCATTTTTGTTACAGTGCATTAGTGTTGGAGGCGTTGGAAGCTTTGCTAGTAGTGCTGTTATATCTATTGTGCAAGCAATCAGCTCGAGCTGTGGTGAAAAATGGCTCGGCAACAATCTTAATCGCGCACACCTTGATTATTTCCATTGGGTGCTGGCCGGAATGAGCGCTTTGAATTTGTGCGTTTACATAGCAATTGCTAGGCGTTTTATGTACAAAAAAGTCGAAGGGGATGATATAAATATACTTGACTGAAAGTGGCAGCTAGCATGATTTTAGTGCATACGATCTATATTATATATACATGCGAGCATAATGCTACATCCTAAAATGAGCCTATAACCCGCACAATGTGTGGGCTTAAATATATCCTTAATAGTAAAGTATTATAAACTTATATAGAAGTGTAATTTTTCAAAAAATTGACAAAAATTACTATTTTCCTAACACAATTACTACAACAAATTCCATTTTTTTAAGGAGAGACTGTGGTCAGAAAAATTGTAGACTTATTGAGAAAAAATCTTTTCCTACCAATTTGTATCATTGGAGACTCGTGACATATAATTGGTGGGTAAAAATTCTTTTTCCACCAAATATTACCGTTATCCATGGAAGAAGTTCGTGGAAAATCTTCTATATCCATGAGTTTCCTTCGTGGCAAGAGTGGTGAGACTATTTTGTTGGAGATTCATAACTAATAGCAAGATAGAAAATATATTACTGGAATCCTAATTTCCTAATTTTTTTAGTAAAGATGATTATGGAAGACTTTTTTCAAGGCATGATATTAAAGTCGACATTTTAATTCCACAATGAAATCTAACGAATATTGCTATATATATATATATAAATTATTTCTGCTTTAAAAAAAAGTTAAGTTTAAACAAAAGTTGAAATAAAGTAATGCACAACATCCTAAACTCATTTTTTTCATCCATCCATTGCTACTCTTATTCAACTTATTATTTATATGTTCAACCTGCACATTGAAATAAAGATCGAACGACGTCCTAAAATTCATGTTTATTTCATCAATCCATCATTATCAATTTTCAACTAATTATAACATTCTCCCAATTAGTAAATTCTCATATATAATCCCTATTTTATAAAACCTTCCAAAAAAAAAAAAAACCACCATTTCTATTACTCATATACTAACCCTTGAACGAAATTAAGAAAAAAAAACAGAGAGAGAAAGACAAAACGGAAGTCGCTATATCTTCCTTGATCTAGATCTGTCTCCCAAGTAACAAAATGAGATTTTCTTAAATATGTATTTTCCACAACTAAGCAATGAATGAAACTAAGAAAAGAAAAAAAGAGAGAGACATAGCTAGAACAAACTTAGAGCAACGATTTTTTAAAAGAAACAATTTCATATTATATTTTTATATATAGTAATAGATAGGTCATTAGGGTCGGATATATGCTTAGTGCTTCATGTTTCCTTTGTCTCTCTCTCTTCTAACTATAAGCTGCATGCGCAGTGTGTGTAAGCATGTCCAAGGGGTGAGACTATTCACCGGCCAAATCCATGTGGCCATCGACTTTGAAATAGAATGTTTATGGGGTTTCCGCCTTCTTTTTTTTCTCTCACACGCCAATTCACGAAGGAACACGCCAATTCACACGCCTTATAAACAGAAAACGCATTATCTTAAAAAAATTGATTTGTTTCCGTGCAATATGGCAAAAGTTGGTGCTCGATTTGGTAAGACATATTTTTGTGCCTTAGGCACCCGCATTCGTTTGTTTAACTGCTTTGATCTGAACAAGCTTTGCTGATCAGCACCCACATTCAACATTCAATACCACTCTGCAAAAGTAATACGTTCACACAACTGCAATATTGACAAAATAATTAACACGAACATAATCTATCGACAAGGCAATGCCCCCAAACAGACCACCGATCAATACACACGTGTATATATATATATATATATATATATATATATAGGCGCATTAGAAAGAAGATGATGTGCCAAGGCAATGCCCGCACATATAGAGTTTTATATTCTCTCCCGCCTGTTCGTCTATTAATAGCAGTGCGACTAATATTTAGTAAATGCAAGCAAGCATGCATGCATGCTGCATCTACTCAAAGTCAATGCGACTGTAAATACCTTTTGTCATCTTGCATATAAAAGCAAAGCACAGTCTCTCTGATCAACCGCCTCCATCAATTGCAGACTCTGTAAGTAAGACGTATGCTTTAAACGAGTGAGAGATCTTTCCATATTTTTACTGCACATATTTAACAGCCATGGCTATGGGGCTTGATCTGGAGTGAAAGGAACTTTAACACAACAGAGATTCATGTAATCAAAGTGCCGGCTCTAATATATATAATTCTCATCATCGTGCCAAGTATCCAAGGCTTCTAACGTACGGGACTCTTCATCTCTTTATAAAAAGGTATACACAACCACCAAAACTAGGGACAAGTTATAAGACATACAGAAACTACAACTTTTAGTTTTAAATAGACCTTTGTTTGCATGTCTCTCTCTCTCTTTTTGCATATTTTCTCCGGGGACATGCCTGGTTTTTCCCTCTCATAATATTTTCACACAATTTTCGTGGATGCATGTTTTCTAAAACTTTTAACTGGTTTTTGCTCTATTTTGTTGGCCACCCGCCGCCAGTACACGCGCTCGTACACATATATATCCTGAAGAAGTAAGGACCAGACACAAATCAAGATGGCACCGTTAGTCGCCTCGAATGCTCTGTTTTGCCTTCACCCTTTCGAGGTGAATATATGTCTAATTATACCTGTAAATGTTCAGGGTTTCTTTTGATTTCACCCCTTATTTATTTGCCATCGACTCATCAGCCATTCATGATAAGCCAATATGCATTAATTAATCCCAACTTATATATCCGTTTCATTGAATTATGTGTCTAATTATGACGACTAAAAAAGTTACTGCACTAGCAGATTCCCTTTTGACGACCCTAATAAATGTCGAGAAGAAAGTTATATATATATATATACTAGGTCGGAACAACGTGCAAAGAACGTTTGCCTAATTTGGTGAAATAATTATTTTTAAAAAATAGTATATATTTCATGAAAAAAGTTGATTTTAATCAATAATTGAAAGCACATGAAAAAAAATGTAAAATCTGGCAAATATTTAGGAATAATGATAATTAAGTAGAGTATGATAATTACATGTTTACATAGATTAGAAGATAAAAGCATTAGTTTAAAATATAACATACTCGAACACATATTTATAATATCGCTAGTTTTAGGAAAGTTGTCTGTGATGAGTTTAATACAAACCGAACAAATACATTAGTTCAAAATATAACATAGTCCAACACATATTTATAACATTGATAATTTTGGCAACAAACCCAACACATATTTACTATTAGTAAGTGCCTGCTAAAAATTACATCAGGGACCGGCAAAAAAAGAGATATATATATATATATATATATAATATAAAAATGCACTTATAGGTCTTGAAATAAACAGTGGAATGTCTTTTATATATTTAGATCTGTTGATAAGAATGATAATTCATGTCCAGACACAAAAGACATTGTAAGTTTTGATTGCATTGTATATACAAGTACAAAAAAATTGTTCAAATATGTGTGGTGTGAGATGATGAATAGCATCCCACTAAAAGAAAATGATAGCGTTATATTTTATTTACTATTATTTTATTATTCAATTTTTTTTTTCTTCTATCTGGATTATTATTTTTTTGTTTTTGTTCTATCTCGATTAAAAATCTTAGTATGTGACCTTTTTGCAAAATTTTAAAAAAATAAATTCAATAAAAAATGTAATTATGTAAAATAATTAAAAATAAATTTAATTTTATAAGTGGGGAGGATGTGATACTCAGTATTTTAGTATATTTTTTTAATTAAATGATTATTTTATTTAAATTAAATATTTGTTCTCTTGTTTTAAATTTATTGTGTTTATTGTTGGTTTAAATTTTGATTTTTAAGTTGTGAAATTTATTTTAATATGCTTTCTTGATATTAATTATTGTTTGTATTTAAATTGCTCTTTGCTTTAATTTATTTTATTGTTGGACCTTAATTATGTTATTTTATTGATTTCTAAGTTGTAGTGTTTCTATTTAGCTCTTTTTTTTTAAGGGAGAGGATGTGATATCCCGTATTTTAGTGTATTTTTTTAATTGAATGATTATTTTATTTAAATTAAATATTAGTTCTCTTGTTTTAAATTTATTGTGTTTATCGTTGGTTTAAATTTTGATTTTTAATTTGCGAAATTTATTTTAATGTGCTTTCTTGATATTAATTATTGTTTGTATTTAAATTGCTCTTCACTTTAATTGATTTTATTGTTGGACTTTAATTATTTTATTTTATTAATATTGAGTTGTAGTGTTTTTATCTAATTTTTTTTTGTTATTGTGCCTTGTTTTTTTGTTGGACTCCTTTATTTTCGGACTGGGTTTATTTGGGTGTGTTTTATTTTTTTTCTTATGGACCCAGCCCATTCGGTCCCCAGCCCAACCAGCGAGCCTTCAACCCAGCCCACCATTACCTCTCAAACGGCGTCGTTTAGGAAGTGGGTCTTCATAAACCCCATCTCTTCGCCAGCGCCGCACCCCCCTCTCATTTTCCTTCTCTTTCTTTCTTTTCCTTCTTCTTTCTTTCCCTCATTCTACTTCGGGCAGCCCACACATCCCAGACTCTCTCCCTCAGATCACGCTCTCTCGCTCTCCCTCCCGCTCATCTCTCTCTGCCTTTCTCCCTTACTCTCACTCTCCCTCCAGCTCATCTCTCTCTGCCACCCTCGCTTTCGCCGCCCAGCGTAGGCAGCTTTGCTGCCGCACGCTCCCATCCAGCAACCACCAGGCAGCGGCCTCATGCCGGTAAGCTCCAGATCTGGGTTTTTCGGGTTTTTATTTTATTTTATTTTTCGTTGAAGCTGAACTTTTTTTTTTTTTTTTAATGTTTGATGTGCATTTTTTTATCTTCAGGTTTGTGGTGTTCGATTTGTGTTGATCGACTACATCTTCAGTTTCGTGGGGGTCCAAATCTCACCTTTTTTGTCTCCATTTTTTCGCTTCTCGGTTTGTCTCCATTGAAACTGTTTAGCGTTTGGTCCATGTCATTTGCTGGATTATTATTGTCATTTCTAAGTGCTATGCACATTTAGTGGATATTTGGTCTTTGAGGTAGGCCTTTTGTTGATGTTTTTATGTTTAGGTTATTAAGGTCTGTTGTGAGTGCTTACGATTGTCATTATTAAGTGCTATGAAGATTTATTGGATACTTGGTTTCTGAGGTAGGTATATCATACATGCTTTTCTGTTTAGGTTATTAAGGTCTTGTGAAACTTCCTTAATTCCATTGATTTATATTGGTCCATTCTACAATCCTTCTGACCTGTATGTCCAAGGGAATAATTATTGGGATTATGGCTCGTTCAACCATCGAATATGTGCTTATTGATTCTGTACCTATGACTGATGGTGTTATTGGGAACTATTGTAGGGTTAGTGTCTGTTGGACCATTGGTGACACCAACATGGAATTCTGTGTTGGTGTTCTCCCAGCATCACTCTGTTATGGTTCTAAATCTTAATTTATGATATTTAGTGATATATTGTGGAGAGTTGTGAGTCTGTTGATGGAAATATAAGGCCATTGGAATGAATTATTTGTCAGGATGAGGAACTTTAAGGATTACTGCCTTCATTGTGTCTATGAGAAAGTTCCTTTTAATGTTCTTAGTGCATTTGGTAACAATAATTTGAACATCTAGTTCCCCTGTTCATCTTATTTTAATGTCGTATACTCAAACTCGAGAAATTTTAATTTCATTATCTACTATGTTTACTTCTCATTTCTTTGTCATACTCATATGGTACTCGCTTAATATGGAAGTAGTGCGTGAAAGTGTTAGTGATGTTTTTTATTCTCTCGAATATAGTATTTTACAGATTGTTTTTTGTTTAAGTGATGGGTGGCAAATTATCTCTACAAAAACTTGGTAAGCTCTTTTAAGGAGATATTATTGGCTCTATATGTTGGTATTCTAGGTCACTGTTATTAGCCTTCTGATACTTCTGTTTAGTAATTGCAATGGTTCTTATGAAAAGATACTCTCTGGTTTGCTCTTTACTAAGAACTTGTTGCCTCTTCCTGGCAATAGTGTTTGTATGTCTCTGTTTGCTTTATGTAAAATTTGGCATAGTATTGTGGTCCTTTTGGTACTCATTCACTTTCGAATAGCAAGAGGGTGGGCTTCTGCTGGAGTAACTCAATATCTTCTCAACCAGTACTATGCAAATGTTAAAAGTTAGGTGATTTTGTTTTTTCCTTTGTGTTTTTTCCTTTAGATCTTTGCATTTATGAAAAAATAAATCATATAACAAATGATGTGACACAAAATAAATAACACCATACACTAATGAACTCATGAATGTTGAAACTGTTTAGCATTTGGTCCATGTCATTAAGACAGTTTGCATTTTAGATGATCAACATGTAGATGCAAATGTTAAAAGCTAGGTGATTTTTTTTTTTCCTTTTGTGTTTTTTCCTTTAGATCTTTGCATTTATGAAAAAATAAATCATATAACAAACGATGTGACAAAATAAATAACACCATACACTTACAAAGATCATAACCATAAACGCCCAGCTCTGAAAGCCCTCAACCAACAAGACCTGAAAACAAACCTCCCAAAATAACCCACAGAAAATACCAAGCACTGCAGTGACCGAAAAAAAAAAAGGAAGTCATAAAATACTACACCAAACAGTCATCAGAAAATACTACACTAAACAACGAAAATACTACACTAAACAACTATGAACTCACAATGATCAAACACCAGAAAGCTCCAGCTTTGGTAAACCTCAGCTAAGAACACCTTAGAAGAACTGGAAAAGCAGCTGAAAATAAATCACCAGTAAAAACCAAGACTAAACATTTAAAACCAGTAAAAGAAAAAGTGGAAGAGAAGAGAATAGATGAGAAGTAAAAAAAACACAAGGTTTTCCAGAAATCACCTGTGATGAGGCAGCAACAGGAGAAACTAAAGATTTGGAAAAAAGTAAGGTTCATGAACTGTTGAAATATTTGGTGGAATATGAGCTGTTGAAATATTTGGTGGAATCTGGCAGCAACAGGTCTCAACGTTTTAAAGCCTGAAAAATTGTATTAATTATATTAAATATTGGAAAATGGTACTAAAGTAAAAACTATTGGACAATTAGGCTCATGGCAGCAAACACCCAAAGCAGATATTAAAAAAAGAAACTCCCAAACCAAGGCAGACATGAGAAAAGAAACTCCCAAATCAGATATGAAAACAACTCCTGAAGCCTTGCACGCATATGTCTTTTATTCACTTTGTATAGAAAATGCAAATTGCAGTATGAGATGAATAAAGTCTCGGTAGAAGACTGCCCAAAAAACAGGTGAGAGATCAAGAATATTTTTTTATAAGTTTTTGTGATTTTTTATGTACTGAATTTCATTGATTGTTTTTACAATTTTTCCTTTAGCAGTATCTCAGTATGGACTGACACAAAAGCAGACAAAAATAAGCAAGATCAGCATACAGTGCACTGGTAGAAGACTGCCCGAGAAATAGCAGAGAGATCAAGAATATTTTTTTACGAGTTTTTGTATTTTTTATGTGCTGTTTGGATTTTGATTGATTTTTTTACAATTTTTCCTTTACCAGTATCTCAGCATGGACTGACATAAAAGCAGGTAGAGATAGGATATAGAGATACTGTAGCAATTTCCTTTATTAGCATATAGACAGTGCATCAGAAATCCCAATATGATCACAGGCTATAAAATTAACGACTTAATTTCTCTGTACGCATGCACTGCAATCGGCTGAAGAGAGAAAAAAATTCTGGACTGGCACAAATGCATGCTGAGATACTGAAACAATTTCCTTTCCCAGCATACAGAAATTTCAATACTATTACAGGCTATAAAATTGACAATATGCAGGTCAACCTGCAAAATCATAAAAGACAAAAATAATAAATTCAAAACATCTACTGACACAAAGAAAATACACGGAATGTAAATGTACAGTATGAATTGAATAGAACCGGTCAAACACAAAAAAACGGAAGAAAAAACAGAACAACAAATTTTACTGTTCATTACTGTAGCAGCTCGATAGCCGCTTATATAATAGAGACAGATATATATATATATATATTAATAAAAATGCACCATCGAAACTATTTACACCGATCGATCTCTCAAGCCTTTTTGTAACGTCTCTGCTAACATAGCTAGTCATGCAGGTTGGAAATGGCTATGAAGATACCAGGAGAGAGGTGATCTCTAGACAACATAAACCCGCTAGGGGTGGTTGGAAAGCCGCCATATTCATAATCTGTAAGACAACTAGTTCCTCGATCCTCCTGGCCTTGATGATCTTCAGGCGCTTCACCTTCTTAATAATTATTGATCTCTTGATGTTTTGGTTGCAGTTGTTGAGATGGCAGAGCGATTTACATTCTTTGGCTTGTCCGGGAACCTCATCACCTACCTCACGAATGAACTCCACGAATCGATTCCAACGGCAGCAAAGAATGTCAACACCTGGGTTGCTGTATCATGTCTCGTGCCCATATTTGGAGCCTTCATTGCTGATTCCTTACTGGGTCGATTCAAGACCATCCTTTTGTCCTCCCTCGTATTATACCCTTATGGTAAAGCTAGCTAGTTAGCTATCACCTTGTCAATTATTTCTTCCTATACATGAAATTCAAGAATGTTGATTAATTATCACTATTTTTAGGCCATGTTATAATACAATTGTTCTCGGATGTTTTCAAATTATTTCATTGTTATTTACAAATTATTCTTGATTACTATTAACAAACAATTCACTATTTCTCACAAATTATTTTATTATTATTCACATATATTTTAAAATATACTTAACATTCAAACCCAACCTTTATCACAACATTCAAGGAAAATGCTATTTTTTCTCTCCATTTTGCCCCTTGCATTTGATCGCTCTAGCTTATATTTTAATTCCTTTTCATTAATAGTTAAGAAAATAACTATTCCTATATTTATAATTTTATATATATTTTTTAAAAAAATTAAAGGTATTTAAAAAATACTTTAAAAAAAGTACAATTATATTGAAGGCACGCCCAGCGATACACGCTGGCGGCCGAGTAGCTCCATCCATTCCAACAATTTCTACTCTATAATCTATATATATATATATATCTCTCCTGAAAAAAATAATTTCCTGTTTTTTTAAAAGAAACTAAAAAAAATTGACTTATTTTCTTATGAATAAAATTCCTTGATTACATGCCAAGTGTCTGTGAATTGGCATAACCTCCACCCTCCAAAATGGAGGTTTGGAGTTCAAAACCCTCCTCTCCTAAATGTATTAAAAAAAAAAACTCCTTGATTACGTGAAAATATTTATGAGAAGATGTTGAGTGGTAAAATGACGATTTATATTTTATATACATGAATACATATACTAGGAAATGAATTTCGCATTGATAGTCTACACTAAAATGAACGTAGAGGTTCTCAGGCATAATATACATATATATATATATATATATATATATATATTTATATATATATATATATTATATATATATATATGTTTGTGTGTGTGTGTTGTGGGCATTTTTGTGTTGAGCATGGTAATTCTGTTTTGTGGTGGCCTGATTTGATACTCTGATCCTACAAAAATTCATTACGAATTTTGAGTGAATTTTCAACTTTTAAGAGAATAAAATATCCTACAGTTCTGTAGATATGGTACGTTATCGAACTATGTAAATTTTACGTAAGTATGTGATTGATTTTATTTTTTCGCTTTACCTTTTTCTCTTTTCGTTACTAACAATATCTACATGTGTGCAAACATATTTTTAGTTCTAAATATTATACATGTTATGGGTTTTATGTCACAGGGACTGGTTTTGTTAACGTTAACAGTCTCAGTACTCCCCTTGCATCATCGTAAACCCATGTTCTTTGTAGCGCTCTACATATTAACAGTGGGGGAAGGCGGGCACAAGCCGTGCGTGCAAACCTTCGCGGCCGACCAATTTGACGAGGAGTCAGACGAGGATAAGAAGGCCAAGAGCTCCTTCTACAACTGGTGGTATTTAGGAATAGTGGTTGGCTCCACTTCTGCCATTCTCGCAGTAATCTACGTGCAGGTAAAAATCTGCCCATTTATTAATTAATAATATTGTTAATTGGAGGGGATAATATTTGGACCGATGATTATTGCAGTCTAATGCAAAATTGACACGTATATTACAACATAGAAAAAGGTTTACCTAAATATAAATATTACAAAATGTGTTGCTTATGATGAGTATAATAACTCAATTAGTTTTAAAGGAATAACACAAAAAATAAAATAATTTTTTTAATAAAATAAAAATAAATACGGTGTGTGATTAGTGATGAGTAAAATAATAAGTAGTGAAACCCTTATGCTATGGGCACAGGAAAATGTTGGTTGGGCCGTGGGCTTTGGAATGCTGGCAATAGCACTGGCAGTGTCACTAGCCATCTTTTTGTTAGGAATGAGTGGGTACAGGAAGCAGGGTCCACTAGGGAGCCCATTAACTACAGTAGCACGGGTGCTTGTTGCCGCCGTGCGGAAGTGGCGCGTGAATGAGACTCGTGACGGTTGCTGTGTGTATCATGGAGATGAGAGTGATGGGTCCCATGTTGCGGGTCAAGTTAAGGCTCGGACTTTGGCACGTACTGATCAAGTGAGGTACTTCCCAATTTTAGTGGGTGCACTTGCGCATATCTATATATATATAAATATATATGTTTAACTCTTTTTACAACTCTTTATACAATCATATTTTAAAATAAAAATATTCATGTAAAGTGACGTTATTATTTTATAAAAATATCCATAATTAAAAATATAATTATATAAAAGATTATAAAAATGATTGTATATCTATCCTTTTCTATATAACAATAGTTTTTTCTTTTCCTAGACGTTATGATCTTACTAATTTATAATTGTCTTACAAATAAGTAAATAAAAAAAGTGCAGATTTTTAGACAAGGCAATGATAATTGACAACATCGATGCCTCGAGAAGTATCCGAGATCCTTGGAGGCTATGCTCTTTAAACCAAGTTGAAGAAGTGAAGCTTGTCTTGCATCTTATACCAATATGGTTGTGTTGCTTAATGTATGCCGTAGTCGAATCCCAAATCGGAACCTACTTCACCAAGCAAGCTAGCACAATGACCCGATCCATTGGACCGCATTTTACTCTCCCCGCAGCATCATTTCAAGCTCTTATTGGCCTAACAACCATAAGCATTATACCTATCTATGACCGGATTTTCATCCCCTTGGCTAGAAAATTCACAGGACTGCCGTCCGGCATAACTATGCTACAAAGGATGGGCACTGGTTTTTTTATCTCCATACTAATTATGGTTGTTTCAGCTCTAGTCGAGGGCAAAAGAATCAACATTATAAAAGAGCATAAGCTCGTGGACAACCCCAAAGCAATAGTACCAATGAAGGTGTGGTGGTTGTTACCACAATATATGCTTTTTGGCTTGTCCCAGTTGTTCACGGTTGTTGGGCTCCAAGAACTTTTCTATGACCAAATGCCGGAGGCAATGAGAAGCTTGGGAGCAGCACTATACCTTGGTGTTGTAGGAGTTGGATTTTTCGTTAGCAGTACTGTTATTTCTGTCGTTCAGGCTATTAGTTCAAGTGCTGGGGAAGAATGGCTCGGTGGCAACCTTAACCGCGCACACCTTGATTGCTTTTATTGGGTGCTGGCTGGATTAAGTGCTTTGAATTTCTGTGTTTATGTATGGATTGCTAAGGGTTTTGTGTACAAAAAGGTTGAGGGGGATGATGTTCCAGGAGATAAAGAACTCTGTTTTGTCAATGGATGCCCAGATGGGGAGGCATGAGACCCGCAAGGCCATAATATATGTATATATGTACCATCTCCAAACAATCTGGATCTTTCTTTAAACTAGTTTTTATTTAATGCACATTTCCAGACAACCTCTTCCACATTATCAGATGAAAGAGAGAATTAAACTCCAATTTACCTTGAAAATTTTATAGTGAAATCTAACAGAGGCCCGAATAGTGTTTATGACTCGCACATGAGGCCTGAGGTGAGATTATCATTTGAATATCCAGGACTCTCGGGTTGTTTGAAAAAAAATGGAAAATTATCATTACAGCCGATTCAGCCCTCACTTAATTCTCCACTAGATGGGACATTTAGGATATAATATATTGTTTAACCAAGGATTTGGATGTCTAGAAAGTTCATAATTGTTATGATTAGAATAGTGAAAATAGGTAGAAATTGGAGCGTTGATTACCTGAGACTGTCCAGATTCATTCTAATGATAGGAGCAACAAATGCAACCAAGCTAGACATGACATCACTCACTGTAAATATGCATGATCTCCAACCTTGCAATTGCATGCATTCCCCTAAAGATTATGTAACAGAAATAATTACATACTGCTAAAATGATCATGAAAATCAATCCCAACAATGTACGTATCATTCATTGAAACCTACTTTCTGGAGTAGGAGCGCATATCCATAGGGAGAGTTTTTGTGGTAGGTACGCAGCCATTATAAGTCTTGAAGGTCAAAGCTTTCTAAATATTAGGTAGACACTGTAGATTAGCTCCGCATTTAGATAAGGCGAGCCTGGTCATGAAATTCGGCAGTCCTTCATATACAAGCTCGATTGCCAATCAAGTTTATGTTTAATGAAGTATAATGCCTATCGTAATCTACTTTTGATGCTGCACGGCTTGTGGAGGATGATTAACTGATTATAATACCATTCTTACACTCAAAGGATATGAGAACAGACTCACTGAGTTATCCACTTCCTTACTCAAAATCTTAAGCCACTAGATTTGTACTCAACAATGTTATATACAAACCACAGCAGATTTTGACGGCTGATTTCAACACTGCAGATTGTCCTTGGTTTGATGTTTCGTAGTCACATGATCTTGGTCTAGAACTTTATAGATGTGCAATTGGGAAGGTGGTATCTGCTGATTGCAAGCAAAACTCGAGATAGTAAGAGAAATCCTCTCGAACAATCTCGATGTCCGTAGTGTAGTCGGTTCATAACACACTATCTTGAGCATTCACCTATCTGGTGGGGCAGCAGTTTTCTGTGCATGCAGCCCTCCTAGACTTGCTAAGTAAACGGACTGTGGAACATGTTCCATGAGGCATATCAAGTGTAGAAACCCAACATTCAAATTCAAGAAAAAGCGTATGGCACTGCCTGTCTCTTTCCCTCAACTTCTTTCACATTTGTGTCCAGCAGATCTTCTATATACACATGATCTTCTTAGGTACATGAACTTGCCCCTGGACCTTTGAATTTGGATGCCATTTTTATCAAGGATGTTCTGGCAGACAGGAAGGTAATGCATTGATCATCAATGGAAAGTTGTTTGTAACCCCACAATGTGATGATGGACCCTATAGATGTTGCTTTGATTGATTTAAGTCATTAAGTGCTCTGAGGACTAATGGAGCAGAAATGCAGCAAATACCTTGTACATGTGCAGTGTATAACTGCTGAGAAGCAGAAACTAATAAACAGTAAATTTTCCTTTCCTTTTTTATGGGGGGGCAAGATTGATAGTTAATAGCTGCAACTAAGAAACAGTATTTAAACCTCAGTACTATAGTATCTGTACTGCCAGTTTGTGTATGGGTTTGTCATGTCAGGCATTATGTGGGGGGATGTTGCCCAAGTATCTGGGAACACAGTGTGCATTGTCCCCTTCTGCAACTCAATGTAATCAAAAGTTTGCAGGAGAGTGTCATGGAGCTCCTTTAGGGTGCCAATTCAGACACGAAAATATTATGTAATTTCTACATTGGATTATGTTAGTTTGTAATGCCAGTGAAGATGAACACCCTTCTTAGAGACAGTGAGCAGCCTAAGCCTAACTTACATACTAACGATTTTTGGACAGTCATGTATGGTTGGGAAAATTGTGTCACGCTGATGTGTGCGCATATAATTTAATTAGAGCTACTGATGCCAGGCTATAAAACAACTTTCCTCTTGTTGGGTCCAGCACTACTTTTTAGCTTAGTTCATGAGTTTTTCTAACCAAGAAGAGTGATTATTTAAGAGACACTGGCCTTTTGGTGTGGGCCATCATCGCTCCATAACACAGTTTGACCTCCACTTTGAGATACCTTTTACACAGGTATACAAAAGCTTCAAGTATAGAATATAAAATAAGATCTTAACCTTAATTTCAAGCATATCAATATTAGCATTCCCCAAAGAAAAAGGAAACCATCACCTGAAAGAGAGTCCTTTTACTAGAAACAAAGTCAATTTGACCATTTTATTATCTACATGCTAATTTTGAAGTCCTTACACAGCTTGACATTTTTTTTTTATAAACTCCATCCTCTGCAGAACTTCAATTACACAAATATGACATGGTTTCAGCTTAAAGCTGGTAACGTCAAAAGAAAAGGGGGGAGGGAGTTCAATTCTTGGGTAGATAAATGCTACAGTTACAAAGAATCTACAAACTGATATGATTTCATATGATATGTTAGATTTATTTTATAATAAAAATATATTTACGTACCTCATCAAGCCACGTTAGTACGTAGATTTACTTTTATAAGATTTTTTTGTAGTTAAAACATCTCTCTACGTGGTAGCTAGTGGTGAGATATTCAAATGTAAAAGAAAAGAATTATGTCATATGTTGAAATTTGTTTACGAGGGAAAACTTAAACTTTTTAAAGGGTCGATCAAACTATTCGATGTAATTGATTTGATTTACAAAAGAAGCAAAGTGGACTAGCCTACCAATATATATTGTGCAATAATACTCTCGGGAATGTTTTGAGGTCAGTGGAATTGATTTTTCTTTTGATTTTGAGGGGTTTAGTGGATCTGTTGTTTTCAGAAAATAAATAAAATATATAGCCTTGGGAAAATAAAATAAGAACTTTAAGTGCCTGTATTAAATTCTAGTGTACCACTGTTAACACTATCAAAAGAAAAAGGAAACCAACACCTGGTCACAAGAATCTTTTCGATGTAAACTAGGACAAGTGCTACATGAGATGGGAAAAAATCTTACAAAAATAAAATCATAATATATTCATTTAATCTACTTTACAATTTGATAAACTATATCAAGACACGTTAATTTATGAAATTATTTTTATATAATCTCTTTATATCTAAAGTATTTTTCTAAACTATCGACTATTTTATTATCCGTAACATTACTATATAGTAATTTAGCAATTATTACACAGGCTAATATATTAACCATTTTTTTTATTATTATTATACACTCCATCTTCTGCAGAACTTCAATTACACAAATATAATATGACATAGTGGCGAGATCTTCGGATGTAAAGGGAAAAAATATATATGTCGTGTGCTGAAATTTGCACAGAGGGAGGAGAACTTTTTGAAGGGTCGATCGAGAAAACTATTTGATGTAATTGATTTGATTAATAAAAGAAGCAAAGTGGGATAGCCTAGGCTAGGCTAGGCTACCTATATCATGTATATATGTTGTACATGAATAGGCTTGGTAATGTCTTGAGGTCAGTGGAATTGATTTTTCTGTTTGATTTTGGGAAGTTTAGTGGATGTGTTGTTTTCAAAAAAGAAAGTAAAATAATACTGTTAATTTTTTCATGTTCATTGTAATGTGTCTAAAATCTAAATCATCAAGCCGCTCTAAAGTCAAACACGAAGATATAAAGGAACGTCGGCAAAACTTATAAAGCACCATCTTTAGTGGATAGCTTTGGAAATGCATGAAGCAAATGGTTATAATCTTATAAATTGCTAATTATTACCGTCGGCAAACCCGGTTAGCATTAATATATAGTGCTTCTGAATAATTAGTATTAAAACGTTGATATTTTAATTTAAAATTAGAATAATGCTTATTACTTGATCATCTAAACTAATTATTAAGATGTCTCTCTTGATGTGACACCACCATACTGTATCACTTAATTTATTAAAAAATATAAAAATATAAACATAAAAGTGGTACACATGACATAAGATTTCAAGCTTCATCTTTTTGTATTTTTGAAAGTTCTATTATTTTAAATATATATTAATGAATTATGTAGCGCTGGTGTCACGTCAAGAGGATCATTTGGACAATAATCTTCAACTAGTTTAGTAGGAGAACTTGTAAAAATAAAGGTTATGAAACTACAACATGACACGATCATGTGATCTCTATTATTGGACAGATACTAATTACAATTAAACTTACACATGATTCTAATTAGACTTTGGCATTAATTGAAACTAAGAATTGTAGATAAAACGATAAACGATCCGTATATATATATTATAGATTCAAATCTTTCTACTATTTAGAAAATACTCAAATTCTTAAGGATTGACCTTTAAGTTGTAAAAATTTTGATTTTGGTCGTAATCGCCTTGACCATCAAGTGTGCAAGGCTCGATCAAATCCTCTGAGGGGACCCTCGAAAGGCAAACTCTTCAAAATAATTTAAACATTGAGAAATAATATTTACAATGTGTTTATTTCACGTATGGCTTTTAAAAAAAATAGATAAATTTAAAATTTATAGAAAATTTTTTATTTTTTAATGATTTATTCTATTTGATTTTTTAAATAAAATATGCGAGATTTTCATGCACTAAGCTGTCCCTAGCAGGCTAGCATTACTCTTCAATAATTTTTATTTGTTAAAGATGCGAATTGCTAAGCTTAAAATTATTAAATCAAGCATATATGATCGTACAAATAAATTATAAGCCATTGATTCATTGCACGTGCGTCCATGTGTTCATGGCAACGCACAGAGAGAGAAAGAGAGAGACTGTGCTTCGGACTTTCGTCCGTGACTCCTTGTATATATATATGGGGAGGGGATACATGATTCCATATGCCAAAAGCTCTCACATGTGAAATTTCGTACACCAGCTAGCATACCATGGATAGCGCTGTAGTGCCAGAGTTGATCATTGAAAATGGTGATCACAAAGATACAAAGAAGGTTTCCACCCAGCAAAGATCCTCCAGTAGGGGTGGCTGGAATGCTGCCATTTTCATCATATGTAATTCTTGCTAGCTCTCTTTCGTCATCTTCTTCTTCTTCTGCTTCTTGTTCTTTTTAAAAAAAATTGATTTCCTCCTCAAACTTATTAATTTCTCTGTTTGCAGTCGTTGAGGTGGCAGAACGATTTGCGTTCTATGGCGTGGCCGGAAACCTCATCACTTACCTCCTAACAGAACTCCATCAGCCTACGGCCACCGCAGTTAAGAATGTCAACACCTGGGTTGGCGTCTCAACACTCTTTCCGGTGCTCGGAGCTTTCGTCGCAGACTCCTTCTTGGGGCGCTTCAAGACTATTCTCATCTCTTCCGTCACCTTTCTCTTGGTAATTACTTCATCTAAAACCACAACTAAATGCCCATACATGAACAGAACATCCTGAGTTTGATCATGGCTTTTCCCTTTGCCGCAGGGAACGTTTCTGTTGACCTTGTCGGTCTCGGTGATACCTATGCATAGTCGCGAAGCTTTGTTTTTCATAGCGCTTTACATATTGGCCGTCGGTGAAGGCGGGCACAAGCCATGCGTGCAAACCTTTGCGGCAGACCAGTTCGACGAGGACTCGCCAGAGCAGAGAAAGGAGAAGAGCTCCTTCTTCAACTGGTGGTATTTGGGCATAGTGGCTGCCGCCACTGCGGCCACGCTGGTGATAATCTATCTGCAGGTAACAAAATTCTCCCTCCGACCAACACAATCTTCCTTCCCTTTCCTTTTCCTTTCTGCAAACAATCTTAATTTGCACCTTTTTTGGTTTTGACATCTCCAATCGAGCATTTGATATATATCCAGAATTATATAAAAAATGGATTGAACTTGAACAAATTGGATTGTAAAAGGTATTGGTGCATATAAATTGAATCTCCTTTCGATGATGCGGCAGACACAATAATTCTTTTGAATATAACAGATGTGACTATATTAAAAAAAAAAAAAGGTAAAAACTATTTCTGGGAATTTCATCAAAATGTCATGTGAACATAATGATTGAATATAATTGATAATTTTTTTGAACAGTTTCCGGTACCGGTCTTCAAAAAAGCAAGAATAAGTAAATCATTCCAAACCCGAATTAATCCAACAATGTCATAATGTTTTGTATACTGTGCAGGACAATATTGGGTGGACCTTAGGTTTTGGAGTGTTGTTAGGAGTTTTGGGAGTGGCATTGGCAATCTTCTTACTGGGAATCAACAGATACAGGAAGGAACGTCCCGTCGGGAGCCCATTCACGACGGTGGTACAGGTGTTCGTGGCAGCTGCTCGAAAGTGGCGGGTGAAAGGTACGCGCGAAGGTTTGGATATGTACTGTGGAGACCAGACGCGTGGGGCCGGGTCGTATGGACAACGGAGCGCTCGGACTCTGGCCAGAACTAATCAATTCAGGTAATAATGAGTCAACGTCATTATTTTTTTCTTTTTCTTGTGGGCGAGTTCGTCTAAAACCACAAGTGACGTGGTACTCATGCGTGGGTGGTAAAAAGTCACAGGCTCTTATCCTAGTGGGTCACTTCTTGAGTAAATCCTTTGGTCAAATGTGGGGGCATTTTTTTGCCTTTTCTAGAGAAAATTTTAGCTGGGTTGGCAATTGTTCAGCAAATCTTTAATTGTTGAGTCGGAATCACGCACATAAAGTCTTTAACTTGTCACGGCTCAGTACTGCAATTGGAAGCTATTCATTTGAAAGTCTAGATCATAGAGATGATAGAGTGGGGTCCAATTATCAGATCCGTCAACTATTCTGTAAAGATTTTTGAGGAGGTTCTAGACACATGGTTTTGATCATTGAATCCCACTGCCATGCATCTCTTTTTCCATCCAAGAACATCAAGTCTAACTTGTGATAATCATAAATTACGGACTCTGTATTCCAAATTCGTGGAGGTCGAGGTTTTTGATGAGTAGTGTGAGAAGAACTTGTTCTTGTTTTCTTTAGTTATATAGTGTTTATACCTAACTTTGAATTTTTGCCTGATATATTATGTACTAGCTTCCACGAGTTTATCATCTTACAATAGTTTTGTCCTCTTAATTTTCCAAAAGTTTATATAGTACTAGTTGAAAATGACAGGTTTTTGGACAAGGCAATGATCATCGACGACATTGATGCATCGAGCAAAAGCAGAAATCCTTGGAGGCTATGCTCACTCAACCAAGTTGAGGAAGTAAAGCTGGTTCTCCGCCTTATCCCCATATGGTTCAGCTGCATAATCTTCAACGTAGTCCAAACCCAACTCCACACCTACTTCATCAAGCAAGGCAGCACGATGGTCCGGTCCATCGGATCCCATTTTCTGCTCCCGCCGGCATCACTTCAAGGCCTCACCGGCATCACAATCCTAATCGTCGTTCCAATCTACGAACGAGTTTTCGTCCCCGTAGCCAGAAAATTTACAGGACACCCATCAGGCATTACTGTGCTACAAAGGATAGGAGTTGGCCTATTTTTCTCCATTCTCAACATGGTTGTTTCAGCTCTTGTAGAAGCCGAAAGGGTCGGCATTGCCAAAGAAAACAACCTCTTGGATAACCCAAAAGCAATAGTCCCAATGGCCATTTGGTGGTTACTCCCACAGTATATAATTGTAGGTGTGTCCGATGCATTCACGGTGGTCGGACTCCAAGAACTATTCTACGAACAGATGCCAGAGGAAATGAGGAGCATTGGAGCAGCAGCACATCTTAGTTTGATTGGAGTTGGAAGCTTCATAACCAATGCTATTATATCTGTTGTGCAGGCAATCACAGCAAGGTGTGGTGAGAAATGGCTTGACAACAATCTGAATCGTGCACATCTCGATTATTTCTACTGGGTGCTGGCAGGGTTGAGTGCTTTTAGTCTGTGTGTTTATGTATGGAATGCCATGCGCTTTGTCTACAAAAAGGTCGAAGGGGATCATAAAATAACCACTGGGCAAGCACAAGTGCTGGTTTATCATGGGTATTCGGTTGGAGATCGATTTTGAGACTGGATGGGCCCATGCATATATGTGTTTCGGCTTGTTTACAACTAGGTTATAATTATATATATATATATATAAAATGAATGCAAACAACTACGATAGTATAATGGAGATAAGCATTTGATATAGCAATAAATGGTGTTCGAGAAACTTTTTTATTTGTTGGTTTATATAATAAATATGCCCCTCACTTATAAGCTTAATTATACACTACTAAATATGATATATTATGGTGATTGGTGTGCCTCCTCATCATGTTTCTATCAATAATTACTATATATATATATATATATATATATATATATATATATTTTTTTTTTTTTTTTTATCAGTAATAATTACCATACATATAACGTGATCTCGTAGAGCCTACTATATAATATAATTATTGTTATAGTTATAAAGAGATTCTGTAAAATTAAATTTATAAGATTTTATAAAAATGTTAGATCTATTTATTATTAATAAATATAATTTTATAATCTAATATATCACACCAAATTATGTCATTTTATATATTTAATTTTATATATTTTTTGTGATTAAAACACTTTTAAATATCAGGAAAAATAGGATAGTTAGAGCCTGCTCATAATCATGGCCTATCTTTAGGACAAAGTCATTCCTTCCTACTGTTTTAATTTTCTGTCATATGAAGATTAATAGACGTTAAACCATCAAAAGACAGATTTGACAAGCGTTCACGCTTACATACGAAAAGGGAGAGTCCATTAATTTTCATGAAAAAATAGTGACACTACTCGATAAAAAAAAAAAAATTTGGAAGGAATTCTCAAGGATGATATAACCAAAGAAATAATCTTTCCAACCTCTTACTATTCACCTACTATTTTCAAAAGTCCTGCAAATGCAAAGGAGAAGGCTATCTAGAAGGAATATAAATTATGCATTTTATTTTATTTTTTTGTATGTACATCAGCTATGATGTATTTTTGAACTCTTACCATTTGGGCATTTCTGTATTATTGTTATTTATATAATTAATTATATTCTTTATTTTAAATCTTGTTTTCTTTAATTATTTTTAAAGATGCAATAAATTTTAAAGGTATATTTGAATTTTAAACTATTCTCAACTCATCGTTATAACTTTTTCAAATCTCAATATAAAATATAATAAATAGTTTAACTTTTTTAAATTTTAAAATAATAATATTATTAAAAAATAATATTTTATCATTTTAAGTCAAATTAGTTAATATGTAGACGTAACCTAAGTGATATTAATGATAAAGTTTTAACCCTTTTTTTTTTTTTTTACGAATGAAAAGTAAAAAATGAAAAACAAAAATTTTGAAATCTGGAAGTATATATGGTTAAGAAAGAGACAGAAGATAGATGAGAAAAGGCAATAGAAGAGACTTGGCTGGCCTGGGACGTGAGCAGGAGCACGTGGTTTGGCACAAAGGGGAAGGTGGCTATTGAGTCACCGTATCTCTCTAGGAGATTTGATGGGGCCGCCTTGTCATTACTTCCCCAGTCCTCCCCACCAAACCAAATTCCCTTCGGCTTTGGGCTTCACTTCCAAGACATTTCTCTTCAGCTACTGCTACTTTGAGCCGATGGAAGAAACTACTACGAATTGAGGGGCCGGCTGGGGTACCCTTCGATTATTATTACTCCGTCTTTACCAACATCTCTTTCTTTTTTTCTTTTTTGATAAAAGGGATCATCACTCTTGATTAAGATAGGATTTATAAAGATAATTTAAAAATAAATCAATTATAAGCGTTAATAACTTTTAAGTATATTTTTGTGGCTGATATAATTTAGTCCAGACAATAAATCTCTAAAGACTTACGTTTTAAAGAAATACTATTTTTGTCTACGACAGAGGTTACAAAGCTTCTATATCCCGACTAAGCAAAGTAGGATTCACCAAATCCCATCAGATCCGTCAACGCGGAAGGGAGATCGCTACACCCTTTAGACTAAGGTTCGAAAGCTATACTTTTTTGAATTTTTATTAACCTAGAAATAACATTACACAAAGAAAATTACAAAAAGAAAAGATTACATAAAAGAAGCTGTTGTGGCACGTGCATTACATTGCAACAGACTACATATGTAGTGCACAAAAGGGGCTGTTGTGGCGCGTGCAGTGCACGCACCACACTAGATAGGAAACCAACTGACGATCTTAGAAGTACCGGGCTTACAGAATCTAGAAACGTCACGCGTGATATTGGCAAAGGGCTCCCCGGTGACGCGTGAAAGCCATGCGCCGAACGACTCTGGGAAATTTGACCCGCACGTGCGGGCTACTCGCCTCTCCGTTTAAAGCCTCATTCATGGTTTTGAAGATCGACAGCTGGACAACACTATAGTGAGGCACATGCTAACTTGTGGGTGGTGGAAAATCCTAGATCTGAGATTCTTCTTTATATGGCTTGAAAACACAAAAAACACAAAAACACAAAACCAAGCCACTACATAGAGGAGTAGGGAGGGAGGGAGGGGTAGCTTCGGAGAGAGTTTAGAGAGAGGGGAGATATATCGTGCTTTTCTTTAGGGAGTTTAGAGAGAGGGGCCCAAGGAAACGAGATTTGAAATACCACCAACATCTCTTCTTTATTGCCCATAGAAAGGAACCAAAAAAAAAATGTTCTTCCACTTATCCTTTGCTTTCTGCATTGAACTCAACCCCAAAAATAGCGAAAACTTGGGACGAATTCGAGCAAGATCTCTCTGTTTTATATATATATATATATATACACTTTTTTTTTATCCTTTCGAGTGACTAATATCATTGCAGCACATCTTATTTTGGTGGATTAAAGTAACAAAAAAATCTGCAATCAAGAATAATGCTGAAATCACAACAGAAAATCAGAGTCCGTTTAAGAAATGGGATCTTGATCTCCATTGGTCTAATTTGGCCGAAGATTCAGAACTTCTAATATTAGATGTTTGAATATCAAGCAGAGGTCAAAAGTTTAATTACTGGACGCATGTGTTAACAATGTGAATTCTCTTTTGCAATAGAATAAATCTGGGGACAACCGGGGTTGCGGCCCCGCTGCGGCATCGGTGCCCACGTGTCAAAATGGTAACGGCGCCGTTTTGAATAAACCGTTATCCACTTTGTTTTCTTCTTCCGCATTCGCATTTCCCTTGGCTTTTCTTCTTCCCTCCCTTTCCTTCCTCCGAAACCCACCTTCCCTTCTAGGTTCTCCCCTGCTTTTCTTCTTCCAGAGTAATTTCCTTCTCCGAAACCCACCTTCCCTGGTTCTCCCCCTTCTTTTCTTCTTTCGCATTTCCCTCTCTGGCTTTTCTTCTTCCCTCCCTCCCTTCTTCGAAACCCCCTTCCCTTCCAGACCTCTGACCCCTTCGATTCCGCGGCCACAAAACCGACGTTCGTCTTCCTCAAGCACGGCGACCAGGTTCCACCGTTCGTCTTCCTCAAGCACGGCGACTAGGTTCCACAAAACCGCTCGAGCGTAGTCCATTATTCCCCAACTTGGTGCTGTCCATCCTGTATTCCTCCACTCAGGTAAGTCTCATCCCTCTTCCATTTTGCACATTGTTAGAAATTAGGGATTAGTAATTTGATAGGTTAGGGAATGACATTTCCTCAAATAAAAATGGGGAAAAAAATGGCTGCTTTAATAACAGGACAACCACTTTCATGTTAAGAGAATATTTTAGCCAGAATCCATATATGCTAGCTTTGTACCCATTTCAAATCAAGATTTGTGAAGTATTGAATGGTTGTCGTTAAGTTAAGTGATCTGCTGAGGAGGACGGGACTGATTAATGTAACATTTGTATTAATTTGTAATCGCTTCCTAGATATATTTATGTAGAAAAGAAACCTGAGCTTGCTTGTACTTTTCAATAAACATTGCATGGACAAGACTGTCAGTTTAGGCAGTTGTATTAGGCTTTATATTAATGTAAGAGAATTAATTGTATTGATCACATTGAATAGACTGTTATATTACATAGAAATCTATAGTCTAATTGTCACAATTTTAATTATAGCCATGATTGTAGCCATTTGATGTGATTAGTGTATTATCCAATATTTTGCTGCTTGATTTGGTACCAGAGTCCATTTTATATATCTCCCTGATCTCATTCTAAACCTTACAATTGGGATAGTCATCAAAACTACTATTGTAGTAGAACCAAGCAAAATGCCTAATCCAATTACACCACTACTGCTCATAGCTATCTAAACAAATATCTACACTCATGCCTCTTCCATTTTATTTATTTGTTATATTTTGTTAGCCGATTGTTGGCTTAGTAATTTCCAATCCGTTATTTTACTTTTCAAATGAATAATCAAGATATGTGGAACTCTAAAGTTCTAAATTTCTTTAGGGTGTTGATGCCATTAGCGACTGTTGGCTTGCTAAAAAATATTTGGGTTTGAATCTAATCTAATCTAATATAATGAATCAAAAATCTTTCTTAAATCCAAATAGTTTTCACAATATTAAGAGACATGATAGTATAATTAAGTGATGTATTATATTCAATATACATATATGCATCTACAATTGACATTAATTTCTAATTTGCTTTATTATGCCTACAGACAAACACCATGCGACGTGTACGACGCCGGCCAACTCCTTCTTCTCCCGCCCAATCAATGTTCCATAATGCTCGGGCTCAACAACTATACACTGAAAATTTTTCCAAGCGCACGTCCATTATTGAGCGTGAGGTCAATCTAGGTGAGCTTCAAGAGACTATACTGCCACATATCTTTCAGTCTCGCCAATGGGTATCATTAACCACTGGTCTCCCCCCTCCGTCTGTGGACTTGGTCCGGGAGTTTTACTTTAACATTCATGCCATGTCACCTGATGGTTCCTTTGACGTCACTCTCCGAAACATTCAAATCCAAGTCAGTCCGGCCATGTTAGCCGATTTGCTTAACGCCCCTCGTGTTACCGAGGCCCCATATCCGTATTCCAGCACCTCTGGTCCTAGCAACCCTGCTATCTACGCTCGCTTGTGTGGACATGAGAAGGATTGGGATGGTCGGACACCCATTCCTACCAATAAGTTCTCTCCTGACTATCTCCTTCTTAGTAGGGTCGCCCTTACTAACCTTTACCCAACCAACCATCACAGTGATGTCGGCCTTGACAGAGCCACCTTGCTTTATGCACTAATCGATGACGTTCCCATCGATCTGGGAAGTCATCTTTGCAAGGTCATCTTAGAGGCTCATAAGTCGAACAAAATGCGGACGGGATTGCCTTTTGTGAGTCTTGTAACTCGCATTGCTCTGTTTCACAATGTTCCTATTCCAGAGACAGAGCCTAGAATCCCTCTGAAGGCTCCAATTGGTCATCAGACCATTCAGCTCAGTCGTGCACACATTCGCCGATTCCCTTTTGATGATCAGGATCCTGTACCTAGTTCCCAGCAGTCCCGTGCAACGCCATCAGGTTCTCAGCCATCTACCTCAAGACCAGCCACCCTTGCACCATATACAAATCAGCCGGGAATACAAATGGTGCTTGATTGTTTGAGCTGCATCCAGACTCGTATTGACCACATCGATAGTCGCATCGATAGTCGTCTTAATCACATCGTTGCTGGTCTTGAGCATATCGATACTCGGCTCGATAATTTGGAAGGTCATCTACATCGCATTGAGGATCATTTGGATACTCGCATTGATGGAGTGGATGCTCATGTAGATGGCTTACATGCTCATCTTGAGCGCATGGATACTCGATGTGAGAGTTTGGCATATCGTTCCGAGATCATGGCTGCTCGATTTGATATGCTCCAAAACACGGTCATACGACGCTTGAACCATATGGAGGAAGCTTTACTAACCAGCGACAGTTCTGATGATGATGGTGGGGATGCGAGAAGCGTTGGGCATGCTGCACAACCTCCTCCAAATGCGGATGCGAGTCATTGATCTTTTTTTTTTTATCCATCTATCATAGGATACATGTGGGTTGGATATGTTGTAAAGGAAAAACATGTTATTGATATGGGCAAATCAATTTGCTTGATTAGTTGTATCAAGAAATATTTTGTTCATATCATGAAATTATGCCATGTTTTTTGCTGCTCAGATACTCATCTTGATTTTGTCATGTCCAAATTATTGCTCCAAATTATTGTACTTCTTCAAGTAGTCAAAGTTAGTGGCAGATATTGCTACTATCATATCATATGCTTTAAATCTAATAATAAAGGTAATTGTAAAGTAACTATGATAGTAGCAAGAAAAAACACATATTCGGGAACCACTTAAACACATGAATGTTCTCCACGTGTTCAGATCGAGCATCCAGGATGGAGAACACTGACGCTCGAGTTTCGCTCGATATCCGCTCGAGCTAACACTCAGTTTCGCTCGAGCTAATATCGAGCGAAACTCGAGCGTCACTCTCTGACTTGGTTTCGGCAAGTCCAGCTTCTTCAGAGGACATGGGAAACCAAGTCGCTCGATATTAGCTCGATATTAGCTCGAGCTAATATGAGTGTTAGCTCGAGCGGATATCGAGCGAAACTCGAGCGACTTGGTTTCCCATGTCCTCTGAAGGAGCTGGACTTGCCGAAACCAAGTCAGAGAGTTTAAAACTCCTACCTGTTGAACCTCATTCAATTACACAAAAAAAGACTCATTCAATTACACAAAAGAATCTCATAAGCATTCCAATAGTTTTCAAAGACTGCCATAATTCTATATACACCAAAATACAGGTCATATACATAGCCATAAATCCAAGAAACCAGTAACTGTCCAATATCACACATCGATCAAAACATTCATTACACAGAATACAGTGCATTACACATGTAACCAGGTCCAAAGTCCAATACATTCATTACACAGAATACAGTGCATTAAATACAAAACTCACAATATACAAAACTAAAAGCTATATATTGTATCCAAATCATTGCATTGGTTGTGATCCATCGAACCCAAAGTCCATCGGCTGTGATCCATCCAACCCAATTTGCATCTGTACACAAGAAAATGTGTATATTAGCTTTCGTCTTTATAATCACGTACATTGTCAAATTAAAATTTATGGGATACACTAACACTTTCTTGACTTGGAATAACTGTTCCTCGGATCTGGGTTCCACTAATGTCTGAAACTGTGTTTTCTGGAATGGCCTGTTGAGACATACTTGTAAAAACCCATCCAATTACATTAGATTTCTAGAATGCTTATATATCTTAAGTATACTTGCACGTGTCCAGCATTGGTCAATTCAATCTCTAAATGACCAAATAAAGATCTCTGTGTGCTCAATATGAGTGTATCTCCTCCATCTCCCTAATAATGAAATAACAAAATACATTTGTAAAATTGTCATATTTGCCGTTTTAAAATATATAAGAAAATGTCATATTAAATAAATGCACCTCTTTGCGTTTCCCCTTTCCTTGTGCTTTTTTTGTTCTTGCTTTAACTTTTCGCATATCTTTCTCCATCCTAGATGCTCTCCTCAGAGATGGGGGTCTGCCTTTCCCACGCACAACATGTGGACTACGTACTTGCCCAGAACAACCGACAGTAGTTGTGCCCCCAGCTGATAGTGGAATATTGGAACCCGTCTGGGTCATCGATGGGGGTTCTTGGTTAGCACGATACAACTCAATCATTGAGTATAACTTAGCTTTCGCATCCTGAGTATGCTCTCTCGAACCTGCTGCGAGAGTAATCATCTGATAACAGATATTCAACATCTCTGAATATCTATTTGAATCTGCCCGTTGTTCCCCCGCATCATAGCTACTGTGGATCAACGTGTATCGCCTTTTGATATCCTTCCTCCATCGATCTAAAATGTAACTATCTGGCAAAGATGTAATCTCGTTACATCTAAATACGGCCAAAATGTGCCTACATAATATCCCCCTCATCTGGAATAATCCACAAGAACACTTTGCATATGAATCTACTTCAATAAAGTCCACATAATATGTAACCTCCTTAGTGAACTCAGCCAACTGAACTTCATCCTTTACTAGAAAAGTCTGTATTGCACCCTCACTCTTATGCAACTTTGGATTCATATCGATCATGCCGGTAACTTGTTGTTGTACTTCCTTGAATTTAGAATTTGTGTACAACTCTTGAAACCTCTTCTCAATTAGAGATCTAGATATGCAGGGGGTTGTGACACTAAATGTGTGGAAGTCCGCGGCATTTTCATTCTCAACTTTTTTTTTCAATGCGTTATCAAACTGGTCAACAAACTCTTTCAGGTTCGTCTTAGCATTAACATACCCGTCAAAAAACGCATTCATGCTCTCACTCCGCTGCGTTGTACTCATTCCAGCCCAGAAACAATCTTTCAAGAATGCTGGAACCCAATGCTCACGATCAGCGTATAGACTTTGTAACCAGGCATTTTCATGTAAATTGTATGTAGTAATTAACTGAACCCAACTTGTCTCAAACTCATCAACACTTTGGCTATCATACACACATCTCATCAATGCATTTTTCATCCCAGTTTTGTAGGAATCATAGGAGCTAAGCTTTTCCGGCACTTTTTTCAATATATGCCATAGGCAAAATCTATGCCGAGTTCTTGGAAAAACAATACCAATGGCATTCTTCATCGCTCTATCTTGGTCAGTGATAATAGCTTTGGGAGCTATACCATCCATACACTGCAACCAAGTCTGGAATAACCACACAAAGGTTTCCGTATCCTCACTGGAAATCAAGCCTGCTCCCAAGAGAATTGACTGCCCATGGTGGTTTACACCAACAAATGGTGCAAACGGCATCCCATATCTATTCGTCAGGTATGTGGTGTCGAATGTAACCACATCACCGAAATATTGATAGGCTGCCCTACTACGGGGGTCTGCCCAAAAGACATTTTTTAACCTCCCGTCATCATCTAAGTCCATCAATGCAAAAAACCTAGGATTTTTGTATTGCATCCTAGAAAAATAATCTTGAAGTGCACCAGCACCACCTGCCCCAAGTCGTAAGTGTCTTGCTTTGTCGATGTAATTACGACAATCCTTCTCCAAAAACGGGAGGTTCTCAAAACCGCCCGCGCCAACAACAAGAGATCCAAAGCTCTTGTTCATTCGGACACCAGCCATATCATTCGTATCTAGAACTCTTTTTACGGCGTCACTCACTTCTCTATTACATCGAAAGAAGCGAGATTTCTTCGGACTAAGGCCGTGGTTATGGATATTATGAACTGTAGTCAACCGAAGTTTCCCATCAAATTTCAAGGCATTAATCTTTGCCTTACATTCCGTCTTTCCTGTCGGACGTGGGTTGGCCACATTAAAAGTTCTATTACGGGCCTTCCCACCACGAGCACAAGCAAGGGTAACATACCTAACAGTATTATCTTCTTCCCTCTCAGTCCTTTTTGTCATCACCCCAAACCCGCACTTCTTACCATAATCTTTATAATAACTCACTAAATCTTCAAGAGAATTAAACTCCATCCCCTTTTTTGGCTCATCAATTATATCATCACCATCAATTTCAACATTCTGAGATGTCCCGGCACTACAATTCTTGGATGCCTGTGGATTTGGTAAATCCTCATTAATTTCATCAACTGTAGAGGATGTGCATGGCGCTTCAGTTTCCCCACCACAAGGTCCATAGTAACCATGCATGTAATTTGGGATGCTTGGACAGGTTGATGGTATGTCCTACAAGTACATGAATAAAGTTATTGATATATTTTGGAAATATTACACAAACCAATGTTAATGGTATATTAAATGATATAACATACCGCAGATGAGGGATTTGAAGTACATGGTGTTGATGTAAATGGATGTTCTTTCCCGTTTCCCATGCTGAGAGGCAACCGATACCTCAGTAGAAGAAAACCGATACCTTAGTAAGCATGTAAATAAATAAAGACTATTACTATATGACAAGTCACTCGGATCAACCCAACCAAATTAATGATTTTCAACTCAATTCTTTTATTAAACAAATTATTTGTGATTATGATCGGTTAACACGAAAGAAAAGGAAACTTTAGTAATTCTTCTAAACTCATATAGTTTCATTTTTTTATATTTAAAGAGAATTTACCAAAACCTCCAAAGAGTGCAATTATCTCAACGTCCAAATGAAAACATCACCAGCATTCTTATAGAACTCCATTGCTATAGAACTCAATTACTAATTCACCATCAAGGTTTGGTTTGCCATTTCGTTTGACAGATATATCTTTCAAATTACTAGTACATTCAAGTGAAAGATAATAGAAAACTAATACAATTCCTCATCCTTTTTAAAGGTGAAAAGACTCAAAATAAAGCTCCTCAAAGATATTGAAATATGCATGCCTCACAGCTGCCATGGGTGAGGCCATTCTACTCACAAAGTCCTCACAATGGTCCATTTTCATAGTATTTTTTTTTCCTTAAATATTCGATACATAATAATTTTTCTACGCAATATCTAAACAAACTGATAATTAATGGTTACCTTCAAAACTAATAATTTTTCTATGCAATATCTATGGAAACTGACACTAAACAAACGTGGCATATGCTCCCGTGGGAACAACTCACATGATATTTACAGTATAATGTAGAGTCATTTGTGAGATTTTAGTAGATCTACCTACTGGATCTAGCTCTACTTCAGAAAAGGTTGCCCCTTAACGCAGATGCTAAAGCCGCTCTCTCCCCACGACGATGACCACGGCGACCGCAACAGCCGACGGAAATAGATTTACCAGTGGCTTGCACGACCTTCGTCTTTTACGGAAATAGATTTACCAGTGGCTTGAACTGATAATTTTTTAGCACGAAAATATCAGACGAAGCTACTCGGGATTTCGTCTTCTCCAACGAAAATATCTTTTACGGATCAAGTACCTCGCACGAAAATGGATTGATCTGAAAGTTTTTTTGAACTGCTAATTTTGGGGCACAAAAATACCAGACAAAGCAGCTCTGGTTTTTGTCTTCTCCAACGAAAATGAAACCCAGTTCCTTTTCGTTTGGGTTTCATCTTCGTTCCCGCTTTTCTACTTTCTTTTTTTTTTATAATTAAAAAAAATATTTTTAATTTTAAAAAAAGACGTGGCATAAGCCACGTCACACGGGGACGCAGCGGGGCCGCAACCCCGGTTGCCCCCAGAATCACTCTTTGCAATATGAGAGCACTAGCATTAATTTGGTCAAATACATTTCTAAATTTTAGTTAATATCACACATTTTTACATTTATCTATTTTATTTACATTCAATTCCTACATTGGATTAGCCATTTACTTTCTATATAATAATAAAATATTATTAAATTAATAATTTATTTATTTAATTTATTTGTATCACATTTTATAGTTTTACTAATTGAATATTAATAATAATTATATTTTAATTAAATTAATATTAAAAAATTTATATTTTTAAAAGTTATTTAATGTTAATAATAAAAAATATTAATTAAACTCATCTAAATTTCTATCTAAATTTCTTAATTACAAACTAAATAGTATTTTTATTAAAGTGAGAAACTAATATTTTAATATTTTTTTAAAGTGATAAATTAATATTTTAATATTTAATGAATCAATAGTAATTTTTTATTTTTGATAATCACTGTAGTAAAAATTTATTTTATTTTAAATTTGATCAATTTAATATAAAATATTTTTAATATATATTATTTAAATTTTAATTAATTTTTAATTTTGACGAAACTAATACTAATGAGGTAAGTATTTTCTTCGGCCAAAGATTGATGATCACCGGGAAGCGGAAAAAGGACCGATACTGTACTTACAGAAGAAATTTCCACGCGGAAATGGGTAAAAATTTAAAACGTCAATTGGTCGTGCAGCACGTGCATGGAGGAGGCCTTCCAACTTTTTTTTTTTTTGTGCCCTCTAACTGCTACGAAAAGACACCAATAAGCTGACAACCTTATCAAAAGGGTCAAATGAAATATTATGAAAATAGGAAAAATACTGCACCTTCTTCGCTCGTTTACCAATTCAAATAGAATTATTCTTCAAAAAATCAACCTTGAAGATCCGGGAGATTCTTGACGAAACCTGTCGGATCTTGCTTTCCAAACTGTCAGATTTTCCTGGAGGATTCCCTTCTCTTTCTGACCACCTCATGGGTTCCCATTTAAAAGTCACACGCCCTTTGTTCTTTTCTTTCATCTCCTTGTTGAGGCTTTCTTCATCTTCATCTCCTTTCTCTGTTTCTTTTGTTGGGGTTCTTGCTTTTGATTTATCCGAGCCACAATCATGGGTATGGCTACAGATGCGCAATTCCATGTTCTGGCTGTTGATGATAGCAGCATTGACCGAAAGTTGATTGAGATGCTCCTCAAAACCTCTTCTTTTCAAGGTAATTTATCTTTCATTTCTTCGTTCTTTTGGTATTGAGAAAGAAGTTTCTGTAATGAACCAAGATCAGTAAGCAAATACGGAAGTTGGTGGTTAGAAGGCCGATATTTTGATTGCTTATTCTTTCTGGGTATGTTTTCTTTCCACAGTAACTGCAGTGGATTCTGTTAGCAAGGCCTTAGATTTCCTGGGTTTTCATGAAGATGAACATAACGAAACCATTACTCCCCCTTCTGTTTCTCCAAATGATCATCACCAGGTATATGATCTTCTCCCTAAATTTTGTTTAGTATTAATGTTTTCTCTGTGATTGTAACTCTTATCATCCAGTAACTTATATATTTGCTCAAATAGGATGTAGATGTCAATTTGATAATCACAGATTATTGTATGCCGGGAATGACAGGCTATGATCTCCTTAGAAAAATCAAGGTAAGCTTCATTGGCATGTAATCAACTGCTGATTTTCCCATAGGCTATATCATTTAGGGTTGATATTTGCAGTTGTCTGAACAGTTTCTTGGAATAAAAATCAATCTGATTTTGGATTTGATTTGCAGGAATCTGAATCTCTTAAAGATATTCCAGTTGTGATCATGTCCTCGGATAATATTCCATCAAGGATTAACAGGTAAGGAAACCACAGGAATTTTTCTCAGTTTAATTCCTAAAACTTCACATGATTTCTAAATTGATAAATCAATATTGTTTTGATGCAATATTTAATCTAACATTGTTAATCGTTTTGTCAGATGCTTGGAAGAAGGAGCAGAGGAGTTCTTCCTGAAACCAGTTCAATTATCTGATGTGAATAAGCTTAAACCCCATTTGTTGAAGTGTAGAGCCAAGGAATCACAACCTAAAATTAACAATAGAAATGGCGTGGAAGAAAGGCATTCTCCTGACAGAACAATAACAAGTTATGGCGGATTGGAAGTGGTCTAAACATCACCTGATAGTAATATATAGGGTATCAGTAGCAGGCCAAGTTAAAGACTCATAGAACATAGCCCTCGTTTAATTATTTTATATCCTTATTATTTGTACTTTTTCTAAGGCTGATTAAAGAGGCTCAAAAGAAGTATTGATTCATAAAGGAGTGGAGAAAGAGATATTTAGGAATTTGGTATGGTTAGTTCAAATGTGAATTAGGACTCTGATTGTTTTCATAAAAGAGATGAGATGAGTTGAGATTAAAGTTAAAAATTAAATAAAATGTTGTTAGAATATATTTTTTTAATATTATTTTTATTTTGAGATATGAAATAGTCATAATTCCTTGCATCAGTCTTGACAGTCCATGCATTTGAGTTGATGACTCAATAATAATTTTCAATTTTCTTGCATGAAGTTTTATTGATTAGTTGTACTAATTTTTCTTTAGTCATTGAACTATAGACTTCTTAACCGTCAACCAAGTGATATATGACATAAAATATGTCACATTATGAACTCACATTTACCTCTAACTTTGATGAATTTTGTATGATGGTGATTTTCAAAATTGAGTTTCTCACTAATAAAGGGGTTATCCCACGGTGTGTTTGTCTCAGTCATCCACAATTAGTCTAAGGTCCACATTTAGATCTAAAAAATAATATAAATTATAAATTAAATAATACAAACATTAAAATTATGTAAAAAAAAACTATTTAAAATAATGAAATTATCTGATTTAAGCCTATGGCTCTCAGCATTAATGGTATCTACTCCAGTGGGCGTTGAATTTAACCGGTTCTGTGTGCAAACGAGAGCCTCAATGGTGGTCGGAGATAATGAACTCTGATAAGCATATAAGACACGACCTTCGGTGCTAAATGCCAATTCAGAGGCAAAACGTAGTGATATGAATGACTAGTATATCTTTGGCTATTTAGGAAAGACTAGAAACTTGCTAGAATTCACATTTCACTAAGTTAATATATAGAACATATCAATAGGTGCCTCAGCATTTTTCATAAAGTAACGTTCAATTTCAGATTTAAACTACATAATATTATTCGATGCACGGTTTTGATGATACCGTTGTAGCTGCAATAAATTTGAACTTTGTGCATGTGTGTCATTCCATGAAGATGTTGAGCTCGTCAAGCGTGAGGAGATACCACCTTTGATTGAAGACTGACCACTGTTGTTGAAATGATTATATAAATCATCAATATCACATTTAAGCGATCTAATAAACTAATCAGTATCCTCATCACTGAGGACGTCCCTAATCCAATAATTTACAATCACTAACTTATATCGGGGGACAAGAATCTCAATAATCTATTTATCTTCTCCACATCCCTCAATATTTATTATATTTATATTTCATCTTCATAATCATTGTATTAAACAAACTCATACTATCAACACAACTCTTTTATAAGTGGTTATAAAGAAATAAGAGATCCTTGAAGTACACGTTCGTAGTAGGATATTTTATCCTAAATATTTGCATAGTTATGTTATAAAATAACTTCAAAATTGAACAAAATACTTGACATTGACCCAATCTACTGTGTTCGGTGCACCGAGCCCCTTTCTCCCCCAACTAATTCCAGAAAAGCATACCTCATGCCCTCATCCTCAACCTCAACCCGCTCGAACGTTATTTGGTACTTAAGCGCTACATCCAACATTATGTATGTCGAGTCGGAACGTCCAATTGCAATATATTGGAAGATGAGATCTCAAATTGTTTGACTATTACCTTAAACTAGCGGAGCTGTTGGGGTGAAACCCTCGCATAGCTCACAAGATTCTGGGATTTAATAATGGAATCATCAACCTCCTTGAACCCCTCAGAAACTATAAGGTTTATGATATGGACATAACATCGAATATGGATAAACTGGTTCTCAAGAATGATATCCTTATTTACCTTTGTATTCCGTCTGAACCAATTAATGTCAGTGTTATTCACACTGGCATTGTTAATCGTAATATAAAATACCTTTCTGATCTCTCAATCTTTTATATAGTCATCCATCTCATTTCTAATGGATGACCCATTGTGATCAACAATTTCTTTAAAACTGATAATCCACTTTTGCAATGTCCACTCACTGTCAATAGAGTGAGTTGTGATATGCATATAGCCCACATTCTGTATGTAAGTCCATGTATCAGTTGTAAATGACACTCTTTGGCCAGTGGCGACTAGGGGTGTAACCGGTCCGGTTCGGTTTGGACAAATCTTATACCGAACCAATATGACCGGTTTTGTATTTTTCAAAACTGATTATGCACCAGTTACCCTCCTAAACTGATACTTTCGGTTTTACCGGTTTCCGGTCCGGTCTGGTCCGATTTTTCGGTTTAGTTAAAATGTAATTTGACATTAATATAATATTAGACTAATAGTATTAATATTAGATTATTAGTATAGTTATATAATACATGATCAATTACATTTTCATTTTTAAGATTAAACTTTTATTTTATAATTATATTATCTTATATATAATTATATTAATAGCATATGATCAAACAAATTACAAATGTTCATATTTAAGATTAACTTTTTATGCTATAATTTATAAATTATAATATGAAATTATTTCATATATGATATATAATTATAATATATATAAAAATTTCACATATAATTATAAATTATATATAAAACTTATATATCAATATATATAAAATATTTTGTATAATTTTAATTTTGTATAAAACTTATATATAAAATATTATTTTTTATATATATTTTTATCAACCGGTTCAGTCTGAAAAATCAGAAAACCGATTCCGGCCGATTTATGAAATATGAGAACCGGTCCCGAATCGGATCGGTTCAAAACCGGTTCAGACCGGTTTACCGGTTTAAATTTACACTCCTAGTGACGATAAACATTTCCTTCATCGCTACCTTCTCCTTGGCATGCCTCTTCAGATAATTGCGCATCACAATATACCGTGAAGGCATGAGAAATTGTGGCTATAAAGTGTGCACAAATTTGCATAAGCCTGTCTTTTCAACCATGGTAAAAGGCATCTCATCAATGATGATCATATCCGCAAGAACATCTATCGACATCTTCTCGTTGTATTGAAGGAGTGATAGCTTTTTAATCTGCATGTCATTAGTGGTTGTAAAAGTCTCGTAACTCAGTTTTGTCTGATTAGTTGTCACCAGCCCTTTATGTATCTTTTACCGCTAACAACCTGTAAGATGTGCTATTAATACTGACGTGCCTTATTTTTTTGAATGACAACTACATAGTTGCCTATAGTAGTGGCATTGAGCCTGTGGGTTCTCACGATCACTAAAAACTCTGGTGAAATGTTCCCATGTTAATGACCCTTTTTTACTAGGTCGTACTGGTGGATCAACCTTAACATTTATCAACTCATCATCTTCATTAAGCATATTAATGTCTTCTAGATCTATTGAGACTCGATTACTTGCACAAGAGGTAGCTATTCTAGATGGAGGTCTACAGCCTGAAGTACCTATCGATGACGCCAATGACTGTGCATCATCATCTTTTGGAGAATCACGACGAGATGGTATATCATCCATAATTTGAGCAAATAATCTCAAACAATTAACAAACAATTTTCATTTAACAAGTTATAAAAATTATCTACAAATTAGAAACACATTGAAATGGAAAAATATATGTGTCTATTCGTATTTGTGATTTTAAAAATAAATAAAACACAAAAGAATGAATGTCTTCTCGAGTCACACTATAGCGAAGGCTCAATTAAACAATCTGTGTGATATTTGCTCGAGTTACACTTGAGTGGAGGCTTGATTGAACAATATGTATGACGTTCGTTCCAGCGACACTCGAGCAAACGTCATGTGGAACAAAATGACTGGATTTTTCAAAACTTAAATCACTCAATTTTTAAATTTAACAGCCTAAAAATTGAAATCATTGAAATGCAAACCACAAATCATTGAAATGAATAACAAATCAAACACATTTCACAACTTTCAAACCACAATGTTTAAATACAATGATCTTAGAATTATACAATTCTACAAAAAAAAAAAAAAAAACTGATTGGCCTAGTGGCTTATAATTTGTGATGAATTTCGAAAGGTGGCTTGTGAAGGCCTTAGGTGACGGTAAACGGTAGGGAATTGGGGGAGGTGAATTTCACGAAGCATAGTGTGGACTGTGGAGACAAAGGGCATTGGGGAAGGGGAATTGTTGTGTGAAAGTGAAGGGGGAAGAAGAGGGTCCTGCGTTTTGGACCCCTTCTCCATGAAACGACATTGTTCCGCTAAAAGTGGAACGATGTCATTTAGTTTCTCCTTGCATTTTGGATCCGCTTGAGCGAAACGACGTTATTCCTCTTAAAGTAGAATGACGTCGTTTTGATGCATTATTTAAAAAAAAATAAAAGTCAGAGTTCGAAGCCTTTGTAAGCTTCAACTCCGACTCCGAATCTCGCAAAATCCGAATCTGTTGAAGTCGAAGCCTTGTTGGAATTCGGTTGAATTCGAAAAATTAGAAATTTTACCTACCCCTAATTCAGGTAAAGGCCTCTGATATCTTGGTTTTGGAATATTTTCCAACAAAAGAGAAAACAAGATAAGATATTGGTAACGGTGAAATCTTGGTTTGTTTGGAATATTTACTAACTAAACAAAGGTGTTAGTCCTAGTTTGTTTTCACAATCATTCTCATTTTATCTTTATAATTTTTTTAATATTGTGTATAAAATAAAATAAATAATTAAAAATTTTCAAATCTTAAAATAAAATAATATTAAAAAATATATTTTAATAATATTTTATTTAATTTTTAATTTTTATATCAACTCATCTTATTTAAAAAAAAAAAATAATAATAGTAGCTTGAACATTCTGGTGCAGTTTGTCTGCAAGTATTGGGAACAAGGAAAGTATATAAAAGAAAAAGAGCAGTAGGGCAGGCAGTATTTCTTTTTCCTTTTTGCTTTTCTACTGTTGAGTAGTGATTTTACCTTTTGGGCTACACACAGAAAATCCTCTCTTGTTTTTACATCTGTATTTGCAGAATTTGATCCCAAGTTCCTATACCAGTTAATCTAGTGATTAACATAGTTTGTAACCAAATATTAAAGGAAGATGTTAATTAGCACCGGATGTCTGTTGACTTCCAAAAAAGGTGTCATGGGGAGCACCGTTCGGATAACCAATGTATTCCAACCCACAGTGGCAGAGTCTCTTAATTCCTTCATTATTTTAGTCCATTATTACGGGTCAACCCTGTTTTTCTTTTTCTTGTTTTTGAGCCTTCGTGTAAACCATGTCAAGAGTGAAAGACCTGCAAAATGATTATTTAAAAAATAAAGACATAACAAATGAAAGGTTGGCAGATTCCCCCCAAGTGTTATGCTCCCATTTGATTGCACATATCGTGTTGAATTTCATGTAAGGCTCACTTTATGGCCTATAGCCAATGAAGATGAGTGGTTCTCCATGGTTTAGATTCTAGAATTTTGACAAGAGCTTGTGAAATTACATTTTATATTATCACGATCTGGGCAGTATCATTAATAGTGGTTTGAATGGCTGAGAAATCTCAATGGAGTGGGAAGAAAGGATCATATAAACATTAACAAGAGTAATGATAGATTTTTAGATGTACATGTCTCTTGTATTCTCTTTAATTTTATTTATTTTTTATTTTTTACACGAGTCTTAGATTTTTTTCTATATTTTTCAAAAAGTTTTACTACTCATCATTCTTACATACTACACATCACATTTTTTTTAATATTTATTTATTTTTTATTTTATTTTTCTTAAACTTATTTAATGATTTTACTTATCATTCATATACTACATATTTGGTAAGAAAAAAAATTACGGTGTGTGGTCTGTGATGATGATAAATAAAATTTTTATTTTTTAAATTAAAAATTATTCTCATCAACTACTATTTATCACTCTACACCCTATAAAAAACACCCCCATATCTTATAAAAAATACTCTACATCTTATAAAAAAATTATAAATATAGGATATAAAAATAAATAGTAGCTAATACATAGTATTCTTTTTTTTTACTCTAAAACTAAGTCTATATAAATAATATCCCATAGTAAGAAATGGCTTATACGCTTATTCCATCATTTTTAACCATCCATAATTTATTTAACTTGTAATATTTGAGGAGTTGAGAGGTGTATTTAAAAGTCCAACTTACCCCTAATAATTTTTTAAAAGACAATATAGTCACATTAAATAAAAAAAGCAAAATAAAAAACTATAACTTCGTTTTTTTTTTTTTGATACAACTATAACTTTGTTTTAAATATTAATGGAGTGGTTTTCTTAAATTTTTTTTTTTTTTTAAATCGTTGAAATAGATAAAATCAAATAGTAATTTAGAGGTTATGTTTGTAAAAGAAATATGGGTATCGTTGGCCCCACCTCACTTCATACCGACGTGGCAACCTGTCAATGGCACGTTGACCAGAGAACAGAGTGGTCAATGGCTTTACTGCTGTGCGAACCAAAGGTCTTAAAATCCAAAAAGCCCTATTATTTCGCTCTAAGCAGTAAGCTGCTGGCTAATTTCTCTACGGCTTTCTTTCCACCTATCCATCAATCGCTTTCATCAACACTCCTCACTCACTGATTTTTCCCTCTCTTCCTCGCACTTTCTCGCATTTTTCCCGTTTTAATTTTCTTTTTCTCTGCCATATACACACAAGAAAAGAAAAATAAAAAGTAATTCCTCGAACCAAACGGCCCGAAGAATCTTTGAAATTCTCAAAACCTGCTTTGTTTTTGTCACATTCTCTCGTCGCTTCCAAAAACTTAGCCTTCTTCACCGCCATTGCTCATAGTTTTCTTCGAAGTGGAGTCTTTTTGCGGAGTTCATCTTCCATTTTCCACTGAGAGTTAGCTCAAATCCGAGCTCAAACTTTCACCGAATCGAACTTCGAGGAGATGTGAATACAGGTGTCGAATTGCGGTGATTTTTTGTGTTCTTGGTGGAGGCAACGTGTGGAGGAGTTAGTGTACGGACAATCTGGTGCATTGGGAGTGATGGAGGGTAGGGTTTCATTAGCGAAACTCGAAGCTTGATGTCGCCCTAGAGAAGATGAGCGCTGACCAGTCTAAGCCGGGCCCGGTGGAGAGGGACATTGAGTTGGTAATTGTTTGTCAATTCAAGAAATTTATTACTTCTTTTTTTTTTTTTTGAAGAATTTTTTTCGGTGCGTTAGGGTTGAGGCTTTAGTTTATGAATGGTTGAGAACGTTTCTGGTTTATCGAAACAGGAAATGTTGGTAATTTTTGTGCACCATTGTCTGTGCTGCTTGTGTGAGGTGGCAAAATTTCACATCATGTTATTTTTTTCTTTCTTAATTTAAATGAGGATTTGTAGCAGTTGCAAGATTGGATTAGTATAGGGAAGATTGTATGCTTTTTTTCCCATGTTCTCTGCTCTTAACTTGCCATAAGGAATAGCGGTGCCGGCATCGAGAATGAATGCCTTATCAAAAAAAAAAAAAAAACAAACTTGCCATAAGGAATAGCGAAATTTTCGTGTACTTGTGATCTTGTGTTGCTTGATGAATTTTGCATGGCTAGTGACTTTTTGCTTTGACATACGTTTAGAAAATAGTACGTCTGAATTACACTAAATTCCATTCACAGTGGGTTTGAATTTTATTTTAGTTTCTTTATAAGTAGTTCAAAACTCATTAAGAGCGCAACACAGGGTGTATGCACAGTGGGCTCGAGCTATGAATTATGAGGAGTCAAGAAATTAGATTCTACATCATGTATAATACAACTAAGATATTCAAAATCAGAATTAAGAGGACATCGATTAGTATACACTAACATGTGACATTATACGATATGTAATCACCAACACTCCTTACCCAGTCCGTCAGCTACACATAAAAAAAAGTTAATCAACATTATCAAAGAACAACTCGCTGCTTTCGTCCATTTTCAAATAGGTCCCTTGGTTTTCAATTTTATTCATTAACTTGTACTCTCTTTCGTTTCTAATCAGATCCATTAAAAAAAGACAGTGCCTATGGTGCCACTGGTGCCTTCCCTCCCGATGTTACTGGTGCTGGTGGCTTCACTACAGCACTGATCCAGACTGTCAGAACTGGTTTTTTTCTTTTTAACTTATAAGTTTTTCCTCAATTGGGGCATAATTGAAATTTCTAAGGTTTTTGTTAGAAAAACTGATGATTGGGTAGAAAGGATTTGATTGAAAACAGGGGAAAACATAAGCATCTGGGTGATGGCTATGTTTGGCTAGTAAATAAATTCTCAGTTTGCCATAAAGTATTTCTACTTTCAATTCAAACACGTTTAAAACCCCAAAATGATACATCATCTCTCTCTCTCTCTAAAAAATGAACTACCCATCTAATCATTAGTATATTTTTAGTGGACCCCCCCTCCTAACTAGGTGTAAACTCTTGTATACCTCCTGTTTATTTGGGCTATGCGTATTCTTATTAATATAGTATGTTATTTATCTAAAAAATATTTTTAGTGGACCCCATCACTTTCACGAAAACTGATAAAACAAATCTCAATTATTTTCCACACATATATTTCAGTGGACTCCACTTTGTAAAACATGAACAAAAACACATTAAATTTTTTTTCTTAAAAACTGAAATTTTTTTCTTACCCAAATATGCCAATAAAATCGGAAACCTAGGAAAGTGTTTGAGAGAGGGCCAAAGCACTAGGAAGTTTCCAGCTAATGAGTTTCATAGATCTTTGGCTTATATCAATGAGGCCTTAATTTCCACTTATGAGTAGATTTAAATGGTCTTAGTTTCCATGATTTTCTTGTAACAGTTTCTAGTTCTTAAATCAGTGTACTCACATGTATACTTCCGGTGTACCTGGGCTATGCCTATCTTTATATCAATGAAATTTCTTCTTACTTATCAAAAAGAAAATTCCACTTATGAGTGTGTGTGTGTGTGACGGGACGTCTCACAGAAAATTGAGGAGAAACATTTGTTTGACAATGCACAAAAAAGTGGATGGCATCATGTGCCTCCTCACAATGATTTCAGCTACCTCTGGCTTGGTAAGAACTTCTTTGGCCACAACATCTAGTTTGCAAAGCATTTAAGAAAAAAATTTCTGCGAAGAGCTGGGAAGGTAAAATCCTCCTATGCAAATCATATATTCATCAATTAACTTTAGTTCTCTGTTGAGTCAATCTGTGATGATTGTATGGCTTTTTTTTTTTAATATTTTGTACTTCGTAACTATGTTGCAAACAAATCTATTTTATGATACAGTTATATGGTATTAAATATTTGCTCTTCTCCCTTTTAAGATTAGTTGGTAACTCTGATTAGTTTGTTTTGATTTGGGTTTATGGCTTGTTCTTTATCACAGGCCATTACTGCTCTTAAGAAAGGTGCACAGTTGCTCAAGTATGGAAGGAGAGGGAAGCCCAAGTTTTGTCCCTTCAAACTGGCTAATGTAAGGCTTAATGTATCTATAAATTTATATTTATCAAGAAAAAAGAAAAAGAAATTGAATCTTGGATATTTTAAGACAACATAAAGATAATGGCTACTTCTGTTATTTTGGTCACAAAAACCATTAACAATCGACGGTAATGCTTAACGTTTACCAAGAGTGAAATTACTGGAATGGGAAAAAACATCCCAACAGCCACTAACTCTATTGCTTCTCATAAGAAAAACTTGCATGCATGCATTCATGTGCATGGGTATATGCATACGATAAGAGCATTTGCAAGCGATTTACAATGGCTGTGAGGCTGATGGGGAAAGTTTGCCATTTTTAATATCCAAGAGAGAAAACCTTTCAACAGATGAATATGTTGCGCTCCAGACAAAAAGCCATGTATGCAATTGGTCATCTAGGAAGCATCCAAGCAATGTTGGCCAAACATCCATCCCCACAAAGTAATCTGGGTGCTAACATAGGTGCCAAGTTGCAAGAGCTGTGCCCCTTTGTTTTGAAAAATCCTAGAAGATCTGTTTATCTCGAAGGAGCAAGGTTTGCAAATTAATTCACAAAGATTAACCTTGTGTCATGGGCATGCTCTAAGCCCTGGGTTCAGGACTATCTGACATAGCTTCCCTAAAGCACTTTCCGTTCAGTTTCCTCATCCACCATGACATTAATGCTATGTTTTGCAGTTTTATTATATTTATAAAAAAATGGAAAATGATTTGTACAGTCCTAGATTGTGCAAGTCCCGCGTAGTCCATTTGAAAAAAAAAAGGGGCACACCTGGGACCTACATGAAAAACTTACTTTCTCACGGTGGACCCCACCTTTTTTACAGGGATTGCACAAGTCTTACACACAGTTGAATTGTATATAGCATTACAATTTTTTTTTTTACAGTTTAGTCTCTCTAGAGTGTAGAATTTGCCTGCCTTATGGGTCCCTGAGTTTGCCCCTTCTGCTTGTTATATAAAATAAGTTGACACTATTAGGCTTATTCTCGTGTGTGAGAGAGAGACTCTTGTCCCAAATTTTTTTGTCATCATCTATGTTTTGCCTCATGCATATATACCTGTAAAATAAATCTTTTATTTATTTATTTTATAATATACTGATTAAAGAAATCAAGGATAAAATGCGTGTTATAATGTTATTATTTGCGGTTGCCTACTTGTCATTATGTCTAGCAGTCGTGATGTTTGATTGATTCTATTTCTGAAGTGTCCTCTCCTAGACTATTTTTTAATTGCTTCACAATGTCTGGTATTTTTCATGTTATGATCTGTTCCAAAGACCGTTGCTTCTGACGTTGTAGACTAGTGAATCATTTGGTAGGATTTTATACTTAAGTGATATATACAGTCTGTCTTTGGTTCTGTTTTTTTCAGGATGAATCTACCCTGATCTGGTTTTCTGGAAAAGAGGAGAAACACCTTAAACTAAACCATGTGTCCAGAATTATTCCCGGTCAGCGTACTGTAAGTTTATCCATGATCAGTTATACTTCACCTCTTCCATCCTGCATACTGCTATAGATTTGAAGAAAAATTCAATACCATATGGCAACTTTGCGGGTGTTAGATTTGTATAACAGATTCAATAATTAGATTTAGGATTGGGCAGATTGGTAGCGCGAGGGTAAATAAAATCTTCAAATGATTTGTCTTCGATGTTGTCAATACCTTTTCATTTAACTCTTGCACTGTGGAACACCCAGATATCTGAAGTTGCAATGACTGATCTTAACTGACTCATGGAAACAAGGCAACGTTTTACCGTTCTGTACATACCACTTTTTGTTTTCATATTTACTCAGTCTACTTCATGATGTGTTAGTTTTTATACTTTATACCCATTTTATTACTTGTGCATGTGTGTATGTGTGCTTGGATCAACCACTGGAAGCTTTTAGTTTAGGAAGGCTGCGTCTTTAGTTTGTGGAAGCACAGTGGTTTCTGTATATGTTAATACTTGATGGATACTTTTGTCCTGGCATAATTCTTTACATGATTACCTATGCTGCTATGCATATCAGAACTACCAATTAAAAGTAGGTGTTAGGAGGCATTATGTATGTCTTGAACAAGGGAAGGATAGCATAGCATTAGCTTCAATTGAACAAGCTCTGTGACATGCATCCTCAACTTGCATGGATCTTATAAAAGGTATCAAAAGAGAAACTAATCATTAGTCCTTGTGAAATGCATGCTTTTTGGTTGTTTACTTATATAATGCAATTTTTCATCTATTTCGGGACTCTGAGACTTCCTGATTGTTCTTGGTCTCATTCACTGCAGCCTATATTTCAGAGGTACCCTCGGCCTGAGAAGGAATACCAATCATTTTCTCTTATATATGATGATAGGTCTTTAGATTTGGTGAGCATTTCCTTGTGTCCACTCCTTTTCCTTTCAACTGAACTTTTTTTTCTGTATGAGTTTCAGAGAGATCTCCTTCATGCCTGTCCAATGTACTAAACATCAAATTAGAAAAAATCAGATTGTTTGGTGGAAATATTTTTTGCTCTATTGATACTCTTTGTTTCAGATATGCAAGGATAAAGATGAAGCTGAAATCTGGTTTACTGGTCTAAAAGCACTAATATCCCGTGGCCACCACCGGACAGGGCGATCTGAGTCAAAAGGAGATGGAGTTCCATCTGAAGCAACTAGTCCTAGAGCACACACCCGAAGAAGTTCTCCTTTGAGCTCTCCATTTGGCAGTGGTGGCAGCTCACAAAAGGTGTTCTATTTTGTTTGCACAATTTTCCTTTTTTTTTTTTCTTACATTTATTAAACTATTTTTTTCCCTACATATATTTATTCATTAGCTGTAATTTGCTATTGTATTTAGTATATTGAGTAGTTGTCTTCTTGCTGATTTAGGATGGCACTGATCCCCTTCATCTGCATACTCTGCATGAAAGCCCTCCAAAAATTGGTCTAGAGAAGGCATTATCAGATGTGATATTATGTGCTGTGCCTCCTGAGGTTTTCTTTCCCTCAGATTCTGCTTGTGGCTCAGTCCATTCTTTGTCATCAGGGACCTCCGATGGAATAACTGGGCGCAGAAATGCTACAGGCATGGATGCTTTCAGAGTTAGTTTGTCCAGTGCTGTTAGCTCATCAAGTCAAGTCTCTGGTAACAATGATGGTGATGCTTTAGGGGATGTCTTTATTTGGGGGGAAGGCACTGGTGATGGCATTCTGGGTGGAGGAATAAATAGAGATGGATATTCTTCTGGTGCGAAGATTGATTCTTTAGTACCTAGACCCATGGAATCTGCAGTGTTACTTGATGTTCAGAACTTAGCTTGTGGTCGTCGACATGCTGCTCTTGTAACCAAGCAAGGAGAGGTTTTCACTTGGGGGGAGGAATTGAGAGGCAGACTTGGACATGGTGTTGACTCTGATGTTTCTCATCCAAAGCTTGTAGATGGTCTTAGAAATATCAATATTGAACTTGTGGCATGTGGGGAGTACCATTCTTGTGCTGTTACTCTTTCTGGTGAAATGTACACTTGGGGTAATAGTTCTTACAATTCTGGGCTCCTTGGACATGGAAATGAATCCTATCAGTGGGTTCCTAAAAAAGTAAATGGACCTTTGGAGGGAATACATGTTTCATCAGTTTCTTGTGGACTGTGGCACACAGCTGTTGTAACTTCTGCAGGGAAATTGTTTACTTTTGGTGATGGGACTTTTGGTGTTTTAGGACATGGTGACCGTAGATGTGTGGCAATACCAAGGGAAGTTGAGTCCCTTAAAGGCCTCCGGACTGTGCGGGTAGCTTGTGGTGTTTGGCACACTGCAGCAGTTGTTGAAGTCATGGTTGGCTCTTTGACTTCCAGCAATTGCTCATCAGGAAAGCTTTTTACATGGGGAGATGGAGATAAATTCCGTCTTGGGCATGGTGATAAGGAAGCAAGACTGGTGCCAACTTGCGTTGCCGCTCTTGTTGAACCTAACTTTTGCCAAGTTGCCTGCGGAGACAGCCTGACTGTGGCACTAACAACTACAGGCCATGTCTTCACCATGGGAAGCCCTGTTTATGGTCAACTAGGAGATCCCCAAGCGGATGGGAAGCTCCCCAGAAAGGTTGAGGGAAGGCTTATGAAGAATTTTGTTGAAGAAATAGCTTGTGGTGCTTATCATGTTGCAGTTTTAACTTCGAGAACTGAAGTTTACACTTGGGGAAAGGGTGCCAATGGTCGTTTGGGTCATGGGGATACAGATGATCGAATGTTCCCATTTTTAGTTGAAGCTTTAAAAGATAAACAAGTCAAAACAATTGCTTGTGGCACAAATTTCACCACAGTCATCTGTCTGCATAAATGGGTCTCAGGTATTGATCAATCGTTGTGTTCTGGCTGCCGCCTTCCATTTAATTTCAAAAGAAAACGACACAATTGTTATAATTGTGGACTTGTTTTCTGCCACTCATGCACTAGTAAAAAGTCTCTCAAGGCTTCCATGGCACCAAACCCAAACAAACCTTACCGTGTCTGTGATAATTGCTTTGGGAAACTTTGGAAAGCCACTGAAGCTGACTCTTCGTCCCATCCTGCTCTTAGTAGAAGGGGAAGTGTGAATCAGGGGCAAAATGAACTTATTGACAAGAATGAAAAGTTGGATTCAAGATCGTATGTCCATCCTGGAAGAGTTTCTTCCTTAGAATCATCTAGAGAAGAAAGTGGCGGATCTTCTAAAAGAAACAAGAAACTAGATGTTAACATTAGTCGTGTTTCACCCCTTCCCAATGGGGTTTCTCAGTGGGATGCGCTCAGTGACTCTAAATCTCTCAATCCAGTGTTTGGATCATCCAAAAAGTTCTTCTCGGCTTCTCTTCCTGGATCAAGAATTGTTTCTCGAGCAACATCTCCTAAGTCAAGGCGATCCAGTCCCCCTCGTGCCACTACACCAATTCCAACTTTATCAGGGCTTAGTTCACCAAAGTTTGTTGTGGGTGATGCTAAAAGGATGAATGATAATCTGAATGAAGAGGTTCTAAAATTAAGAGCCCAGGTATATTATTTGTGTTTTTCAATTTAATTGTTTTATGTGCATACATTTTCTTGTTCATTTCATGTATATCCTTGCTTCCTTATTTTTACTGTACTTCTTTTCACAGAATATGACATTGTCCCTTGGAGGAATAGGGACATGTACATTGTATGTCCTACCTGCATTAATGCATGCACAGACATGCGATCTCTTTTCTTCTTTGCCTGGAATCTTGTAAAGTTGTAATTTTAGTAATATCATCATGACAATTCTATGTTAAGCTGGAATAAAAATGATTTCGAGTTCCACAGTTGTCGTTTTAAATCTCTTTCCAATTTTGGTATTATTCTTTCCCCTTTCGAGTGTTTTTACCTATAAATCATGGTAGTTGGTAAAAAGCTACTTGTGCATTTGTATGTGTCAAAACTGACATGGCAAATAGTGTTACAGGAAAATTGATTGGATCTTTTGCCATTATGTTGTATACAAGATTGCATCGATAGAAGGGCTTTATGGGCTTCTTGTTTCTTATGTATAGAAGGGTGTAAATCTTTTGTGATTTTGAGCTTGTGCATTGTCATATTTGAGAAAGGTTTCTGCATGGGAGTGAAACTTTTGTGCATTATGACTGATTGACTTCGTGATTTAGGTTGATGATCTTACCCGCAAGGCAAAAATTCAAGAAATTGAGCTGGAGAGAACAACCAAACAACTGAAGGAGGCCATTTCTATAGCAGGGGAAGAGGCTGCAAAATCAAAAGCTGCAAAGGAAGTAATTAAGGCACTTACTGCACAGGTGAGTTAAATGGTCATCTCTAAATTCTTTAGCCAGAAATAAAGTTTTTTTAACTATTGTGGATAATGTTTTTTGAACAATTTGAAGGAAATCTAGGCTTTTATTTAATGGGAGAAGCTGACATGTGTAAAGTGTGGTTAGTTTAGTAAATTGGGAAAGTAGGATCGGCGGACTGTTATTATTTTATGGATTACAATAGTGAGGGCTTAAAGTCTTTAATACTGATATCCTTTCTGATCCGTTCCCTATGTACATAATCCATTCTCCATGTGTAGGTAGTAACTTTTGGCATGTAAATAGAAGGGAAACTTATAGGTGTGTTATTTTTTAATATAGGTACTGAAGGTTGCCGTGGGATTGATAGGCTTCTTATTAGGTATTGAAGTAGATCTTGTAACAAAAGGCCCCGATTTAAAAGCTTGGTTGACTTCCTGTTAAGTATAATATCATATACATCTTGGGTGAATGCATCAATGATACTTGAGGATAGCAAATTCCATTAGGTGTTAAACTCCTGTCCATGATCCAATTGATATTTTGCTACATATCATGGTTAACAATTTGTTATGAATGGTCCCGTGTACTTGGGCTATGCCTGGTTCTCATCAACGGAGTTCTTATATACTGGTAAAAAAAAAAAAGACGACTTGTTATGAAGGAATTAGGGTTGTAGGTGACCTAAGCTGAGCCAAGCTTCAGGCTGTATTTACACAATAAGATGGAGGATATATGGAGCTTGAGGTCCACTTGACTGAAGTCGAACATTGAAATATTAGCTTGGGCTCGAGTTGAGCTTCTGAACATGAATACGAGCTTGAGTTTGAGTTGATGTAAGCTTGCCAAGAAATGAGTGGTCTGACAAGCCTCAGAAGCATGATCTAAGACGCACCTTCAGGCCTGCTTTCTTTTCAATCCCACTGCCCATCTCAAGCTTGTAATGTCTTTATCAATAAGGGCACTGGAAGAAAAACAGAACCACTTATTAAGTGCATTAAATGAAGGACAAGAAGGCTTTGTTTATAGCCAATGGATGCTGTAACCTGCCGTTTCTTCTCTGTGAGAAAAAGCATGCCTCAAATGTTAAAATGGAGGGGGGAAGATACTAATTGCCTTTTTAATTTTTGGTATAGGGCACAAAGTTGTCAGTAAGAAACGTAGATGATAAATCCCACACACAGGATGATAGTTGGGCAGATTTGAAGCTGTACAATAATCACTTACTGCATGATTTACAACAACACTGCTTTGATGTTGACTTTTTACGTATGAAATTTCTGTTGTTTGTACTGTTTTCTTATGGACAGAATAGTTGTCACTTCTAATATGTAAATTGCATACATCATAACACATCTGAATTCATGCCTTGTGCTTTCATGTATGATAGTTGAAGGAAATGGCTGAGAGGTTACCTGTTGGAGCTGCAAGAAACAGCACTTCACCTTCCTTTGGTCCTTATAACCCCTCTCTTACTCAGGATGTTTCTACTGCACCCATTGATGTGCTAGATAGTAACATGACCTGCCATGAACTAGATTCAAAGGGATCAAACAGGTTGGTGATTTCTAATGGGTCAACCACAATTGGTAACAACACTTTGAGTCACACTGAAATGGTGCATCCAGAAACAACTGCAAGGAGTAAGACTAGAGCAGCAAAATCTGAACCCCCCCATGGGGATGAATGGGTTGAGCAAGATGAGCCAGGCGTTTATATCACCCTTATTTCCTTACCTGGAGGTGCCAAAGATCTTAAACGTGTCCGCTTCAGGTATGTCATAGTTGAATTTGACCTAGTATCTCTTCCCCTCAGATGTTCCATGTAGTCAAAGCTGGACAAACACTTTTTCCAGTCTGGATTTTGGTTCAATCCCTTAGAATTCACATCATTGTTTTCCTTTTCTGATAGAGTAAAATTTATAGTAAGGCCCCAGAAGGGCCACAATTCTAGTACATAAGAATAAAAGAGGAACACAAAAGAAAAGATAAGATGAGTAACTCCACTTGATGCCACATCCACTTGTAAAGTGCTCTCAAAGCCAGAAGCTGTGACTTGACAATGACTCGACACCTCTTAATTAAGGCCTGAACTTTTCTCTCACTTGATGGGCCATATTGATAAATAGGGAGCATCAGTGTATATCAAAGAGCCCCATGACTATCTAGGGCATTCTTCACACAATTTAATAGCAAGTAATAAGCAACCAAACCTCCCTGTGTATAAAGCAATAAAGAAGGTGGTCTGAGGTTACTAAGTGGAAGACACCTTTGAATGCCGGATGACCTGGTTACTCAACTCAGGTATATGGAGACCACATTCACCCCCAAAATTTAAAAATTAGATAAAGAGAAGGTTCAAATTTGGTTGGAGGCATTAATTTGAGACTAAACATGTTGCTTGGGAATGTTATAATGACACAACTGGAGGGGCCTGAAACATTCTATGCTCTGTAAGCACAATTTGAAGAGCCTGAAAGAAATCATTGAATGAGTTTGGACCATCAAGTTTTATGAACTTTCTGCAGCAATTTTCTAAGTTTTTCTGATTCAAAGAATAAGAGTTAAATAGAATTGCTAATGGACAATTTGAGATATTTCTTAAGAATATTAATTCGAGTGGTCCACTGTATGTTGGGGCCTGCTCTTATAAGCCAAGTTTCTCATTATCATCGCCAGAAGATTTCTTAGTACGAAACCAGATGTTTCTTATAGGTAATGAATGCTCATTGACTTTTGGTGCCTTGGTTCCTCTAATTGCAGTCGTAAGCGGTTTAGTGAGAAAGAAGCAGAACAATGGTGGGCATTAAACAGGGCTAGAGTATATCAGCAGTACAACATTCCCATGGTTGACAAGTCTGGCATTGGCATGGGAAGGTAAGGGAAGGTTTAGCTCATTGACCAGCCAGATTCAAAAGATGTAAATGAGTTGGAAATTTCCATATTCCAAACTTACAAATCTGAAGTTTGTTGTTTTAGATTCAGCTTTTAAGCTCTTCGAAAGAAAGGGCTGGATACCCCCAATTTTGTTTTCACAGCGGGGAGGGTTGTATTATCTTCTTCCCTCAAATTCAACCCCTTTTCTTTTCTCCAGAAATGCATCCCCCACCTTTTCTCTCTGTTTTTTCGAGGAAAGTTGTGAAGTTGTTAGGCATGTGTAAATTCTTTGTAAGTAGGTTACTCGTGTTATATTCAAAACTATCATGTAAATTGGCGATGTTAATGCATCTTTCATATTTCTTTCTATCTCCAATTCTTCAGTAGAATTTCCAAGTCGGGGAAATATTTAGAATCGAAAAGGTTACAGGTATGCTACCTGACGTGAGAAGGAAGACTCATAACCCAGTAAATGGAGAATGGTCCATGTAACAATTGTTACCTACTACTGGATATGCATGCCCCGTTGTTATGGGTTACTGTACTTGCACTCTCGATCAAGAGGCTTCGGTCCAATGCCAGCCATGGAGGTGGGTGTGTAAAGCGTGGCGTTACTCGTTTCTCTTTTTAGTTTTTTCCCACATGCTTTTTGCCGACTCTACTTGACAAGGGATAACGTGATAAGGCTGAACAAATGGAGTAAAAATCACACATTATTCATTGCACATTTTGTCAAACAAAATCCAATGCAAAACACTCAAAAAGGTAAAACGACACAGTATTATTCACTTTTTCATTTTTTGGGTGAAGCACACGTGTATTTTTAATTAAAAGACTTGGACTTGTTGAATGGCCACTTCTGTAGATGTCAGCCGGTCGTTTGGAGTATCTTTCTTTGTTAGTGTCTTTGTTCTCTTTGTCGAGTTTACGTGCACTACTAGTTTCTGCGGACGGTTCGGTCAAATGATGATCTGAATTTGAAGCTGCAAGCAATATAAAATGGGAACAGTTTTCGTTGAGGGTGCCATGTGATAACAAATCAGAACATTTTTTTTTTTATCTTTGCAATCCTTCGTGGCCATTTTTTTTTTTTTTTTTTATCTTTGCAATATTTTGTGGCCATTCTGAAGGCATTACACGTTGTATCAAGGTTATTATGTTGACATTAACAACTCCAAGTTAGTGAAGTCTGTCTACCACTCCTTTTTTTTTATTTGAGAAGAGGACGAGACCCCAGTTTTATTGTCTATCATTCATTGTGATCACTGATGATTTACTGTTTGGCACTGTATGATGTCGTAGGTGGCATCTGTACCTCATGTGATGTTAATGGAGGCACTCAGTTTCCAGGGACTTCTTGTCGGCAAGGAGCAACCAAGCATTAGAAGTCGGCCTTTGCTGTGTAGCAAGTAGCAACCACCATCCCATGTCATAAACGTTATAAACCAGTGAACCTCTTTTCTTTAGTTCACTCACGGAAGACATCTTTTGAACAAACAGAGGTTTTAGAAGCTAGAAAACACCTAAGACGAGAGAGACGAGTAACAAAATTATCATACTAGTTTAATCCACAAAATAATTGTATCTAGAAAGAATGACAGTGGCAGTATGTCCCTGGAATATTTCAAGCTATCACTGTACAGAATAAACAATAAATCACCATGATAACAATATATGGTGAAAGAATGATACGCAAACCTTTAGATCTTCAGGTTAGTGCGGACAAAACTAAGCTGAGAGAGATAATTGCTCTCAGCAAAATCATGCAATGTTCGACGAGCTCGTGGCCCTTCACAATCAGGTTTTCCATACTCTCCCTTCAAGAATTTTCTACAGCCATCAGCATCCTGAAGAAACATGAAGCAAACCATTTTATATAAACATGGCTTATAAAACTACTGAAAAACAACATGACTTATAGAACCACCAAGGCACATTACTGATGCTAAAACCAAGGCACAGTCAAAGATAGGCATACCTGTAAGAACTCCACCATTTGCTCTTCAATTGTACCATGCATAGCTAATGTTTCAACATGGATAGGACGAGTAGCACCCATCCTATGAGCACGGCTAATAACTTGTTCCTCCATACTAAAAAGGTTAAAGGTTAATATCAGTAAGATAAGTCAATGCCTTTGTAAAAGACAAATATTCATTGTACATGCATGAAGTAACAGTAGAATGTCATGATTGGCTGTCACAAAAGCAGAGAGGTGATGATTCAATCATAGGATGAGATGGTGGGGCCAGCAGCGGTGGTCTTTTGATTGCTGGAGCTAATAATGTTTGCATTGCATGTTTAGAGTTTAAATTTCTCATGGGTAGATTAACTAGCCCAACAGAAATTTTAATAATTTATTCCTAATAATGAATTATTGACTACAATTCTTTCGTAAAAGAAAATTAATAGCCTTTAAAAAAGAAAACTAAAAAGTCCTTTCAAAAATATCAAAATATCTAGAAATGGATGACCATTTTGAAGTCTCAAAATTCTCTTTTTCAATTCTTTTTTCTTAAAAAAAAAGGTCTAGAAACTCACTTTTTTTAAGCAATCATTTACAAAGGCAAGAAACTCAAAGTTAATAGGAAAAAAAAAAGAAAAGAATTTCCAAAAATGATACAAAAAAGCATTACCTTTTGTCCCAAATAGGTTCCATTAGGAACACATGCGTTACAAAGCTCAAATCAAGCCCCAAAGCAGCACTCCCATCCATTAAAAGTGCCACACAACTTGCATCATTCTGGAACGTGGCAAGTGCCTTCATCTGAACTAATCAAAGTAAACATTAAAACAAGAACATGGATCAACATCCGGACAAGATTGGGGGGGGGGGGGGGGGGAAAGAGAGACACGTACCTTGTTGCTAGAATGCATTGGACTATACATACTGGCAAATTTAATAGCTGCAAAAGTTAACTGTCCATAGAAATGGAATTCATCAAACTATCAATTGGATGAGGACATTCATATAAAGCTGTGCCTAGTCTATGGCATACAAAAACTACCTGCTGTTCAATGACATGAATATGCTCAAGAAATTGAGAAAAAATTAGAACTTTCTCCGGACTAATTTTCTGGGTATCTGTGCTCATTTTCCCATCAGTCATCTGAGAGGAAGAAAGTAGCTGGTCCATACACTTGGTGTTTTTTCCCTCAGCCGTGTACTGAGAAACCTCTCTATTACCTTCCAGCAAAGATTTCAAGCTCTGAACAAGATAAGCGACTTTACTGCTTGATGTTGATTGCCAATCAGGATCCCAGTTATCCTGTAAACATATATTGGTAAAACCAGTTATAAAAGAGATGCAAAATTTGGATATAATTCAACTTCTCCTTATAGCTAAGGCCTGCCTGTTTGTATGATGGTTGTAACTCGATAAGATCTTTGGGGACAGGCCATTTTGGGTTAGGATTTTCTGGCCGGGTAAGAACATCAGGCGTCTCCATCTCGTATGAATTACCACATCCTGGATAGGTACATTTTTCACTGTCCAAAGCAACACAATCAAGGCACAAAAGATGCCTACACGGTGTAATGACAGGCAAACGGCACCATTCCTTACATCTAACAAACAAAAGGTAATCCACAATTAGTGATAAAATGTAATCCAAAATTTCCAAGAACAAAAATTGAAAAGCCGTTTGAAGCCTCAAAACCCAAATATTACCTTACGCAGTTCCCACCATAGAGGAGATTGTATTTTATGTAAGCATAATCTTCTGAAGTAGAATCCAGACCCTTCTCAACTAAAACATCCATTGTTTCCTGAATATCTTGGCCAGCATCTGTCATTTTAATATGTCCAGCCACACAGCAAGATAGCCTGACATTCCTGACAGTTGCACTTCGAAACTTCCACTGCTTGGGATTCAGTAGACTCTCAACATGAGAAGGATCATTCCAGTCAGCCATTAGTATATTGCGCCGCACCGTAACTACTAATTCATTGTAACTTCTTGCATGCCCCTCAGTAAAATTGAGAAAAGTTACTTTCTTGATGCAGGGGGGAATATTTTGCAAATCCAACTTTCTTGCACTAATCATGCACTTACGAAGTAAATGCAACAAACGTGACCGCCCCTCCTCCATTCCTGCTTCAAATGGCCTAAGAATTCCAGCTTCCCATGACTTTTGATTCTGCCCAAATGTTTCCTCACGAAGGAACTTAAGCAATGGCTGAAGATGTGACAGTTGACTGTTGGGAGTGTTAGGGGTTGGAGTTCCCGTTAATATCCACCGATTTGAGGCCACCAACGAAACAGCCATTTGTAATTTGTTTGTCAAGTTCAGACTTGAACCAAGGGTGTGTCCCTCATCTAATATGACTCTAAACCAATGCACTTGCAGCAGTACGCTTTTCTTATGGGGGCCCCACTCTGCACTTAAACGATTAAAGGTAGTTATGACAATGTCAAAATCCCATGCTAGCCAGTGTGCAGAAGGCTTCCTATTATCGGTCCAAACAAATACACGTAACTGACCAGGACTGACATGCTTTTCGATTTGGGTTTTCCAATGATCAACTAGATTTGATGGCACAACAATTAGGGTTGCTCTAGACAAATATAACCTGATGGAATCCAGTGGTTCACAGAGAGCAATCCTGAGAGCAGCCACATCAAAGGCCAAGTTGTCAAGATCTCGTGGATAATACCACCTACAAATACCCTTTTCTTCTCTCTTTATGAGACCAAATGCTCGAAATATTCTATGGAAACCATGGATGTTTCCAACAGGCACAAGACAAGTTCCCAAGTAAGGACTTCGTAAACCAATTGATTCCATTTGTGAGAGTTTTTCCAAAGAAAGCTTAGCCAACCAAGTTATGGCTTTCTTTGTTTCTGAATCAATCAATTGATAGTG